>OZ004348.1:21354036-22604036 GCA_963924445.1 Philereme transversata | reverse complement strand
GATGGATTGCATGAGCTCCATAAAACACAGGATGAAACTGTGCTCGAATACTTCCATTCCTTATTTACACCTGAGATCATCGCAGATATCGTTTTCAACACAAATTTGTATTCGGTGCAACAACACGGCAGATCTATACAAGTGACAGACGACGAGATCGAAAGTTTTATTGCAATACACATTTTGATGGGAATTGTCCATATGCCTGCTTACTTGGATTATTGGGCATATAAGACTCGGTATCCTATAATAGGTGAAGAAATTTCACTGAAACGCTACCAACAAATTAGACGTAACCTCCACTTCGTAGACAATAACTTGGAAAACTCGGACCGCTATTTCAAGATTCGGAATGTGATGGAAAAAGTAAGGCAGAATTTTTTAAAACTGGAAGAAGAAGGTCAGTACTCCATTGACGAAATGATGATGCTATACAAGGGTACAAAAACTGGAAATAGAAGACAGTATATACAAAATAAACCTAAGAAATGGGGTTTTAAAAATTTCGTGCGCGCTGGAGCGTCAGGCTTGATATACGATTTCGTCATGTATGGTGGAAATGACACGTTTCGCGGTTATACTTTCACTGACGAAGAAGTTTCACTTGGAATTGGTGGAATGGTAGTGGTTGGATTATGCAAAACAATAAAACAGAAGCCTTCAGTCATATACGCGGACAACTTCTTTACTTCACCTGAGCTCGTGTACTGGTTGCGAAGAGAATACGGATTATTTAGTCTTGGAACTATAAGAAGCAATCGCCTTCGGGGTTGCCAAGACAAACTACCCTCGGACAAAGAAATGAAGAAGAAACCCAGAGGGTATAGTGCACAAGTAGTGTGCAATACCAACAAAATAGCAGTTGTGAAATGGCACGACAATAAAGCGGTGACGTTGATCAGTTCCTTCGTGGATTCTCATCCTATCGAAAAGATTAAAAGATTTTTTTTTTTTTTTTTTTTTTTTTTTTTTTTTTTTTATAAATTATAGGCTAGCGTTTGACCACTATCTCGCCTGATGGTAAGCGATGATGCAGTCTACGATGGTACACGCTTGCCTAGAAGAAACCTATTCACTCGTGACTTGAAGATCCCTAGGTTGTAGTTATCAGGAAACACAGACTCAAAAATAAAAGGATTAAAAGATATTCAAAAGAACATAAAAGAAGGATTGACGTGGATTAACTAAAACTATACAATAAGCATATGGGAGGGGTGGATCTAGCGGACATGCTTATTTCCCTGTACAGAATACCCTTCAAAAGCAGAAGGTGGTACTTGACCATATTTGCACAGCTAGTCGATATGTGCATCAACAACGCATGGCTTCTGTACAAGCGAGACAAAAGACCGGAACTGTCACTCAAAGAATTCCGGCTGGAGCTCTGTGAAGGTCTTTGCCGAGCAGGAAAGACGCCGAAGAGCACGCCTATGGAAAGACTGAGAGAGTATAGGAAAATCCTTAAGCCATCCCTTGCCAGACCAGTCGACAGTGTCAGGTATGATGCTGTGGGCCACTTTCCGGAAACTGCGGGCAAACAATCACGCTGTAGGTTCTGCAAAGATGGTAGAACCAAAGTTTATTGCGTCAAGTGCAATATGCATCTTTGCTTTGTTGTAGGAGAAAACAAGAACCGCAACTGTTTCCGGCAGTTTCATACTAAATGATCTGTAGCTAGTTCCTAATGCATAAAACAGTATTTTAACATAAAATATTTTTTTTTTAATTAAATCTTTTTTACTCTACTTTTGACAGTGTACTCTACGGAGTACAATCACATAATGATGCAGTTCATAGAGTAATTGGCAAGGTACTTCGTGAAGTACATTAATTTTCGCGAAAACTGGAATATTTAGATTTTTTTTCCATTTGTTTAGGGCTCCTAGGTCACAATGAATAGAGAATATTTGAAAAATACATGAGATTTTAGAAAAAAAAAATGTTTGCCAAATAAAGGGTTAATAACAGAAAGAATACACAACCACTTCTATGACCAAAATACAGAAGAAACAGTTGAGTCATCTAAATACCGTTACAAACGATCTATAGATAGATCAATTGCTTCAGATCACTACCAGGCGGAAGCGTCCCTAAGATACTGGCTGCAATGTCCCGCTGAATTGCAATGCATATACTATGATGGAGATATATATATAATACTAGTTGTATGCCCGCGACTTCGTCCGCAATTTTCTGGATTTCGACAAGAGCGCCACGAGATGTCGGACCGCCTGCGTGGCGTGCGCGGCGCTCGTAACACCACACAGGCGCTAGCGGTCTGACACCTTCCTTAAAATTGTGTACATTATAACCACTGCATGCACGCCATATCACGTATTGAAGTCCTTCCTACTTATTGAAGTAGAAAGGAGGAAAAAAACTTCATAATACAAAGGAAGGTTGCTGGAAGAAAACTCTTCTTAGGGCTAAGCTCGCCTTTGTACATGACCTCTTTTTCTGTATTTAAAAATGTATTTTCTTGTGTGCAATAAAGAATAAATGAGAATAAATGAAATGAAGCGTGTTATTTCTAAAATAGATGTGCTCATCTCCACAGGATGTCACAGAACTAGTATGTTATCCCGAGGTGGTGATTCTCGGTATATACCTACGAGAACAAGAAATGTGTTTCGATTTTTATGAATTTGATGATTTTCATGTTTTGTTGATATGATTTTCATTTTCAAGAATCACTTGGTGTAAATCAGCTAACTTTGGTGAAAATTCTATTTATCAGCTGTTTTAGGTCAAAGGGTTTCAGTCAGATACTACATTTGTAGGTAAGGTTGCATAAAGTAAGTTTAAGGGAAGGCGCAAAGGCATTTAATGCCAAACTAAAAAATTTCAAACACTCTTTTTTCCTGAAAAATAACACGTTTGAATTATTACATGACTTTATCAATGGAAAGTTGAAAGTCAAACTAAAAAGTTCAAGTTTCAACTCTCTTTTTTCCTAAAAAATAACATGTTTGAATTTCTATTCCATGGCTTTCTCAATGGAAAGTTGTTAATTTTCATAGTCAGAAGCACCCCGTTAAGGCTTAAAATAGTAGTTCGGGGACAACCTGTATAACCGTGGGTTGTGGAACATTGTTTGTCTTTATAGCAATGTGTGGGTGCAACAAATGATTATATTCAACGACAAAGGTCTTAGAATAGACACGGGCGTATTAGGGACCGAAGCAGCCTATTTACTCGCAATCCGAAGAACGTTGGTTCCAATAACATCAACGAGCGACTTTATTAACTCCACTTAGGTGAGCTATTGTTTCACTGCCTGTGGGTTATTTTTATCGATTTATTACCTATTTTTACTACTTCGGCGCACCCAAACTACATGGTGGATTTAGATAAATGGGGTGTCATAAGAATCGTCCTTGAGAGCAGCATGGGTAATGAAAGTCTAAAAAATATCGGCTGATTCGAATGTAAACTTCTTTTTTCTCTCATCATTTTGACTGCCTCCGTGGCGCAGTGGGTGTATAGCCGGCTGAGACGCAGGAGGTAGCGGGTTCGATTCCCGCCGCGGAACCAATGTTTGCATGATTTACAGATATTTGTTCCCTGTCTGGGTGTTTTCTATATATTATATGTATGTATTTACAAAAAAAAGTATATAAGTATTCTATCAGTTATCTGGTTCCCATAGCACAAGCTCTGCTTAGTTTGGGGCTAGATAGCGCTGTGTGAAATGTCCAGCAATATTTATTTATATTTATTATTTATTTATATTGACTTTATGTACTCAGGGGTTTTAAATCAAAAGTTATGTTAAGTGCCTATTTCACCATCTCTGGGTAACGCTATCCAACGGATAATAAATATATACGTCTTATGTTTTGGCATAAAAATAGATAACGAGAGAATGATTTTTATCCACCATTTAAAGTTACTCTGAGTTCGTTAAATAGGCGCTAAGACAAACAAGTAAAATTGACGTTTTAACGTGATCGTGACGTTAATTTTCATGAATATTAACTAGTGAGTTAAAAAATGTATAACGATATTTCTGTAGTCAAGTTTTTTTAGTTTTAAGCTGATTACCTATAAACATAGTGGTTAGGTCGGTAAAAACTTAGCTTAAGACTGCTTAGCCGATAGATATTCTACACTGACCTTCACCTTGTCACATACATAGCTAAGTAACTTGCTACTATACGGCATTTTCTTGCATTCCTCGCTTGACTGCGAATAAAACTAGATACAAGATATTTTTCACATTTACCCATACTTATACTATTTTGTATACGGTAAAAATCCGTTTAGGATATCACGAAATAATACCTTCTAGTATTTCAAATCCATACTAATACAAGTACTATACATTTGAAAGTAACTAAATGACTTAACAGATTTCTATGAATGTTGGTGGTTTTCAAAAACCATTGATGGAGGGACTAATGGGCTACACGAATCAGTCATGTATGTTCTACTATTTTTAAAAGTTAAGGGGTTCAGTTAGGGATTATTATGTCTCCTAAATTAGATATTTTTTAAGGAAAAAGGTTTAGCTAGACGTACTATGTAATTATTTGTGGTGAAGCTTTTGGAATAATTTGATGAATATTTTAAAATAAACAACTAATGAACTGCCAACGTTTTTGTAAACATGATCAGAAAAAAATCTATGATCTTTTTTGGAAAAATGGTTCAATGCTTTCATCCATTTTTTCAGTTCAACATCCAGTCGGTCTCTTTATTATTACGAAAGTTATCGACATAGACGGCTTCTCCTTTTTACTCGACTGCACAAGAAGCAGGTTTATGTAGACGACCTCCGTGGTGCAGTGGGCGAATAGCCAGCTAAGATGCAGGAGGTAGCGGGTTCGATCTACAGATATTTGTTTCGAGTCTGGATATTTATCTATATATTATATGTATGTATTTACAAAAAAAAAATGTATATAAGTATTCTATCAGTTATCTGGTTCCCATAGTACAAGCTCTGCTTAGTTTGGAGTTACATAGCGCTGTGTGAAATATCCTGCAATATTTATTTGTTTAATATTTATTTATTTTATTTATTTATTTATGTTTTTCGGGTGTATCTATGCAGGCCGGTACATTTTGTGCAGTTAGGTAAAAAGAAGAAAGCTTATATTTCGTAGGGGGGTGGTTTTTAATAAACAAAAATATGGCATTGCTGTGGTAATCTTAAAGAATATTTTCGTTTATAAATCTAAAAGTTATGGTCATTCATATGAACGTAAAACATCTTTTTCACCTTCATATAGTGAATCACTTTAGCAGCTTTCTTAGCTATAGCTTTATTGATCGAACTAATGGAACAAGCGGAAATCTCAGTAGGTGATTTTGTTTTTGTACGTACGTAGTCGTAACTTTGTCCGAACTTAATTATCGAATCATTGATTCAATCTGCATGAAGATCGATAGCTTGTACCATGAAATCCTGCTGGAAAGTATATGAGTTGAATCGATGGAGGTGTTGTTAAGATATTAGATTCTAAAGGAGGATAAAAAAAATGAAAGTGATACAAATATATCAAATGGCGTCATATGAAAAGGCTTTATGGACGTATGCACTCCAACACGGCTTTTGTCAGAATTCTGTGTCTCAAAAAGAAAAATGGGTTCTTTTATGATCACTTCATTGTCCATCTGCCTGTCTATCTGTCTTTCTGTCTGTCCGTCTCTTAAAACCTAAGTTGGAGAACTTTGGAGATCGAAAAAGTAGCAATCGAAAAATACGGCTATTAATGTCGCATATTTTGCTCGAAAATAAATCACCTAGGATCATGAAGTTTGGCTAAAAGCAAGGTATCACAGAACAAGTACAGGAATAAATACAAAAATGTTAATTTGTGGTTATACCAATATAAAATCCTTCCATGTAGGTAAGATGGGTGTGATTTTTTTTTACTCACGCACTCCAACTTTATAATTTTACGAAATTTTACGAAATATTGTTGTCACTGTTTTTACTCGTTGTACTACACTTAACTTCCGTTCCTATCTATTTTGTGGCTGTACCTCAACATCAGGCGTAGAACTTCGTAGACTGTGTTGTCTACGCCAACACTTCGTAGCCGTAGGCTCGTAGCGTTGGCTACGAGCCTTACAGCTTACTTTACTTATCAGTGGAAAACAAACTCTACGTTAATTCTTCATAACCATTTTTATAGTTGCTTATTTTATTATAATTAAATTTGTTTTATTATTAGTATTTTAGGTTTATAGTATGCAGGTATGTTTTTAATTTTATATAGATGCACCGCCGTCATGTGATAAATTATAATCCTGCCCATACAAAGGTTGTCTGGAAGAGATCACTTTTAGCGATAAGACCGCCCATTGTACTAAATCTATTTGTAAAAATTATGTTCTGTATTTTACTCTGGTGTACAATAAAGAGTTAACTTCTCTACGGATGTATTAGATACTAACTGCAGCTGCACCTACTTTCACGTGGTTTGTTAATAAAAGTAGCCTATATTTAATCCAGGCCATAATCTATCTATTTCAAAATTTCATCCTAATCAATTTAACCATTTTGACGTGACTGAGTAAGAACAAAACAAATATCCAAACATTCGTATTTATAATATTAGTGTGATCTATCACATATTGGTCACTCAGGGCTTATGCAGGAATATTTACGTTAGAAGATAGCGAGAAGACGGTAACATTTTAGCCAATGATATCAGCTATTGAACAGAATTGACAGCCTTTGAGTGTCTGAAATCTGATGATGAATATAATAACTAGATCAATATAAGTATCGTCTCACTGACGTCTATTTGCGTGCTAAGGCCTCTGGTGAAAGAACGTTAAAGGTTTAAAATCTGACAACTGCAGCATTTTTATAAGCACCTTATTTGAAGACACCTAAACGTGGATGAGACGGGTCGAGTACGAAAAAGCGGGTACGACTGGCAACCGCCACGCTACTCGCGTTTGTTGTGTTGTCTCACCAATAGCTGCAAACGAATATCGGCAGCCACACTGCAGGCAGCAACGGTCCTCGGCGTGTGGAGCGGACCGTCTTACGCTACGCGCTTTCCAGTGCATGGTCTCCACTCGAGAACCTTTCCGCCCATATGCCTCGAGAACCTATGCACCCCGCACACTGCCATTTCAGCATTTCTGTCTTTACTTAGCCAAAGTCAGCTAGCTTGCCCGTATAGCAACACTCAGAACACAACGCCAGATTTGTTCGTGACAAAGGTGGACATGGGTATGAATTGAGCTGGATAACTTTTACTATGTCCAGGATCATCGAGTGCTTTACTACGAGGCATGCCTTTTAAGTTTTGTCGTTTGAAGAAAAAACACAACTAGAACCTTATAGTACTTTTTATTGTTTCTCAAAGTATTCACCACGTAGCTTAATGCACTTTTCCATTCGCTCAAACCGGTTATTATAACATTTATTCCACTCTAAAGTGGGGGTGTTCAAAATGGCTGATTTGAAAGCGTCGACTGCTTCTTCACCGGACTGGAACATTTGACCACGAAGACTT
Organism: Philereme transversata; assembly: GCA_963924445.1. Taxonomy (NCBI): domain Eukaryota; kingdom Metazoa; phylum Arthropoda; class Insecta; order Lepidoptera; family Geometridae; genus Philereme; species Philereme transversata. The sequence continues at coordinate 22,596,555 of OZ004348.1, read as the reverse complement.
TTCTTAATTTTAGGAAATATAAAAAAAAATCGTTAGGGCTTAGGTCAGGACTGTATGGAGGATGGTCAAGAATTTCTACTTTTTCCTGCTTCAAATACTCAATCGTTTGACGAGCGCTGTGTGAGCTTGCGTTGTCGTGGTGCAGGATGATGCGTCGCTTTGAGGTAGATTTTCGAAGTTCAGCGATGACTTGTGGTAAACAAACTGTGGTATACCACTCTGCGTTAACCGTTCTACGATCTTCAAGTGCAATAGTCGCAACATGGCCTGTTTTTCCAACGAACGTGGCCACCATCTTCTTTGAAGTGCTTCGAGAACGAACAACTTTAGTCGGCTTTGGCTCGTCTAGAAAGACCCAGATTGTAGATTGTTGTTTGGAATCAGGATCGTAGGCATAGATCCAAGATTCGTCACCACTGATGATGTCGTAGACGTGATTTGACTCCCATCGGTTGAACCTTTACAGAGTTTTCTTACACCATCTGACGCGGGCCGCCTTGTGATCGTCGGAAAGCAGATGTGGTATCCAACGGCAAACTAGCTTTTTCACACCAAGCGCTTCATGCAAGATCTTCTGGATGGCTGTCCCTGAGATGCCTAATAGAGCCTCTATCTCTCGATACGTCACATGACGATCTTCGAAAATTAGTTGTCTCACAGCAATGATGTTATCTTCAGTGAAGGTGGATTTTGGGCGTCCTGCGCTAGATTTGTCATTAACACTAGTATGTCCACGCTGGAATTCTAAATACCAGCGTTCGACAGTCCGCAGACATGGGGCTTCATCACTGAACACAGATGTTAGCTCTTCAAAACACTGAAGCCGTGTCAGGCCTCTTTTAAAGTTGTAGAAAATTATTTCACGAACATTTTCCTTAGAAAGATTCATTTTCGTACGTAACCTGACAGATTCCAATCGACGCTGTGACCAAACAAAAGCATTAATCCTAATACTTTGAACTGTTTTGAGATTCAAAATTTAAACACATTTAAAATATAGAACAGTTCCAAATTCAAATTGCCGGGAAATATGGAAACGACAGAACTTAAAAGGCATGCCTAGTATATTTTTCATAAGTTTCGCGATTATAGAACGTTCTCGTAAAAAGATACGCTGTAACGCTATATCTGTTTTGCTACTATAACAATCACACCTATAATTCAGTTTTTGTTTGTTAATGTATCCTTCCATTATTTTATCATTACCAAAATTCTCTCAACAAAAGTTGTCTGGAAGGAATCGCTTCTAAGCAATAAGACCGCTCATTGTGGTTTTTGTTGTGTATTTTATATTTATGTTTACATCTTTTGTGGTGTACGATAAAGTTTTTTCGTTCATTCATTCAAACCTAGCAAGAAAAAAGATTGTACGACACGAATCAACGGAATAGAAGCCCTAGTATGGCAGTTTATGAATAAGCGAGATGTTAGTATGCCAATCAACAATCTCTACATCACTGATTGAGCGAAGCGAGATCTCCAAATCAACTTGGGCAAATCGGCGTTGTATGTATGTATGTATGTATGTAGTATGTATGTTTCTTTGCCCGAAGATAACTTGCGAAGCGTTGATCCGATCATCGTGAAATTTGATACATAGGTAGGTAGTGATGGCACGATTTCGGTGTGACTAAATGAGCTAAAAATGTGGGGGGGTTGTTGAGATATTGGGGTTCAAGAGGGGTAAAAAAAATGAAAATGAGACTATACGCTCAAATGTCACGTCAAATAAAAGGTATTCTTTAGTAAATTTCAACCCTGTTTTTATTTTTAGTTTAATCCTTGTAGTTTTTGAGTTATTAGCCATAATAAAAACAAAAGATTGACAAAATTCACACGGTACACCAGTGACCCCATAGTGCTGAAATTTGGTATTCGTGTAGCTTTAGTGACACAAATATAGGCAAAAGTCTGAAATCCAGAATAACTGCTTTTGTACCCCAAAAAATTGAACCACTTCAAATGAACTCCCATTACCTGTAATTTGAATGAAACTGTAGGTCAAATAATGTGGTTATTTATTTCGTGGCACTATTTTGATAGTCAAAGATTACGAATAATTTATTTTTGTTTTTATGGGAGACTCGCAAGATCTCAGTTCGAGGCGAACCACTAGTTTTATATCAAAGTCAGTGGGTATATCAATAAGAAATGAACATAATAATCAGTTAGTACCTGCAGGCCGCACTAAATCAGTCGCTCTGGTAATATAAATGTTCATGTCTGTGGCTGTCATGACGATGATGAGGTAAAATTTAGATGCAAAAATGTTGGTTATAAATTACTACGCAAAAGTATGAACTAGGTCGCACATCTAGTTGGCCCCTGAGCCAAAGATGCCTCTTTATTCTTTTCTCAATCGGTTACTAGGACGACATAAGTTATATCAAGTGTTTAAGAAATACGGTCAGCGTCGCCAAGCTGACATCGATTTCTTTAAACTAATATTACATTGTTAACCAAGAGCAGTAAGCGATCTATTTTTTTACACCCGAGATATTTTGTACACCTTTGATTAGCGTCTTCGCTCACATTAGCTCGCTCGTGCACCAACGTCTTTAGTTATTATTTGATTGCCTCCGTGGCACAGTGGGCGTACAGCCGGCTGAGACGCAGAAAGTAGCGGGTTCGATTCCCGCCGCGGAACAAATGTTTGCATGACCTACAGATATTTGTCCCGTGTCTGGGTGTTTTTCTATATATTATAAGTATGTATTTACAAAAAAAGTATATAAGTATTTTATCAGTTATCTGGTTCCCATAGTACAAGCTCTGCTTAGTTTGGGGCTAGATAGCGCTGTGTGAAATGTCCAGCAATATTTATTTATTTATTTGTTTATTTTATTATTAAAAGTATGTTGGATATCACTTTTTACACAGAAGTTAAGTATTCACATAATTATTTCAATATTTGCAAATTTAATCTAAATTGCATGTTCTGTCATTCTAATAACAATCTGTGCAAAGCTGGGGCGAGTAAGCTAGTTTTGAAATAAAACCAAGGGTCTCTTAAATTTATCCATAGATTGAAACGATAAATTCCCGCTTGGAATAGGTCTGCAGAACAATAATTGGCTGCATTAGACTCAGCAGTAAACTTTAACGATAACTCCTATGGCACAAAGCGGCTATTTTATTCCGCCACAGAAAAGTTCGTACTAACCTTGGACAAGTGCGGTGTTGGTACCTGCATTTCAGATTATTTTACAGCATTATCTGCAAGAACAGTCCATAAACCATTTGTTTTTGCTCTCTCAATCCTCGTTTATGCCTTATTTTGATTTTCTCAAATAGACTCTTGCATCAACCCTGTTATTTAAATAGGACTATATCAAAATGCATATAAAATACCGGAAGTGAGTCAGATGGGCCACGATACTATTACCCTCCTCGGTCGATCCAGGTAATGTTGAGAATTTGTAAAAGTTAAATTGGTAACTTTGCGCATCCAGCTCCGGACCGGATGGGAATAAAGTGCCATCGGGTCTATTAATCTGATTACCAGGGCAGATGACACTTTTTAGGGTTTTCCTTCGAAAAAAAAGATCCTCAAAAGGAAAACGGACCCTTGTAGTATCGCTTCGTTGTCCGTCTGTTAAGAGCCATTTTCCCATGAACGCGTGGAGATATCAAGTTGAAATTAATATCAAATACGTAAGTCTACGGTCCCTTGAAGTAAAAGTTTCAAGCTACTAATTCAACGCAATAAAAAATCTGGCCATTTTTGTTCGCAAATAAATCAAAACCTATAGAGTACTTCCCGTTGAGCTAGAAACATCAAAATTAGAAAGCAAGGTCACACAGCACAAATGAAGAAAAAATCCAAAAATCGTAAGTTAATTAATTTGTAGTTATATCGTAAATACTCCTTCTCTATAGGGAAATTGGGGGTGATATTTCTTTACTCACGCACCCCTTCTTGTGGCATGTTGTTAAATAGGTATTTTAAAAACATTACAGAACAGAACAAAGAGACTTTGCAATTATTTTGATATAATTTTTTCATTTAAATGTCTTTATAAAACAAGTCGCACTAATAAAGCACTACGATAAATATCAAATTGTAAATTTACTTAATTTAGTAGTTTTTTGATTTTGAAATACGCAAAATTTTTGGTTTTGTATAAAAACCAGTCGCCGTTTTGGTTCTACGTTCTTGATGCGTACAGCTAAGGTATGGAACACTTTGCCGTCGTCTGTTTTTCCTAAAGAATACAATCCGGGCCTCTTTAAGGTAAGAGTAAATAGGTTTCTTCTAGATCTTCGTGCTTCATCTTAGACCACATCATCACTTACCATCAGGTGAGATTGTGGTCAAACGAAGTTCTATCCAATTAAAAAAAAAAAAAAAACAAAATTCAAAATTGTACAAAAAAGGATATTTTTATGACCTAGTAGTGAGTTTTACAAGTGACTCGAGGGCCGAGGGTAGATTTTTATTATTGATTTATTAAGGATTTCCAATACACAGACTTAAATTAAAATAAAATACAATAGAAGCGCTTCCTGTGCTCACTGCGAAGGCAAGCACAGCTAACGCTAACGTTTTACCTAGTTTATCCGCTAAAACGCCTAACCAGCGTTGCAGCGCTTCATATGGTAATCTATTTGCAACATTATACTCTCATAATTTCAAATTCTGTGTGTATTGTTCCGGTACAATTGCGCGGTGTTGCAGTATGTGACGTCACTAGCTGGCCTATTTACCCGACCCAGAAAAATTGGGAGCCGTCCCGGTTACACACGAATAATTAAAGGCTACTTAGCTTTTTAAAATGTGCGTTTTTATCTTATACTAGTTAACCCGTTCGATTTTTAAATAATTAGCCTATATTATCTTTACAAACGAGTACTATAAAATTAGATCTTAGACGCTTAGATCTTCTATACTACTCAACGGATTTTAATTACATTTTACAGCAATAGATAATTAGAAATTAATGAATTAATTAATGAAATTAATGAAATTAAAGAGAAGAAAGAGTAATTAAAGAGAAAGGTTTATATGCATAAAACATATGATATAAACCCATAATAATATTATAAATTCAAAAGTATCTATCTGTCGGGCAAGTAGGGAATTGGATAATGAATTATACATTACGATGTAAGTGCGGTAAGTTGAAAATTACAGCCGAGGCGATATTGCTGGCCCGAGCCGTACGCGAGGACTACAATAAAGCAGAGGCTGTAATTATCAAAGCGCACGTATGTCATATGACGTTTCATAACATATTTGCGAGGAAATAAATAAAACTTGGACTTTCTCGGAGAGAAAAAGCGTGCGGAATGATTTTTACTTTTTCACAAATTAGCGCTTTTTTTTTTAAGGCAAAGGCACAAAAACAGCCAATATTTCAAATAAACTAAATTAATATTTTTTTGTTTTTGTTACAGATTTTAATTAAATAAATAATTGTAATTAAATAAAAGAATTAAATGTTTATTTTTTATATTTTACCAAAAGTTAATTTTATTCATAAAATGTTGCCCACTTTTCTAACATAAAAACTCTTTGCTAAGATTTAAAAAATTACCGTTCGTTTTAGACACAGCATCTTGATAAACCGTACGTTTTACCTTATTAAAAAAAACTCGTGCGTTTTACATTACAATAACGCACAAGTACGTAACGACATATATTACGATATTGAAATTGGTGAATTATGAGACCCTTTACGAGCAAATGTGTTATAAATACCACTTATAACACTAGGTAGAAACATCTATACTATATGTATGTCTGTATATTATATGTATGTATTATAACCGGGATTAAAGCGTAGGCTTCTTTTTACCAAACTGCGCAGAAGGAGGGTAATGTTTTTACTGACAAATCACGAGTACAAAGCCGCGGGCGGGTCAGCTAGTATATATATAATGTGGTCTTGAGTTCATACAAAAAAGCAGTTTTCGTTACTAACGAATTTAAAAAAATTTCGGATAACTATTCAATTTTCTTCCCTAGCAACCTTATTCAATTCAATTAGTTTTAAAGAACTTTATTTTTCATAGAACCACATAGTTCTCTTAAAATTAGATACATGGAGATTTCTTAGTGATAATCAACTCAATTCAATAAATTTATTGCAGACCTATCTGTCCATAAATTAGTTAACAAATGTTTGTAATATCAACAGACATTTGTTCCATTTTGTGTCTGGGTGTTTCTATATTATATATATTATATGTATGTTATATCTTCTTTTAGCACGATCAGGATGTTTGGTAGATAATGTTATTAGCATTAAGTCCTTCTAGCACTATTCTGTACTGTGAGAAGTATTAAATAAATAAATAGAATGGAATATATTTATTTGACACACAAAATATGTAAATGTAACATGTAATGTGAATGTATTGTATTTACAAAAAAAGTATATAAGTATTATATCAGTTATCTAGTTCCCCTAATATAACCTTAACTTACTTTGGAGCTAGATAGCACTGTGTGAAATGTCCCGCATTATTTAATTTTAAATTTTCTGCGATATAACTATGCCTACGTACATTATAAACCTATAGAAATATCGAATACAATACATGATATCTCCCAAACAACACTCTATTCCTGTTTAAATTCCCCGTCGACCGCGAAATGTGCATTCAATTTCACAAAACCGAATGAACTCGGTTTGTTTCAGCGTAATAAAAACTTCTGTTGAAGGGCAATATAATTTTATGAACGTTATTGACGTTCTATTTGATTTTGGAGTACTCTATTGGATATGGATTTCCAGCAAAACAAAAATTTATCAGAATTCATATAAAAGAGGATTCTAAAAAATGAAATAAAAAAATGTGTGGTTTTATGAAACCACGGTAAAAGTGAAATTTTGTTTCACATTATAGACATTTAACTAAAAACTTTCGTTGGCACAAATGAGTAATAGTCTAAACACTACACGGTCAGCTGATGCGAACTATAGGCGCCGCCATATTAGCCTCGGCTGCTCTGACGAGCGCCTTTCACTTTATCCCTACTCCGCGGCCGACCGTCACGCGACATGCAACACACTGACGAAAAAGTTAGAGACGATGTAATAAAAGTTTCACTTTAATAAAATAAAATGCACCACATGAATGATTGCACCGGAATGAACGACAAAACATAAGGACGTCTTTAATTATAAGGCATTAAAAATCCTGAAAGATGCCCGAGTCTTTAATAAGCTATTAGTTTTTTCCTCAATAAATAGATCTCCTAGTTAGCATCCTTCGAATACAGGCAAGATAAGAAAGTCGGCCGCCGTGTCGATAATGCCTGGAAGAGCTACTGGTTCATGAAAGCGCTGATGAAGGGCGACCTTCCATTGTCTCTGAAAACTCGTCGATATGTGTATCCTACATGTCCTGACCTACGGTGCTCAAACGTGGTCGCTGACGGAATCACAGAAGACCAAGCTCGGGGTTTGCCAGAGAGCGATGGAGCGCAGCATTTTGGGTATTAAGAGAACAGACCGAGTTAAAAATACCACGCTGCGCTCCAAGACTGGTATCACTGATGTAGGTCGCAAGGCAGCTAAGCTGAAATGGGAGTGGACGGGCCACATGACCCGCATGGAACAAGATAGATGGGCAAAAGAAATCACAGGATACGATAGGATAATAATACAGGATACCCGTAGACGGCAGAAGACGACGCGGTCGCCCGAGAAAACACTGGCGCGATGACCTAGATGTCTTTAACAGTGATTGGGTAGAGTTGGCCAGGGATCGAGAGGGGTAGAAATAATTGGGGAAGACCTTTGCCCAGCAGTGGGACAGTACAGGTTAGGAAAAAAAATAGATCTCAAAAAAGCCTTTTTTCTCAGTTCCCGTAAATAGATTCTGGAGCGTTTTGGTTTACAGACTAGTGTTTGCCCGAAGCGGTGTTCTAATAGAACACGATAAAACATACTGATGTCGATTTGGTGTCCTAATTGACATTCGCGCGACATCAAATTTAATTTAACTAAGGTAATTATAATAATATACTCCTTATTTCAAACAACTAGGTCCATAGCACATACAAAAACAGGAAAAAGATACAAGTTAAATATGCAGGCAAAATAAAAAAAAAGTTTATCCACAAGGAACACACAAAAAGGAACACAAGACAATTAAAAAAGAACAAATTAGCTAACAAAAGACCCTATTCTATCATCGGATAACCAGACTGATGACACTGACTGATGACTGATAGATGCGCCACTGCTACGACGAAGTTACTACTTACGACGACATCCGTGGCGCAGTGGGCGATATGCCGGCTGAGACGCAGTAGTGGGTTCAATTCCTGCCGCGGAACAAATGTTTGCATGATCTACAGATATTTGTTCCGGGTCTGATTGTTTTTCTATATATTACTAGTGGTTCGCCCCGAACTGAGATCTCGCGAGTCTACCATAAAAACAAAAAAAATATTATTCGTAATCTTTGACTATTAAAATAGTGCAACGAAATAATAACCAACGTACTTGGCCTACAGTTTCATTTAAATTGCAGGTAACGGGAGTTCATATCACTTGGGTACCCTTTTTGGAGTACAAATTGCAGTTATTCTAGATTTCAGACTTTTGTCTATATTTGTGACATTTAAGCTACACGCATACGCAATTACAGCACTGTAGGGTCACTGGTGTACCCGATGAATTTTGTCAATGTTTAGATTTTATTATGGCTAATAACTCAAAAACTACAAAAAATTTACTAAAAATAAAAACGGGATCAAAATGTAGTAATAAAGACCTTTCATTTGACGTCTCGCTTGACCTAATATTCTTAATTTTTTTTACCCCTCATAAAACCCAACTTCTCAACAACCCCTCAACATTTATAGCTCATTGAGTCACACCAAAATTGTGCCATCATTGTGATACCTATATACCAAATTTCACAATGATCGGATAAACGCTTAGAAAGTTATCCTCGGACAAACATACATACATACAATGCCGATTTGCCCAAGTTGATTTGGAGATCTCGCTTCGCTCGATCAATAAGTATGTATTATCAAAAAAAAGTGTATAAGTATTCTACCAGTTATCTGGTTCCCTTAGTACAAGCTCTGCTTAGTTTGGGGCTAGATAGCGCTGTGTGAAATGTCCAGCAATATTTATATTTATTTATTTATTTAAGTAATTTCCTCAATTAGTCATCCTTGGCACAAAACGGCACATTCTATTTTCACTCAGTCCCTATTTTATTCTTGTATAAATAATTGTTCCTGTTTTATTTTCTGTGTTTTTTAGTGCTGTCTGAAATAAAAAAAAAATATATATTTTTTATTATGCGCAAGGTGCTTCTCTTCCAAAAGCATTTTGAAGACGAGCGGCACAGTCTTACGGAGAGAGAAAACTTTTAAAATCATAAAAAACCATCGCTCTAAAATGTTTTCGACTTAATTCCATTTTCGTTGCGTACATATAACTTTGATGTGTGATAAAAAACAATTGACAAATGATTTCCCGCCAATTTAATTTTTTTTTACTAAGAAGGTGGCAACGTTTCAAAAAATATAACATTCGAAATTCAAATAGTTCCGATTAGCTAGAAGTGCAAAACTTTTAGTGTGCCCCATGTTTATATATTACTAGCTGACCCGCCGAACTTCGTACTGCCTTGACATGCACATGACGCGGGCTGCCAATATATGTCAATCGATCATCATTAGCTGTATCTACATATGAGAAAATTAATTTTCTTCATAATTTCTTTATGCGGGAATATGTACGATATTTTAATAGGTATTCTGCTATTCGGAGCAGACACAAATCCAACCAACAAAGATCATCAAAATGGGTCCCGCCGTTCTTTAGTTATAAATGGTGTAGCTAACACGACTTTGGTTGTTTTATATATATATATTTGTATATTTATTTATTTTGATTATGTAAATAGACTGTTTATTAATTTTTTTTATTAAAATCTGCCATCTTATAACGTTCTTGTGAAATCCAGTACATCCAAAGGTTGTCTGAAAGAGATTGCTTATAGCGATAAGACCGCCACTTGTACTTTCATGTGTTTTGTTATTTTTTTTAATTTGCTTTTTTGTTTATGTTAAGCAAATGTGATATACAAGAAAGCGTTATCAGTCAATCAATCAGTTTAGTCGCGAAAAAGTAACAAACAGACAGGCAGACACAGAGTTACTTTCGAATTTATAATATAAGTACTTATGAATAATAATATGCATAAACCAGAACCCCTTAGGTTGCAAAACTCATGTATTACGTCTAAGAGCTTTCAATCTGAATGAGCTATTTAAAGTCCGCTTAAAAGTGAAACCTCAGCGTGTTTAGCTCTAAAGAAGGGCTAAGACGTGCCCCATCTCGTACAATGCTGACCTAAAAACGCGTCTGCTTCCCAGCGGAGTCACGCCGCACTGCTGTAGCATTTAGGAGGGAGAGGGTGGCCCCTGATTGCCCCCGGCGCCACGCTGCCTCCACCCAAATTTGCGCTAACTCAACTTTGCCTCACGCTTGACAATTATTGAGTTTATTATCGAAGTTGCGAGGGATCGTGTTTGACTAAAACTATTGCTCACCTATAATTTGACTTTTGTCAGGTGTGGTGATGTCAAATTAAATGATTTAGGGCAAAACTACAGCAAAAAGAATGATTACGACAATGTACAATTTGAATCTCAGACTACTATTATCTTATATTGCGATGCTGGTTAATGTATGTTGCTCAAGATGTCTCTGCATATATGGTCAAGAAGGTACTATATTTCTTAATATAAATATTGTTAAATAAACATCTTCACGGATCAGTTAGCTTCATTAACTCAAAGACGGTATGTTTTCGTCGCGGTTGGCTGCAGAACTGGGACAGACCTATTTTTGTTTTAACTCCTACAAAACGTTGTATTCACAGAACGACAGAAAAAGAAAAGAAAGGTAGCATTGTGCACGAAAACGGATCGCTCGAGTCGCTACATTTGGATCGTCTGTTATTTTATGTGGACCGACGTTGTACATTTATTCAATGCTATATATAAAGCAAATATCTATTATTTAAAAGAATTTGTTCGCATGAGAAATTGAAACTGATTTATTTGTTATATATTTATTCGTATAACTAATGGTCATTACAATATTTGTTATTAGAGAAGTTATTTGCTGTCATTGAGAAGTCACCACCATAATAACAATAAAGTCGATCCGTAATGCGTTTTTATTTTTATCAAGGTTCCGAATACAATCAAACACAAAACTGATTTGAAAATCCATCTCCTTCTCTTTTTATCATGTCAATAAATAAAAATAAAATAAAAATTGTTTATTTCAAGCCATTGACTCATAAAGGAAATTACCAAAATCAACTAAAATCAAATTAAACTAAACAAAATCTAATCAAACCAAATTAAATAAAAATAAAATTATACAATAAAATTTAAATATAATTAAAAACACACAGAGAGACATACACATACATACATACAAACACGTACGCGGACACGAGGGGCTATCAGTGACTGGGGCAACGTCCCTTATAAGGGGTTGCATGGAGGCTTAACTAGAGCCCCAGAAACGGAGAGTCCCACCTGTCCGCCAATGTGCTCAGAATGATGTTGGGGCTGCCACGCAGGCGTTTCAAGGGCGACGCACACCGCTTTCTTATAATGGCGTGGAAGCCATCCGTGTGCGCCTCACTGAACATACCTGATGCACTGCAGAAACGTGGCAACCCCATCAGCACTCTGAACTCATTGTTATACTGTACGCGCAGCGCGTTGTACGCCCTTTGCGTATAGGCTACCCACTGGCTGCAGGTGTAAAGTGACTGATAGTAGGCTTTAAAAAGCGTCACCTTTACCTCACTGGAACTGCGAGCAAACCTACGAGCCACCATATTACATCGGATGGCCAACGCCCTGCGCTCTCTCACTATATCATCATTGTCCTCTAGGTCCTCGGTGACCCAGTGGCCCAGATACTTGAGTCTAGCAACGCGCTCGAGAGTAGTTCCGTCTAGATTGATAAATGGCACATTTTGATAACCTTTGGGGCCAGCCCTAAACACCATAAACTCACTCTTCCTAGCATTATATCTGAGCCCATGGGCCTCCGCATAGGACTCACAAATTTTCAGCAGCCTACGTAGGGCTCCGATCGAAGGGCTCAGTAACACCATATCGTCGGCGTAGCTAATGTTATTTATACAGACTCCATCTATGTGACAGCCAACTTTGGTGCCACTGAGCTCGTCAATTAAACTGTTCATATACAGATTGAAAAGACCCGGAGAAGAGATCCCCCTGCCTCACCCCGCACTCCAACCTGTACATATCCGAGTAGGAGTCCGCTCACTTCACTCTGTTGGTTTGGTGACTGTACCAGTAGCGAAATAGGGACGTTAACTCTCTTGGCAAGTCCGACTCAAGCGCCAGCTTCTCCCACAGTGAATTATATGACACTAGGTCGAATACCTTGGAAAGGTCCAAATAACAGGCGTAGACTGGTGTTTTTGTAGCTGTATTTTTCAATGCATATTAAAAAATACTTTGCTGAATTTGCAGGAGCCTACTACATTATTATGTAGCAAACTCGTAGTACCCGCTACGATCGTCTACGCTCGTAGCAACAGCCGTAGACTTAAATTGAAGGGCTTATCGGATGGCATTCCCGTATACATTTAACCACGGGGTTACTGAATATAAATAAAAACTAAAAAATCGAAGTGTCTTCATTCGTTTTTGAAAAGTATAAATATAACACAAAAATATTCAAATATAAAAATAAGATTATTAAAAATAGCACCAGCACCTTTTCCTTTCACAAAATATATTCAAGCTAAGATTGCTTCGCATAAGCCGCTTTGAACGCGAACTAAAAACAAACACCTTTGCAAACGCGATGTGAAGAGGGAATACAAAAACGTTGGTAAATTCAACAAGTAGCGCCATCTAGTTGGAAACTGTCAAAGCTTTGGTGCAGCGCCCTCAGCTACATCGTACTGTTGAGAGCTTTTGCTGTGAGTTGGATTTTAGTTCTGCCACTCGCCACTAGACGCCAATCGTAGTTTCCGCTTTTAGGTTACCAGCGCGCAGTCAACCGTTGTGGGTTTCGAATTTTCGTCTCGGGCGGGGCGTTTTGTTAATTGTTCAACCACCAGCCGTCAGAGGGCGCAAATAACTGTTTTCCATCAAGGTAATGAATTAATAATTCAGGTTGAAGAATACTATTTTTGACTATAATGTGAAAAGGTTATGAAAACATAGCGCTAATTTGCAGCCGGTTAAGTGTTATAAGGTAATATTTTAAGCATTTGAATTTTAAGCAAGTCATAATGAAAATACAGGTCGGCCAAAAAATGAAATTCCTGTTTTCAAAGATGATCAAAGGCATTCATTTCACGTGTAAGCTTGAAATTAATGAAAAATCTCAATCTTGAACGTAGAGTCAATAAATTTTTTTTTTGTTATTAATGAAAATATCATGGGTACAATGGATCGTATCAACGTACTGTATTTGTTACATAGATCACAAGCCCCTTTTGTAGTATAACCTTCTTTTTAATGGCGGAATGACATTTTATATAATATCCATATTCTGAGCCATAATTGATAATAAAGCAACTCTGTTGTTTTGTCAAGAAACCGACTCCTGTCCTCGATTTTATAATGATGTTTATTTTCTAAGTCGTTATCATTATATCTTCTCATCATGGATTAACAGATGAAGGAACACTGGTTCTCAACTTGTTATGAGCCGACTATGAAACTTGGTGGGCTCGTTTGAAATTGTCGCACGGAGTAGTGACAAGTTTGAGTAACAATAAGCTCAGCGTGTTAATTGGAGCTCATCAACTTCAGACAAGCGAACGTCAACATTAAAGCCCACCAATCACGCGCGCGTTCATCCGCCTGACTTATCGCCAACGACAAATCCGTTGGATGGGCGCGTGTGTGCAGTGTAGGCTGTGAATAGATTAGTGAAAACTCTCACATCTTTGTAAATAGTAAGTTTTTTGTTTAAAAAAAACTTTATTAATAAAAAGTCATTTATCTACCAATTTGTGTCACTTTTCTGAATCAAAGACCGAAATCATCGATAAGGTTTTCCCAAACATTGATCAAAATTACAATAATCATGATTGGTTGAGCGAACGACTTATATTAGCTGCAAAAAATGTTGATGTCAACGAAATTAATTTTCAAATCCAAAATAAGATTACTCGCGAATTGATGACATACAAATCGATTGATTCCGTCACTAACAAAGATGATGTTGTCAACTATCCAAAGGAATTCTTAAATTTACTGGGATTGCCCGGATTACAACCTCATAATCTATAATTAAAAATCTGATCGGTAATAATTGTGTTGCGGAGTATAGACCAGCCAATCTTTGTAACGTAACCCGACTTGCAGTGAAAAAATTAATGATTAATGTCATCGAAGCCAAAATTTTGAAAGGGAAGTACAAAGGCGTTTTAATTCCATGGATTCCTTTGATTCCGAACGACATGATTCGACTTTAAGCGGTTACAATTTCCAATGCGACTAGCATTTGCAATGTCGATAAATAAATCGCAAGGGCAGTCTAAGTGTTTGTGGCATCAATCTTGAATATTCATGTTTTTCACATGGCCAGTTGTATGTCGCCTGTTCCCGTGTTGGCATACCAACATACCTATTCATATACGCACCAGAAAATAAAACGAAGAATGTTGTATATCATAGAGCATTACAATAATAAGCATTATGTTTTTAATAATATTTTTTTTTATAATTATACCAATTCGAATTCAATATTCATAGTTAAGACAAGAGAACTACTGTCAGATCAGCTAGTATAGTATGAATAATCTGACTTATTAAAGTGCTTTGTAGAAAGTTATTGAAGCCATCCACACATTTACAGCACTATGATATAAAACAATAACCGCGTTTTCACAATTTGAAATAATATTTGTGCAGGGATTTGCGCGCTTTAACCTGCTATCTTATGGCACCAGTCTTCTACCCTGGCGACAATAAGTTATTTTTCCCGTTTCTACTCTGAAATCACTTAATGTAAAATTCTTTTGAAAGTTTAATATAGACTCATGAGCTAATATTTACCGCTTATGACATTACGACCGAGTGCTGCGCTATATTACGGCTCATTATTTAGTTTCTTATCCTAATATTTATTTGATGGCATAGTTCCTTTTCGCGATTTTTCTCTAGGTCCTTTAGGTTTAAAATTTCACTCTGAAATATTTTTGAAGTGTAAAATTCTTTAGCATCGCTGTGATTTGAAAGTCGAAGAAACGAAAAAGCGACAGTAAAAAGAGACAGACACATAAATTCACAAAATTTAACGTGGGAGAAAATGAGATAGGAAGTATTTACAGTGTTTCTTATGTTCGTGGTTTTCTTTGTGCTTTGCTTCGTACTCCCTCCACTCGTGTTAATAATTATCTAACTTTGCATCACTATGATCATTACTAAAACCTACAATTATCATCTTCCCGAAATTTTACATTCGTCTCATTATCTTGAAACCAAAATTTTTGAAGGTTTCACTTCTACCACTTGTGAATTGCACACATGCTTTTTTTTAATACATCTTAGACCATGAACTCATCTCAGACATTTGGTGACAATGCAATAATATGGTACCATGGAGGGGGGTTCTCATGCTGGAAACGGATGCTAGACAATGGAACTTCTGAATGGATTGTAGTGGACTACTTACTAGTGTTTGGGCTAATTTGAATCTGCATGTGGTTCTTGTTATGAATTTTAAAAATCTTGATAAGTTAACAGGTATTTTGCCATTACCAATATCAAGCAATTGTTTGGAAAAAACTTCTCCAGATTGATCGTTCTGTAATTTGACTCTCAAGTTCACATTTAATATGAGCGTTTTAACGTACGTATTTCCATAAAATGGACGACTTTAAACATGTGTTAATTTCGTTGACTGGGGTTGACCGTGGTATTACGGGTAATGTTTGGCGAAAAGCACCTGCCAATAAAATCATTGCACCACCAAACCGGTTTTGTTTCTTTCATAAATCTTGCAACGTCCTGTCTAATGCTTCCAAAGATTTTTTTGTGTGCCATCGTGCACTCATTCCAAACTATTAATTTGATTTGCTGCTACACTTTGGCCATCGCAGAATTACTCGAAAGGTTGCAAGTTTAGAGTTTCATAAAGATTCTTTCATAAGAACCTTTTCCTGACAACTAATAAACAACGAAATTTTTCCATCCGTTCTCGCGTGATGCGGTCACCAAGGGGAATAGATATTCATTTTTATATATATGAAGATAACTAGTGGTTAGCCCCGAACTGGGTTTTTGCGAGTCTCCCAAAAAACAAAATCTTTCACGAATTAAATAGTGCAACAAAATAAACAATCAAATAACTTGACCTACATTATCATTAAAATTACAAGTAACGGGAGTTCATGTAAACTGGTTATTATTTTTAAGGGTAAAGATTGCAGTTATTCTGGATACACCAAGTTTTAGCTATTAATCCCGTTCCTTGGTCCTAGGAGGTCGAATCTGGTTGGTGGGTTCGTCTCGTGAAGGCGGAGAGGACTGCGTAGTCTGATTGGTATAAATGAAAAAAATAACAAATTTGAAAATCCATCCATATATCACGCTACAGCAAACTTTCCCCCTTTCTCCCCCCCCTCCAATCCTCCTTTTTGGAAATTTTTACGCATCACTTTGTGCAGAATGAAGCCTTAGTGTGCCCCTCAAATTTGATTGAAATCCGTCGATAAATAGCGCTACAAAAAACTCCTCCCCTTTCCCCCCTATTCCCCTCTCACCCTCCCATTAAAAATCACGATTGATTGAAAAAATTAAATAAATCCAAGAACTTGTGTGCCAATTTTCGTCAAAATCGGTTGATAAATGCGACCTGTAGGCGAGGACAGACAGACAGATGAACAAAAGCATTTTTGGCCAATCTCTAAAGTGAGACGCTTCGTACGCTCGGCCAATAAGCCTCTCCACCATGTTTTTGTGCGACTAAATGGCTGGAGAAAAATCCTTTGATCACAACCTATCGAAAGCAATTCGGAAGTCAGCCACCCACGGCTATCCCTATACAGGGTGAATGTGTTTTAAAAATCTTAGTGTGGGGTCAGATCCATGTTTGATACTGTTAGCTATTATTACCTAGTTTCAAGACCTTATTGTACACTTTTTTATGTTAATAAATATCTTGTTTTAATTACGACAAATAATTATTAGTATAATGATTAACATAACACTGTAAAATACATCCTACACCACACACATTAGGTACACTATACACACATAAACACACCCACACTCCAAATGCGATCAAGCAAACATTGTAGCTTATTAATTTATATTCTAAAAAAGTTTTATACTCACTTTTTATTGTAAACTATTTCTTATTATTATTTTTTCATGTAAAAATTTAATTTATATATTATATATAGAAAAGTATATTAAAGTTAACGGCGAGCTACTTTGCCGCGTCAATTCAATTTGGTTTAAGTCCAGCACTATGTTGATTAATTAATAATATACGGTTATGTAACTGTGAATCTATGTATTAATAAATAAAATAAAATGACGATGGTACAACATTACATTATAATAAACGATGATGGCATCGGCATATTTGATTTTTGCTATCGTCTCGCTAGCGAAGCTAAAACGTGATTTATTCGCGCTACCCCGTAAGTTAGATAAAGATTTTACTCTTAGCTTTTGTAGTTGCCCCAACGAACCCAAATTCATTTCAAATTTTACATAGCCCACACAGTCGTCGATAGCACTGTCCATTAAATACATATGTGTGTGCACCAAACATGTATGGTCAAAGACAACTCCTCCGGGTCTTTAAAGTTAAATGTGCCCACCAGACCCATATAAATCTAGCACGTTTCGGGAACGGTAACGGTCTCTTTACTATACGTTGCCGACCACTTTAGCTTTCCAGGCTGTAGCGCTACTATATCGCACCAGTAATGTGAATCATCTCTTTCAGGCTAACATAAGTGTTCTAAAACATTTGTAAAATAATAATTATACTACATGGAGATGGAACAAGCTTATGGCCCACCTGATGTGGTTACCATCGCCTATAACAGAATTGCCTAGTAGGTCACACCTTAGAAATGTGCTCTACGATGCACTGATCTGCGTCCATCAACTTGAGGCATACAGGTTTAAAGCCTAATGTGTATCTTGTGTACATCTTGTAAATGCTGAAGACCTTATTCAGCTCCACGCTCGAGGCTTGGAATGTTGTTCTTATCAGATCAAAAAATTAACCAACGTTTTGGAAATTCATCACGTCGATGTGTGACAGCTACTGGGAATCACTAGCCAGCTAAGCGTTTCCGTGCTTTGACGGGTATTTTAAGACGTCGGTACTGGATATAATATACATCATCAAAGCACGCCGGAGGCCTTAGGACGGTATTTTAAAATCGACATTAAGGTTAGCCTAGTTCACTCAAACTTAAACTAGCTTACCAAGCTAGCGTATAGCATTGCAGCCTTCAATTCAATGCAATAATTATCCATAGGTTGTTAGTAAAAGACGGATTTGGCTATTTTGTTTGGTTTAATTTTTGTTATAATTATATTTATGTTAGTAAATACAGTTTATCCTCTAATTATTCATTATTATATTAAATCATATCAAATACACATTAAATTTTAAATTTAGGAAAAAGTATTGGTATTTTTTTTGTAGAAAATTTCACGATCTACAACATTTGTATGATCAACTTTTACGGTAGCTCTTATCGTTTCAGAGATATATGTAAACAACAGAAATTGGTGACCTTTGACCTTGAATAAAACACATCGTACAAGCGGGATCGATAGGGACTTTGATTGACACATCATTCGTAATGACGTATTCTAGATCTGTGCAATAATCCAGGTCGTTGGGAATCAATGCAAACTCAGCATCTTCTTACGTCTATTTTGTCTGGAATGCAAATAACAAATCACGATTGAACTATTCCTGGGATGAATAAAATTTATTAGTTACGTGGTTTAAGTTTAGTAATTAAAATCCGAGTAATATTAAAGTACGCAGTCAACCTTAAAGGCATTGTTTACAGTTGACTACTGAATAGCTTTCCATTCCACACCTTTAACAAATAATGTACCTACATTACGGGTTTATGGGATATTTCTCCGTACCAAGATAAAAATGAAAATGTGATCATTTTGGCGTGCCAAGTCGCTGAATCGATGTCGCTTCATTAGGGATTTTGGCGAACTAACTCCTTACATAACACACACACACAGGTTGGAGGTAAGCGGTTGGGAGATTGCATACGTCAGTGAGTATTTATACCTAGGCCAAATAGTATCCTTTCAGAGCAGGCAAGATGCTGAAGTTACAAGACGCACAGAAAACGCCTGTAAGGGCTATTGGGCCATGAAAAATATGATGAAGGGTAACCTTCCTCTCACACTTAAATGCAAGCTCATGGACGCGTGCATTCTCCCCATCCTTACCTATGGCGCTCAAACCTGGTCTTTGACGGATCAACAAAAGTCCAAACTCGGGGTTTGTCAGCGAGCCATGGAGCGCAGTATCCTAGGAGTCAAGCTGACAGGCCGCATTAGAAACAGTGAACTGCGCTCCCAAACACAAATCGCGGACGTTGGGCACCAAGTAGGCAAGTTAAAGTGGGATTGGGCGGGACACGTCTGCCGTATGTCGGAGGAGTTATGGGAAAAATCCACCATCGAGTGGATCCCAAAAGACAGAAAACGACCACGTGGCAGACTGCGACGCCGATGGAAAGACGAACTCGACTCGTATATGGAAGACTGGACTACACAAGCGTATGATAGAGTGGAGTGGAAGGAAGAAAGGGAGGCCTTTGCCCTGCAGTGGGAAAGTACAGGCAAATAATAATAATATAATAATAATAACTTCTTACATAGCTGTTAGATACTATTACACATCTAAGAGAAACTTACGGGTACGTAACCTACGGTCCTCGACACTAACCGAGAAAGAGGTTCCTAATAATTGTTTTACCTTATTTATACCCTAGCTGACCCGCCTTCGGCATCGCGGGCGTGGTTTGTCAATAAAAACAATACCTTCCTTTTGCGCAGTCGAGTAAAAAGTAAACCGTGTGTTAATCCCAATCATAATCTATCTAAATAACAAATTTCATAGAAATCGGTACAACCGTTCTTTAGTTATGGTGTAACTAACCCGACTTTGTTTTATCAAAATCACATCAAATCAAAAACATTTATTTGTAATAATACACAGTACGAACATAACAAATACACACAGGAGACATAACAACAAGAAAAAAGGGACAATAGCTTAAA
This sequence comes from Philereme transversata, assembly GCA_963924445.1. Classification (NCBI taxonomy): domain Eukaryota; kingdom Metazoa; phylum Arthropoda; class Insecta; order Lepidoptera; family Geometridae; genus Philereme; species Philereme transversata. The sequence goes on along the minus strand of OZ004348.1, from coordinate 22,576,265 downwards.
GATTAAACATTAAATATAAATAAAAAATATTGCTGTGTGTGTGTCTAATCGCACTCACTGATGTGTTACAAAAAGGCTCCAACTCAGCATGTGCTGGGTTGCACTGGCTACCCAGCGCTGGTCTTCCGTTAGAGCCTCTTTGAGTGAACCACGGATATCCGCCTACTAATTTTACAGGGTGACTAATAAACAAAATGACGAGGGGAAAAAGTCGTCAAATGTTTGCTGGAAGAAAACGCTTATTAGGGTTAAGCTCGCCTTTGTACATGTCCATTTTGTAAGCTCTTTCTGTCTATAATCTATTCGTGTACAAAAAGAACAAAGTATAAAGAGGATAAATATAATATTATGAAATGATTTTGGGTATAAGTTAAATATACCTAAGATTGTGCGGAATACCCAATAAATCAAATATACTAAATAAAGTCTAAAAATAAATAATATAAAAATATAAAATACATAGATACAAGTCTTGTTTTTTATTAAGTACCTATTTAAAGTTTATATTAGAATTTTAACATCCACAATTATATCATAAATTGGAAAGTAACCCTGACACTCTCGCTGTGTGTCTATCGGTACTACTCGTAAAAGGCAGGACCGATTTCGATTAAATTTGATGTTTAGTAGAGTATGGCTTGGATTGATATATAGGTTACTTTATGTTGACAAACCACACGTGCCAAGCCGCGGGTGGAAGCTTGTAATTATGAAATAAAATCTGAATAATTCTACGCAATGTTGATTTAAATTCTGTAATTGTTTATTTTTATGTATGAGAGAACAATTCTGTGGACGATAGAAAACACACTAAAAAGTAAATAAATTTCGTTTGTAACAGAGTTAATTTTTTCCATTTGGGTTGTTAAATATATGTAAGAAACTGTAAGAAATAGATTTTAATTTGATCACATTTGTGATCAAAATATCGGTGTTATACTAGACTGTGAGCGATTAATAATCCCCTCGATTAGCAACCCCGGGTATAATAGATCGCTTACAGCCCTTGTATATATATATACAATTTCACACCACCTGTTCGACAATGTCAAATTATATGTCATGTAAACCTCACCGAAAGCAGGTGATTAAATCCCTACAGCTGAGCCGGGAGTTAAGTTGTACTGAATTTAATTGTCTTGAATGTGATTTGAATTTGAAACCTCGTCTGTATAAGAATTTGAACCAAAGAGACCCACACAACAATAACTTATTCGTAAATCTAACTAGCCTCTGCATAGAATGCACCAACCTAGATTTGATTTTTATTGTTTCGTAGAAAGTGTGAAAAGTAGAGTATTCTCCTCGTGAATAAAAAAGTCTGCATCTTGGGCGTACTTCTATCCCTCTCTGCACTCAGGATTCTAGTAACTCTAGGATCCTTCGTTACGTTCGGGATTCAATATAGCGCCCGAGACGCAATACACTGCTTTATTCCCTCGTTAAACAATCTACTATTCTCTACTTGTACGAGGCATGCCTTTTAAGTTTTGTCGTTTGAAGAAAAAACACAACTAGAACCTTATAGTACTTTTTATTGTTTTTCAAAGTATTCACCGCCTAGGTTAATGCACTTTTCCATTCGCTCAAACCAGTTATTATAACATTTATTTCACTCTAAAGTGGGGGTGTTCAAAATGGCTGACTTGAAAGCGTCGACTGCTTCTTCACCGGACTGGAACCTTTGACCACGAAGACTTTTCTTAATTTTAGGAAATGTAAAGAAATTTTTAGGGCTTAGGTCAGGATTGTATGGAGGATGGTCAAGAATTTCTACTTTTTTCTGCTTTAAATACTCAATCGTTTGACGAGCGCTGTGTGAGCTTGCGTTGTCGTGGTGCAGGATGATGCATCGCTTTGAGTTAGATTTTCGAAGTTCGGCGATGACTTGTGGTAAACAAACTGCGGTATACCACTTTGCGTTAACCGTTCTACGATCTTCAAGTGCAATAGCCGCAACATGGCCTGTTTTTCCAACGAACGTGGCCACCACTTTAGTCAACTTTAGTCGGCTTTCGCTCGTCTTGAAAGACCCAGATTGTAGATTGTTTTTTGGAATCAGGATGGTAGGCATAGATCCAAGATTCGTTACCACTGATGATGTCGTAGACGTGATTTGACTTTCCTCGGTTGAACCTTTGCAGAGTTTTCTTACGCCATCTGACGCGAGCCGCCTTGTGATCGTCGGAAAGCAGATGCGGTATCCAACGGCAAACTAGCTTTCTCACACCAAGCGCTTCATGCAAGATCTTCTGAATGGTTGTCCCTGAGATGCCTAATAGAATCTCTATCTCTCGATACATCACATGACAATCTTCGAAAATTAGTTGTCTCACAGCAATGATTTTATCTTCAGTGAAGGCGGATTTTGGGCGTCCTGCGCTAGATTTGTCATTAACACTAGTATGTCCACGCTGGAATTCTAAATACCAGCGTTCGACAGTCCGCAGACATGGGGCTTCATCACTGAACACAGATGTTAGCTCTTCAAAACACTGAAGCCGTGTCAGGCCTCTTTTAAAGTTGTAGAAAATTATTTCACGAACATTTTCCTTAGAAAGATTCATTTTCGTACGTAACCTGACAGATTCCAATCGACGCTGTGACCAAACAAAAGCATTAATCCTAATACTTTGAACTGTTTTGAGATTCAAAATTTAAACACATTTAAAATATAGAACAGTTCCAAATTCAAATTGCCGGGAAATATGGAAACGACAGAACCTAAAAGGCATGCCTAGTATAGACAACGTTGCGCGTGCTTTCGCTTTAATTGATTCGTGTCTATCCTATTATTTCCTAATACCGTCACGTCTATTTCCCGGATGGGTTAGCAGAGAGACCACGATTCACTTGCTACTGTTGCGCTTGCCACATGGCTTTAAAATTAACTCATCATCATCATCCTATCAGCCATAGGACGACCACTGCTAAACATAGGCATCCCCCATAGATTTACACCGATGACCTCCAAGGCGCAGTGGGCGAATAGCTGTCTGAGACGCAGGAGGTTGCGGGTTCGATTCCCACTGCGGAACAAATGTTTGCGTGACCTACATATATTTGTCCGAGTCTGATTGTTTCTCTGTATATTATAAGTACGTATTTAAAAAAGTATATAAGCATTCTATCAGATAACTGGTTCCCAATAGTGCCCAAGGTACAGCTTTGCTTAATTTGGGGCTAGATAGCGCTGTGTAAAATATCCAGTACTACTTATTTTATTTATTTGTTCCAGAGCAACAGGTATAGCAGGAGTAGCCTGCACCCAACGTCTCCCAGCAACCTTTATCAGGGCGTCTTTCCATATAGTGGTCTCCACTCTAGAACCTTTCTGCCCCAACTTAATCCGATTGTACTTCTGAATTTCGGACGTAATCAGTAGTAAATATGTTTGCCGACCGGCTGCCGTTGTTTCTCAGTTTAACTTACTTGCTTCGAGCAAATGGAAAGCAATTTTCTTGATATACAACTTTATATCAGAGTTAAGCAGCTGTTTTTGGAAGCTTTTTTTGGTTTTATAGAAAGAAAATCAACTTATTAATTGAGCGAAGCGAGATCTCCAAATCAACATGGGCAAATCGGCGTTGATGTATGTATGTATTTATGTCCGTATATTTGTTTGTATATGGATAAAGTTGATCCGATCATCGTGAAATTTGGTATATACAAGTAGGTAGGTGGTGATAGCACAATCCTGGTGTGACTAAATGAGCTAAAAATATTGAGGTGTTTTTGAGATATTCGTAAGTAAATTTCGGCCTCGTTTTTATTTTTAGTTAGTTTTTATTATGGCTAATAACTAAAAAACTACAAACATTAAACAAAAAAATAAAAATGCGGTCGAAATGTACTAATGAAGACCTTTCATTAGACGTGCCATTTGACCGGATAGTCTTATTTGGTTTTTTTACCCCTCTTGAACCCCAATATCTCAACAACACCCCAATATTTTTAGCTCATTTAGTCACACCAGGATTGTGCTATCACCACCTACCTTCATGTATATACCAAATTTCACGATGATCGGATCAACGTTATCCATATACAAACAAATATACGGACATACATACATACATACATCAACGCCGATTTGCCCAAGTTGATTTGGAGATCTCGCTTCGCTCAATTAATAAGTTGATTTTCTTTCTATAAAACCAATACAACTGAGCTTCCAAAAACAGCTGCTTAACTCTGATATAAAGATGTAAATCAAGAAAATTGCTTTCCATTTGCTCGAAGCAAGTAAGTTGAACTGAGAAACAACGGCAGCCGAACGGCAACATATTTACTACTGATTACGTCCGGAATTCAGAAGTACAATCGGCGCTCACCGAGCACCAACAGGGCTAGTACAGCGATTTCCTTGTCTACTCTTCGAAGAGACGACAAGGCTTTGACCGCCACTTGTATTTCTGCGTGTATTGTTTTTTGTTTTTCATATATTGTTTTTAAATTTAAGTGTGATGTACAATAAAGTGTTATTTTATTCCATTCTCTGTCCATTCTTCCGAAATTGTCTTTGCCACAAGCAGGCTCAATAAGTTTTATTCCTAGACAAGAGAAAGATTCTCTGTCTATAGCAACGAACGTTGTATATATAATTAATTAAATATCTAACCAAAAATTGTTGGCAGGCGCGTGATTGAGACGAGTGCGAAAGGGGCAACTTGAGAAGACAGTGTTGCCTAGGCATCGTAAGACCTAGACAATTTCAGAAGAAAATTGTCTATCCTAAAATGTCAAAGATAGAGAAAATGGTGGCTATCGTGCTCGGCGTTGTAGGCTACTGTCGAGGAAGTGTCGACAACGTTTCTTCCCGTTCACTCTCGAAATTGCCGTGCTCGAGACGGTCGACAAGTGTCTTCTTTGTTCCGATAAATGACTCATGACTAAATCCTTCTCTACAGTTACTATGCTAGGCCCACAGTAGTGCTGTTGATACAATCAAATAAAGTGGGGATAGACATATAACTGTACCGTGTAAAGTTGGTAAGAAACTACTATGTTACAAGTCTCATCAAGCGCTCACCGAACCAGCAGCCTGGTAAGAAACTGTGAAACTGTTGTTACACAATTATTTGTGAAGCTATTAAAGATGAAATTTTACAAGTTTATTTATGAAGCTTATTTTATGTAAACAGATCGGCCTGAGAAATGCCGCAAAGCGGTAGCTCATTGTGAATACTTAATGAGCATGTCTTTTGATAGAGAGCAGGTAAATTAATATTAAGTCACAAGCAAACAAGTTATGAGTCGTGACATGAGTAAGTTAAATACAGAGTCTAAGACTTCCGAATCTACTAAGTATCTGTAATGAGAATTTTATTTTTATCATATATGCATTATATAATAGAATAGAATATTCTATAATGGACACCAACAAAATTAAAAATACAAAGAAATACACAAAATACACAAAAATAAAGGTAAGTACAATGGGCGGTCTTATCGCTAAAAGCGATCTCTTCCAGACAACCTTTGGATGGACAGGACAAAACAAAATCAAAAAGACGGCGGTGTATCTATGATTTGTTTTTTTTACGAGAGTAATATTTTCATGATCATATCAGAGGGCTTAGCCAAGTTACAGTCGATTAGCGATGACGCTAGTCGATACGTCCGAAAATGTATGGAATTTGACACATGCTATAGAAATACCACGTGATTCAGCGACAACAAATGTATGTAGAAATCGAATAGATTCGTGGCGAATGTAATTTGGCTACGGGCCCAGGATGATAACGCTTTTCTATTTCTAGGTTATGATTGTGTTCCGTATCGGAATTGATTAGTAATATTATAGATCACACAATTTGGAGAACAAGTCAACCCTCATTTTTTTTGGTATACCTACCCTCATTGGCCGAGCGAAGTGACATACCAAGGTAACTGTCGATGCGCCAAACGGCCCGGACAGTCTCGACCCTCCTCGCACAGAGCAAGCACCGACCAAGTAAAATAGTGCACAGCGCCGTCCGGTAGAATTGGTAGTTTCACGCATGTTACATTACATCCCTCAAGAAGACGACATAATCCATAATCAAGCACAGCAGCTTATGGATGAGGAATTGCGGAGTTCAGAATGGCATGCGGAACGCAAGACAGAGGAAACCAAGGTTAGTCATTCTCGCATCGGCCTTTGATTGAATTCCCGTACAGATTGTATAAGTCTTGCAGAGCTTCTTTTCTCGTTTTTACTCGACGTAGGAGGGTAATGTTTTTAGGTAAACAACGCAGAGGTTCGTTATAAATGGTCAACCATTTGTCAACCTTAGAAACAATATAACGATAAGTAAGTAAAGTTGTATTTCCAATTAACTGTATCTATTTAACAATTGCGCGTAGAGAAAACTGTGACCCCTCTTTAAGCTTATTGCGCGCACGGAGGAGTATTAGATTTGGCATAGTTAAAGTTTATATGGAGAAGGCGGGGCAATAACTAAAATAAAGCTAAAAAAATATAATAAATAAATTGATTTAGCTTTGATACGTAGCGCAGACTTCACGTACTTATAGCTCTAAGGGCGCGCACTTCTAAGGACGGCAATACTGCGTGATCATACACTGTTTATTATAAACTTTGTCCAAGGGCCCAATTCTGCTAATTTATAAGAAAAACTATTATGGTGCCATACCATTGTTAAACGATTATGATTTATTCCTGTCATAAGCTGCCAAACGTTCAATGGGGTTGTCATAGCAACGGTGGTCATTGAAAAAAGATTGTGTTAGTAGAATACCAAAAGGTATCAATAGTGGCGATTTTTCGACGATACCATAGTCATAGTGAAGCGATTGGTTTAGTAGAATTGGGGCCTAGTTTTTATGGAGAGATGTTTTAAAGAGGGTATTATAAGCAAGAACGTCAGCGGTACTTTCCGAGCAGTACTTTTTATAAAAAAAATATTTAACAGATAGATCTATTGTGCACTCACAATTGTAGTGACGTCAACCAACATTGCAGCACTTACCTGCAGTCTTTCAGCAGGTGCTTCACTTATCTACTCTCGCTATTCTCTTCAGACCCCTGCGTGTCTCGACCATTGGTTCTCGTCTACGTCGACAATATCATTCGACCACTTCACTTACCTGTAAAGAAAAACAATGTTGAACATATAATAATTGTAGTAGTACTAAAATAAAATGAGTTAAAATTATGGAGAGTATTTTATCCAGGGTGCAACAAGGGGGCTGAGTCCTCGGTGGCAGGTGGATTTAGGACCGTACGCCCCATCTGATTCTCCCCCAATGTCCCCATGTATGTCCTACCAATTTTGATAGTTTAGGAAATATGTATGGTTATTATAGCGAAACGAAGATGGCGGGACGAGCTAGACAAATTCCTCACGGATTGGCCACAAACCGGCCTTTAGCTAGCAGTGGGACACGAATGGCATTAATAATAGTGCAATTTTTTTATACTGCTTTATAGGGAACTGGAATTACGCAAAATCAAGTTTCCATGTAGAAGATGTTGGATTAGCTCAAAATAATTTTGAGGATAGTTCTTAAAATTAGGATGTTATTGAAGTTAAAAAAAAATATCGATAACATAAAAAAAACAGTTTAGTTTTCCCGAATTTTTTAATTTACTGGGCAATTTTTTAGATTTTTCCCTAATAAAGCTTTTTCAGACTTACAAATATTAAAAATTCTGTCCAGCCATTCTCAAGTGATGCGCTTACCAACGAACACAGTTTCATTTTTATTTATTTAGATATAGTAAGTATGTAAAGATTTGTACTGGCTTTGTTTTAAAGTGTGTCTGTACAGATAAAAATGAAATAGAAATAAAAAAATATTTATTTTGTGTCCATTTTTACATTCTACGAATACAACAGTTATACTTATACCAAATACAAGACTACAAAATAGGTCGTCACTCAGCGATGTGCCACTGTAACATATAGATTCTGTAGCGCTGGTATTATGTGATGCCTTTAGTGCGTGTGAGCGCCAGAAAATAGAAAAACGCGTTTACAATATTAATTAACATATAAAAGTTTACAAAATTTACAAAAGACAAATATCTAACTTATATTATAAAATGCTCGTTGTGGATTCATAAACTCGAATACGGCGTATTTCTGGAATAAACAGAAAGGTACTCTAGAAAGAGTGGACTATTTCTGTCTGGACAAAGGTGTTTCATCTTCAACCCACCATATTTTTTGATTGCCCATGGCAATTTAAAAACATTCAAAAAACGACGTTTATGAATTTTCTATAAAATAGCAACTGCTGGGTATGCTTAACGATTCTTTTTAATTGGCATAACAAGAGATGTATACGATATATTTGTTAAACAAAAACTGATCTCATAAACAAACACCAAATCAACTTGGGCAAATAGGCATTGTATGTATTGTTACGAGCTGAGGGTTCGAGATAAAATAATGGGAATCGATCCAACCAAAATAACACTTTTATTCAACACGATGACGATGAATACACGCACTTGGTCACACGTATCACAACACACTAATTCACATCACTGTTGCAGCACTTAAAGTCACCGAAATGATCGCACGTATAGCTTAATCCAGACTGACTCGGGAGCAACTACTATTCACGCGAGACCCTTCTCCACGTCAGTCCTCCAGGGCCTCGCTGAGACTCACTCACTCACTGACTCAGACTGACTGTCCGGCCATCTCTCCGGCCTATTTATATCGCACACATTTCGATTGTTCGAGAACGATGTCGATCCTTCCAGGAAAGGGTCGGTCCCTCGACACAATGGCCACTCCCCATTCTGCGAAACCACAAACAGTAGCAACAATAACACAGCAAGACAAAAGCGTTCGAGAAGGTTCGATTATTACTCATTGTTTAACAGCCTCGGCGTAACACTATGTATGTTTTTTTGTCCAAGGCTAACTTTTGAAGCGTTTATCCGCTCGTCATGAAATTTGGTATATAGGTGTCTAGGTAGTAATGGCATAATTTTGGTGTAACTAAATAAACTAAAAATGTGGAGAGGTTGTTGAGATATTGGGGTTTCATTTCTAAATAAACAAAATAGAAATATCCGGACAAACGGTACGTCTAATAAAAGGTCTTTGTAAGTACATTTAGACCTCGTTTTTAATTTTCGAATGGATTAGATTTTGTGGAAATAGATTATGGGCCTGCTATGGTAGATATGAGATACGGAATAACAGCTAGCTGCCAGCAGTGCCGTATCTCATATTATTATATATATATATATTTATATTCTGTTGTCTCCTATTTGTATCTCATATACATACATATATAAAACAAATTCGGGTTAGTTACACCATTTATAACTCGAGAACGGCTGGACCGATTTTGATGATCTTTGATTTGTTGGATTTGTCTCCGTTCCAAATAGCAGAGTAACTATTAAAAGATTGGAAACATTTACGGTGAAAAAATTATGACGTAAATTCATATTCTCATACATAGATGTAGCTAATGATGGCCGATTGACAATACATTGGCAGCCTGCGTCATATGCAAGTCAATACGAAGTTCGGCGGGTCAGCTAGTCTCATATAAAATTAAGTTTTTTGCATACTATTTAAAAAAAACAATCAAAAGCTTGGACTAAGCCCCAGATAAAAAATTTAGGTGAAAGCCTGACGGGCTTTTTCCGATCTCTTGTCATGGCGGACCAAAGAGTTCAGAATTGACGCGAACGAGTTCGTAGGTAAACAGCTCGTATTATATGAATTATATATAGAATAGAATATAATAGAATAATCATTTATTTGGCACACACAAAATGATACATGAAACAAGCTCGAATGACTCGAAGCTTCGATTCGAAGGTCACGTTGAATCCGTAGTTTCTAAAGCCTCCAAAGCCTTGGGCTTTATCATGAGGAGTGCAGCTGGTTTCCATCGTGCTAAAACATATGTATAAGATCCTCTATTACACCTTTGTCAGAAGTATCCTCGAATACACTTCACAAACTTGGAACCCGCGTTATGATAAATATATTGACAGAATTGAACGCATCCAAATTAAATTCGTCAAATACCTCTGCTTTCGTCTGCGCATTCCCTATAGATCTTCTAATTACATAAATTTATGCAAAAAATTCCATTTTCTTCCCCTTGTTAAACGGCGTGAAGTCGCCGATCTGTCATTGCTACTAAAAAATAGCTTCAAACAATATAAATTGCGCCGATTTATTATCAAAAATTAAAATTAGTGTACCATTTAAGCCTAGGAGATTTAATCCTCCTATCCATATACCTGTAGTTGGTACCAACTACAGGCAAAATTCATTTCTGTGGCGAGCAAGCGACAACTTTAATAAGCTGAGTAAGCGATTAGATCTAGATGTATTCTGTACGAGTGTCAGTTCAGCCAGACTGCGGCTGAACAGAGAATTTTTTGGCGATACAAGTATACTTTAAGTACTATTTAAGTAGCTTTTACGTTAACTTCCTTATCTATCTACTTATAACCACTTTGTTTAGACTTTTTATTGTTCACTTCACATTTTGTTTTTACAACATAAGTTGTTTAGTCGTGAAAACCTATTATTAGCTTTCTTTTATTTATTTTATTTCATATTGTGTATAATTAGCTATTGGTTTTCCAAATAAATAAATAAATATTAAGGAACAGTTGAATCCATTAAGACAGTTCGACTCATGTGTCTGCGTACCAAAGTGGCGTTCAGCTTAGCATAATGTTGGATGTTGTGCATCCAACGCTAATTTTCAGCTGAAACTGGGAGCAAAAGGTAGTGCAGCAGCGACGAAGTAAAATAAAATTAAATAAAGAAGTGAATAAATAAAAGGTGTGCAGTTTTATTAAAATGTAGATATAAATTTTATATATATATATATATATTCTATACTTAATGTAAGTATTATTCAGCAACATTATACTGTATGTACAGTTATTAGGTTTCTTTTTATTTGATGTTTAGCCGTATTTTTATTGCAAATATAAACAGGACAATAAAGCGTTAAAAAACTGTCAGCAGTTTATCTCACACTTGGCTTTTTTTTAACAACCATTTACACCAATCCATCAAACCAATAAATACAGTAAAAGAGAGAGAGAGAAATCAAACATTGCGCTAAAAGATTTAAATTAATTAAAAAATAAAACACTGTAGTTCAACCGTTGTGTTGGAACGATTTATTATATAAGTTTTGCCCAAAACAGAGCTAGATTGCGCTGCTAAAAATGGACCCATCCTAAATCGCGCTATCAAGGCATTTTGGTTCATTGGTTGGTCACTTAGTGTTGTTAGTATTGAGTCATCATTATCATCATCGACAGCCTGACTTTACCCATTGTTAAGCCCCAAGTTTGTGGCATCCACCACGATCCTGCGCTAGTCTCACCCACTGGCGGCCGGCGACCTTTACGATGTCGTCTACCCATCTGCTGCCGCTGCTGGCATTTTAGTATTGAGAAACCTGTCTTAATATATTCTGTCATTGAAACAAAAGCAGTTTCACTTCCAACCCTTTAGAACCCAATAGTCATTATACGTGAATGTTGAATTAATAAATCGATGATTAAATACGTCATCAGCATCACCGTATGCACAAAGTCAATTCACTAAATTTATTATTTCGATTTAATGTTGTCATTAGATTTCAATATAAAGCGAGGTCAGCTTAACTTTCATCCAATGTATCGGCGGTTCAAAATGGTTTAAACTGATTATGGAACTATCTATTTGACTAGTGATGCGTTTCTGCAATGATGTGAAACGTTTTGTGTGATTTTAAGAAGCTACGAGCTGGTTGCCCTTCGACTTCCCTGTGACTTCGGTCACGTGGACTTAAAATATCGTCTCATTTATTGTTTTTTATTTTATTTATTCAGAAATATAGGCCCAATCCACTTACATAATTACAATAAATCAATAGATAGTCACATATTCGTACGTGTATGTATGTATGTGTATGTCTCTCTGTGTGTTTTTAATTATAATTAAATTTTATTGTATAATTTTGGTTATACTCGGGTGTAAGCGATCAATAGCACCCTCGACTTATTAGCGTCCTCGCTCGCTTTTGTTCTCTCGCACGCAAAAATATCTCGGGTGCTATTGATCACTTACTCACCTGGTACACCTATTCTGACCCATCATCTCTGACGTCTTGACAAGGCTTACAACCCGTTTTTTGCAGGTTCAGTTTTTTGCAGGATCCCGTTTAGTAGCGTACGTGTTTCAATACTAGCAGCCACACGAGTATCCTGTTTAAAGTATCCAGCAAAAATCCAATCTGTTTGAATTTGGCATTCGGTTGTGATTGTGCCGCGAGATGCGACCTTCAAGCATATTTTTAAATATAGGATTAAAAAATTGCTCATAGAAAAAGTGTACAATAGTGTTGACGATTATTTAGATGACGATTTTGAATTTTAATTTCCGAGTTTAAGTTTTCATTGCATTTGTTTAGTTTAATTGCGTTCGTTGACATTTTATTGTATCCGTTAAAATTTTAATCTATTGACATTTTTAATAATTGAATTTAATAATCATATTATGTATAATTTATATTGTTACTAATGCAGGCTTATTAGCCGATTATGGAGGACTTTGTTTATATTATCATCTGCTGCTATGTAATACCCATTTTCGCATTGAATAAATGAATTGAATTGAATTGATGACGCAAACCAAAATAGACACAGAACTACTTATTTCTCTTATAGAAAATAGACCTATAATATGGAATATATGCTTTAGAAAACTATAGCGATAAAAACTTGCAAGAGTGTTGATGTCCATCACGTCTGAATTTTTGTTTTAATCTGCCCAATCTATACCGCTCGTTGCTCTATCGCAAAAAACAGGATGCAAACTACTGTGCATGAAGCGGTTTTTGCGGGATTCAGTAAAAAGCCGCTCCTGCAGAACTGGACGGCCGTGGGAAAAAGCTGTTATGTTACAACCCGTACAGCTACTATAATAGAAAAATCTAGATTTTTTCTAAGTAAAATGGAACACAAATAGTTATCAGTCAGACGGTGAAAAACTTGGGAATTATTATGGGTGCCATATATTGCTAAGATCAGCCGCAAAATGTTTGCTTCTTCAGCTTCGTTACGTAGACTTCGTAACTTTTTACCGACCGCCACCAAAATTGCGCTTGCACAATCCCTTTTACTCCCTATCTTAGATTACGCCAACGCCAGCTACCTCGACATTTCCAAAGTTCAAATGATCAAACTTGAGCGCCTTCAAAACCGTTGTACTCGTATTCGGTTCATATTCGGCTTGAGCAAGTATGACCATGTCTCAAAATTCCGCGCAAAACTCAAGTGGCTCCCTATCCGTCTTCGCCGGAATGCACATGTTCTATCACTTCTTTATAAAATTCTCTTTAGTCCCACTTCACCTTTTTATCTAAAGAAACGTTACGAGTTTCTTTATCAGGCACACTCTCGAAAATTTCGTTCTTCCGAAGCTCTACAGCTTCGAATTCCCGTCCATAGTTCACAATTTGATGGTGACTCCTTCACAGTACAAGCTGTGCGACTGAAGAACGCCTTACCTTTGTCCATAAGGTCGTCCAAATCTCTTCCTATTTTCAAAGTCAAGGTATACAACCATTGTTTTTCGTTGTCTCGTAACTGCTAGTTAGTGTTTATGTTATTTATCCTCCATATTATGTAGTTTAGTTTATTTATATATTATTTGTATGTATTTAAGTTTATGTTTATTATTATACGTAATCAATATGTAGGTATATATTATTTTATGGGTTCTGTTTAAGTATGTTTCATGTACGCTTATAGGTACTCTTGCACCGCCGTCTTTTGATTTTTGTTTATCCTGTCTATTCAAAGGTTGTCTGGAAGAGATCGTTTTTGCGATAAGACCGCCCATTGTAGCGTTATTTATTGTTTATTTCCTTTGTTACTGTATTTTTGTTTGGTGTGTAATAAAGAGTATTTCATTAATTAATTCATTCAAAATGAAAGAATATGAAAAAATTATGAGCCATGTGTATTTATAAACTTTCACAACAGGGCATTAAAATCCAGTCCATCAAAAGGTTGTCTGGAAGAGATCGCTTTTAGCGATAAGACCGTCACTTCTATTTCTGCGTGTATTGTTTGTTTTTTATTATGTTTTTTTTTATTTTAAGTGTGATTTATAATAAAGCGTTTTCTATCTATCTATCTAAAATACTTGAAGTAGTACCTTGTTTAAAGGCTTAATTTCACTCCATTTCTGCCTTCAGGCATTCCTACTCTCTTCGGTATATTCTCGAAATACCCACCGGTGCGTAAAGCCTTGTAAGCGGACAATTACTATAAATATACATGTTCATGTGCAAATTACCCGTGTTAAAGCAGCGGGATTGAGCATTGTTTAAAAAATATTGCTATGATGTCGCTGTGCTGATGGAAAAGCTTCAATTTTTTTTTGTATTTTGAAGCCTGGGGCATGGTGTTTCTCGTGAGACAATAGAAAATATCAAATAAAGCTCAATAACCCGTTTGCAGCGGACAATAGTACCACTACAGCTGCACTCTCGACGATAAAATAAACAACGGAATGCGTAGTGTACCGTGCCGGCATAGGGCTGGCAAGTTTCAGATCAATTGAAACTGGTACCGCTTAAATGTAGCCAGTGAAAGATTAACGAGTGGTTTTATAGACGAGAATAGTAGAGCGGAGCAACTGCGTGAAGCAGAGTTCTGTTTTGAAAGCTTCGGCTGTCAATATTTCGTCCATATACACTAGGCGTCTATCGAGGGAAAAACCAGAAAACAGACACTAAGTTAGTTTGTTTCGCTACAAGTCAGGCGACTAGCGAAGTCGAAGCGCGCATGGTGGCCGGTCCGTATATTTTCATAAGTCAGACGTTAGGCGAGGTATTTTGCAGTGCGGCAGCGGCCTTAAAAATGCATCAGAATGACATTAAAAAACCATAATGAATCACATTAGCTAAGTTTTATAAGCATACAGGACGGACAGAGAGACTCTCCACACGGAGAGTCCGAGACACGAGAGTCCTTTATACATTAAGAGAGACTTTAAAAACTTTAATCTTCTGAAAAGAATAGAATAGAATAGAATACTCTTTATTGCACACCAACAAAATTAAAAATACAATAAAAATACACTAAAATTAAGGTAAGTGCAATGGGCGGTCTTATCGCTAAAAGCGATCTCTTCCAGACAACCTTTGGATGGACAGGACAAAACAAAATCAAAAAGACGGCGGTGTAAATACGAGTATATTCATAAACTTACATAAACTACCTATACTTACTAATAAACTAAATATATATACTTACAAATATAATAATATATACTTATATATAAACTACAATAAAGGAGATAAACATAACGATAAACTAGCAGTGCGTAGACAAAGAAAAGAAATGGTTGTATACCTTAGCTTTGAAGATAGGAAGAGATTTAGATGATCTAATAGAGAAAGGTAAAGCGTTCCACAGCCGCACAGCTTCAACTGTAAAGGAGTCACCATAAAATTGAGAACTGTGGACAGGGGTTTGGAGACTTAGAGCTTCAGATGAGCGTAGGTTTCGATCATGCGCCTGGTGCAAGAACACAAAACGCTCCTTTAGATAGGATGGTGAAGAAGGATTGAAAAGAATGTTAAAAAGAAGGGACAGAATATGTGCATTCCGGCGAAGACGGATAGGGAGCCACTTGAGTTTTGCGCGAAATTCTGAAACATGGTCATATTTGCGCAAGCCAAATACGAACCGAATACAAAGATTTTGAAGGCGCTCAAGTTTGCTCAATTGGACTTCAGAAAGGTCGAGATAGCTGACGTCGGCGTAATCTAAAATAGGGAGTAGAAGGGATTGTGCAAGCATAATTTTGGTGGCGGTTCATTCAATTCCAAGTCCATTCGATTACTCATTTTTTGGTACCGATCGAAAGGATCATTATAAATAATTAAATCCGTCTTAGTAGCATGGTATCTAAAATTGAAAGAACGCCGTGAAACTTGGCAATTTATTTTTGTACTTGGTCATTGAACTTTTGGTACTCATCCCTTGTCCCTTTGTCACTTTCCATGGCACACTCGATCTTTCGCCTTGGCCCTTTTAACCCAACCAGAAGAAATGACTTGCCATTTACAAGTATGATTTATCTACTTTTATTTAGGTTTGTTAAAAAAAAACTGTTTTATCTGTCGTCAAAATACATTTAAATACCTACCCAATCCAAAAAAATTGTTTAGGTATTTTTAGAGTACAATTAAGTTTTTCTAACTAAATACAAAAATGGGCGAGGATAATATTATTTAGAAATATTTTTATGAAGCATTTTTTTAAAAACATTGCATATACATTATGTTAACCTTTGCCAAAGTATACAGACTTATTTTAATTGGATTCTTCGACCGGCCTTTCTCGAAGTTGGACCTACCTAACTAAACTGTTTGTCCTAGGTAGACGTACTCTTTAAGAACTTTGAGAGTTGAGTTCCCACTGATTCTGGGCCGGCTCACCGGTTCATTTGAAGGCTCACCTGTTGAAAAACTCGTGCTCGTCCATAATACCTCAGTGTC
The DNA here is from genome assembly GCA_963924445.1 of Philereme transversata. Lineage (NCBI taxonomy): Eukaryota > Metazoa > Arthropoda > Insecta > Lepidoptera > Geometridae > Philereme > Philereme transversata. The sequence goes on along the minus strand of OZ004348.1, from coordinate 22,559,753 downwards.
TGAAGACAAAAGTCTGATATGTGTTTGTAGTGATGACATAAGACAGAAATGTACGGTCTCTATGGGATCATAAGGAGGCTCAAGGTCGAAAAATCAGGAGATCTGTAGACAAAGCAAAGGATCATAGCCAAGAGGTTTTTGTGCTGCAGAAGAGGGCTGTTCGTGCAATTTATAATATGGGCCCTAGAGAACCATTACGCAAAAAGTTTAAAGAAATAAATATTATGACATTCCCCTTGTTAATACATCTATGAAAATTTGATGTATGTTCACAATAATAATAATTTGTTTAAGAAAAATAGCGATAATCATAATTTTAATACTAGAAATAAAGATAAGCTCGCTGTTGCCACTTGTAGACTCCACAATGTTAGTAAATCGTTTAAAGGGCAAAGTGTACGCCTTTATAACAAACTCCTAAGGCATGTACAAAAATGGACTATTTACAAATTTAAAAACGTAAATAAACAAAATCTTTGTAAAAAAGTCTACTATAAAATATCGGATTATTTAGATGACAGAGAAGCTTGGGATTAAAATTGCTCCAACTCGTTCAAAATTTTACAATTTAGACGTAATTTATTTTCTTTATTGTTATGTATTCTAAAAGGATCATTAAAAAAACAACCGGCCTTGTATTTTGACTTTCTTTTCTGGCTTGGTCACGAAGGAACAGGCCGTAAAATTGACGTTTCAAAGTGATCCTTGTGATTTTAATGAATAAAAATATTTGACTTTGACTTTAAGGATAGCCAAGAGGATTAACAAGCTGAAGTGACAGTGGGCGGACACACTTCTTGAAGAACTGATGGCCGTTGGGGCAGAAAGGTTCTAGAGCGGAGACCACGCACTTGAAAGCGCAGTGTAGGACGGCCCCTCACTTGATGAGAGACGACCTGATAAAGGTTGCTAGGAGGTGTTAGGTGCAGACTGCACAAGAGCGGTCACTTTTGAAATCTATGATGGAGGAATATGTTCAGCAGTGGCTGTCCTGTGGCTGATATGATGGTGATTGTCAAAGTATGAGCGCAATCTTGTAATTGGCCCCATTGGACTTACTGTAAACTTCGGATACCTCGAGATATTTGGAATGCCTCACCGAGTCCAGCCAGATCACAAGAATTTCGTGATAACCAAGATATGTGTTGGAGCACAAATCAACGTCATTTTTGTCAATATTTATTGGCGTGTTTTGTACTTTGACTATTCAAATTCAATTAATTTTGTGTAAACAAAATTTTCACAAAAATGCTTTAATTTTACATCGACAAAGATCTTTTGTTAGACGCCTCGTCTAATAAAGTCTTAAAGGTCTTTGTCAGTACATTTCAACCCCGTTTTTATTTTTAGATCTAAAAACTGAATTTCGCTGACCCACAGTGCTAAAATTTGGAATACTTTTAGCTTTAGTAACACAATTATAAGAAAAGTCTGAAGTTGAGAATAACAATATTAAATCAGTAACCATTTAAAATGAACTCCTGCTACTTGTATTTGGAATGAAATTGTAGATCAAATTAGTAGTTGACATATGCTAGATTTTTTTTACAAACAAAAAAATCGTAAAAAAATATTTAAACTTTTTATGTCCTAAAACTAACGTAAATAAAAACTAGTATATGTAAAATAATAGGTATCGTTCTAAAGTAACGACTTTCGTACGCACGTAGGCAGCCCACCTAGACGCATGAAATATTAATACATGATAATATATTAACTATTATATTGATGAGGTGAAACCCTACCACTTTACGAGTAAATTTGCATGCAATGCACAGCCCTGCGGTGACGCGAGGTGTCGGAACAGTTTAGTGCCGGCATGTTTATTTTTGCGCATAGGGAAACTTTAAAAACTGGGAAAACATATAAATTACAAGCTTTCGCCCGTGGCTTCGCTCGCCTGGTTTGTCAATTAAAAGTAGCCTTTACAGCAATCCAGGTCATCTGTATACCGAATTTCACAAAATCGGTCCATCCGTTTAGTCGTGAAAACGTAACAAACAGAAAGAGAGCGAGAGCTTTTTTCGAATCCATAACATTATTATGGATTGTTCTTATCCATACTAACATTTTAAATGCAATAGTAACTCTGTTTGTTAGTTTGTTTGTTTGTTACCTTTTCACGACTAAATTGCTGAACGGATCAATGACATTTGGCAAGGAGATAGATTATATCCTGGTGAAGAACATAGGCTATCTTTTGTTTCAAAAATAATCTTGAAGGGGGTGAAATAGGGGTTGAGAGTTTGTATGAGCGATCCGTTATTCCTCAAGTAAGGGGTCTGAAAATTAATACAAAGGCTTTTGGTAGAAAATAAAGAAATACGTGTTTCAACTTTTTGTAAAATCATCCCTAAAGGTGTAGTGGGGGGGGGGGGATACAGTAAGGGGCTAAATTTATAGACATAAACATAGACAATAATTTATTTGCTAAATAGCACACATAATGCATTTACATAAGATGATTTAAAATATGGAACGTAAAAATAATAACAGTACTTGCATTTACTTGCAGTATTTTAAGATGGGGTAGGTATGTTGTGTGCTCGGGCGCTTCGTTCCGTTCGCGTCCAATCCTATTCAGGTACTCACACCTGAATAGGATTGGACGCGAACGGACACCGCAATGTCACCATTGTGGATGGTACCGGGATTCCGCCCAGCATACGCTCGAGGAATGCTCACTGTGGTGCGTGGAAAGGCGGAACCTGATCACCAGGATTGGGCAGGACCTCTGTCTGCCAAACGTAGTGGCCTCTTTCTGTGAAACCGTATTGGTTCGGAAAGAGGCCGCTGAGCGAGATCGGGAGAGGGCCGATCCTGCTCGGAGAAGGTGGCGGCGGGGTGCAGGCAACGGACACCCCGCGCCGCCCGCCCCGTGAAGGGGTAGAGTAATGATTTCCCCTGCCATACAGGGGACCTTTCGGGTCTGTGGGTAGTCGGAGTGAGGGCTCTGGCCAACCTGGATAGCAGACTCAGGGAGGGCAGCCGCACAATGTGGCATGTGCTGCTGTGCTCGCACCGCGAGGGTGCTGGGGGCGACAGCCCCTGGGACGTGCTCTTTATGGGCGATATGCTGAGGGTGCTCTGGTGCGTTTCTTGCGAGATTCCAGAACCCTTTGACATGCATCGAGGCCGGGAAGGTTTTAGTGGATCATCGAGTCCGACAACCACACATAACCCTGGATGCAATACGGGTATCTGGGTACAGATTTCCTCCTCAAAAACAAAAAAAAAGTATGTTGTGTGCTATAGCAGTAAAAGGGCCTCGACTCAGCATTATGTCAACTGGGTTAGCAGTTGTCGCTGTTATTCTGCCGAGACCGCTTTATGAGATATTCTTTAGATATACTCTCTATGTGCAGTTGATATATATTGTGACTGGATTGAGACATAGGCTAATTTTTCCCCCGACTGCGCAGGAGGGTAATGTTTTATTGACAAACCACGCGTGCGAAGCCGCGGGTGGATCAGCTAGTTATTACATACTATGTTGGTACGGAGGTCTACAGTATTTTCACCGTGGATCAGTTATTCCGTGTATACGTTCAATTGGCATGTCGCTGCCATGTGCGCTTGTTGGTGACATTACGTATTTAGGCGGTAGGCTGCGAATCGTTCCAAGCAAACACAGAAATCACTCTGCATTTGAAAATTCAAATCATTGCAAACAAGTTAACTTTTACAAAATAAGAAAACACCTTTGTGTTAAAACTGACATGGCTAAAAACCACCCTAGTTTAACTTTATAATAAAATAACAGTCAAATACAAATCGGTCTAAACACGTTAACACCACTTTTTTGCGTCAGGGATTAGAAACAGCCGTGGCTTAGTGAAATGCCCCTATAGCATAGTACACACGGCTACACCTCAAGCTATACATTTCCAGTATAAACTGACCTCGTATTGTGTAGGTTCCGTATAATGAGAGGTTAGCATAGACTTGAAATGTATAGCTTGATGTGTAGCCGTGTGTACGTGCTTTGTTATGTATGGCTAGTACTGTTACAACAATACAAATGATTAAAAAAAACCTTTTTACAAAACAGGTTTATTTTCAAATTTATTACCATAAAAATCCTGAAATAACAATGAAAATAAAATGAATGAATATAAATCAGCATGCATAAAATAGGTAAGCCAATCATGTACATAAGTAAGTACCTGTTATACTGACTAAGCGGCATCGTCGCTAAGGCGGAGGCGCCACCAATTTACGTTAAAAATTGTTTATTAGAAATGTATCGATTACTGGACAAATATTCAAACTACTGGTATTAAACCCAGTTTAATCAGTTAATACGATTCCGGATGTGTTTTTTAAATTAATGTCGTACATTAAAAAAAGTTGTGTAATTGTACATAACGTGGGATCGAATTTCGAATGTTACGTCTATTGATTTATTAACCCATTCATTAGACCTCCGTGGCGCAGTGGGCGTACAGCCGGTTGAGACGCCGGAGGTAGCGGGTTCGATTCCCGCCGCGGAACAAATGTTTGCATGATCTACAGATATTTGTTCCGTGTCTGGGTGTTTTTCTATATATCATAAGTATTTATTTACAAAAAAAAAGTATATAAGTATTCTATCAGTTATCTGGTTCCCATAGTACAAGCTCTGCTTAATTTGGGGCTAGATAGCGCTCTGTGAAATGTCCAGTAATATATTTTTTTAATATTATTGTAAATACGGGATTTATCAAGTACCTACCGTTTTATCGGTGTTTTGTTATCAGGGCGAGTGCGAACCGCTCCGAATAACGCCTCGCCTCGCAATACGCGCTCCAGCCCTCTGCGCGCGATTACCTCATTGTTTGTTATATTATCTTAGAAATAAATCAATGCATGTAACAATTGTATTTGCTTTTGCGTAGTAGAATAACCTAAGGGTCTGCATATTGAGTATATCCATAATAATGGCACCGTCAACCAATTTATTTTTATGTAAATCAGAAAGTTATCCCTGGCAATTTTAGCACCGACTTCTCTAAGTATGTTTACTAACCAACTCTTGGCCTTGTTTGAGTGGTGGCCTAGATAATTGAAGAGATCAATATCCAGGTGGATGAATACTAATTTCGTTTAAATATCGAAATATATCACTTTTGAAATATCATTGTATGAACACTATTTGTACTGTATAAACTGGATATTTACTATGGTTTTAGTGAAAATAAAGATATATTAATTTTGGTTTAGAATAGACCATGAAGATGCGATCAAATGAAATATATTTATTTCAGTAAACTTAATTTGTATACATTTCATGGGTTTGGGACCTTTTTTTTAAGTATAAAGTACCTGTGTTAAAGGGTCTCGCTCTTCCGTTAATTCGGTTATTCCGATTAAGTACATGTACAAACAAATATCAACAAGAACAATTTAAATTAAATAAAATTAAGTTAATGCAGGTTAAGTTAAATTAAAGTGGATTATGTATGCGATTGATAAGTTAGCAGTTATTATGATAAAAAAACCTCTATTTCAGACTCAGGTATCTCGGCAATCATCTTCAGGATTACGTTGGTGCTCCCGGATTCTGTGTATAAGTGAGACTGACTTTATGCGCATAATCGCAAAAAAAAGTCGTGTGTTCTCGCGTCGGTAAACATGCCCGATGCGCTACAAAATCGAGGAAGCCTCACCAGAACCCTGAAGGCATTATTATATTGCATATGTAGAGCGTTATAGGGCCATAAGGCACTGGTGTAAAAGCTCTGGCAGTACGCTCTAAAAAGTGTAACTTTTACTTCTACTGTACCTACACGTGGCCAGTCTGCACCAACATATTCGCACGGACCGACAACGCCCTCCGCTATCGCTCAATGTCCGCATCATCATTCAGGATATCGGTCATAATTAACATAATAAGCTCAGTCTGCCTGTTTTTACCTTTGATGAGCATGTATTCACTCTTTTTCACATTATACTAAGCCGTGTGCCCCAGCATATGACTCGCAGACACAAAGCAGTTTCCTCAATCCACTGACCGACGGACTAGCAACACCATGTTGCCTGCATATCGATGTTATCGACGCAAATATCATCAATGTGTTCATGATGTATAGATTAATAAGTCTTGGAGAGGAGATATACTTAATAATGATGTTTAGTAAGGGAATGCTGATGATTATAATTATATCGGATTAAAATTACATACCCGAACAATAAAGACTAAAGCGCGTGACACACGAAGATGCTATAATATTTTATGTTACGGTATCTTAAGTTAATATATTAAAAGTATCTTAAGGTAGTACGCAGGGTAAGATATTATAATATATAATAAGTAGGAATCTTTAATATCTTACGATATATTTCGTATGTTAAGATGATATCCATATCGCTCGGTATCATAAGATAATGTGGGATGAAAATATATCTTTTTTTTAAATATAAATTATAGGCTAGCGTTTGACCATTATCTCGCCTGATGGTAAGCGATGATGCAGTCTACGATGGTACACGCTTGCCTAGAAGAAACTTATTCACTCGTGACTTGAAGATCCCTAGGTTGTAGTTATCAGGAAACAGTGACTCAGGTAAGGCGTTCCACTCCTTGGCGGTGCGCATAATAAAGGTGGAAGAGTACCGCTTTGTGCGTATGGGAGGTGTGTCTACCATGTAGCGGTGGCGCATCGCGGAGCGTCTGGTTGTCCGATCATAGAATGGGGATGGTGGGATCAGGCTGAAAAGCTCCGCAGCACACTCTCCGAAATGTATCCGATAAAAAACTGAGAGGCTATCTTTGCCATATGTGATGTTTAATTGGACTCTATGGCGAGCGATATTTTATCGTAACATGAAATAAGACAGCATCTTCATCGCTTTAGATTTTTACTAAGAAAAGATTGTTTGTATTAGGAAATCAAGATATATATTTAATTATCGCAAAGTAGTTGCTTGGTCGTATATTGTTGGTCAGCTTTGTGTGTGTAATTACCCTGTTTTGTTCAAACACGTGAGCTAACCACGTGTTAAAAGCCACAATTTAATTGTTTTGGTTTCAAGCCACAAGTAGCAAACGTTATTTTGTTGATGGCGCTAATAGTAGAAACTAAACAGAAGTGATTTTCGGTCGCTAACTTTATTATAACAATCCAGTTATTTTGAGCAACTACGAAATAAAAAATTTATAACTTCGACGAGCTTATAGCTCGTAAATGAAGAATTATTTATTTTCTATTAATTAATTGTTATTATTGTTGTTTTTATTTATTAATGGACAAATTCTATATTATGTGAATTTTATATTTTACAATTGTATGTACTTACGTGAAAAATAATATATTATGTTGACGTATAATGTTTATATCAATAAATAACTATTATGACTATTAAAAAAAAAAACTGGCGATAGGGACATCATTACTAATATGAAACGGATATTTACCGCAAGAATTGACCATCAATACCTGTTTAATATTAGTATCTACTTAATTAGGTCAATAAATTGTTATAATCGCTATTCGAATTTTTTTATTAGAATCGCTATCACGTACAAAATGCCTATCATACTAATGTTACAAATGCGAAAGTTTGGATGTGTTTTTATTTATTTGTTTGTTTGTTTGTTACTCAATCACATCGTAACGGCTGAACCAATTTTAAGGAAATTGAATGTGTACGTGTAAACTTGGAGAAACTGATCATCACTGGTAAAGTTGAGGGGAAAAGACCACGGGGTCATAACCCCATACGTTAGTCTGACCAGATCCGCACAACTTTCGACTCTGGGCTTCGTGATGCCATACATGTCGCCGCCAACAGACATCGATGGCGAAACGTAGTCAAGAAAAAAATCACCCATGGAGGAGGTCACGACCTTCAGATAACGACTCGAAGAGAGAGAGAAAATATAGGCTACTTTTTATTCCATAAATCAGGTTTGTTTTTGTTTTTAAAAAGGTCTTTATTAAACATAAATGTTATAAACGTATTACAGCTAAACACAGTTTAGTATAATCATATCTTGATTTAAAATAACTCAGCAGGCTATAGCACCTTTATAAGTTTTTTGATAAAATTACTATTTATAATAGAGTTGCACTTTGTAACTCAGTTTTCTTAATGTAATGTACTTATCAAACATAATAAAGAAGTAATTACTTATTTAAAAGTTCATATGAGCACTGTATAGCGCGCATTTTTAATGCCATAAATCAGGTGCCATAGTATATAAATGGGGTGTCAAGTCAAGTTGCAACAGTGAATTTAACTTTATTTTAAGGTTACCTACACATTTAGTAGTGTAACGCGTACGGAGTCGCGGGCAACAGCTAGTGTTTAAACAAATAAGACTGGTTAAGTACGAGTAGGATTCGCGCACCGAGGGTTGACCTAGATATTAAATAATAGGTACTTTTAATTTTGTATTATTCCCATTGTTATATCGAGTATTTGATCATTAAAATGAATAACAAGCCTTGTATCTTGCCTGGTTCTTTCCTGCCTTGGTCGCGGAGGACAAGCGGTTAAATTGAAGTACTACCACCATATCTATTTCGGCCGCTAAGCAGCATTGTTGTGTTTCTAAAATATTGCTTTAATATTTTAGGTACAAGTAAAACAATTCCAGTGTTGACGTTGAAATGGCGCATGTTCATTCAGAACGTTCCTTAATTTAAAGTCGATTAACTCCCGTTGCATTCAGTATGGCAGTGAACTTTACATTACAAATAGCTAAGTAAATCGGAATGGTAGAGTATTTTTATTTGATTTTATTTTATTCGGAAAACAAACAGTACTTTTTCTAACAAGAACAACTTTAAATACATCTTATTACCATTTACAACCATTTACATTGACAACCTCCGTGGTGCAGTGGGCGAATAGCCGGCTGAGACGCAGGAGGTAGTGGGTTCGATCCCCGCCGCGGAACAAATGTTTGCATGATCTACAGATATTTGTTCCGGGTCTGGTTGTTTCTCTATATATTATAAGTATGTATTTACAAAAAAAAATGTATATAAGTATTCTATCAGTTATCTGGTTCCCATAGTACAAGCTCTGCTTAGTTTGGGGCTAGATAGCGCTGTGTGAAATGTCTAGCAATATTTATTATTTATTTATTTATTTATATGTTTTCGCATATAATATTAAAGTGAGCTTGTTTGTTTAGTTAACATTTTCAAAACTAAAAGGAAGGTACAAAATAATATATAAGTAAAAATATGAAAGTTTCAATGAAAGTAAATATTTGTACAATATTCTGATGTAGCTGCATACGGTTTTTACTTAAGGGGAAGCTCCAACAATTTATTGATTTTTGGCAGAACTTTCTGAATCAACAACATGTCACACCAATGCAAAACTTCAGTATCAAATTTTACCGAGTTTTTTCTTTCGACTACTAAATCAGTTTTCCAATTAAAATACTTTTGCACTATAATTTTTCGTGAACGTCAGAACCACTAGCATGGTTCTCAGATTTTGTCGAAATATAAGCCAAAAAACTGTACCTCAACTGTATTAACTAGTGGTTCGCCCCGAACTAAGATCTCGCAAGTCCCATAAAAATAAAAATATTTGTTATCTTTGACTATCAAAATAGTGCCATTAAATAAACATCCAAATAACTTGTCCTACAGTTTCATTCAAATTACAGGTAACGGGAGTTCATTTATATCTGTTGCACTTCTTTGGGGTAGAAATTGCAGTTATTCTAAAATATAATTTTTATTTATATTTTTGTGTCCCTAAAGCTACACGCACACCAAATTCAGGACTCTGGGGTTACTGGTATATCCTGTGTATTTCGTCAAAGTTCAGTTTTTATTATGGCTAATAATTAAAAAGAAACAAAGTTTAAAACTAAAAACATAAACTAGGTCGAAATGTATTGATACAAACCTTTCATTAGACGTGGCATTTGACCAGATAGTCCCATATTTTTTGTGCCCCTCTTGAACCCCAATACCTCAAGAGCCCCCCTACGTTTTTAGCTTATTTAGTCAGACCAGGATTGTGTTATTACTGTTATACCAAATTTCATGATGATCGGTTTAACGATTCGAAAGTTATCCTCGGACAAACAAACAAACTTACATACACACAACGCTGATTTGCATAAGTTGATTTGGAGATCTCGCTTGGCTCTATCAAATATTATCTCAACACAGATAAATAGTACATCAAAGGATAAAGAGATACACACAAGAAATAAATAAATATAGCTGGGCATTTCACACATTGCTATCTACCTCCAAACTAAGCAGAGCTTGTACTATGAGACCCAGATAACTGATAGAATACTTATATACTTTTTTTTGTAAATATATACACATAATATATAGAAAAACATCCAGACCCGGAACAAATACCTGTAGATAATGCAAACATTTGTTCCACGGAGGAAATCGAGCCCGCTACCTCCGTACTCTACAATTGTATTAAGTCCGCCATTCTGACGACTGGTTGGCGCGCACTTAACGATACGCGTACAGAAATTTCCAAATACTATACTGTACCTAAATAGTACCCACAAAAGTTTTTCAGTATTTTCCGCAAAAACGACAAATTAAATTTGGGGTGGCTGGCGTTAATTGACCATTTTAGAGAAAATCGGGTTTCAGTTATAGCTAGATTACTAGGCTATATGATTGATCCCTGTTTCGATACCTGAGCTGTTTGTCATTCAGAAGTTCTGAAGGGTACACTCAAATTCCATGGCCAGGTCAGTTGACTACTGATAGAGCCCTCAAATATATATTCCCTTGCGATTACAAAATAATAAATAAATCGCAATGCGTTTATTTTCATCCTTTGATCAGTTTGCAGATCCTGTCTTGTAAATTATCAGTTCCTCACCAAGCTTATATAGGACCACTCTGATGAAAACCCCTGGTTGCGCTGATTCAATTGTAATCGTAATTTTTACCTCATTACTTTCTTCGTAAAACGAACCGTTTGATTGTTGTCAAAACTCCTATATCTCGGTTCCTTTCCCACGCACAACTATCCCTATACGTGTGAGCGAGTACGCGCTATACGCTCGACATAACCGTATGCGCCTAGAAAGTGACGCCATCCACCGAAGGCGTGACGACAAACAGTTTGGAAAAAGACAATGGCCGCGCTGGTACCGCTTCGAATTCGTCTCGCAAATACTCAATTTTGTGATTGAACTAGGTATGGTGAAAATTAGTGCATCCTGTTGTGGAATTGTCGCTTCAACTCGCCGTCAAAGGATATAAAGGTATTGTGCACCCTTCCTTATGGAAACTGTTTTTCTTTCTAATCCAATACCTAAACAGTTTTCAGCCTCCATCTTTCGCAACAATCAAACTCATATTTTCGAACATTTTTCGCTATATTTCGCATTCCCCGCGTAAACATTATGGTCCTTCATCCCGGATATTGAATCAGTGTTAGCTATTAACCTAGGTATTCTAGATTGTTCGTAAAAACCATTCGCTTATCATCGCATCGGCCGGCACGCCTGTCTACATACAATTCGTTCACTCACATTGAAAAATCTTCAATCAAATTTCGTTCGTTTTACTCGCATTTAGTAACTTGAATAACTCGCATACGTACATACCGTATTATATTGTCGTTCATCCCGCATTAGGTATAAGTTAACTTTCGTCGTCGTTTTATCATCCATCCATTCGTAAAAATAAAGCAGGCACCTACTTAGTTACATCTACAAAGTAGTTCGTTCACCCCGCGTAAAATAAATTATAATTATTTACTTACAACTCGTATTTATTCATATTCGTAGTAATTATAGGTAATTATGTACTTGCAATAGGTTAGCGCACGCGCATCACTTGTCGTATACCTACCTATCGTTGTTGCTAGGAAGTAGGTAAGCTTATTGTATAGGTACCTACCTACCCGCGTCGCGTCGATCGGTACCTACGGAGATCGCCGTAGATCAGTGCCGTGATTTTGTCTTTATTTAAATATCTACCTACATATAATTAGGTGCAGATAGGTATTTAGGTTCTAATATTTCGATACAGAGACGTATAGCTGTACGTAGGTATTATTTATCTAGTTGCTAAAATTGGAACTCGTGTATCGTGATTTAACCGACTGCCTACGAAGGTATTCCGTTTTCCGCTGATTGGAAACCTATTCGTGTCGTTTATCATAAAGATAGCCTATCTATTTTAAAATGGCACCTACTACCGCAGCCAGTAAGGTAGATTGTAACGTTCAATTGAAGGTGTTATACGTTAAAAGAGATAGGATATTTTCTCGCATGCAAGGTATTTGTAATCGCGTAAAGGATCTTGACTCCACAGCGTCTAAAGAATCATTTTTGTGTGAAATGGAAACTGTAGATACATTGCATGAGGATTTCGAAAGTGTGCTGGACCAAATAGTCAATCTGGAGCTAAAATTAGATCCCGATTTCGTTATCAGTTATCAGTCGCTCTCAGCGTTCGAAGATCTATTAGGTTGCGTCAAGCGAGCTGCTAAGAAATTATGTTCGTTAACGGGCGATGTCAAGGTAGGAAGCCAACCTAGGTCACCTAAATTACCACCGATGGAGATCCCCGAATTTAATGGCGAGATCAAAAATTGGCCGCTATTTTTCGCTAGTTTCCAAAACGCCGTACACAATAATGCATCGTTAACAGACTCGGAAAGATTGTACTATTTGATAGGAAAATTGACCGGAAGGGCTAAGTCCGTCTGCGCCGGCATAACTCCATGCGCCGAAAATTATTCGATTATTTTCGACTTGCTTAAAAATAAGTACGAAGACAAACGGTTGGTAGCTACTTCGTATTTAGATCAAATGTTTGATTTCAAAGCTATCGTATCCGCAACCCCTAGTAATCTAGAACAATTTTTAGATAAATTCGCATCGTCTGTCGCCGCTTTGAAAAATCTGAAGGTCAAGGACCTCTCGGATTTCTTATTTCTGTATATCGCACTTAAGAAGTTAGACCCAGACACCGCACGTTCGTTCGAGTCAGACAACCGTAAATGCGATATGCCATCTTTCGATGATCTAACGTTGTTTGTGCGCGATCACATAAAAATATTGCAACGCACCTCGTCCGCGAAACACGAAGTGCCGAAGAAATACATTGAACGTAAAACGGATGCGGCATCCAAGTTTCCGAAATCGTCTACTACGCATGCCTACGTAAATGCCACATCCAGTTCTCACGAATCTTCGTGCTCCTTGTGCAATAGTCAACATGACCATTTATATAAATGTTCAGTGTTTCACAATTATAAACCTAATGAACGTTTTAAATTCGTTAAAGCGAATAATTTGTGCATCAATTGCTTAAGTGGAGGACATCGCGTTTCCGCGTGTGGGTCGAATTCTTTGTGTAAAAAATGCAATTCAAAACACCACACTTTGTTGTGTTTCGGAAATGTATCCGTGGATAGTAGTGCGCCCGCGCCACGCGTGTCTGCCGCTACATCCGCGCCCGCACCGCCGCCGCCGCCGGTACTCTCTGCGGGTCCCAGTGACGCGTCGGTTGCAGCCGCTCGCTCCGCTCGTATTAATGACGTCACACTCTGTGCGTTATCAGATAACGTAAACAAACTTGTTCGCGGTCCTACCACGGTACTAATTGCAACCGCTCGTATTATTATTGTTGATTCTCGTGGTTATGAACATAGCGTACGCGCTTTATTGGACAGCGCTTCTCAAAGCAACTTTATCACTAGTGATTGTTGTCAACGTTTAGGCTTGAATGTAAACCGTAGACCAGCTTGTTCCGTAGTTAAGGGAATAGGGGGCTCGTCTAAAACGATTCAAGGGTCGGTAAAAATTAAATTTTCATCTCGCTTTGATCGAAACGTTAATTACGACATGGAATCGCTGGTGGTAGATAAAATAACGGAACGCTTGCCCACTGTCTCGGTTGATGTTTCGCATTTATCGAACTTCAAAGACCTACCACTGGCGGACGATACGTACTGCGTTTCTGGTCCTATAGAAGCGTTAGTTGGAGCTTCGATTTTCCCGCATCTGCTTTTGTCTCACAAGGTTTACGGACAATCTTTGCATCCGTCCCCGCTCGCTATAGAAACCGTCCTTGGCTATGTGATTGTAGGTGATGCTCCGGTCTACGTTGGTAGTTCCGAGACCGTTTCCTATTGTTGTGCCACGGACCCCCTGAACTCCGCCGTCCGTAAATTCTGGGAATTGGAGGAGGTGAACGTTCCACCTATACTCAGTCCAGATGACAAAATCTGTGAGGAGTTTTATACCCGCACGACCTCTCGCGATGATGATGGACGTTACGTAGTAGCGCTCCCATTCAAGGGTGATATTCATTCGCTTGGTAACTCTCGTCAAGCAAGCGAACGACGCTTCCTTTGCTTAGAAAAAAGGATGCTGGCATCTCCGAAATTAAAGGAAACCTATGATGCCGTCATTCATGAATATTTAGAAAAGGGTTACATTTCGCCTGCTTCGGCAAACATAGATCAATCGGATGCACAATCGTATATAATACCGCATCACGGAGTGATTAGGGAAGATAAGGTCACGTCTAAATTACGTGTCGTACTAGACGGTAGTTGCAAGACAACTACTAATGTTTCTCTCAATGACCTTCTGTATAATGGTCAAAATCTCCAGGGAAATTTGTTTAATATAATCGTTAACTTTCGTTTGTTTTCGATCGCCCTCTCTGCCGACATTCGTCAAATGTTTCTCAGTATAGGCATTCGGGATTGCGATCGAAGATTTCAACGCATCTTATATCGTTTCTCCCCGCAAGAACCTTTAAAGGTTTACGAATTCAATAGAGTCGTTTTTGGACTTAAATCAAGTCCATTCCATGCACTACGTACGATTAGACAGCTCGCGACTGATGAAGGAGATTCTTACACTAAGGCTAAAGATATTATTGGATCTGGGCTGTACATGGATGATTTTGTGCATTCCGTCCAAGATGAAGAAGACGGCATATCTACCGCTTCTGAAATGATAGGTCTTATGAAGTCTGGTCAGTTTGAACTCGTCAAATGGACGAGCAACTCGCAAGCCGTTCTTGATTCGATTCCGCCATCGCATCGTCTCTCTTCAGTCAAAGAATTTGATGAGTCGGATCAACATAAAGTACTCGGCTTATGTTGGTCACCTGAAACCGATATGTTCGGTCTAAAGATTAGTACACCCGCTAATACTTGCACAAAACGCATCATATTGTCATGTGTCGCAAAAATATGGGACGTAATGGGATTCGTTGCGCCCGTTGTGTTGTATGCCAAACTCTTAATTAAGCAGCTTTGGTTGTGCGAGTGTGATTGGGATGACATGCCACCTGAAGGTATCGTTCAATTGTGGTCTCGATTTAGGGAAGAACTTCCTTTGCTCTCTAATATAAAGGTTCCACGCCACGTGGGTATCATCTCTGATAGTGTCGTTACGATTATTGGCTTCGCAGATGCCAGTGAGAAGGCGTACGGGGGAGTGGTTTACTTCCACGTTCAGAATGGCAATGCTAATACATTTAGCTTGGTAAGCGCTAAATCAAAGGTTTCCCCTCGTAAAGTCGTTTCGCTCGCGAGACTTGAGCTTTGTGGTATTCTCATTCTTGCCCAGCTCATAAAGAACATCGTCGTCGCTTGTCAAAACCGTATCAATCTTCGAAACGTTTTCGCATTTTCGGATTCGACAGTCGCTCTGTGCTGGGTACATTCGTCGCCCCATCGATGGGACACATTTGTGGCCAACAGAGTATCGAAAATACAAAGTGACTTATTACCGCAAAATTTGTATCATGTCGCCGGTACTGAAAATCCTGCGGATTGCTTGTCACGCGGACTTACACCTGCGCAAATTATTGACCACCCGCTTTGGTTTAATGGCCCCACATGGGCCCGTTTAGATATCTCTCAGTGGCCTATTGTTCCCTTCAATCCTTCCACGGTGACAGAGGCACCGGAAGAAAAGAAACATTCTTTGCTTACCGCTACGCCACGTGTTGAGTCTCCAATTATTTCGTTGGCATATCGTCTTTCGTCGTGGTCAAAATTGTTGCGCTGCGTCGTTTATGTGTGCAGATTTGTAAAACTTTTACTATCTCATGACCAAATATCGGCGTCAGATCTCGACTTCGCTGAGATACTGACACTTCGTGAACTTCAACGTTATTATTTTCCGGATGAGATCGCTAATCTGAGATCAGGCAAAGCTTGTAGCCGTTCCTTTCAACACCTCAAACCATTTCTCGATGGTGGGGTTATTAGAGTCGGAGGTCGTTTGTCTAATTCCAACTTAGATTATCATCAAAAGCACCCTATTGTGCTGCCTCGAAAGGATCCCATTTTGGATTTGTTGATAGATTACCACCACAAGGTAAATTGTCACGCAGGTCCTGACCTGTTGATGTCACTCTTACGTCAGAAGTATTGGATACTCTCAGCTCGTAGCTTGATTAGGAATAGGATACACAAATGTCTCCCTTGCTTTAGACTTCGACCAAAACCAACGTTTCCTGAAATGGCGGATCATCGCTCATGTCGTGTCGTTCAATCTGCAAAACCGTTCGTTCACACGGGTACGGACTACGCAGGCCCGTTTAAGGTTACTTTAACTCGTGGTCGTGGTATTCGGTCCACAAAGGCCTACGTGTGCCTTTTCGTCTGTATGACGACTCGCGCAGTACACATAGAGCTTGCTGGTGATTTAAGCACGTCAAGCTTTATGGGTGCTTTTAAACGGTTTTTATCGCGCCGCGGTCCAATCAGTAGAATTTATTCTGATAATGGAACTAATTACATCGGTGCTAAACGTTTACTTTCGGAGCTTCACGAATTTTTGACTTCAAACCATAAAACTGAATTTGGTAAAATATTAGCTGATAATCGGATAGATTGGTCTCTTAATGTCCCAGCTGCAAGTCATTTTGGGGGAAATTGGGAGGCTAATATCAAGACTTTGAAAACTCACCTGTATCGAGTGATAGGTGAGCAAATCCTATCGTTTGAGGAGTTAAGTACTGTACTCGCTCAGATTGAATCGGTCATGAATACTCGACCTCTATGTAGAACGCTCTCCAGTGACCCTTCTGAGGCTCTGGCGCTGACTCCAGCGCACTTTTTGAATCTCACGCCATTGAAATATTTACCCTCTAGAGAAATAGACGATAATTTGCATACTCTATCGCGACATGATTTGCTTGACAAATTAGTCCAGACTTTCTGGAAGCGCTGGAGAACGGACTACCTCCATACTCTGCAGTCGCGTCGCAAATGGAACACTCCGTCCAATCCAATCGCTGTCGGGACTGTGGTGATCCTTTTGACAGAAAACGCGCCTCCCCTTCACTGGCCTATGGGTGTTGTGGAGGAAGTTTTCCCCGGTTCAAATGGTGTTACCCGGGTGGTACGTATTAGAACAGCAACTGGATCGTACTTGCGTCCGGTTGTACGTCTCTGCCCGTTACCTAACCAGTAGCTCAAATAGCTTTGTTCGTCTAGATTAGGTTAGGTTATTAGTAGCTAGTTTAAGGTACGTTATTTGTAATTATTACAATAGATTAGCATTATAGTTCGTGTTAGTTCTTGTAACAGATTGGCATAATAGTTTGATATACATTTTTGAAGGTATCCCTTCAAGCCCGGGGGAATGGTTGCGCTGATTCAATTGTAATCGTAATTTTTACCTCATTACTTTCTTCGTAAAACGAACCGTTTGATTGTTGTCAAAACTCCTATATCTCGGTTCCTTTCCCACGCACAACTATCCCTATACGTGTGAGCGAGTACGCGCTATACGCTCGACATAACCGTATGCGCCTAGAAAGTGACGCCATCCACCGAAGGCGTGACGACAAACAGTTTGGAAAAAGACAATGGCCGCGCTGGTACCGCTTCGAATTCGTCTCGCAAATACTCAATTTTGTGATTGAACTAGGTATGGTGAAAATTAGTGCATCCTGTTGTGGAATTGTCGCTTCAACTCGCCGTCAAAGGATATAAAGGTATTGTGCACCCTTCCTTATGGAAACTGTTTTTCTTTCTAATCCAATACCTAAACAGTTTTCAGCCTCCATCTTTCGCAACAATCAAACTCATATTTTCGAACATTTTTCGCTATATTTCGCATTCCCCGCGTAAACAACCCCTATAACTACAAAAAAATAGGAGCATTGCTTAGTTAGATTTAGTTTTTTTTCCAGAAATTCTCATCTTTCTCTCTCTTCACAAGTAAAACGAATTTAATTGCCTTAAAACCAAACTATGCACGGAAAACTAAATCAATTGTAAAATTTAAATCTTCGAACGAAGGCTTTAAATATAAATGCTCCGTCTGTCTGTTAATGTTGAAACCTGCCTGGAGATATTTTTCATCCAAGTAAAACTAAATCCACCTTTGCTTCGCATTTGTATTGTATTCACAAACTAAGAAAATATGATTAGATTGTGAAACGCTTTACATAAGTTATCTGTTACATTTTGTTTAAGTCAGTTTACATAAAGTAATACATACAAGGTCTTCTTTAGTCGTTAAGTTTAAACGTGAGCTCAGTATCATCAGAAAGTGCATTACGAAAATGTCTCTTACGCGAAATATGCTTTTTGCAAAACATCCCTTTTGCAAAATGGGTACAATGCAACCATCGTCATATCATATCGTAACCATATCGTGACCAGCAATGTGCTTGGTTCCAGGGTTCGCTAGCCGGTGCAAGTGCACTAATGGATTCCCTAATATTGTGAAACAAGCTGAAACAGCCGAGTTGTAACAATAGGTAAGAAAACCAGCTGTAGGTATCGGTAATAATCCACAGGATTGATATTTCTGAAAAGAGCCCTAACTTTGGATATAGTTATAGTCAAACTAGTTGAATAATGCATAAAAAACTACTAAGCTATTAGGTGACGGAGCGCAGGTCCAAGAACAAGGACCCTGGTCCTTGGAACTGCAAAGAATAGTCGCAAAAAATCTCTTAAATAACTTAAAACTATTCTAGATAGATAGTGCACGTAAGGACAATGCAGTAACTAGTGAATAGAAAAATTATGCCGTAAGTAAACACAACTAAATTCTTGGAAAAGTAACTTATTATAGTATGGTTAACCAATCTTTTATTATAGGGCGAGGCAACTATACGTTTCTATTTTAAACATGTAATTTTGACACTGACAACACTTTCTCGCACAAAATATTGGAATTTTTATATTTTCGCGGGGCAAATTTACGCTTGATCAACGTTGGTAAATAATGAATAAGTAACTGCTCAGTAGCCGATATTGCACGTATATTGAAAATAAACGTTGGCAGTGCGTCTATTGAAAATAAGTTTTTACAAAATGTGGCCTGCAACAGAAAGCTGCGCTTTGTCGACTTTGATTTATTTTTGTGGGAATCGTGAAAGCTCGATGTTATCCGAACAATCTACAAACGATGCAGGCCCTGAAATTGAATTTTGATCGAGCCTTTCGTCAGATACAAAAAATAATCAAAAAGCATACCTACTACAAAGCCAGCCAGGTCAGCCACATAAATGAAACCATGTTCCATACATAATGGGAATGTGTGATCTATCTAATAAAGCCATAATATTTAGCTGAAAATGTATTTAAGTAATTTCTTTCTAAAATATATATATATTTTTTTGCAAAATTAAAAAAAAAAATCTTTTGCAACGCACAGCCTAAACCGCTGGTCATACAAACGAGTTTGGCGAATATATTCTTTGTCTTTCGAGAAGTATACTAAGAACGGATTTTTGGACGGACGAAATGCATCCCCTAGGGATGGATACATTTCGAAAAATCCGAGTAGATGTTTTTCTATATATTAGGTTGGGCAAAAAGTTTCTTCGCATATTTTAAGAAAATTCAAAACATTTTTTAATATAGTTTATTTACATTTAACTAAAGTATGTAGGTACGATTTTGTTCGATAACTTTTTGCCATCTTGTAGGTAGGGACATGATCCCATTGCTATAGAAATTTTGGGGCTTCTGATCAAAATACTGCGACAATTGGTTTTGGCAGTTCTCTCGTGATGTTAACCTGACACTGCCAAAAGAATTCTGAAGAGACCGAAACAGGTGGAAATCTGAAGGTGCAAGGTCAGGACTAAACGGCGGATTCATTAACACCTCCCAGCCAAACTCTCTTAATTTTTGCTGAGTGGCTAAAGATGTGTGAGGTCTAGCGTTATCATGATGAAAAACCACACCCCTTCTGTTGATTAATTCCGGCCGCTTTCTCTCAACTTCTTGCTTTAATCTCATCAGTTCATCACCTTGTTGCGAGTTAACCCGGGTTTCGCCATAGTCTGTGAAGCCTGGCCGGCCTTTGACCACGACCTTTTCCGCACGTTCTTGTCGTACGTGATCAACTTTTCATCACCAGTTATCAGCTTCTTCAAAAATGGTTCGGTTTCATTACGTCGTAATAAAAAATCACAAATGAGTACACGGTTCATTAGGTTTCTTTCAGTGAGCACGTGGGGTACCCAAATATCGAGCTTTTTTGTGTACCCAGTTTTTTTCAAATGCGCCAAAATTGTTTTGTGGTCAATTCCCAGTTCTTCAGATACATCGTAACTACTCATGTGCCGATCTTGCTCCACTTTTTCAAAAATGGCATCAATTTTATGCGTAATAAGGCGACCAGAGCGACGTGCATCTTTGACATCAAAATTTTCGGATTGAAAACGCTCAAACCAAATTTGTGCTACTCTCAAAGACACTGCACTAAGCCCATAAACATCGCAATTTTTTTTCGCGGCTTGCGTTGCATTTTTACCTTTTTTTGTAGTACAATTTTATAATTTATCGAATTTCTTCATTAGATTCTTCATTAGATCTTTACAGTACGAAAAACAAATAAAAGTCACACATTTTCCTAATTTGAATTTGGAATTATCTTCTTTAAAATTTAAACTTTGGATGATACCAAAACCAGCCAGATACAAATAGTATAGCCAGAGAGATTTTATTACAAGTCCATACATACTATAATGCGAAAAGACTTTTTCCCCAACCTATTATTTTAAGTACTTACGTATTTACAAAAAAAAGTATATTTATCCCATAGTACAATACTGCTTAGTTGTCCCGCAATATTTATTTATTTAAGACGAGGGACGGTGATAGGGGATGGTTTTATTTGTATGAAAATCCGTGGACCTAATAAACTTGAAACTTGGGATAATATTCTTCAAGATAAAAAAAAGAAATCGTAATGTTTTGTTTTCCATAAATCACCACTTTTTATTTGGTTGGTCAAAAGCTTCGACTGCTATATACGTTTAGTAGTTTAACGTATACAAAGTTGACGGATTCAGATAGTTATGAAGAAAACTGGGGTATCTCGTATGAAACACTGAAATTCTTTTGCTAAGCAATGTGAATAATCCAGCTGAAAATTTCACAGCAAAATTCCTTGCATGAGATTTTTCTTGTTTATGTATTTATGAAGCAAGGTATTTAAGCTGCTGCAAATAGCTCATTAAATAGAAAATTAAATTCAATCGCATGCAGCCTAAAATTACTTAAAGTAAATTCACAAAGAAAAAAAAACATTCTTATTATAATAATCAACCAATTGCAATCGCAAACAATACAATATGCGCGGAGTCAAACAACTCAAACTGACAGATTTTAATAGAAACGGGGCATAAAAAGGGGCTTTTACTACAAAAGGCAATGGAAAGTTCTAATTTGGTAGATTTGTACAGTTGGGTGTCCTATTTAACATTCCAAGTTGGCGACCTTGAGCGACCGCCGCTATATTGGAAATAAATATATAGATGGTGGAAGTCTCATTGAATGCTTACAGAGCTTTAAAAAAACATGTCATGTTTTGAGAAGAGCACAAAATGTTAAAGCATACAAAACACGCTTAGGGATACAAGCCGGCCTTAATCTTTGACTAATAAAATAGTGCCACGATATTAACAACCAACTTTCTTGACCTACATTCAAATTACAGGTAACGAGAGTTCATGTGATTAGGTTAGTAAGGATACTTCGACTCCTAAAATGCTAAGCAGGAAAAAAGGTCTCGTGACCTTCTGACCTTCTTAACTGGCCTTCAACTTTGTATACGTTATCTATTGCCAGCTCACGAGAATCGCTTATGCGATGGATCGCACTGTGGTGAGATTAGCATTATCAACAGCATCTCATTACCACCGAAACTTCATTAAAGACTTAATTAAAGCCCTCGGCTGCAATCAAAACAAAATTAAAAGTTCAAATTAAATTGGATCCCACAGGTCACTGCAACAATGTAATAATACTTCGACTAAACGCCATCCTTCAAATATAAAAAAATATAACAACCATTCAAAGAGATTGATTCCATTTACACATTTTATTTAAAAAAAATGCCTCATTACGAGCATTATTAAAGAAAATATCTTATTTATTTAATATTTTAATATCTTATTTAAATCTGCTAAGATTATCCAGACAAACTTCGCCGCGAGCAAATAAAATAAATAAAACAACACCGCGTAAAGCCTTAATGTCTTATTTTACTCATAATAGACACCACACTAGACAATAGGCAAATTAGTATAATAATAGACACCACAATAGACAATAGGCAAATTATTATAATTAACAAGATAGCAAAAGTTTAACAAATTTCACAAATGTTTACAATATATATGTATATGTCGTTTCTCCCAAGTACGAGTAGTTCGATAGAAAGCAAGTTTGTTCTGTTTGTTTGGTAGTAGAAGTAGAAGCTTCAGTTTATCTAGTACATTTACTTTGCTACCTATTGCAAGTATCTATTCAATAATGTCTGTAACATTGATTAAACATTTTCTGAAGTTTTTACATAATAAGTACCCATTAACGTGTGTATACTGGCTTTACTTTTTTTTGGTGACTGACTGGTCTTAGACCGAGTTACAAAAGTCTCACCTTTAAATTTGCCAATGAGCTATTAGTGCAGCGTCCTCGGAATAAAGAGGATTTATTATTATTATTATTGAGCCGTTTTGTTTCCCAAATAATGTATGTTTAACTATGTTCATTTATTTATTTATTTATTTATTTATGTTTTTTATTTTTTTTTCTTTATTTAGCATTTTTATTTTAATAAAATTATAATATTATTTTTTATTTTTTGTTGTTTTTTTATTACTAAATTTTGATTATGGGTTTGCCCATTTGCGGGCAAAGGCCTCCTCCAACCGCTTCCGATCCTCTCCTTGTTAGGCCAATCGGGTCCATGTCGCACCCACTATTCCCAAGATATCGTCGCGCCATCTTCGCCTCGGTCTTCTTCGGAGGTTGAGTGTCTTTTTTAATTCATCTTTGTTATCATTTTCATTAATGTTGTCATTTTCATTTGCACTTGTTTTAAAACGGTAGGAGGGGTTCTACTCTTTCCGTGGGGACTAGCCATATTGGGTATAAAGAGGATAGAACACCGAAATCCGTAAAAAGCTGGCATAGCAGATGTCGGCCTTAAAACTGTATCACTGAAGTGGAACTGGGCTTGTTATGTCACTCGAATGCACACGAATGCATTTTTTCCCATTGGATACCTGAAAATAGACGTAGACGCCGCAGTAGGCCCATAAAAATATGGCGAGACGATCTGGATGCATTTGAGCCACAATGGCCGGCTCTATCAATAGAGCGCGAGATGTGGAAGGAAAGGGTGACCTTTGTCCAGTGGGACATAATATAATAAAAAAAAACATATTGTATTGTACGTTATTTTGGGCCGTAATATTGAGTGATTTTACAATAAAGTTTCCATAAACAGTATCATGTACGTACATGCCTAGAGTGGTAAATCTTTTGAGATTCTACTGTGCCAACTCACCACCAGTTATACTTGCCTTACACGATTAACAACGTACTCGTAAGGGTAAACTGAACGTGTGAAGCGGGCCACTCCTTGGCTAGAGTGTTATACAGTGCTTGTGAAGTTCAATTGATATCCAATTGATTCGCAAACGATGAAGATGCTATATTTTATGTTAAGTTAAATATCGCTTGCCATACAATCCAATGTGAGATGAAAATATATATTATCTTCGCCGTCTGTGATGGTCCATTGGATTGCATGGCGAGAGAAATTTTATCTTAACATAAAATATAATAGCATCTTCATCGTATGTGACGCGCTTATCTGTTATATTTTTCGATGCATATTGCAAAATATCGACGTCTAGACCTTACATTGTTATATAATGAACACATACAATAAAATTAACTAATTGAATGTGATCTAGCAGCTCCTTTATCAATCCTACGGTTAATAATTTTACAGAAACATATTATGTTCCTTCTGTGTTCTAGGGTAGACATTTTGACATGTCAAAACGTCTAAAGGGTTTAATACTCGTAGCACGAGTGTTAAAATGTACGACTGATCTTCTAGACAATGAAACAAAGATTTTAGGCGTATAAAAGGTGATACAGAAATAGGTTTGGATGTTTTTCTAGTCAGCTTATATGAACTGCATATGGAACTACAATACCATTAAGCTACGAACATATCAGTTGAAGAGGCAAGAGCCTCGCCATGGTAAGTGATAGTTCCTGAAAGTTCGTTGTTTGGTTCGCTTTAGTATATTGTGTAGAAATTCTCAAAGAATAAATCATCAAAGTTAACAATTTTTATTCATTAAAATCACAAGGATCACTTTGAAACGTCAATTTTACTGCCTGTTCCTTCGCGACCAGGCCAGGAAAGAAAGGCAAAATACAAGGCTGGGTGTTTTTTTGATACTTTTAATGATCCTTTTAGAATACATAACAATACAGAAAATAAATTACGTTTAAATTGTAGCATTTTGAACGAGTTGGAGCAATTTCAATCCCAAGTTTCTTTATCATCCAAATAATCCGATATTTTATAGTAGGCTATTTTATAAAGATTTTGTTTAACTACGTTTTTAAATTTGTTTATTGTCAATTTTTGTACATCACTTGGGAGTTTGTTATAAAAGCATACACCTTGCCCTTTAAACGATTTACTAACTTTATGGAGTCTACAAGTGGCAACAGCGAGTTTATCTTTATTTCTAGTATTAAAATTATGATTGTCGCTATTTTTCTTAAAGAAATTAATATTTTTGTGAACATACGTCAGATTTTCATAGATGCATTGACAAGGGAATATCTTAATATTTATTTCTTTAATCTTATTGCGTAATGATTATCTGCGGCCCATATTATAAATCGCACGAACAACCCTCTTCTGCAGCACAAAAACGGTGTTTATATCTACAGCACTCCCCCACAGCAGTATACCGTATGATATAATGCTATGGAAGTAGCTGAAGTAAACTAGTCTAGCTGTGTCTACGTCCGTAAAAAGACGGATCTTTTTGACTGCGTATGCCCCAGAACTGAGTCTCTTCGACAACCTATCAATGTGCCCCATTGAAGCTTATTATCTAAGGTTATATCTAAGAATACGGTGGTGTCCACAAGAGCCAACTCCTCGTCTTTGATTTTTAGATCTGCTTTAACTTGTGTAACATTAGGTAGTATAAATTTAATACATTTTGTTTTCTTTTCATTCAGAAGTAGATTGTGTACATTGAACCATTTTACCACTTTTAACGATCCTGTTTCCGAAAAAGGATTTCACTATAGTTGGATTTTAATTTTAATAATAATTAAATTTTTAATTAAAATAATTTTAATTTTACTCTATATATGACCCGAAAATGTGTCTGAATTTCCAACAAAACCGTCGAAAGCCGTGATGATCTATTATTGCAATCAGCAGTTAACTAATTGATTCAACATAAAACGGTGATTGTAAGCTAGTTTGCTATTATGTAGAATCCGTTAAATAATTCATACCGAGTATTTTCGATTTTAGGTTGGTAGAAAGTCAAAAATGATTCATTAATGTTTGCATAATTGTAATGTCTATTTTAATAATTCATTGTAATTAGTCGTCTAGTTTCAGTTTTGATGACCCCCGTAGTGCAGTCGGCGAATAGCCACGCAAGTGGTAGCGGGATCGATTCCCGACGCGGAACAAATGTTTGCATGATCCTGTTTCTGTTTGTTCCTGTTCCTGGTTGGAAAATTTTCAATGTATTTTAAGTAAATATTAACAAAAAAAATGAATATAATAGGTTGGGGGAAAAGTCTTTTCGCATTATAGTATGTATGAACTTGTAATAAAATCTCTTTGGCTATACTGTTTGTATCAGGCTGGTTTTGGTATCATTCAAAGTTTAAATTTTAAAAAAGGTAAATTCAAATTAGGAAAATGTGTGATTTTTATTTGTTTTTCGTACTGAGATGAGTGAATCTAATGAAGAAATTCGATACATTTTAAAATTTTACTACAAAAAAGGTAAAAATGCAACGGAAACCGCGAAAAAAAAATGGCGATTTTTATGGGCCTAGTGCAGTGTCTGTGAGAGTAGCACAAATTGGTTTAAGCGTTTTCAATCCGGAAATTTTGATGTCAAAAATGCACGTCACTCTAGTCGCCCTATTGCGCATAAAATGATGCCATTTTTGAAAAAGTGGAGCAAGATCGGCATATCAGTAGTTACGTCGTAGCTGAAGAACTTGGAATTGACCACAAAACAGTTTTGGCGCATTTGTAAAAAACTGGGTACATAAAAAAGCTCGATATTTGGGTACCCCACGTGCTCACTGAAA
This sequence comes from Philereme transversata, assembly GCA_963924445.1. Classification (NCBI taxonomy): domain Eukaryota; kingdom Metazoa; phylum Arthropoda; class Insecta; order Lepidoptera; family Geometridae; genus Philereme; species Philereme transversata. The sequence continues at coordinate 22,533,188 of OZ004348.1, read as the reverse complement.
AAAACCTAATGAACCGTGTACTCATTTGTGATTCTTTATTACCTTTATCGAACAAAATGGTACCTACATACTTTAGTTATGGTAAATAAACTATATTAAAAAATATTTTGAATATTTTAAAAAATCGATGAAACTTCTTCCCCAATCTAATTTGTATCATATAAGTTATCTGATTCCCATAGTATAAGCTCTGCTTAGTTTGGGGTTAGATAGCGCTGTGTGAAATGTCCAGCAACATTAATTTATTTATTTAATTTAGTAGGTTATCATAATGGATATCCTTAAATCCTAATGGATAAGTTTATCGTTATATGAATATCTAGACGGAAGGCTCTACACACTGCAGCTTCATCAACAGCCTATTATGTTCCCTGAGTACACTTCCGGTGAGAGTTTCCGGAATAGTGAACTAAATCTCAATTCCAAAGGGACACTACACTTTACAACGGCACGTGGACTCTCAATTGTAAAATGAATACGAGTGGGAAGACTACATTGAAAATAAATGGTATCAAATATCAATCTGTCACAGAGCCCACACAAATGTTGAAATATACAATCCAAAAAGTCGCAGTAGTCTGGGTGGCCTACCTTAGATGGGGCGTGTATAATATCGATAGCTATTTGTACGTACTTACTACACCTGAATGTAATTAATACACCTCAAGGGAGGTATCTGCATAGCTACGATCGCTATTTCTCATTTGACGAAAAGCGACGATGTGATGACAGTTGAACAAGTATCAGTTTGCAGCGAACGTAACCTTGTTACCACAAAAAAGTTAAACAACTGTTTAATGCTTGATTCAAAAAAGCCTTACCAATTTTGGTGCTTAGACCCCATTTTTTTTATTTGGAGCCTGTACTGTAAGACTCTTTGTATTTTAAAATTAAATTAGACCCAGCTTCAGATAAATCCAATGACACCTTTTTGTCAAAATCCATCATGCCGTTTTAAAATGGTGGTCCTATGCAGTTAAGATGATGATGATGCAAACATTGTCCCCCTTGTTTTTATGCCGCCCCTAGGTAATGGGGGTCTTTAAAGTTCAGCACTAAGCCCTACTGCTGCTAAAAATAAGAGGATATCGGATCACATAGATATTCGAGCCGGACAGGCAGGAGAACATTAAAATCCGTTTTGTGGACGCTTCACATAAATGCCTCCATGATTGCAGTATCACGCTTTTATAGCTTCGTCATAATGTCACTTTATTGTAGCTTTATTGTGTTTAAAGTATACTTATCTAGGTAACAAAACGCGGCAGAGTATGCCTACATTCATGAACATTAAATTGTTTTTCAACACTCATGCTCTGAAAGTTGATCATTGTTAACTCGATAAGGGCTCCGTAAAATATGATTTACGGCCGTTGTTGCAATCATATTAAGAAAATAATATTATGAAATACAATATCCATGACAAATTCTTAACTGGCAACATTCATCAAATGCTATATTCAAATCAAATCAAATCAAATAACTTTATTTTGGAACAAAAACATGGTACAACAATACTGGAACACGATAGTATTCGCAGAAGTTATAAACTGTGTCGCGAACACTAACGCCCCCCTCCAGAGTTTATTATTTCCAATTATCATTATTACTATTATTTTTTAAATTATACAAGATAAGGATGTGTGATTATGTGCGCGTATGTGTATATGAGTTTGTGTGTGTGTGAGTTAGTGTGTATGTATGAGAGGGTGTGTGCTTGTGTGTGTGTATATGTGTGTGTGTGTGAACTTGTGTGTATGTATGAGAGGGTGTGTGCTTGTGTGTGTGTATATGTGTGTGTGTGTGTGAACTTGTGCGTATTGTGTGTGTATGTCCTACAGTCTATACAGCAACTTTTAAAAGGTCTTCAGTTTCTTCATACGACAGTGTTACGAACCACTGAAGACATTTTTGTTGACATTTATAGCGGGGTAAAGGAAATATATTAATGTGTTTGTTGACTCTGTTATACGAGTATAGTGTGGGGCTAAGGAAATAAAAATGACGACTGGCAAATGCCGTACGCCGTTTTTCAGTTTTGCAAACTAGATCCGATCTGCGCTTAGAGTCAGTTATATTAGGATCATAAACAAGCTGTGAGTGTTTGCGCGAGGTTGTTTGTAATATAAAAAGTTGTCGGACAGTGGGAACTTGGCAGAGTGAGTAAAGTTCGGACGTGGGAAACCAGATGGACTTTTTTGCAAGGACCTTAAGGACAGCTCTCTGAGCCCTCTCGAGTCTAAGCATCAAGGTTTTAACACAGCCACCCCAGGATACAATGCAATATGACAAAATGGATTGAGCTAATGCGTAATAAATAGATTTCAGTAAATTGAAATCCAGAACAGACCTTCAATTTTTAAAAACGAATATGAGTATTCTGACTCGCGAAACCGTGGATTCAATTTGTTGCTTCCAGGAAAGGGTACTATCTACCATGACTCCAAGATATTTGAGAGCTGTAGTACGTTCAATAGATAAGCAGTTGCAATAGGCTGAAGGAGGAGAAACTCCGGAGCAAACGTGTGCACGGATACTAAATGAAGGGGGAGGTTGGGAAGCTTTGTTTGTGGAGAAGGGAATAAATTTACTTATTGAAATGTTAAGTGTGAGGAGGTTTGTCCGTAGCCAGTACATAATAAACGTATTGAAAATATCTATGACAAATACTTATTACTATTTATAAATGAAAAAGATCACCCGTCATATAAATATTAGTCAGGTTGTAAAAAGAAAATACAATGGACACCGAAAACGCAAATTTTCATTTTAGTAACATACTGTTAAGAAAAATAAAAAAATATGTGTTATACTCGGGTGTAAGCGATCAATAGCACCCTCGACTTATTAGCGTTCTCACTCGCATTCGTTCATTCGAAAATATTTTGGGTTTATCTACTATTATTTTACAGTCCTGATGCTCCTCTATTTGATGTTAAAAGGACTTATAGCTAAAATATCTCTTCGAGATCTCCTCGGAAAGACACTTGTACGTGAATATTCCTAATATTTTCCTGAGGAGGTCAATTATGTTTTAACTAAGTATGTTTTTTGAGATTTATAATGAGTCTCGTACTGTAGAAATACACCTATGAAGAAAGATCCCTGACGTCTATACCAGAGGACCGAAAGATATGTGTACGAAGAAATATGAACCGTATGATTCATTAATTTGCCAAATAATCTAGCTCTTATAAACTTATTTTTCATACAAGATTGTATTAATATACCAACTGACACGGCTTTGCAAGCTTAATCGTGATAAAAAACTGTAGGCGGGAAGGGAGGGGGGGAGGGGGAAGGGGGGGGGTTGTAGAAGGGTGAAAAATACTTTACCACCTTCTTATACCTACCATTTACACAAAAAAAAACATTACAATCGGTTAACCCGTCTCGGAGGAGTGCGACCACAAACATCATGACACGAGATTTTTACATATTAGAAAATTATAAAAATTTAACATACCCGGCCTATAAAGTGATTCATTTCTAAAGACGACCTCTGTGGTGTAGTGGGCGAATAGCCGGCTGAGACACAGGATGTAGCGGGTTCGATTCCCGCCGCGGAAAATATATTTGCATGATCTACAGATAATTGTTCTATGTAAAGTATGTTGTACGATCCCAGTATAGCATCGTACATAAGTATTAGTTGATAATGTTCTGGAGTGCCACAAGAAAACAGTAATATTTAACGTAAGCTGTTTATTCAATCAAACACGCTTAGCGCCAGCGTCTTAGTCGCGCGGCGGATTACTCGTCACTCATTGTTCAATAATTAAAACGCTGATCTTAGAGATTCGCAACTATATCGATGTACATAACCGTACATGTCTTTACGAAAAATAATTGTATATATGTATGTATTCTATTCGTTGTCTGGTTCCCATAGTACAAGCTCTGCTTAATTTGAGGCTAGATAGTGCTGTGTGAAATGTCAAGCAATATTTATTATTTTTTTATTGTAACATTGGTTCATTTTGAGACATAAATATCGAAAAAGAAAGAAATAAATATACATTTGTATATAGATTTTTTTTAACATTGCTTGGTGACAGTAATGAGTAAATGATCATAAAATAGATCCATCTCATAAAATAGTCTTAAAAGTACACCCTCAACCGATTTTTGAGATAACGAAATCCTCTTCATCCAAAGGTTGTCTGGAAGAAATCGCTACAAAGCAAAAAGTCCGCCCATTATACTATTTGCTTTGAGTCTTCTATTTTATCTCTATTTTTATTTTTTAATGTGTACAATAAAGTGTTTTCATTCATTCATTTATTCATTCATCCCTCTGCTAGTTACGACGACACGTACCGACGGACAATATTAAAACACCACTCTTTTTGCGTCTGATAAAAAACAAATGTTGATAAAAAATGTTTTTGGTTTTGGGGGAGATCTTTGGCCTGTGATAGGGTGAAATAGGCTAAGAAATAAATAAGGTATAAGTCAGGCATGAAGTGTTAGGCGACGCGTCGGCAGTACGCATAGACTATTAACATCAGGAGGCCCGTCAGGTTGCGTACCTATTAGTTGAATATAAAAAACAGGCCAAATGCGAGTCGGAAAAACGGCAAAAACATCATGTCTGTTGTATGGGAGCCCTACTTAAATATTTGTTTTATTTTAATTTAATTATTTATTTTTAAAGTGAACATATAACTAAATATTCTGTGAATATTTCAAGCGTCTACCTGTTGCCGTTATCAATATCGAGCAAAAACGAACAAAAAAATCACGTTTGTTGTATGGGAGCCCTCTTAAATATTTATTTTATTCTGTTTTAAGTATTTGTTGTTATAGCGGCAAAACAGAAATACATCATCTGTGAAAATTTCAACTGTCTCACTATCACGTTTCATGATATACAGCCTGGTGACAGACGGACAGACAGACAGACAGACGGACAAACAGCGGAGTCTTAGTAATCCCGTTTTACTCTTTGGGTACGGAACTTTAAAACTAAGCACAGTTAATAACAACTGAATGGGTCCTTAACGCAACTCGCCCCCGCGGCAGACCACCACAGAGAGAACTTGGAGGTGCATTTACTACTGCAGCAGGGGACAAAAAAAAACTTGAAAGAAGGGACGGAGGCCTTTGCCCTGCAGTGGCACAATATAGGTTAAAATAATAAAAAAATACTAGTAATACGTTCAGGTAAGAGGCCCTATTAGTATGAGATGTGTATTGGTAGTACTTACGCTTCAGTGTTGTCATCTCTGGACTCGGAGCGCTCTGCGTTGGCAGCCTGGCCCCGGCGGTGGCGCGCACGCTGGTCGTCCCCCAGCCCGTAGAGACCTGCGACAGCGGCCATCTCGCCACTCTCCTCACGCTTCTCTCGCACTACCGCCTACGTCTACCTCCATCACAACCACGCCTCAACTACATTACTTATCAAGACTAACTAATTTGGACGCATGATTTACAGTACATCATCTAAATCACAATTTTATTGTAACTCGTCATAAAGTGTTTTTGTCTTATAAATACATTTGTTTGTACTCGCCGTTCGCCTGCATCTGTGGAAAAAAATCCTGTTGGCGATTGTGCGGTAGAATCGACGCGTCGCGATTTCGAGTTTATCAGGTATGATTAGGGTTTTTTGACGCACTCCCGTTGAGTATGGTGGTTCGCGCTTTCGAATTTCACTATTAGTGTCGTCATGATCGTATGACACTAAAATAACAGTGCACAGCACGGTAGCAAGAGTGAACCAGAAGAACGTGCTTAGGTACATGTTGCCGGAATCTTTGTGTTTACCTTGCTGGAGATTGAGCACATCATTTCCCTACGAGCCGGGAATATTTCATGACGAGAGGATCTTGTGTGCAAAATGAGCAATGTCTGGAAGCTGCACAAGAACAAAGCATCCGTAGAAGAACATGATTGGTGTAGCAAGTGAGAGATGGTTTTTCAAAAACAATCTGATTTATAGTCTTTATCACTTTCGTTAGATATTGTTTTGTTTTTAGATAAGATGGTGAGCATCCAAATCAGCTTATTTTCAAACTTTCAAACGCTATGGTACACAATATGGATTAAAATATTTTAATAAATCTGTATTGTACCGGCAGTAAAAAAAATTGGCTTAAGCTGAAAATCCAAGAATGGCAGCAGCTACGTGTTACGGGCACGGTGAGCTATGTTTCAATTAATTCATTTTGTCTTAAAGTTTCAGATGAAAAGATAATTTTCATATTGTATTGCCAAATTAGGTTCGTTTGGTTTCTTCTCGTGCAAAATGTTGATAAATTGTATTATTTGTCACTGAGATCTCCAATTTCAGTTCACGTTAACAATAACAAAATAAATCATTCAAAAACAAACATTCTTAATTTTAAATTTGTTGAAAATCAAATCGAAATATAAACTTGTTGTTTAGTGAACTTCCGTACGATAAACAGAGTGTACCCGCTCGATCGCGGATGTCGAGATATTGCACCGGGATGTAGTGGGCGACTGGCAATCCCTCTCTCACCTCCGCATATTTATACTTTCACCTTCCCTTCTCCCGCACCACCTTTTACCCCAGTCCACTTTAGGAAACTTGTAAACTAAAGCATTAGTTTAAAAATTTTATAGAAAGCCGCATCATAGAAACTGAATGAGATCGTAGAAGCTTGAAACAAAGTGTCAGACTATGCAGTCTCATTTAAAATAAAACTTATTGGTTGTTTTGGATACTTTCTATGCAAAGGTGTTCTCTAAAAAGATGCAATTTTAACAAAGTGTGTAGAATTCACTATCGGTAAATATGATATTTTTGTAGAGTAAAACAACGTTAGTAGCATTATCTTGTGTTTCACATTTGTACGCCGGTCACATCCAAACACATAACTCGTCAAATCTCGCTGCGGACCACAATACGGCTATTCAAGGCATCTGCGCTTGACGAATGCCTCCATCAGGCATCCGTTGGCCGAAAACATATGATCTACAAGAAGACAAAACAGCTTAACACTAACTAGACTAAACAAATATAATAAATGTTTTAGGCATTATTATCTATCAGGCTCGATCATATTTTATTTAATCATTATTATTATAGAAATTAAATTATTCAACGAATCATTTCTTAGTATTCATTATTATTAGGTCTCCCAACTGACTCAATATCGAGCTATACCAATATAAAATCTATTGTGTTTTAATGCTGGGTTTTGACAGGGTAATAAACTGGGGGTATTAGAGAAAGGCAAAAAATCCGACATATTTTAAGTTCCAACCAACTTCATTTGGTTTGAAAATCTGTTGCCCACGAGGTGTATCATCGTCGTGTGTTCCGTGCGGTCACGCAATGCTTTAGCTGGATTGCAACCGTGTAACTCGATAAATGGCGGATTAGCCGGTCAAACAGGCCAGTTGCCTGTAGCCAGCTTATCATCGATCTGGCGACCAACGTGTCTAATTGATTTGAGCCTGTCAACGATCGGATTGCTGGTGTAATTATATTTTTACAAATCAACAACCATTATTTAAATGTCTCGATGATATTACATATGTTATTTAGAACATCTGATGATAGCAGACCGACTCAGCTATACATACAGGGCAGTACTCTTTATTAAAATATAACCCCCCCCCTCTTCCCTCAATCATTTCTTCATTCATCGTATATCAGTAGCGAAAGTTAAGAAAATACGAACGAAAATACTATTAAACAAAAATACTGTTCAAAGATGAATTCATGTATTATTATAAAAAAAATGATGTTGATTTAACCGATAAGCTTAAAAGTTGGCGCATCTAAGTGTTTGTTCATGAAAAAGGGTTTTATGTGTTTTATTTGATAAACTACGCGTGTTTAGCCCCTGACCACCCCTGGTGGAAGCTAGTATAATATTCAGGTGTTTTTTGTTCTGAATCAAAGTATATTTCATTAGACAGTGATTATAATGATATCCGCTGCTGGACCAGTGCCAACTCCAAATACCTTTTTATTTCCCTATATTCAAATGGCAGACCATAGTACTTATCCATAGTACGTCTAAGAAACTAAGAAACTGTTTCCTTAGGAAGCTGTTGCCTACATCCTGTCTTTCTACGAACATTACAATGACATCGGGAAGGTTCTATACTGTGGATCTACACTGCGATTGCCCGTTCATGAACGTTTAAGGTGATAATAATACAACCTGGAAAGGTTTCACATCCATTCAATTTTTTCTTCTACGCGTTTCGTTCTAGCGTTTTGAGCACGTGAAAGCGCGCACTTACATTAATCGAGTAGAAATTTCCATTGAGGGGTCGGGATTTCAACCCACAACCTCTGGTGCTGAAGTCGATAGTCTTTTAATGGATATTTAAACCGGGTTATGGGTCAACGATTTTTTTGCGCAATAAAATATGCACAAATTCTTTCTACACAGCCTTGCGCTAGACTTGACAACCAGACTTGCACTAGGCTTAATACTACTAGGAACAAAGAAATCGTTACACTTGTGTTCTCCATTAGGCACGTCTTTATTTTTTTTACTTTAATGTTGTATGTGAAAATGCATATTAACTAAAACTGCGGGTTTATGAATTCAGGTGCCACTCTGAGCTAATGTGATTTGGCATGGCGGGATTAAAGTGTAAAGACTTTTCTCCGCGTAGTTAGTGGGGATTAAGTAGTTTGGAATGTTTAAAGAAGATTCGTCTAAAATGACAGTATTTCATGTGCAAGCATTTAATACAATTAAACGTGTACCAATGATACAACAATACCACGCACGGTTCAGTTGATTTAAATTATTGCTGAAATAACTCACTGATGATGACAGCTTGGGTATTGTGGATTCTGATTCGTGTATCGGCTAAATAATTTACGCAAAACTGTAAGCAGCCTTTTAATATTGTAATGAAATTTTATTACACATGTTCGACTGTAATTTAGTGTTTTCGATTTTTGTGATAAAACTACAAATTAACGGATTTTTTCGTTGCTTTTGCTGTGTGACCTTGCTTCTTGCCAAATATTATGATTTTAGGTATTTATTTTAGGTTTTGATTTAGTTGCGTGTCAAAATATGTGGCATAAATGCATCTGTATTTTGAAGTTAAATTTTATTACAGCTCTTGAACCTTAGACCTAAGTATTTAATATTAATTTCAACTTGATAACTCGACGAGTTTCTGAGAAAAAGGGCCTAGACAGACAGACATACGGACAATGAAGTGATCCTATAAGGGTTCCTTTTTTCCTTTTGAATCCTCAAAACTACTAAAAATCATATTTTTTTAATTGTATAATTTATTTTACTTGGGTTAGAATAAATGCCAAGAAAAGGTGTAACTACTCGTATTTCATTATTATAGTAACGAAAAAAGTCTTTGTTGTCAGCAAAATTATTATTCTCATGAACGTTATGTTGGAAGACCGTCGCAAAAGCACAATTTCAACCATTAATTCACAATTAAACCTTTTTTTCGTACGTACAAACCTCCGTAAATAAGGCAGCGAGGGTGCGGATTATTGCGGATGTAGGTTCTTTGAGCTTTAATTCAATGGACTGAGCGCTACCGCATAGATACGCTCGCATTGCGGCCTTTTGTCTTTTTATTTAGTCGCAAAATTCTTCACAAAAGTTTTAAAGACAATTATTGATCGAGCGAAGCGAGATCTCCAAATTAACTTGGGAAAATCGACGTTGTATGTATGTATGTATGTTTGTTTGTCCGAGGATAACTTTCGAAGCGTTTATCCGATCATCGTGAAATTTGATACGTAGGTAGTGTGACTCAATAAGCTAAAAAGGGGGGGTTGTTGAGATATTGGGGTTCCAGAGGGGTAAATAAAATGAAAATGAGACTATTAGGTCAAGTGAGACGTCAGATGAAAGGTATTTTTTTACATTTTTTTATTTATTATACATCTATGTATATTAGTCGTAGTAATATATATCTTTATAAGTACATTTCGACCCTGTTTTTAGTTTTAGTAAAAATTTTGTAGTTTTTGAGTTATTAGCCATAATAAAAATTAAACTTTGACAAAATTCACAGGGTCCAGTCACCCCACAGTGCTGTAATTCGGTATACGTGTAGCTTATGTATCACAAATATAGGCAAAAGTCTGAAATCTAGAATAACTGCAATTTGTACCCCAAAAAGAGTAACTAAATAACATGAACTCCCGTTACCTGTAATTTGAATAAAACTGTAGGTCAAGTCAGTTGGTTTATTTCGTAGCACTATTTTGATAGTCAAAGATTACGAATAATATTTTTTTGTGTTTATGGTAGACTCGCGAAATCTCAGCGAACCACTAGTATATTGTTGTATATTTTTTAGACGACCTGGAGATGGCCCAGCTGATGTTAAGTGGTAACAAAGCGTTGCCTCGTAGGTCACATACCTAAGAGGCATACAAGTGTAAAGCCTCACGTGCTTGTAATTTCATGCTGCTTGGCGGAAGAAATAGATATGATGGCAGTTCTTCCCGGGCGAGGATGATGGAGTTCCTTTCACAAGGAATTCTACTACTCATAAAATATACTTAAATAACTTACAACCAAACAGGACTTTGAAAAGCAGGTGTCTAAATAAACCTATTTTTATATTGGTCTCTATTTTTAACAAGCGATTTTGATAATATTTTGGTTTTAGATCGTGGGTATAGGCCCAAACTAAGAAGGACTATTTCAAACAGTTAATTCGGTTAGTCGTAGTTAGATGATTGTAATGTTGATGTTGGTTAGTAACAAAAAAACATAAAAACATATTAAGTAATTCTATTTATAGAAAAGACAACAGATGCATTTTCAGTGCCTTAGTTTACTTAAGCGCAGAATTTAATCGTTTCACAGTACAACGTAAGAACTTAATCGGCCCACTGGGGGATGGAGGTTTAAGCGGGGCGATCTAGAAGGTATCCACACCGAGCGAGATGCCAAGCTCCCTCGGTGCTACTGCGACAAGAAACGTTTTGATTAAACATGCTTTAGATAAGGTTTTAATAGATTTCCCAACTATCAGAGTGGGAAAGAATGTAGTTTACACACGAATTACATATTTTTCAATTCAGTTGGTTTATCTAGTAACCATTTTTTGCCGAAGTACGTCCGTCTGTTTGTCTGTTCGTGGACACAGCTGTTTTACTAGTTCAACACATCCTCTAAGTTAAAAGAGGTTTAGCGCAGCCACTATTTAAATGGACGCTAGTGCATTTTCAACTGAGCACTTCCATGCTTCGGAAGGCAAGTTAAGATGTCGGATCGGCTACTAAAATCGTCAAACCATGTCTGAGATTTTCGGGTCTTATAAATAAGACAACAAATTACTAACTAGCTCAAACGAGCATACATCTATACATATAAAATACTTTGTCCTGAATGACTGACTGACGGATCAACGCACAGCCTAAACCGCTGATCGTAGAGACCTGAAACTTGGAGGGTGTATTCTTTGTATGATGTAGGCATCCGATATGAAAGGATTTTCCGAAATTCTACCCCTAAGAGGGTGAAAAAGGGGGGCAAAGTTTGTATGGGACAACGAGATTCCTCGGTCCAATCTACTTCAAATTTTGCATAAACCTTTTAAACCCATTTTATTGAAATTCATCCCCTAACGGGGTAAGAAAGGGTTAGAAAATTATTTTGACGGTGATTTGCTTCGAAGTTGATAACAATACTCCTAAGTGCTTTTGATTTAAATAACATTATATTTTGACACATGTTTGAAAACTCAATCTGCAGCAAATAGGAATATCTTGAAAGCCACCGTACTATATTAGTATATATTATTAGTACCTCATTTGAAGGTTTCTAAGCTTAAAGGGGTTATGCACTTTTAGAACACGGCCTCATAGGGACGTAGAGTTCAAAATTTGAAATGGTAAGGATATTTTTTCTTTTATTTGTTTGTTTGTTACTCAATCACGTCGTAACGGCTGAACCTATTTAAATGAAATTTAGTGTGTACATAGATTATAACCTAGATTAACAAATAATGCTACTTTTATCCCACAAATCAGTTCCCATGGTATAAAAATGGGGTGTCAAGTTGCAACAGCGAGTTTAGTTTTATCGAGCTAAACGAGCGAGGAAGGATCTTGTTTGCTCTAGTTAAACCTTCATGCTGAAGTGGATATTCCAAATATCTACCTTTACCCCGTGGAGCGGTAGCAAACTTACTAATGCCAGTGGCATTTTGTCACAAGGAACATTATCGAGTTAACTAAAGCCAGAGTTCTAGTTCCATCTTCAAATGCAAATACAAAATGGTCTCAAAATCCATATTTACTCGCAAAATTATATATTCTAGAGTTCTATTCTCAGCTTAAACAACTGCAAGTATTTGATCAGACAGAAACTAGAATTTAGTTAGTTCTGAGGATTTAATTCTATTTCAGTCTTCAAATAATGAAAAAGCAAATCTGCAAAATGAACTGAAAAGAAGTAAAAAGCTTGAGAATTTTGATAATTGCAGGCGGGGACCTTAACAACGTACTGATACGCAAGTTCTGGTATGATTAATGTTGAATATAGCTCAACGGACACTAGAGCGCGCTATGCTCAGTATCTTCCTCTAAGATCACACACCTAAAGTAGAAATACGAAGGTCGTAGACGGATGGCAAGTTTCAAACGAAGCGGGTAGGACATTTGGATAGAAAATACTACGGAAGATGGACTAAGGCAGTGTCGGTATGGCCATGTGATGCGCGCCGACCAAGAGGCAGACCAGGAGCCCGATGGTCGGACGAAAGTTAGAGTGGTTGGTCAGCAATGGATGAGGATAGCACAGGACCAGACCAGTGGGTGCAAACAGGCGGAATATATACATTTTCTTTTTAATGTTCTTTGTCTTTTCCCTTTGTTAGAACGTAACATTTGTTAGTCAAACTACACATACAAATTTTTATACAAATTATATTTATATAATTATATTATATTGCGCTCAATTAACGTTAATGTTTATTATTGACCTCATTTAGAAATGAAGAGTTAAACAAACTGGTAGCGATCCCTCTGAGCTCATCAAGATGTGATTACACACAAAAGATGATCGCAACTAAAGCTTTAAGCGAGCTTTTAAATTGAGGTCAACTTTTCAGCTCACATTTTAAGCATCACTTAAGTGCAACAAAGGGGAGAGATTTTTTTTGTTATTTTCTACATTAATGCAATAAAATTATAACTTTTGAAACTATCATGGTTATGAACACTATTTGTACTAGAAATGGGATAATTACCATGATTCGTGAGTTTTGAGTATCTCGATATTTCACTAAGCCGATTTACCCGTTTGCTCGTGATCATGGTAACTTTGTCGAAAAATTGGGATACTGAAAAACTCACAAATTAGGGTAAATATTCCGTTTTCAGGACAAATTAGTGCAATATATTTTATAGGACGCTCCTATTAGATTGAACGACGACCTGATAAAGGTTGCTGGATCTCGCTGGGTGCAGGCCGTATAAGATCGGTCACTCTAGAAATCTATGGAGGAGGAAATCACAGCTTTTAAATACCTCTGGCTGATAATGTAGGCCTTTTTCTTATAACCTTTTTTCAATCTTCAGTTGCGTCGGGTCTCGCAAGAAACTCATTATACCTATACCATTCGATAGTTTATGTTGTCTGGTGGAGATCGCTACTTAGCTATAAGACCGTCAATTGTATACATTTATTTACATTGTGTTATATTTATCTATGTTTTGTTTCTGTTGTTTATAGCAATATCTCGATGAATAATTTTTTTCTGAATAGTATTTATTTTATTATTTGGAAAACCAACAGCTAATTATACACAATATGAAACAAAATAAATAAAAGAAAGCCAATAAAAGGTTTTCACGACTAAACAACATAATAAAAACAAAATGTGAAGTGAACAATAAAAAGTCTAAACAAAGTGGTAAACTAAAGTCATTATTAAACTTCTTTAATATTCTTAAAATACAGAAACAACATTAGAATTCCAATTTTAATATAGTTTTGTATGGATTCTTTCTTAGATCACTACAGCGAGTGCTTTTAATTAAACACTATTTGGGTTTTATCAAAGTTGTTAGAAATAATGCTACCTTTATCTCTCTACTAGAGCTCTACGAATAGATACTTGAAGATAAGCGTTGCGATGACGAACGAATAAAGACGGTCAATATAGATTACTTTTAGTAACTTAATACATAGTTTTGCTCGTAATGCAATACATAATATAGTTTGATACTTGAAAATACAGGGCATTGGCACAAAAAAGTTAAATTACCCGTTGAACACCTGTTTAAAACATCCCTTAGTAATAATTAGTGTGTGTGTTTTACCGAGCTATGTTATTTGCAGACTAAAGCCGCCTTACATAACGATCCCTAAACGTGTTTAGCGACTAAACACCTTTAACTATGCGTATTTGTATGATTTGACAACTCTTGAAATCATTTTAACCCCCTAAATACGTTTAGGCATCGTTTTGCCATTCGCCATAAATGCCTTATTTTCAAAGTAGACATCGCAAAGTATTTTTCATTAGTCGTTTAAGCAATGTGTTTATACAGCTGGGGAGCAATATACTTCATGTACTCCATGTAACTGCGTTATCCTTCTCCACTGGCAAATTTGCATGTCCCGAGTGGCATCCGTTCGCTTTCACTTAGATACATCTTTAACGTAATAATAAGGCTTGAGTTAATTGCACCTTTGAAGCACTGGTCATCAACAAACATAGTTTACGTAAAATACAAGTCAGAACGTTAAAAAATCTGTGTATTATACATATTATACTTCATAATATATGCAAGAAGAGAAATTTGTGTACTATATGGAAGGGCGAATGATAATAATTTCATTCAAAGGACAATAAAATTGTAAGTAATTCTTCTACGGCCTATATAAATGCAAACCTTAAACGAACATACATAATTGATCGAGCAAAGCAAGATCTCCAAATCGACTTGGGCAAATCGGCGTTTGTTTGTTTGTCCAAGGATAGCTTTTGAAGCGTTGATCCAATCATCATGAAATTTGATACATAGGTAGGTAGTGATGGCACAGTTTTGGTGTGACTAAATGAGCTAAAAATGTTGGGGGGTTGTTCAGATATTGGGGTTCAAGTGTAAAAAAAATGAAAATGAGACTATTAGGTCAAGTAGGACGTCAAATGAAAGGTCTTCATTAGGATATTTGAACCCCGTTTTGATTTTTAGTTTAGTCTTTGTAGTTTTTGAGATATTAGCCAAAATAAAAACAAAACATTGACAAAATTCACAGGGTACACCAGTGACCCCACAATGCTGAAATTTGGTATTCGTATAGCTTTAGTAACACAAATATAGGCAATAGTCTGAAATCCAGCATAACTGCAATTTGTACCCCAAAAAACAATAACCAATTAACAAGAATCCCCGTTACCTCTAATTTGAATGAAACTGTAGGCAAAGTAGATTGGTTATGCATTTTGTGGCATTAATTTATTAGTTAAATATTAAGGCCGGCATGCACATAGATCAATAAACATATTTAGTGACTAAATATGTTTAAATTTGACGTATTTGTATGATTTGACAACGCCTTAAATCATATTTAGCCAATAAATGCGTTTATGCATCGTTGTGAAAATTGCCCTAAGAATAATACTTATTTTGAGAGATTCGCGAGATCTCAGTTCGGGGCGAACCACTAGTAATAATATATATTAGTTTCACTATCTACATAAACACTAGTTCGCGGTGTATGGTATCAGTACTCGGAAGTGACAATACCTGACATACTTCCGCCAGAACTCTTAAGGTAGATAGTTATTATAGTGAACTCTATTCAGGCGGCCTATGAGCTTCGACAATTTTGGCTACCTCATATGAACTAACTCCCTATCTAAGTAAGTTTTAGGTTGACGATACCGACCAACTTCGTGACCGACCGTCAGTTGTCGCAGTGAATGCTAAACAAAAGCCCCAGCTACATCTGAGGCCAATTTTCAGAACTCACATTTGACAGTGTAAGATCGAGCGGCACATTTATCACGCGATACGAGAGTTTTGACTTTTGAAACCAGCCGGCTCTAGCCTGCATACCTACCCTGGCGCATTGCACAACGGGAACGGAACGTGACCAGTCGCATATACACAGTGTCTGCTGTACAGTTGGTGTGGTGCTGTTTCAATTCAAGTTGCAGTGCAACGCAGATTCATTTTCACAGGCTAAGAAGCTTCTGTAAGGTCACTTTTTATAACCGATGCTATTTTCAATAAGAAGACGTAACGGACAAAATCAATTTTGTGCTGTCTAGTTCTCTCTAACGAATGATTGGAATGCTACGCGCAAGCTACGGTGCTACGAAGGCTACGGGTGGCGCTACGACGTCAACAGCACTGCGTAGTATTATCAACACTGCATTGAGTGTAGAGTAGAATTCTAGCTGCTCTAATTAAGAGCTGCATAACTACCCTCTCACCAAAAATGTGGGGCTGGTAATAAATTCTCTTAACGAGGAAATACTTACAATTCTCCAAAATGTACTCTACCGCTCGGACACAACGTCTTAATTACTACATGCGCGAACCGAACATTATTAGGCATTTAAAAATAAAGCATTTGTTTCAAACAATCGCGTGTAATGTCTGTACGGAAATACATGTTAAAATTGTTGCCATTGTCTAGTAAAGTCCAGTATAAGAGCAATTAAAAATTATTAAAAAAAATCCTTAACGAGGCAAGAAAATCTTTAACGCTTATATTAGCAGGTAAAACATGTTTTTAGCGTCTAATGCATATTTTATGTATGCGTTGTGTTTTTGTCCAAGAATGTACTAAAATTAAATTAAAGAAACAAGAAGTGTCGATTATTACGTAGGTGAACAATGTGCACATGCATGATATTTATTACATTACTAGCTGTGAACCGTGACTTTGCACGCGTGGTTTGACAATAAAAAAACCGGCCAAGTGCGAGTCAAAATCGCGCACGAAGGGTTCCGTACTATAAAAACGGCAAGAAAATCATGTCTGTTTAATATTATCGTAATCGGACATTAATAGTAAATTAGCAATTCGACGTCAGACCAATTGTTCAGACGGCAGAAGGCAATGGTCTCACCGCAGCTACGTGAAGTTGCGTTGTGGCCGTCACATAATCTGGCAGTAGCGATGTGATTGGCCACTTTTGTTCGAATGTCACTGCATTCTGGCTGCGATATCGGTATGCGTTCGCGGCTGCAAAATGTCATACGTGTGAATGGAACTATACGTTCTCATACGATTTTGTGCCTGGCCACATTTTGCTGTGGTCGTTGCAAATCGGAGCTCCATTTTTGGA
Organism: Philereme transversata; assembly: GCA_963924445.1. Lineage (NCBI taxonomy): Eukaryota > Metazoa > Arthropoda > Insecta > Lepidoptera > Geometridae > Philereme > Philereme transversata. The sequence continues at coordinate 22,515,938 of OZ004348.1, read as the reverse complement.
GGAAGTACTCTAATCAAAAATCCCCGAAGACTAAAAAATTTTATAAAGTCGTAAAACCTGTATACCAAGTTTCGTCTAAAGAGGTAAGGAATAAATAGGAAAGCAAATTTTGCCAGATTTGAAGCAGAGACGCTTCTCTCGGTCAATTACAGGCACATTCAACTTTTCACCTGTATATTTCATGGCGATAACGCATGAGTTAAACCTTTAGTGTTACAAAGGTCCATACGCTATGGTAACCGCATACCATGAGGCTGCTTCTTATGGCTGCATTCTTGTTTGACTCCATATAGCGATTAAAAATCATATGTATGTGAAATCAAACTACAATCTTTCTAATATATAAAGATTTCGTGACACGGTGTTTGTGGTAGTACTCCTCCGAAACGAGTTGACCGATTTTAATAAATTTTATAGGTATATTTGGTAGGTACGAGAATGGGTCGTAAAGTATTTTTCACCCTTCTACCTCCACCCCCCATTTTTTAATCACAATTATATTATTTTGGTATGAACAATATCCATATAATTTAATCGTCGTTCGATGCAATTTAGTATGTAAGTAGATTATAACCTGGATTAACACATTGCCTACTTTTTATCCCATAAATCAGGTGCCATGTGATATAAATGAAGTGTCAAATCTAGTTGCAACAGCGAGTTTAGCTTTATTTCTAGGTTGCTTACACAACTTATTTCTAGGTTAGTGTAACGCGTACGAACGAAGTCACGGGCAACAGCTATTAATATATAAAAATAACTTCGTGAACGGAAAATGACAAGAAGCGCGACAGAAAATAATAATTTGCGAACATCATGCCTGAATCGCCTGATGTTTTTACAGGGCAACTGCTACGGCAATGTGTCGAGAATTACTTTAAATTAAGCGGATGATTTATCCATCCACACAAATATTATAAATGGGAAAGTAACTCTGTTTGTTAGTTTGTTACCTTTTCACGACTAAACGGCTGAACAGATAGTAATGAAATTTGGCAAGGAGGTACATTATATCTTGGAGAAGGACATATTTTCTCTTATAACATTATCTTTTGTGTCAAAAAATAATGTTGAAGGGGGTGAAATAGGGGTTGAAAGTTTGTATGGGTAATCCATAGTTCTTCAAGTTAGGGATCTGAAAGTTTACATTTAGGCTAGTAACAAATAAAGAAATACGTGTTTCAACTTTTTTATAAAATCATCCCTAAAGGTGGATGAATAAAGTAAGGGGTAAAACTATGAGGTATTCTTTTGATGCACTCCCTATGTACAGTTGGTATATAGATAGATTGTGACCGGAATTGGGATATAGGCTACTTTTAACCGACTGTGCAGGAGGGTAATGTTCTTATTGACAAACCACGCGTGCGAAGCCGCGGTCGGCTCAATTTTGTTTGGAACGGCCATTTGTTTTTATTAAGCATGCAAAAATTATGCAGTACTAAAATGTTAAAAGCTACTTTACACAGAGTATTTTTCACAGTCTCGTTTATTTTATTTTATTCTGAAACCAAACAGTACTTATTTATAACAAGAACAACTTTCAACACGTCTTATTATCATTTACATGTTATCGCACATAATATTAAAGTGAGCTTGTTTGTTTAGTTAACATTTTCAAAACTAAAAGAAAGGTAAAAAATAATATATAAGTAAAAATATGAAAGTTTCAATGAAAGTAAAAGTAAGAACTAACAGTTATTGAAACAATTCAAACCAGTGTTCCAAAAGAACACGCTTAAATTTCGAGGGATTTCAGTTAAATAAATCTAACTCAGGAAGGGAAACCAGTTTATTATAATAATTAGCAGATTTGATAAAGAAGGAGTTTTGCCGATAATTTGTCTTACAGTGAGGAACATACAGAGAAATAAAAAGTACTTACTATGTAAATGATTACGAAATATACCAACTAGTTAAGATAGTTAAAAACTAAATAGGTAGCTAACAAAAACGATATATTTCGCTTTTATATGCCAATCATGACAGTTTTTTGAATGTTTAATAAATTAAGGTCCCTTCATGTATTCAGTAGAGGTCAAATATCTACCCTGCACTCAATTTTCATTTTTATTTGCGGGTCCTATAGAATAAAGGCTTTTATTATTTCATTACTTTACGGAAATACATTATTACGATAGCTCACTTATGTATTTTACGATGCGTATAAGGGAGTTTAATATTTACGTACCAGTAATTACATTGCATATGACAATATTTTCGCTATAGCATTTATTCGTAGGGTGCGATTCCCGCCGCGGAACAAATGTTTGCACGATCTACAGATTCTGTTCCGGGTCTAAATGTTTTTCTAGATAGATTTTAATTCATTTATTTAGAAAATCATCGACACAAAAAAGACTATAATGACAATTAATAGTAACAAAGCTATGACACTTAAATTAAACTGTAGCATTCCTTTTTCGAAAGTAGCGCGCCCATTGCACTAACTCCAAAATTATTCATTCAAACCACGGCTTAGTCTACAACTTGAATGCTGATAAAAGTTGGTGCATTATTGTGATGAAGCGTAACTGACAGTTACCCAATTCCACGGTGAATGAGAGCGTTGCATGCGGGTCCCCATGCGGACTAACTTTAAATTACTGCATTGTTCCACTCGGAGGTAGTCTAGCACGATTCTGTTTTAACGCAGGTGTTTTATGAGCCTTAAAACAAGTATATATGTATAATTTGAATTTCCGGCGAGAAGGCGACACGGCAGAACAAAACGTAGATCAAATCAAATCATCTATTGCAGAAAGATTTACAGGGCTGACAATGCTGTTTCAGATACAGTACTAGTTCACAAGTTTGATGTTACATACATTGCTTACAGAAAGCCTCAAGCTAAGCTTAAATAATAAGTTTGTGCTTTGAGTCTTAGCGTACTATTATATTAATAAAATAAAAATAAAAACTTACAATATGGGCTTAATTTATGTTTATGATATTAGTGGTGAGTGAGTGTGTATGTGTGTGGGTGTTTGAGGGTGCGTGGAGATGGCGGGACGTGCTGGATAAATTCCTAACGGATTGGCAACAAACAGCTCAGGACCGCGAAGTGTGGAAGGAATGGGGGGAGGCTTTTGCCCAGCAGTGACACGAATAGCTGCTAATAATATTATATTATAGTATGGCATGTAATGAGCAAAAGTCTGAGTGGCCGTGTTCAGCTAAGAACTCACGGAGATATTTACAAACGCGCGGGTGCACGGCAGTCGTCCGTGGAAATGCACGTTAAATATAGTATTTATTTTCGCGACACGACATGATTTATTTTTAATGCGTTTAAAATCGAGACTAGTGGCTGAAACGGGATATATGTCTACTAATGGCACAAAACTGGCTATAGACTCGTAATTATATCCCTTTCAGAATACTTGCGCCCTACATGTATATACATATAATACGTCCTTTTATAATCTGAAAGTCAGAATGTGTGGTCTTTACTACGTAAGTAAATAATAGTGCTAATAATAATATTGACATTTTCAATAAATAATTATTCAAATTTAAAAAAGATATCGAAACCACTCTTATTGAAGAGAGTGCTTCTATGCAATAATTAACTAAACATTTATATTTTATTAATTATTATTAAAGGAGGAAGCGTTGGCGTGACGACCTCGATGCATTCCAAGATGGCTGGTGGGACGTGGCGGGTGATCGTGAGATGTGGAGGAACATGGGGGAGACCTTTGCCCAGCAGCGGGAAAGTATAGGTTAAAAACAAAAAAAAAATATTATTAATCTCATCGTTTTAGGCTATTTTATTTTTTTGTTGTGCTTTGTTTTGTCTATATAAGTAAATATTTCCCTTCAGCTGGCCCACACAGAACTGCGCAAAAGTTGTCATGCTGTGTACACATGATTTGGGATATAATCTAGGTCTAAGAATTGATCATAATATTTTGTATCTGATTGGTTGTATTCTGTTTTGTGTGCCATAATAATAAAATAAAAATTATATGTTTTTTTTCCTATAATCTCACCGAAAACTCGTACTTAAGGCATGCAATAAATTTTTTTTTTTACAAACACAAAATAATGTTTTGGTGGAAATTGTGTCTAAAATATTTCTTAGAAACTCTCTTTTGGCTTTTCATAGTAGAAAATGCGACATTATCTCTGCAATAACGTTTTACACAATCGATACTTGTTGATACCACCACTCAACTGCTTCTGAAGAGCCGTTCTCTCATACTTGACACCGCTGTTACTAGAACCGATGCACTTGGACTTGAGGACCTGACTGAAGTCTCTAGGGTCTTTGCTAGATATTTTGTTTTATGACTTTTTTTGTTTTATATTTCGGAACATATGTACAATCAAGGCCACTCAGCGTGTTATGGAGAGGGTTTGGTGTTTCTCTACGAAATCGAATTTGAAATGTGGAGATTAGTAGACTAACCAAGGCTATGTCAGGCCTAAATTATTAGCAAGCTGAAGTAACAGTAGGCGGGCACATAGCACGAAGAACTTACGGCCGTTGGGGTGTAAAGGTTCTCGAGTGGAGACCACGCACTGGAAAGCGCAGCGTAGGTTAGCCCCCCACTAGATGGAAAGACCTAATAAAGTTAAAAGTCTTCAAGCTTCCAGTCGCGAGGAAGTTATCTAAATTTAACATTCATAATGATCTAAAAGTTAACGTTAACTTTTGGATGTTATTAATGAAAAATAAAATAATTGCATTTAGATTTGCGAAATTATTTGTCTTGATATTATCATAGATTATTTCAAATTGTATCGTTTTAACATATAATTTTAGCAATTTATTATAACTGTACGAATAATACTGAAACATTATAATCTGCTCACAATAAAGCAATAATAATAAACTATTTTTTTATTGGAACCAGAAAAAATGTCAAAAACAATTTGAAACATCACCTAGTTTATATGTAGATATTAGTAGGTACTAATTATAATTTTTATGTATGCTTAATCATCTGTAAATTAAACAAATCGGCTTAAGTAATAATTATATAACAATGGTATGCATTAACTTTGACCTCCACACTGGGATTCCCTGTATTGTGGAGATCAAATACAAGAATTAATCAGGGTAGTGCAGCGTTTGGCAAGTTAATTTGTATTTAAATTATGTATTTAATTAAATGAATATTATGTGTTAATTTAAAGTAAAGTTGTATCTATTTATATAATGTGTTTTTGTCTATTATGGTTAGTGCTCTAGGTATTATGTCTGTGCGGTTGGTTGTCCTACTTTGTTCTATCTGTCAAACTGTAGTATTGTCTCAGGCGCAGTATTGTCCTTTTCAATAAGCTACTTCCATAGAATTTTACATCCCCGCCTTCTCAATGGCGTTCAGTATTTTATTTATTTTGGAATGTAAGAAGAGTCCTAACCAAGAAAAGAATCTACAGAAGAATTGGGTGCGTCTAATAGGGGGCTTCCACCTGATGTGGCGATAAGAGATAATAATTTTGGTTGGTGCAATTTTGTGATATCTTAAGATGACGGAGGTAATAAATACTGTCTTATTGTAAGATGGTTATATTCTTTATTTAATTAATTAGTTGCATATTAAAACGATTTCTTGTAAGAAACTTTTAGAACTGATCTCTGAGCACGTTCCAATGTAAGCATGCGAGTCTTACAGGCCCCTCCCCAAGCAGCAATACAGTAACTAACTATAGACTGACAGAGACTTATGTAGACAAGTCTAATAACCTCTTTGTTAGCCATTGATCTAAGTCTTTTAAAGATGAACATTGGTTTCCTGACTCTGCTTGTGAGCGCATCCATCTGGTTCCCCCAAGTAAGATGTTCACCAAGAATGACTCCGAGGTATTCAAGAGAACTAACTTTTTCTAATACGGGACAGTCAAATTTAGCCATGTCTCGGTATTTACACATATGGACTACAATACGATCTGGGTGAGGAGGTTCTGAACGCTTCGAAATGCTTAAGGATATGGTTTTTGTTTTAGTGGCATTCAGAGTTAGAAGGTTTTCTTGTGGCCATAACCCAACTTTGTCCATTCCTTTTTGACAGTGTGATTCAACAGACTCCCAGCTATCACCATAAAAATTAAGAGCAGTGTCGTCTGCGAAGGTGAAGATTTGACCCTGGATAATGTTAAGGGAACAGAGGGCGTTAAATATAATAAGTGAATTTGACCAAGAGTTGCTTTTTTTCATTGGTCGTTTGTTTTGTTTCTGTTGTCTATTATCTTCCAAAATAAATTACCTAAAGTAGCCTCCCCAGATCCTATTTGAGATTTAACTATTCTGAAACTGCCTAAAACTTATACAATTACAAGCTGCCGCCCGCGGCTTCACAACGCGTGGTTTAATAATAAATAAATTAAAATCAACCGCGTGTCGAACCACGAACGGTGAAGGGTTACGAAGCTAGTACGGCTTTATCTTAGTCATATTAAAATCATAGTTAATTTTGCATTTGATTTTGGTTATTTTATATCGTTATTATGAACTGTTCACAAACCCAACTACTGACATATGTTGGTCGACTACTGCCCGCAAACTAGTAAAGTCTACTCAGTTTTTAGTGACTGCCTCCGTGGCGCAGTAGGCCTATAGCCGGCTGAGACGCAGGAGGTAGCGGGTTCGATTCCCGCCGCGTAACAAATGTTTGCATGATCTACAGATATTTGTTCCGTGTCTGGGTGTTTTTCTATATATTATAAGTATGTACAGTCAAACCTGGGTAAGTGAGAACTGGATAAGTGAGAAAACTCTATAAGTGAGAGTAATAGCCAGGACCCGTCATTTTAAGCTCCCAAAACTTCTATTAGCGAGAAACAGAAACCTTTGTAAGAGAGAGTCGTTTTTCCCTCATGGACCTCCGTAAGTGAGACTGGTACTTAACTATAATACCTGTATAAGCGACAGTCGAGCTTTATTTATTTATATTATTTAGGAAGAACTAATGACAAAACAAATTACAAATTTAACATCTGCTATTTTATGACTCATTCTTAACTTTCGTGGAACTTCCTACCATTGTTTTTGTATTGTTTTCTCGTTAATATTGTACCTATTCTATTTCGTGGAACTAAATAACGTGTTATTTTATCGCATTCTTTTCGAATGGACACGTGTGCCTGTGTACCGTCCTGTTTGTCGGACTTACTCTGTTTATCGTTAATCAATTGCGAAGGAAAGTTCTGTTCTGCATAATGTCAAAACGGAAAATTAAAGTACTGTCATTAAGTGATAAACTTAAAATGGTGAATGCGTTTGAATCCGGAAAATCGCGAAATAAAATTCAGAAGGAGTTTAATTTACCAGAATCCACCTATCATAAAATTATAAAATCAAAAGACTATAAAGCCTGAGAGAGTATTGCTGTTTACCTCTATAAGAGAGAAACGCTACCCATGTACCTGCATTAGCGAGAAACTCGGGTTAGTGAGAAACCTCTATAAGCGAGAATGAGATTGTGCTCCCTTGAACTCTCGCTTATCCAGGTTTGACTGTATTTACAAAAAAAAGTATATAAGTATTTGATCAGTTATCTGGTTCCCATAGTACTAGCTCTGCTTAGTTTGGGGCTAGATAGAGCTGTGTGAAATGTCCAGCGATATTTATTTATTATTTATTTTATAATTTTTCTGACAACTTCAGTATTATGTGCTTCAGTATATTCAGTATTGTGGATACAAGAATAGCATTTTTTTTATGTTGGCTGGAAGGAGGCGGAAGAGACACGCGACTATTACGAAAATGGCAACTTAGCTCTATATTTCGTATACGGGCTCTTGTAACCAAAAAGAGTTACCGAAACTTTTTATATTTTCGAAAGTTCTGTTCAACAACTCACAACATGGGTGCATGAGTTAAAAAAAATCATAGCCAACTTCCATTTTTTCTTTTACCTGTGCTGTGAGATATTGCGTTTTGCCAAATTTCATGATTCAGGGCCAACTAGATGTACAAGTAGTTTTGATTTATTTGCGAGTCAAAATATGCGGTATAAATGGCCGTATTTTTTTTAATGCGTTGATTTAGAAGCTTGTTCATTTAGCAGCTTCAAGGGACTGTGCACTGTGTGTGTGTGTGTCTTAGTATTGAATATTAATTTCAACTTGAAAACTATATGCGGTCCTGAGTAAATGGCTCTTGACAGACGGATAGACTGACATACGGACAAAGAAGTAATCCTATAAGGGTTGCTTTTGAGGTACGGAAACACTCAATCCCGGTCAGCTGAATCAGTCCAGCCGTTTATTCGTGAAAACGTAACAAACAGACAGAGTTACTTTCGAATTTATAATAGCATATAATATTAGCCTTAGTTTCCCAAATATCAACTCTCGGAATATAGTACAGCACTTTTATATCCCCAATTCACGGCTGGGTTTAAGGACAATTTCAATTCATTCAGAAGACTGTGCCAAGTCGCCTGCCAACCCGTAATTGAGAAGAACCCTATGGAGGTGCGGCTCTTCACACAGCTCAACGCAATGATGACTAAGAGTCGCAAACATAAAAATCCGATGTTAAATAAACTTTAAAGGTACTACGAAATGACAGTTACAAGGATAATTGGACTATGTAGATAATGATAGTTGCTACAAAATATTCTGCTATGGTTTTTATACCTCTGAATAACAGATGCAAAAATGCTGCGTAAGGCACTAGATATTATATATATTTATTGATGATAGCCAAGCGCTTGACCTCATCTGGTGGTAGGTGATGGTGTGATCGAAGATGGAGCACGCTTGCCTAGAAATAACCTATTCACTCTAGACTTGAAGACTCCGAGATTATACTGGTTCGGAAAAACATACACCAGAAGTGACTCCCACTCCTTACTTGTGCGAACTAGAAAAGTTGAAGCAAATCGTTTGGTATCAAGGTGGTATGCCGACTAGGTATACTTAATTTAAGCTGTATTGCAGTTTAAAAATAATTAGATAAACGCGTATTCGACCATGCACAGGCTTTAGTCAAACTGAGATACAGTCTCAGTCGTTTATAAATACAAAGGTTTTTTTCCTGTTGATTTCGGTCATCTTGTTTAAATACAATAAATATGAAAACTGTTTACAAACCTATCTATAGAAATTAGTTGGTCGACTACTACTCGTGAACTAGTAGTGATAATCCAGATTTGATCATTCTTTTCAAAACTTATAGCTTATTAACCCGTGGAATGTTTTACGAACAAACGGGTGTTCGAGAAATTTTAAAGCCCCGCGTGTCAACTGAACACACCGGTGTTTAAACTAATTCGGGCTCATTGGATCCGGTTTTTTTTCAACTTCGTATTATCTAAACGCCCATTGGCGGTACTCTCTGTGAAGTAAGGTTCATTACAACCAAAATACAGATGTTTGATTGTCTCCAAGGCCAAACCAAACACTAAAAATATTAAGCGGTATTTTTGTGTATAATTTGTAGGATATACACAAATACCAATTTGGTTAGTAGGGTTGTGGGGAGAAAAATATTACAAAGATGGCAACTTTGAAGCCTTATTTTGTAAACAGGATGTTGTATCAAAAAAGGAAACCTTAAAAAGGTACAAGTAGATCCAATTCCAGTTCCGCTATTCAAAAAGTTCAGTGCAGAGTATACCTGCAATCATAAATGTGATCACTGACCATACATCAAGTTCAAATAGACTGAATGAAGTGAGACCATAAACGCCATTTTGCAATTCTCAACACTTTCATATCTCGAATTCATAGCGTGCAAAAACGGAGATAAAAGTTTGCCATGAATAAATCATATTATTCAATAGACTCGTTTTATGACTACGGTGCATAACGACTTGTAGCCAAAATATGATAGGCAAAAGGCTCAGTCATATTCTGACTTGGGATCCATAACAATAAAAAACATATTGTTTTGTTGTCCAGCCATGAATCATGGGAAATATTTCAACTTGAACATTGCAATCATACTGTTCCGTGGCGGAAATCAAACTCGCAACCTCCTGCATCTCAGCCGGATATTGACCCTTAAAGCCGTCGTAATGGTTCAAAGTATGGAAGCAGCTGCTTCTTGACTAATCTATTTGTTACGAACGACGAAGCAAGTTACACCGCGAAGACTTCAATTAATGTGTTTAGCGGCACAAATAGATAACATTCTCGTTATCTGAGAGAGCTTGCGTCCCGGCAGTTTATTTGTGAAGTGAACGTGATGAAAGCAGCTCTAAATCTTAAATGTAAAAAGTTTAAAGGCCTCTCCAGGAGATTCCTAGACTTTTAACGTCTAGTGCTTTTGCCGAACAGTTAATTTTTTAGAAAGTTCCGGTATCTTACGGATTTTTTCGATTTACTTTGAAAGTTCGTGTTTCCACTTCAACTAACTTTGCGCTTAAACACGCCGGGCGCTCTATTTGCTAAACTGCCGAATTACCAAAAGACGCTGGTAAACCATGGTTTACTTACTTGAAATCGTCACTAAATACTAAAGTAACGCTCAATTGCACTAAACAAAATCTTGATTTAGCTAAGTTAATTAAACCGGTTTGATATATCTGGATTGATATAATACGCCTGGAAAACAGATGGAGAGTTAAACGGCAAATCTTTTCTTTAACATTTTTTTTAATTAATTACGTTTAAATTCACACTCAAAACTGCAAGCAGAATTTCGTGTGAATGTGGTCTTTTTAATCAAAAACATATTTGCAATATCAAACCTTGTGTGACTGTTGAATAGTATTTTTATTTTTATAGTGTTATCTGAACACATACGGGAAATTCCAAGATTTTAAAAACTATCTCGAAAATTTCATGCCTAGACGGGACTTAAACCCGCAACCTTCCTCTTGATAGGGGAGTTTCTCTTGAAAGAGGAAGGTTGACTGTTGACTATTGATCCTGGTACAGTTGCAAAGGCACATACAGTAGTTCTGGATACCAGTAATACATGGAATATGTGGGTCAGGGCTATTTTAATATGCGTATGAATATGAGGTGTTTATTATTGTTTATTTGATTATCAACAACGTCTTGTGGTAAAGGCGTTCAGGCAAGTGAAAACAGTTAGATACAGGAATGTTCGACTCGAGTGCTCGACAACTTTTATCAAATTACACTTTACATATGTCTGTAGAGATCTTACATGAATTTTTCATACTTTTATTGCAACTGCAGTTTTCAAAGTCAAAGTCAAATATTTTTATTCATTAAAATCACAAGGATCTTTATGAAACGTCAATTTTACTGCCTGTTCATTCGCGACCAAGTCAGGAAAGAAAGGCAAGAAACAAGGCTGGTTGTTTTTTTAATGATCCTTTTAGAATACATAACAATACAGAAAATAAATTACGTCTAAATTGTTACCTTTTAAATGTGTTGGAGCAATTTCAATCCCGAGCTCCTCTATCATCTAAATAATCCGATATTTTATAGTAGGCTTTTTTACAAAGGTTTTGTTAATTTGCGTTTTTAAATTTGTTAATTGTCAATTTTTGTACATCACCTGGGAGTTTGTTATATCAGCGTACACATTGCCCATTAAACGATTTACTAACTTTATGGAGTCTACAAGTGGCAACAGCGAGTTTATTTTTATTTCTAATATAAAAATTATGATTAACGCTATTTTTCTTCAACAAATTAATATTTTTGTGAACATACATCAGATCTTTATAGATGTATTGACAAGGGAATGTAACAATATTTATTTATTTAAACTTATTGCGTAATGATTCTCTAGGGCTCATATTATACATTGCACGAACACCCCTTTTCTGCATTACAAAAACGGCGTTTATATCAGCAGCACTTCTTCACAGCAGTATACCGTATGACATAATGCTGTGGAAGTAGCTGAAGTAAACTAGTCTAGCTGTATCTACGTCTGTAAAAAGACGGATCTTTTTGGTTGCGTATGCCGCAGATGCAATGTGAGTCTTAAGGGCTCTATTTAAAAAGAAGAAAATTTAAAAAGAATTTGGAAATCCTTAAACAAGTTGCGCACTCAAGTTAACCGCTGCCGAGACAATCTCGCCAAGTGGGGCTACATCGACCCATGCCGGGGCCAGTAGGGATCACTGCGGGATCACTTTACTAACAATGGCCCACCTGTTCTCATGTCCTCTTCCCCAACCACCTGCACACGAGAAGATTTGAATCAGGTGAGAGGTGTGTGGAAGTTGCTCTCTATTGGGCTATTACAATTTGGATATAAAACAGCCATTTTGACGAAAGCAGAAAGTTTTAATTTCTAGTAAATAGTAAGTATATTTGAATAGCAAGTGGTTTACTCCGGTGTTGAAGTTTTAAGATCGTTCAAAGTCCTCAAACTAGGGTTTGACCACTTTTACTGCTGGGCATTTTTTAAATTTAAGTGGAGCACATAAAAATTCTAATTCTAGGGTGGGGGGAATAAGATCTGCACTGACGTCCCGCATTGGGGTGTATTGTGCATTACCCCCTTCTAACCTGACCCCAGCCATCCTAGCTCCTTGAAGTAACGGAGCGGGATTTTGGGTTGATGGATGCAGCTTTCCAAGATCCCCGTGGATGCCGTTGTGTTAGCGGATGAGGATTCGATGAGCTCTTACAGACCCGTCCTCAGCCTGATATCGCTCGTGGCCATACAGTGAAGCATCACGTGCTCCACCGTCTCTTCCTCCTGAAGACATGCGCGACAAAGCCCACTGTCCGTGGCCCCGGTCTTCAAGAGGTTATGGTTAAGTTCGCAGTGTCCTGTGATGATTCTCACCATCATCTTTAGATCCTCGCGTTTCATTTTTAAGAAGGTATTTGTTGTTTTTTGATTCTTTGCAGGGAACAACAACTCTTTATAGTATTAGAGCACATACTAAGTTTAATAAAAATGATGAGCACTTTTTTGAACTTTTAGAACTTTGATTCAAGTACGTGCCTGTTTACTTTCTACGTTTGTTTTCTTAATTTTAAGATCACATATCACCTGAATATAATTTCGACGCAATTCTTCCTCAGCCGATTTGAATAGAAAGATCAAAATCCTTGTATTTTAAAAAATCAGGGCCACCAGCCACTGTACTAATAAACATTGTAAGCACAAAAAGCTACAAACAACAAAACGGGCTGGAAAACAGTGGAAAACTCTGCACATCCTAACCAAAATAGGAGAAACAAGTGAGAACCCTTTCACCCGAGCTAATCCGCCACTCACCTGTCTGACAACAGTCTGTTTGGGTTCCGTAGTCAAACTAGTAACTCTTCTGTTGTTCTTCTGTTCATCTGTTCGTCAGTCTGGCTGAACGACAAGTTACGGCTGTTTTACTGATAGAATATGAACCTGAAATTCGGCATGTTGTTACGTTTTAGAGACGCCTAGTAAGTTATGAAATAAAATCTGAAAAACAAATGTTTCTTAGAGTACCTCCTTCCTCCCCTCTGCTATTATGGAAGTCGGATTTTTTTTTTACTCACATATCTGGTTGGGTGCGATATCATTGAATAGGTATTCCAAAAACACTAACGATTTTTATGACTTTTTATAATACAAGATTTCGATTACGAATATATAATTATAAAGCTGCAAATTGACTATTTTCGTAATAGTCGTGGGTCTCCCCCTCTTCCACCTGCCAAACAGCTATTAGTTGATTAAATGAATTTTGTATAGGTACCTAAAAAGTTAACATTAAGAGCGAATATGCTGGTGTTTTAAAAATAATTACCAAAGCCAAGTAAAAACAAGGTCAAATTGTAATTGAGAAATCAATCCAATCGTTTAACTGTTGAAACTTATTGATATTTTATGCAAAGTTTATTTATTATTTTTAAGCTTAATTTTTGTATTCGTCTCTCCTCCTAACTTTAATCATGCCAAATCTCACTTTTCAGTGCGCGCAATAAGCATAATAAAACCGGCCAAGTGCGAGCCGGACTCGCGCACAAAAGGTTCCATACCATTATCTGTAAAAACGGCGAAAAAGTCATGTCTGTTGTATGGGAGCCCCACTAAAATATTTATTTTATTCTGTTTTTAGTATTTGTTGTTATAGCGACAACAGAAATACATCATCAGTGAAAATTTCAACTGTCTAACTATCACGGTTCATGAGATATAGCCTGGTGACAGACGGACAGACAGACAAACAGATGGGCAGACAGACAGCGGAGTCTTAGTAATAGGAGCCCGTTTCACCCTTTGGGGTACGGAACCCTAAAATGGGCTATAAAGTTTTTGCTAAATATATATAATTACAAGTACAATAAATGTATGTGTAAAAATACAGAAACATTTATTGATATTTGCTAACAAGGCTTCTTATTCTTTACACCATATCACTCGGACCAATTGGTGTATCTTGGCTCCTGATGTGCTTTAATAACTGCCTGGAAACTAAGAAAATCCCAAAAATGTGGAGACGCGCCAAAGTTGTAGCACTTTTGAAGCCTGGAAAACCCCCTTCAGAGCCTAAAAGTAATAGACCTATTTCCCTCCTATGCCACCTATATAAACTATTTGAAAGGCTTCTCCTCAACCGACTTACCCCGATTATAGAGCCTCAGCTGATCCCTGAACAAGCAGGATTCAGACCCGGGAAAGCTTGCTGCGGTCAGACGCTCAAGCTTACCCAACATATAAAGAAGAAGACGGTTTCGAGGCAAACAGTATCACTGGTTTGGTTCTTGTTGATCTATCTGCCGCATACGATACTGTTAATGTTAAAAGACTTCTTCGCAAAGTCGAAAACCTGACTTGTGATCTTGGGTTCGTTCAAATTCTGGGTGAACTACTTCATAACCGTCGCTTCCAAGTATATCTTCTATCAGAAAAAAGTAGATGGCGCTGCCTTAAAAACGGTCTTCCTCAAGGGAGCGTGCTTGCACCAACTCTCTTTAACATTTATACGAATGACCAACCCAACAGTCCATCTACTACACGTTTTCTATATGCGGACGATTTAGCGTTGACGACCCAAACTTCAACCTTTGAGGAGGCCGAAGACAAGCTAACACTAGCCTTGGCTGAATTAGGGAGTTATTACGAAGAGAATGGCTTGAAGCCAAATCCATCTAAAACCCAATCCTGTGCCTTTCATCTGCGCAACCAACAAGCCCGCCGGACCCTAAATATAACCTGGCAAGGAGTTCCTGTCCAACACGAAAACTTTCCAAAATACTTGGGGGTAACTCTGGATAGGTCACTGAACTATAAAGCACAGTGCTATAAAACTAAGATGAAAGTTGGTACCCGAAACAATCTTCTCCGTCGACTTATAACTACCAAATGGGTTGCAGCCCCAGACGTACTCCGCACTACTGGCCTGGCACTGTGTTTTTCATCCGGCGAATATGCTTGCCCAGTCTGGAACCGGTCCGCACATGCAAAGGTCGTCGATGTTGCCTTAAATGATACATGCCGGATAATAACAGGATGTCTGAAGCCAACCCCTCTAAACCTGATATACCCTTTGGCAGGCATATCACCCCCTGGAGTGCGACGAGATGTGGCTTGCTCTATTGAAAAGCACAAACAAGAGCATGATTATCGACACCCCTTATATGACCATAACATCCCGCAAGGCCGCCTTAAAAGTCGAAAGAGCTTTCAACGCTTCACAAGGGCCACGTGCGATGACCCGGCTGCTACTAGACGCACTCTGTGGATAAAAAGAAATTCCCCACCGCCTGATTTTACCACCCCACAGGAACAGTTACCACCCGGACATGATCTGCAGTGGCCAGTCTGGAAATCCTTAAACAGGCTCCGCACCCAGGTTGGCCGCTGCAGACTTAATATGTGCAAATGGGGATTCAGGGACCCTAACTTAACGCAGTGCGACTGCGGTGATCCCATGCAGTCAATGCAGCACTTTATGTCCGAACACATGCACGATGGAGGACCTAATGGCCGCCTCGCCTGATGCCATTGCTGTGGCCAAACACCTGTCCAAAATATTATGAATGGAAACGTAGGACTCTTGACACGCTAAGAAGAAGAAGACCATATCACTGTCTGCACGTAGCAATACAGCAACATGCGAGCATGAAATGAAAACGTCTCTTCCAAGAAATTGCTGGGAGGTTTGCTTCGAAGCCTGAATAATAACTGAAAGAAGGTCATGGTTCTCACACTAAAAATGATTGTTATACTACTTTCAAAACTCGATTTCATTTTTTATTTTTCATTTATTTACCAAATATAAGCTAGGTACAAGTTAAGACAATGTCTTAAAACCAAAGTAAGGTTTAACTAGACACTAAGTTCTCGATTACAAATATCTTAAGATTGTTTTAGTTAATAGGTAAATTACTTTAGATATTAACACAATACAGATTATTTTTTAACTAACTAATAAAAGTGTACGATCACCCGAGCACATACACAATAGTTTTATTGAAAAAACCAAATCAACTGTTTTTGAGGTAAATTCTAAATCGAGGTAATCTCTAAATTATATATAATCAGCTTAAGTGCAAAACCCGAAGTCAAACATCTTGTACGTATAAAGCACATGATTTCAGACACAGCAAACATCCATGAGGCATTTGTATGCATATTTTTTTTAGATTTCTATTTCTCTGAAAAGTTGTTTAGTTTCGTGGGTAGAATGATACTCGGTAAAATAGTACATTGCAGTAGGTATTAACGGTGTGCCAACAACTGCAATTATGTAATCGAATCAATCATAGATAATCAATCCACGTGGCGCCGTGGGTAAATAAATAGCTTGTTGAGACGTATGAAATTATGGTTTCAATTCCCGCTGTGGAACAAATGTTTGCACTATCTACAGTTATTTGTTCCAGTTCTGGGTATTTTTCTATATGTGTATTAATTAATTTTAATACCTACATCGTAACTGTACTCTAGTTTGATTACAATCTATCCAAGTAGGCTTAGTTTTTAATTGAATTATCATTAAGTGCCATGTCTCCATTGGCACTTTTCTTTGTTGGCGAAGACACTTTGTTCTCGTGTTCTTTATGAATAGCATTAATACTGACACTATTGTACAGTAAAATAAAATAAAGGAGCTGGATTACCTCGACGTTCACATGATGGTGAAGTCTTTGATCGAGAGCTTCTGCCTATTTTTGTATTATTCTATCGACGAACTTTACGTTAATGTCCCGGTAAAGGTCGTCATTCCTTATATACCAGAGTGCATCTACGATGTCCCTGGGTACTTTATTTTGAAATCATTGGATAATTAGAATGTTACTTTTTTTTGGTACATCCCCAGAGTAGTATACCATAAGCCCATACTGGCATCAAGACTTGTTAATAATAAACAATTTTATTGTGTACCTACTGACAAAGAAGATTGCCTTCTAACCAGTACATTTTTTGTAGCGCGTGGACGTGAGCTTGCCAGAATAGTTTTGTGTCATGGTTCATGCCCAAATACTTTGCCGTATTTTCATACGATATAATGTTATTGTTAATAAATATTTGATAGTACTTTTCCTTTTTCTTAGTAAAAGTGATATGAATTGATTTGGAATCGTTGAGTTTGGTTCTCATTTTTTGTCAAATCTTGGATTTTGTCTACAGCATTTTGGACTTTCTCTGCCGCTCTTTCGAGTGTGCTTTCAACAGCCAATATAGCGGTATGGTCAGTAAAGGTTGCCATTATGTTATTTTCAAGATCGGGAATGTCACTCGTGTATAGAAGATACAACTCTGGACCGAATACACTTCCCTGTGGCACCCCAGCTTTGATTTCTCTTATTTCTGATCTTTTTACCTTATCCCAAAGACTCTGTTTGTGTTCTATTTTCATTTTCAATCACATTGATGATTGGTGGTGGACTTAGTCTATTGCTGAGTGTTTTCCCCTGAAGCCAATTTTTAAATAATGTGTAGCGGCTAGAGTGTCTCTAACCACCAACCTCCACCTTTAGGGTTTTAAAGTGATTGTAATACTATGAAACTTTTGTCGAATAAATAAATAAAAAAAATATATGTTTACAAAGAAAGTGTTTAGGTGTTCTATTAGTTATGCATTTCATATATAACAAGCTCTGCTTAGATTAGGGCAAGATAACACTACATCTAATGTCTAGCATTATTTATTTACAAATTATTAAACTTTAAAAAAATATATTTATTGGAAAAACGATGCCAAATAAAAGTAATTTGGGGATTCTCAAATATTAAGAATTAATTGGTTTAGTAACTGAGTAGTATTATGGCTACCTTTGTTCAAGATGTAGAACGTGAGGTAATCAAAACAGAACTCAGCGAAAAACCAGCGCCAACGCATCTTCACATGCCGTAATACTCGTATCACCCTGAGATGAGTTCCATTTAATCCCCTCACTGAGCTTTACAAAGTTATTTTAGACTTAGTCACACGAATCTTAAGCAAAAGGCGATGAACTCAGTCGTGACTCCTACCTTACTCTACGGATATCAATCATGGCCCATAACAAAGGAAATAATAAAGAAAATTCAAACCTTTCAAATATCTGCAGAAAGAAGCATGCTGGGATTAAAATAAGCGATAGAGAGAGAGTATAGGTTTTCGTAAGAACACAAAAATCATAGACGCCCCAAAAATTATATGTATGTTGCCTTAAGTGGCGATGGGCCAGACACAGCGAGAACTACAGACAACCGGTGAAGCGAGAGGCTGCTGCACTGGTATCCGCGAGGCGAGCGCCGTCCGCCAGGGCGCCCGCGCCGCCGCTGGGCGGACGACATCGTAGCCACCGCTGGGGCCACGTGTGTGGACGCGCCTAGCCCAGGACCAAGACGAATGGAAAAAGATGGCGGAGGCCTTTGTCCAAAATTGGACATCCCAAAATAAATAATATCAATTACATTTAATGAATATTGTGATACACTTAATTTATTATGATACAATTTATAATTATTTAAATATATTATAGATTTGAAATTTTATTTGTAATTTTTTTTTGGGAAATAAAAGGCTATAATAATAATAATACGAATTTAACGTGACGCACATGACACAGAAATGTGGTGTCTCATTTTGGGCCTCATAGGAAGGCTCAAGGTCACTCAGCGTAGAGGAGAGGAGAGGATGATCATCGAATCAGAAATGTGAGGAGATTCATATGCAACTAAAGTCAGTACCATATCATAAAGCACATAGCTAGAACTGAGGACCGTTGTGGTAGAAAGGTTCTGAAGTGTAGGCCACACACGTAGGAAAGCGCAGCCTAGGACCCCCCCCCCCTCCCACTATATGAAAAGGCGACCTGATAAACGATAAAGACTAGAAGCAGTTGGGCGAAGGCCGCATGAAATCCGGGAAATCGAGAAGATAGAGATTTCCAGAGTGATAAATGTTTTCGTTCTTTTTTCTTCAAATATTTAAAGAAGCCACCGATGTGAAAATTTATATCTCTGTGTATTAATATTCATATTAGGAAATAAAACTTTCGTTTGTCCGTACGGGTTAATGATAATGTATAGGATGAAAAGCGGAGTAGGCGATCGTTACCACCCATCAAAAAAAACCAGTGGACGTCCTGATAAAATTATTTTGAAAATTCTATTATATAATCCACAGATAACTCAGCGGTGTGCTATTGGTAAGCTATTGGATCGATATTTGTGCAGTGTCGGATAAATAGAAAGAAAGAAAGAAAGAAAAAACATTTATTTGTGACGGTACACAACACACACAGCACACAAGTAAGGTACACACAAGATAAAATGTTCATGCACACAAGAATAACAATACCTAACAAATGTGTGTCTCACAATTACTTACATATATCTAAACGACCAAATAATAATAAATAGAATAAAATAAAATAATAAAAATATAATATATATAATAAATAATAGAAATAGATAGATAGATAGATAGAATACTCTTTATTGCACACCAACAAAATTAAAATACAATAAAAATACACAAAAATTAAGGTAAGTACAATGGGTGGTCTTATCGCTAAAAGCGATCTCTTCCAGACAACCTTTGGGTGGACAGGACAAAACAAAATCAAAAAGACGGCGGTGTAAATACGAGTATATTCATAAACTTACATAAACTACCTATACTTACTAATAAACTAAATATATATACTTACAAATATAATAATATATATACTTATATATAAACTACAATAAAGGAGATAAACATAACGATAAACTAGCAGTGCGCAGACAAAGAAAGGAAATGGTTGTACGAGTATACCTTAGCTTTGAAGGTAGGAAGAGATTTAGATGATCTAATAGAGAAAGGTAAAGCGTTCCACAGCCGCACAGCTTGAACTGTAAAGGAGTCACCATAAAATTGAGAACTGTGGACAGGGGTTTGGAGACTTAGAGCTTCAGATGAGCGTAGATTTCGATCATGCGCCTGGTGCAAGAACACAAAACGCTCCTTTAGATAGGATGGTGAAGAAGGATTGAAAAGAATGTTAAAAAGAAGGGACAGAATATGTGCATTCCGGCGAAGACGGATAGGGAGCCACTTGAGTTTTGCGCGAAATTCTGAAACATGGTCATATTTGCGCAAGCCAAATACGAACCGAATACAAAGATTTTGAAGGCGCTCAAGTTTGCTCAATTGGACTTCAGAAAGGTCGAGATAGCTGACATCGGCGTAATCTAAAATAGGGAGTAGAAGGGATTGTGCAAGCGTAATTTTGGTGGCGGTTGGTAAAAAGTTGCGAAGTCTTCGCAACGAGGCTGAGGACGCAAACATTTTTCGGCTGATCTCGGCAATACACGGCAATACGGAAATAATGCAATTTTTATGGGTACGCGTGCAGAAACGCGGGCAACAGCAAGTAAGAAATGTACTTTCCAGAGCGAGCTGCGGATTTTCCTGTCGCGGTGCTAAGAACCGCGATATTGCTGAGATCTTTCGTAAGAGGTTTTCGGATATGTTATGAAACTCAAGTGGCATTTGAGTAAAAGTTAAAAAGGGATGACACCGACTCAACTCGTTTCTATCCAATTAGAAAATGTAATGACTGCGTTATGCGTAGCTAGACTACAAATTCATCAAGCCATCAGCCACTTCGCCGTGAACTGGCACAATTATATTTTCGGGGAGTCCACCATTTCGCCTTTCTATCAGCGGCTCAATGGTTTACTTAATGATTGACTCCTACCGAAGATTGATTCCTGTGTGAACATTGACACCTCTTTTTAAAGATTATATTATTACGCGTTTTACATACTAATTTAAGCTATACTAATTAACAGTAAAACCTTACTTTAAAGTAGATATTTCTTTAAATTTTCAAAGTACATAATGATAATACTTTTCTGAGTAAGATTATATTACACATGCTCTTTACTAGCATAAAAGCATGCCACTATTGAGCAGTTGCTACTTAATAGCATGTGTGTCGAAATATTGCTAATAATGCATGCTCATTTCGAGTGCTCAAAAATTGGAAGTCGTGCTATTTTTGGGCATGCTACCTGCAGCGCGTCTGAACAGGTTTGCTTATTGAGCATGCTAGTAAATGATTTTTGTAACCATCAATATTTTCTCGCATTTCTACTAGCAATCGAGTACTTGCTCCAAGTTTTTCTCTTTTACTTAGCCAATCACGAACGCAAATCGTCTTATTCCTTCTCTTTTTCTTTCTTGACAAAAGTTTTTGAACACATTGTATTGCAACCAAAATGATGATTTTATTCAGTTCTGTGGAGAAGGCCACTTGGTTTTCCATTTTTCACTACCTGCACTGGAACACTGAATACCGAAGCTTCTAGCCCGCGCTTAAACAGCATGTGTGTTCAATTATTTGCTTTGAGTACGCTTAATTAAAAGTATGCTAAACAAAAGCAAATGCGTCAGTTTGAAGAGCACGCTCGTTGCTCGCATGCTAATAAGTATAACATTTTATGAGCATGTGTAACTGTACCTTTAGAGATAAAAAAATCGCCGCCATTATATACTGTTTATATCTTCACCCGTTAGCAACAACCTTTCTCATTGAAATTTATATTATCGCCCGCTTAGATATGATATGATATTTTTATTGCATAAAATGATGTAAATTTAACTTCAAGCGGACGAAAGCGTCCATGCATTTTCATACAATTTTCAGCGAAGGATGTTAGTTCAAGGGTACTCATATAACAGGAATTCTAAGCTCATAACATGCATGTTGAATTTTCAAATCTAAAATCAGACGTGGTTTGATTATACACAGATTACCTTAACATGTTACGAAAATGTTCAGTATAATTCTACGAAAAGTTGTAAATACTTTCACTTTCAAAAAGTTATTTTCTTAACAACTACTTTATAATCATGCCATTTAAGAAATGAACCCGTGAAATATCGAACAAAATAAACTTATCAATTTATACTAGTGGTTCGCCCCGAACTGATATCTCACGACTCTCCCGTAAAAAAAAATTGTAATCTTTGACTATCAAAATAGTGCCACGAAATAAATAACCAAATTACTTGACCTACAGTTTCATTCAAATTACAGGTAACGGGAGTTCATATAAAGTGGTTCCTCTTTTTTGGAGTACAAAATGCAGTTATTCTGGATTTCAGACTTTTGCCTATATTTGTGTTACTAAAGCTACACGAATACCAAATTTTAGCATTGTGGGTTCACTGGTTTACCCTGTGAATTTTGCCAAAGCTTTGTTTTTATTATGGCTAATAACTCAAAAACTACAAGGATTAAACTAAAAATAAAAACAGGGTTGAAATTTACTAATAAAGACCTTTCATTTGATGTCCTATTTGACCTTATAGTCTCATTTTTATTTTTTGTACCCCTCTTGAACCCCAATATCTCAACAACCAACATTTTTAGCTCATTGAGTCACACCAAAATTGTGACATCACTACCTACCTACATGCATACATACATACAACGCCGATTTCCCCAAGTTGATTTGGAGATCACGCTTCGCTCGATCACCAAATATTTATCTCTGACATCATTTAATCGATCGCCATGAAAGTTGGTATATCTAAGTGTTTTTTCAAGGCGAAGGTTTTCATGTGTTTTTATATTATTTTAATGTCAACCGTGCCAATGTGTGCGAATCTGCGCGCGTTCCAGTTTATATTCGTAGTTGTATACATGAATGCGGAAAGTTTTATGCAATTGCGGTCATGTTTATCTTAAGTACTTCAATGCAGTAAAAGTAAGTAATGCAGTAAAACAAACGACAGCTGACTATTTGATAAGGCTTCCCGCACCGTGCCCAGAGGTCGTAAAGCATGCATAGCTTCCGGCTTTCCTCACACTGTGACGCACACTTCCTACGTTACAGATATTTTACTGTGGCTTCGGCCCGTCCGCTCGATTATTTACATTCATTTCCGTTGTTTACTAACTGTTTATGACTGATGACATTCATTCTAATTGTTCTATAAATATAAAACATTAAGTTTCCGTGTGATTGTGTCCGCAAAACTCAAAATGTGTTTTTACATACTTTTTATCCCGAAGTTCCCACAGGGAAGATGACAAGTGTGCGCCGCGGGCGGGTCAGTTAGTAATTTGTACATATATATACGCAAATAAAAAACATTGTACGCTTTTCAAGCTTATTGTGCGCCGATAGGTGTGAGATTTTATTACAGTTAAATTTTATCTAGACACATGGAGGGGCGATTGCTAAAAGTATGCGAGCAAATAATAATTACGATCGTTTTTCGACAACTAGTTATATATTGCTATGTTATTTATTTTCTGTCACTAGGTATTATCAGCGTAAATCTAACAACGAAGGCAAGAATTTCGTAAGAGACTGGTGCCTAAAGAAGGTTCGTACATGTAATACACACATTTATTACTCTGCGAGTACAAACAAAATCTTATCAAAGAGGATTTTCGGACATTGGATTGAGTAAAAAATTTTTTTAAGCGACTGCATTGCCTAAGACCCACCTGATGTTAAGTGGTAACTATCACCTATAATAAAGTATTGCCTTGTAGGTCACGCATCTTAGAAATGTGCCCTACGATGCACTGCCCTATGCCCATTAACTTGAGGCAGGTGTAAATCGGCCTACAGGGCTTAACCAATCATCAAAATTGGTCAAGCAGTCTAAGAGGAGAAGAATTACGAACACCGGAACTTCATTTAGAAAGTAATAAAAAATTATACCTTTCGAGATTAACTAAATAATTTAATTACAAGTTCTGATATGATGAAACGGAAAGAATAATAAAGCCAAGCTGGAGGCCTACGCGATATCACAAAAGTTGGCCAGTAGTCTGGCCATTATTAACGAACTTACTCACAAGTGAGTATTTTAAGTCGAGATTTTGCCTAGAACGTTACATTAATGTTTTAACCACGCCTATTCTACAAAATTTGCGCAAAATTCAAGCCCCATATTGTCATAGAACAGGTACAAAAGTTAAGTTTAGTACAACGTGCGGTAACAGGAGCACGCACACATAGACGTACGCGTTCGAGGATTTCGGAACAAGTCGGTCGAAGCCAGTCGGGAGTGCCACGCTGGCGAGACCTAAATCATGTTTTACTTGACATAATTTGTTAGCTGGTTGTGTGTTATTCACCAGTGATCATTTACTGACAATGCATAAACGTGTTTATCCAAAATGTTCTGCAAATACTCAACAACTTTACAGCCAAATGGTTGCAAAGTATAAATAAATAAATAATAATGCTGGTTATTTGACACAGTCGAAACTAAGCAAAGCATGTAGTATTTAAGCCCGATAATTGATATTATAATACTTATATAGTAGGTGGGCAGCCCTAGCGCTACGCTCGAGCGTAGGTAATAAAAACCAAAATTGGTCCGAATTTTACTTCTCTACTTATCTATTTTGTGATATTGTTCAGAAAACTACAGACGTAAAGCAAAACGTTCTTGACGTCCATTGGTGACCTTTATTACCTATGAGTAATAGGTTATGTCGCACAAAAGGCGAGTGGACTCAACCCCGTACTCGGAGCTAGTTCATTCACACCGGGGTAGATACAAAGGGGTAATAATTGGACGCTTGGGAACTCTTGAATTAAAAATGTTACTCCACTGTTCACGAATAACGCTTAAACATAGGTTTATTAGACATTTTTGACGCAAATAGGCATTTTAGGTCATCTTTCTATCTAGTGGGGGGGGGGCTGTCTTACGCTGCGCTTTCCAGTGCGTGGTCTTCACTCTAGAACCTGTGCCCCAACGGCCATCAGTTTTTCGTGCTATGTGCCGCGCCCACTGCCACTTCAATTTGCTAATCCTCTTCGCTTTTGGCTGTTTGTGTCGGGCCATAAAAAAGCCGAAGTATTGAACAAATTTTGTTTTTGCACTAGTGAATTTGCAACTCGTAGGAATTTGCCGAGCTTGAGTCTGCTGTAACTCGTGAACTATTCATGTGATTGTAAAATTTTTGTACAAAAAATGCAGGAAATTTTATTTAATTTTGTCATAGCTGTTTTTAAACTAGGTGGCGTTGGATAGAAGATTTTCTCGAAAAACTGATTTTTAGTACCATTTTTCCAATATAGCGTCGTGACCGGCAGTCGCAACGCATCGGAATATTAATTAGGACACCCATCTGAACATCATGATCATATTATCATCATATCAGCCAACGTCCACTGCTGAACATAAGCTTCCCCCATAGATTTCAAGTGGGACAGATCTTGTGCTGCCTGCACCCAATGGACCCCAGCAACCTTTATCAGGTATTTTTCCATCTGTAGGGGGCCTCTTATGCTGCGCTTTCTATTGCGTGGTCTCCACTTTAGAACTTTTGTGCACAAACGGACGTCAGTTCTTCGAGCTATGTGCCCTGCCCACTGACACTTTAGCTTGCTAATCCATTGTGGTTTTTCGGTGACCAAATCAGAATATTCCTTGACCTTTTGTTAGTCAGAACCTAACAATTACCTGAACTAAAAAAATATATCATTTATAATTAAATTAAATGACACATTGTTTAATGATATTAATTATTAAGAAATGTGTCAATTAATTTAATTTCTGTCATTTCATATTTATTTTTAAAAGTTATTTTAATTACATATATAAATAATAATAATTAAATTACTACTAAAACCTTACTAATACGAGCTGCTTACCCGCGATAATGCAGTATACTAAAATACTCTACTTATCAATTTATTAAAACTTTTTCGTCTGTGTGTTGCATGTCGCGTGACGGTCGACCGCGGAGTAGGGATAAAGTGAAAGGCGCTCGTCGGAGCAGCCGAGGCCAATATGGCGGCGCCTATAGTTCGCATCAGCTGACCGTGTAGGTAGTGTATAGACTCATTTGTGCCAATGAAAATTTTTAGTTAAATATCTATAATGTGAAACTAAGTTTCACTTTTACCGTGGTTTCATAAAACCACACAATCCTTTTTTTCTTTACCCAATACATGTATAGAGGAGAAAACGTTTGAACCGTGTCCTTTAATTCAGTTGCAACTGCAATGCGATTCGTACTAAGTATTCCCTTAGCACTCACTTCTTGCCTTTCAGACTAGCAGTGCCCATGAATATGTACATTTAATTACATTATTCTAGCAGTGACTTATTAGGTATATACTAGTTGACCTAGCCCATCTTCGCTCCGTTATCAAAAAGATTTTTACTAATAGTTTAAATTCTAAAGTAACGCTGCCTCTCTTTTTGTTACGTTTTTACGATTAAACGGCATGACAGATTTTGATGATATTTGGTAAATAGATACAGGAACAAGCATATGGCCCACCTGATATCACGTGGTAACTATCGTTGGTTGATCAAAGGTGCTGACGCACCTTAGAAGCACTCCCCTTTACATCAACAAAGATTTGATAAAATCTCTGCAACCCGTTTCTGATTTTTTGTTTCATTCAAATTTTAACCCACTATTACCCCCTCCGTTTCTCGAAATAAAAAATATCCATATTGTTAATCCATAGTATGTCCATATATCGTTATACAAACTGACTACTGGGTTCAACTAAAATTGTAAAAATTGGTTTAAAATAATACAACATATTTGATTTTTGATTTTAAATTGCATCAAAATCTAGCCAGTAGTTTCAGTGTAATGCGCGTACAAAGGGACAAACAGCCAAACGTAATAAAAAAAAATCTTTTTGGCCTCTACATCGGTTATACAGAAAGACAAGAAAACAGAAAGACAGACATAAGAAGTAAGTCAGTTTTATTTTAAGTATAGCCGCAGATAGATAGATTAACAAAGGCACAGTGGTTCACTCGTTTATACCCAAGAAGATAGAAATGTCAAAATAGAAAAGAGGTCGCAATCATTACCTTTTTTTCCTTGGATATAAGAAACATACTGTTTCATATTCGAGGATATTGTAACCTTAACTTGAATAGGTAGTTTGCATGCAGCGTGCCATCGATCTTTGGCATAATCCGCTTCTCTAGGGCTTCCTCGCCTTCAGCCAGAAGAAATTAAATTACTGGCTATTGACATAAATCTCTTGGGATTTGTTAGGCCATGTTTCTTGAAGGTCAATATTTGAATATTCATTGTAATGCAGAATATCAGTAACCAAACAGCGATAAAAATGTGGCCGGCCACAAAATCTTATGAAAAAGGAGAGTCCTATTCACACGTTTCATTGACTGAAAAACCAAAATGAATAAACTGTTGTCTGTATTGGATTTAATTCAAATTGAAATAAACAAATAAAATATTACTAGTGGTTCGCCCCGAACTGAGATCTCGCGAATCTTCCAAAATAAATATTATTCTTAGGGCGACTTGCACAACGATGCCTAAACGTATTTAGTGGCTAAATCATACAAATACTTTAAATTTAGACATGTTTAGTCGCTAAATACGTTTAGTGATCTTTGGCCATGCCGGCTTTAATCTTTGACTGATAAATTGGTGCCACGAAATGCATAACCAGCCTACTTGACCTACAGTTTCATTCAAATTAGATGTAACGGGGGTTCTTGTAATTGGTTATATTCTTTTGGGGTACAAATGGCAGTCATTCTGGATTTCACACTTTTGCCTATATTTGTGTCACTAAAGCTACACGAATACCAAATTTCAGCATTGTGGGATCACTGGTGTGCCCTGTGAATTTTGTCAAAATTTTGTTTTTATTATGGCTAATATCTCAAAAACTACAAAAAAATTACTAAAAGTAAAAACGGGATCAAAATTTACTAATGAAGACCTTTCATTTGACGTCCCACTTTACCTAATAGTCTCATTTTCATTTTTTTTACCCCTCTTGAACCCCGATATCTCAACAACCCCCCAATATTTTTAGCTCATTGAGTCACACCAAAATTGTGCCATCACTACCTACCTATACACCAAATTTCACGGTGATCGGATAAACGCTTCGAAAGTTATCCTCGGACAAACAAACATACATACATACATATGTACATACAATGCCGATTTGCCCAAGTGAACTTAGAGATCTCGCTTCGCTCGATCAATAAAATAAAATGTAACTACAACCGATCACCTAATAATCTGATGGGGAAACAGATATTTCTAGTCCGATCTTCAACGAAACATCAATGAAAAAGTGTCATCATCTACAAAATCTACATCATCAGCCTATAGCAGTCCACAGCTGGACGTAGGTCTCTCCCAGGGTGCATCATTGAGTCCGATCCTCAGCTCTATTCATCCCATCCTTGCCAGCCACAGCGCGCAAATCGTCACTTCATCTAGCCGGAGGGCGTCCTACACTTCGCTTGCCTAGACGTGGTCTCCACTCCAGAACACGTTTACCCCAACGGTTATCGGTTCTGCGGCAGATATGACCGGCCCACTGCCACTTCAGCTTGCTGAGCCTCTGATCTATGTCGATCACCTTGGTTCTCTGTCGGATAAACTCGTTTCTGATTCTATCCTTCAATATGTATTAATGTACAACAAGTTTAAGAGTAGTAGTTTCTTGTGATAGAGCTCGCCCGGGGAAGTGCTACCACCATACCTATTTCTACCCCCAAGCAGCATTGCTGTGTTTCGGTTTGGAAACAACGGTTGTTTGGTTTGGTTTGAAAGGTATGGTTGCCGGTGAAATTACAGGCACATGAGGCTTTACACCTGTATGCCTCAAGTTGATGGATGCAGGGATGTGCATCGTAGGGCACCTTTCTAAGGTGCGTGACCTACGAGGCAAACTTGTTATAGGCGTTGGTTACCGCTTAATATCAGGTGGGCCATAGGCTTGTTCCATCTCCAGTAGTATAAAAAAAAACTCTATTTATAAATAATTATGTAATATGTATTATAATCTACTATTATTATATGATAATAGTGCATGCATCATGTGTAATATTAATGTTATTGCGTATACCGAATGTTAACATTAATGCTCCTATGTACCTATCTATTTGATGCCAATAAACATCTTTTTGATTATTTGATTACTACATTATATAGTCGTGTTCAAATGTGGCGCGTGTGGTCAATGTCGATGATGTCTCGGCCACATCTTGGCCACAACGCGGCCACAACGCAACTTCACTCACTTCCCATTCACACTAGCTACTGCCCGGCCACATTTTGTCGTTGTGGTGTCTGTAAATGTTTGAAAGGAACCGTGATAAGAGTACTAGTATGTCATGATATCGTTCCACACTAATCTAACGTTCACTAAAGCAAAGTAATTGAAAAGCAAAGTACCTACGTTTCGGGCCAGCTTTCTTGTTTTACGAACTATGGCAAAAAAAGATTGTTTATGAATTCGCACAGCTTTATAATAAAATACCCTCAGAAATAAAAAATTTAAACTCATTCAACTATTTGAAACTTGCTAAACATATAACAAATGTTTGCTAATTATAGTAATTATGCTACTACCTAAGTACCTACCTATCAAAGAATGTGATAATTGAATACTTGCCTACCTTAACTTGAACGACATACAATATTTTTTCTATGGATATTGATTATCATATAAGTGTTGAAAACACTTTATTGTACACAATATAAACAAACAAAATAGAAAACACAAAGCAAATAGTACAATGGGCGGTCTTATCGCTTAGAAGCAAGCTCTTCCAGACAACCTTTAATAATTATAATTAAATTTAATAATAATAATTATCTTTTTGAGAATAAATGATTATGATTATTATTATATTATATAAAGCTCGATTACCACTGACTGACTGACTGACTCATTGACATGTTTGTTCTCCCAGATGCCACCTCGTAGGGTGAAAATGTTTGGTGCCATCGTATAGAGGGAGTTCCGGTGAGTTGGGAATAAATCCTAAAGTACCCCTTTTGTCCCCCATTCGCTCCCATCGACATCGTATCTCGGAAAGTATAGGTCTTACAGCGTTGGTGCAAAAACTAATGTTGCTGAGGACATTTTTTTATATCCGGATCCATGAAAAAAAAATTGTCTTTCATACAAAAAAAAAATTGTCCCATACAAAATATTTCTGTATGAATACCGTAAACCGTATATTTCGTTTGCCGTAATTTTCATACTGTTTTTGTAGGGAGCCCACGGCTTGTGTGTACTATAAAATTACTGTAAATTTGCTTGATTCTATATAATGGTGGTGGAGGGACATGAGATAACTTTTATAGTTTTTGCAAAGGTCATCATCATCATTTTGGAACATCCAATTTTTTTTTTTTTTTTAGTATGCAACGTTCATCATGTTTATTTTGGAACATCCACATTTTTTTAATTATGCCTCATCCACAATGATCACTTTGGAACGTCAATTTTTTTTATTTTTTATTACGCAACATCCACTGTGATATTTTGGTACATCATTTTTTTTAATTATGCCTCATCCACAATGATCACTTTGGAACGTCAATTATTTTTTTTTTTATTATGCAACATCCACTGTGATTATTTTGGTACATCATTTTTTTATTACGCTTCATCCACAATGATCACTTTGGAACGTCAATTATTTTTTATTATGCAACATCCACTGTGATCATTTTGGCACATCATTTTTTTTAATTATGCCTCATCCACAATGATCATTTTGGAACGTCAATTTTTTTCCCCTGTTTTTTTATTATGCAACGTTTATCATGTTCATTTGGGAGCATCAATTTTTTTTTAATTATGCATCATCCACTGTGATCATTTTGGTACATAATTTTTTTTAATTATGCCTCATCCACAATGATCACTTTGGAACGTCAATTATTTTTTTTTATTATGCATCATCCACTGTGATCATTTTGGAACATCATTTTTTTTAATTATGCCTCATCCACAATGATCACTTTGGAACGTCAATTATTATTATTTTTTTTGTATTATGCAACATCCACTGTGATCATTTTGGTACATCATTTTTTTAATTACGCCTCATCCACAATGATCACTTTGGAACGTCAATTTTTTTTTTATTATGCATCATCCACTGTGATCATTTTGAACATCATTTTTTTTAAATTATGCCTCATCCACATGATCATTTTGGAACGTCAATTTTTTTTTATTATGCAACATCCACTGTGATCATTTTGGAAAATCAATTTTTTTTTGTAGCACAAATTTTTGGTGGAATCGTTATTTTACGGTCATCATCGCCCTTGCCATCATTTTGAATTCTTCTCTCACTTCCTTTTCGTTTTCGAATGTTTCTTCCACATTGATATCCTCTTTAATTGTTTCTATAACTTCGAAATCCTCTTTGATGGCATGTTTACTTCAATATACTTTTGAATTGTTTTTTCTATTTTCTTCAATTACTTCTCTTACTTCAATATCGACTCTACAAAATTATGGGTTTTAATACAAATCTTAAATCGCTCGTATCTTGTAAACGGGAAGAGTTACCCCTAGCAAACTTTTACAAAATATTGGTACTAATTTTTGGTGGAATAGTTTTTTTAATACCATCATTGCCCTTGAGATCTTTTTTGAATGCTTCTCTTACTTCGTATTCCGCTTTGAATGCTTCTTTCACCTCGATATCCTCTATTTTTGCTTCTTCCACTTTGATATCCTTTTTAATTGCTTTTTCTACTTATATATTTTCTTCAATTGCTTCTTTTACTACAATTTCCACTCTACAAAATTATGGGTTTTAATACAAATCTTAAATCGCTCGTATCTTCTAAACGGGAAGAGTTACGCCGAGCAAACTTTTACAAAATATTGGTACAAATTTTTGGTGGAATAGTTTTTTTAATACCATCATTGCCCTTGACATCCGTTTTGAATGCTTCTCTTACTTCGTCTTCCACTTTAAATGCTTCTTTCACCTCGATATCCGCTATTTTTGCTTCTTCCACTTTGATATTCTTTTTAATTGCTTTATCTACTTATATATTTTCTTCAATTGCTTCTTTTACTTCAATTCCCACTCTACAAAATTATGGGTTTTAATACAAATCTTAAATCGCTCGTATCTTCTAAACGGGAACAGTTACGCCTAGCAAACTTTTACAAAATATTGGTACAAATTTTCGGTCGAATATTTTTTTTATTAACATGATTGATCTTGAAATCCTTTTTGAATGCTTCTTTCACCTCGATATCCTCTATTTTTGCGTCTTCCACTTTGATATCCTTTTTAATTGCTTTTTCTACTTATATATTTTCTTCAATTGCTTCTTTTACTACAATTTCCACTCTACAAAATTATGGGTTTTAATACAAATCTTAAATCGCTCGTATCTTCTAAACGGGAAGAGTTACGCCTAGCAAACTTTTACAAAGTATTGGTACAAATTTTTGGTGGAATAGTTTTTTTAATACCATCATTGCCCTTGACATCCGTTTTGAATGCTTCTCTTACTTCGTCTTCCACTTTGAATGCTTCTTTCACCTCGATATCCTCTATCGTTATCCTCTATACGATATCGTCTTTGATTGCTTTTTTCACTTCGTCATCCTCTTAGAAAGCTTCTACCACCTCGGTATCCTCTTTGATTGCTTACTCAACTTTAATTTCCTCTTTGATTGTTTCTGCTACTTCGATATTCTATTTGATTGCTTCTTTCACTTCAATATCCTCTTTGATTGCTTCTTCCACTTCGATATCGTTTTTGACTGTTTCTTCCACTTCGATATCGTCTTTGATTGCTTTTTTTACTTTGTCATCTTCTTAGAATGCTCTTACCACCTCGGTATCATCTTTGATTGCTTACTCAACTTTAATTTCCTCTTTAATTGTTTCTGCTACTTCGATATCCTATTTTGTTGCTTCTTTCACTTCAATATCCTCTTTGATTGCTTCTTCCACTTGGATATCCTCTTTGATTTGATTGCTTCTTCCATTTCAATCGTCTTTGACTGCACATGGATATCCTCTTCGATAACTTTAAACAGCTCGATATCCTCTTTGATTGCTTCTTCCACTTTGATATCCTCTTTTATTGCTACTACCAATTCGATATCATCTTCGATTTCCTTTTGATTGCTTCTTGCACTGCAATATTCTTTTTGATTGCGTCTTCATCTTCGTAATCGTTTTTGATAGCATTTTCACTACGATATCCTCTGTGATGGCTTCTTACACTTCGATATCTTCTTTGATTGCTTTTTCCACTTCGATATCCTCTAAGATTGCTTCTTCCTTTTCGATATCGTCTTCGACTATTTGTTTCACTTCGTCATCCTCTTTGAATACTTCTACCACCTCGGTATCCTCTTTGATTCCTTAGTCAACTTCAATTTCCTCTTAGATTGTTTTTCCTACTTCGATATCCTATTAGATTGCTTCTTCCACTTCAATATCCTCTTTGATTACTCCTTCCACTTCGATGTCATCTTCAATTTCCTTTTGATTGCTTCTTGCACTGCAATATTCTCTTTGATTGCGTCTTGGTCTTCGATATCGTCTTTGACAGCATTTTCACTTCGATATCCTCTGTGATGGCTTCTTCCACTTCGATACCCTCTTTGATTGCTTCTTCCATTTCGATATCCTCTTTGATTGCTTCTTCCACTTCGATATCGTCTTTGACTGTTTCTTCCACTTCGATATCGTCTTTGATTGCTTTTTTCACTTCGTCATCCTCTTAGAAAGCTTCTACCACCTCGGTATCCTCTTTGATTGCTTACTCAACTTTAATTTCCTCTTTGATTGTTTCTGCTACTTCGATATTCTATTTGATTGCTTCTTTCACTTCAATATCCTCTTTGATTGCTTCTTCCACTTCGATATCGTTTTTGACTGTTTCTTCCACTTCGATATCGTCTTTGATTGCTTTTTTTACTTTGTCATCTTCTTAGAATGCTCTTACCACCTCGGTATCATCTTTGATTGCTTACTCAACTTTAATTTCCTCTTTGATTGTTTCTGCTGCTTCGATATCCTATTTGATTGCTTCTTTCACTTCAATATCCTCTTTAATTGCTGCTTCCACTTGGAAATCCACTTTGATTTGATTGCTTCTTCCATTTCGATATCGTCTTTGACTGCTTCTTACACATGGATATCCTCTTTGATGACTTTTAACAGCTCGATATCCTCTTTAATTACTTCTTCGACTAAAAGAAAAACACGCGAGCTGCGAGCAGCTCGCGCACAACGCAACCTCTAGTCATTATATAAAATGGAAACGGTGATACACGCAGAAGTAAAAATGCTGTGTTGCAGGAATCAACGCCCCCCTCCATAAACCATAACAAATAAAGAGTTCCACATTTAGAATAAAGAGATGCTAATGTTCATTTTAATGTTAAACAAATTGGAAGTATCAAGTATCGATACGATTACAAATACATTAACAAGAATTGAATAATACGATGTAATGTATGAAATTTAAATGTTAATTATCTTTTTAATTGTAAGCAATAACAGAGTAGAGTACATGCGTATGTGCAGTGTATAAGAATGTAGAAGTGTGTTAGTCTGTGAAAGGTATGGCTGTGACTTTGGGTTCCCTATTTTTCATCTCAACTTTCCACCCTGGGTATACACATACTCATTTATTCGAACCGTAAGGACACAATTACACATTTGAATAAGTTATTGATACTTTAATAATTGAGACGACCTCCGTGGCGCAGTGGGCGAACAGCCGGCTGAGACCCAGGAGGTAGTGGGTTTGATTCCCGCCGCGGAACAAATCTTTGCATGATCTACAGATATTTGTTCCGGGTCTGGTTGTTTTTCTATATATTATAAGTATGTATTTACAAAAAAAGTGTATAAGTATTCTATCAGTTATCTGGTTCCCATAGTACAAGCTATGCTTAGTTTGGGACTAGATAGCGCTGTGTGAAATGTCCAGCAATTTATTTATTATTTATTTATTTAATTACATAGGCTTTTGGGCTCATTAGTAGTTGTGGCTCACCTAGCAGCTCATTGTCCCATAATTTTGGAGGTGCTAGAAACAGACAGGCATTTCATACACATACTTAAGTAGATGGACCTAATTTATACAATAAATAGCTTTGCGATAATTATTCAACAAACCCTTAAAATGGTTGAAATCAATTCACCAACTTAATTATGAAGAGTTTGCGAAATTTCAGAGTTACGAAGTTTTAGAAAGCAAATCGGTAAATGAAAACTCCTTGACTGTGAAAGTGCTTCCCGAAAGTTTTTATCAGATTTTGCATACTAATAACAAAAAATACTACAAATAATCATGTTTTTCCATTGTATAAAATTGAATAGAATAGAAAACGTTTATTTGACACACAAGAACACATAGTGGACTACAGTTAATGCCACATATAATAATATGTTACTATAAGTAAAAAATAATACAAAAATAAACAACATTGATGGAATGAAATGTGAATACTTAAATACACACAATTAAAATAATGATATAGTACATTGATATACAAGAGGCATAAGCTATGATGTTGATCGCTTATACCCAAATATAACACTTAACTTCACAACAGCATTTGTAGGAATCGTGGCTAGCTCTTCCCGGGATGCTGATAGAAAAGTCGAGTGCACTGTACAAAAGCTATATTGTATATATAAAACTACGACTATTTATGAGTGCGTTATGGATGGTTGCTGCTTGTGCACTGACTTCTGTAGGCGCCCCGGCCGCGCTCGCGGCACGAGTAACCTACTTAGGTCAAACTGCTGATGATGCTAATATACCTACTCGTATCTGTGTGATCGATGCATCGAACAGCATTCATCACGAATGCTAGGAAATTAAAAAAGTATTTATAGCAGTTTGCTACTAAAAAGAAAATTTGAGTTCTCAGTATGCATTGGTTTTTTTCACTATTAAACTATGTCCCCTTTTATTTCATAGAAATAAGGATTTGTGATTGAGGTTGTATTTCATTAAACATTTTATTTTATAATTTTCATTTTCATTGTATACCTATTGTAAATCTATTCAATTTAATTCAATTTCAAAACTTAATATGCATAATCTGACATTTTAATTTAATTTAATTTATGATTTCATTTTTTTTGTATTTGTTATTTGTGATGCTTATTTATTCTAATTGTTTATTGGTAAATTTTAAGATTTTGTGTTAGTTTTTAAGGATTATCTGTTATTTATGGATGTATTTTATCTGAATGTAATAAATTAATAATAATTAAAGCATATTATGAATGGGGCCTCTTTTATTTTGAATAGAAATAAGGATTTGTCACCGAGGTTATATTTTATTTTAGTATATTACGAATGCAATGAGCCACATTCTATTTTCAAATTTGCTTACGGCTCTAAGGGTGAAAATCGCATTTACTCATCAGGTATTGAGCTAACAATAACCAACTTTCAGAGCATGAGTAATGAAAAATAATAATATACTTAATTAATAATTATTACGTGTGTGTATTTGCATCCATGTGGTTAAGATATGGCAGTCTAGAGGCGAAACAGTTAACTGCAGGATGCCGTTGCTACAGCCTCACGCACGCTTGAGTAAGGAAGCGACTTTCTTGCGCATGATCGCACTAAAGGCAATGCCGCGTAGGGCAAGTTTTAGTTGTATGTAACGTATGAGATAATGCAATAGTATTTATCAAACTTTCGCGATCACTGTACATTGTTTAAAATGGGTATTTATCGCGTATGTACCTTTTTTATTTGTTATCCCGACGTTTCGGCTATGTTGCAACAGTCGTCGTCACGGGTTGAATATGCGATAAATACCCGTTAATTAATAATTATGAGATAATGCAATGGTGATGCCATGGGCTTATAGGCTGGCTTCATTATGGCTTATTAACAGGAACTGTTTAGATAATATAAGAATTTAAGTACTTAGTGTTTGTATTTATACAAATATATACAACCTGTTTTATTATGTGCGACCGTTTTTAAACAAACATCCAGAATCGTATTAGAGGCATGCCTTTTAAGTTCTGTCGTTTCCATATTTTCCGGCAATTTTGAATTTGGAACTGTTCTATATTCGAATGTGTTTACATTTTGAATCTCAAAACAGTTGAAAGTATTAGGATTAATGCTATTGTTTAGTCACAGATTCGATTTGAATCTGTCAGGTCACGTACGAAAATGAATCTTTCTAAGGAAAATGTTCGTGCAATAATTTTCTACAACTTTAGAAGAGGCCTGACACGGCTTCAGTGTTTAGAAGAGCTAACATCTGTGTTCAGTGATGTAGCCCCATGTCTGCGGACTGTCGAACGCTGGTATTTAGAATTTCAGCGTGGACATACTAGTGTTAGTGACAGATTTCGCGAAGGACGCCCAAAATCCGCCTTCACTGAAGATAACATCATTGCTGTGAGACAACTAATTCTCGAAGATCGTCATGTGACATATCGAGAGATAGAGGCTCTATTAGGCATCTCAGGGACAACCATTCAGAAGATCTTGCATGAAGCGCTTGGTGTGAGAAAGCTAGTTTGCCGTTGGATACCGCATCTGCTTTCCGACGATCACAAGGCGGCCCGCGTCAGATGGTGTAAGAAAACTCTGCAAAGGTTCAACCGAGGGGAGTCAAATCACGTCTACGACATCATAAGTGGTGACGAATCTTGGATCTATGCCTACGATCCTGATACCAAACAACAATCTACAATCTGGGTCTTTCAAGACGAGCCAAAGCCGACTAAAGTTGTTCGTTCTCGAAGCACTTCAAAGAAGATGGTGGCCACGTTCGTTGGAAAAACCGGCCATGTTGCGACTATTGCACTTGAAGATCGTAGAACGGTTAACGCAGAGTGGTATACTACAGTTTGTTTACCACAAGTCATCGCCGAACTTCGAAAATCTAACTCAAAGCGACGCATCATCCTGCACCACGACAACGCAAGCTCACACAGCGCTCGTCAAACGATTGAGTATTTGAAGCAGGAAAAAGTAGAAATTCTTGACCATCCTCCATACAGTCCTGACCTAAGCCCTAACGATTTCTTTACATTTCCTAAAATTAAGAAAAGTCTTCGTGGTCAAAGGTTCCAGTCCGGTGAAGAAGCAGTCGACGCTTTCAAGACAGCCATTTTGAACACCCCACTTTAGAGTGGAATAAATGTTATAATAACTGGTTTGAGCGAATGGAAAAGTGTTTTAAGCTACGTTGTGAATACTTTGAAAAACATTAAAAAGTACTATAAGGTTCTAGATGTGTTTTTTTCTTCAAACGACAAAACTTAAAAGGCATGCCTCGTAACTGATTTTAGAGGTGGGTTCAATACTGGTAGCTTGAATATTTATCCAACATTTTCAATAAACAATTTTTAACTTATATCGGCAGCGTCTTTGCGACGATGCCGCTTAGTAAGTTTAACAAGTACCTACTTAAATGATTATCGAATATGATTTGTTTACCTACTTTATACAGGCTATTTGATTGATAATTTCCCCTTTCTATCCCTTGATGTATCCAACCTTGTTTGTTTTGGGCATGGTTGGATACAACAAGTTGGAAATTAGGAGGCATGTGGCGCTGGCTGTGTATGTGGTTAAGATGATCCGAAGGATCATAACCAACCTAACTATCTTGGAGAGGATAGGGCTGTGCATGCCAGACGAGTACGTGGGGCGGCGCAGGCGGCCGCCTTTCTTCGCGGTGCCTCGTGGAAGGACTGACCAGCTCGATAAAGCTCCACTGACGCGCACAATACAAGCACTCAATCAGGTTGCGGAGAATATTGACGTGTTCACGGATCGAGTTCGTAAGGGCTACACTATTTTTTGTATGCTCTTGTAAATAAATACATCTATTGATTAATTCGATTATGAAGTATTTGTATTGTCATTTTAATTTTTTAGATTTATTGTTATTTTGATTCTTAAAAGAAAAAGAAAAAACGTACTTAAATAATATATGATAACTAATGAAATGATTATTATTAATTGACATATTTTGCTACTCTATTGTATTAGGTGACTGTAATGATAGATGTAATGAGTGAATAAAGAAATAAAAATAAAAATAAATAAATAAAACAAAATATTTTAGGACTTGATATTAAGGTTCTGTGAAAATGTAATATTTTCTGTGGTAACGAATTTGGAGAAACCTATTTTACAATAATACTAGCCATTAGCTCTGCCCATGTTTTCATTTAATGTCGTACGTAACAAAACACGCCATATATTGTATTACATAGATAGATGTAAAATAATTTATTGCACACCATTGAACAAAACAATTATATAAAAACAACGTTAATCTATGTTATACGATTGACGGTCTTATTGTTTCATAGCGTTATCTACTAGACAACTTAATGCAAGAAGAAGTTTATATAAAAAAATATAAGTCTAGAAGAATCACACTAATATTATAAATGTGAAAGTTTGGATGTTTGTTTTTTTGTTTGTTACTCAATTACGCCGTAATGACTAAATCTATTTCGATGAAATTTGGCGTGTTGTTAGATTATAACCTGGATTCAAACATAGGCTACCTTTTGTTGGCAAACAACGCGTGAGAAGCCGCGGGTGGCAGCTAGTTATATAAAATTGTAAAACCCAAAATTTAGAGCAGATTTTTCTATTATAAAAAAACATCTTT
Organism: Philereme transversata; assembly: GCA_963924445.1. Classification (NCBI taxonomy): domain Eukaryota; kingdom Metazoa; phylum Arthropoda; class Insecta; order Lepidoptera; family Geometridae; genus Philereme; species Philereme transversata. Next base: position 22,476,208 of record OZ004348.1, on the reverse strand, counting down.
ATTTCCGCTTGTAGATTATAATTTCCTAAATAAACATTTTTTTTATTCCCCAGTAAGTTAGTTTGAACTGTAACCATTATCATGCTTAACCCCGGTGACAGAGTTTTTATGCCGCTCGAAGGCCTACATGACTTGAGGACCTTTGAAGTCGAAACCGACATTAAGTACCGTCAAAAATCAGTTTTTTTTAATTACTTTTTCAAAACAAGCTTCCATAAAACTCATAATCGGAACCGCAAGCAGATTCATATGAGCCCAAATACTAGTAATCTACTAGAAGTTCCTTTGTCTAGCATCCATATCCATCAAGAGACCACCTCTATGGTACCATATTATTGCATTGTCACCGAAGTTACATATATATTCCAAATTTCAGTTCAATCGGTTGAGGGTAAGAGGTTTAAAATTTAGTTGCAAGATTCCACCCGGACAAACATACATGCATTGGAAGTTAATAAACAGCTTGTAAAAAAACTTGTTTTTATGAGATTACGTTTAGTAAAAGTACTAAAACAGTTTTTTTTCGTTGTATCTACTTCAAAAATATAACCAACATAAACTTTCCGAACTACTTACAAATCCAAACAGAAAAGTCGAGGGATCAAAATCTAAGCAATATATCGGTTGCAGAATGCGGTGCCAACAAGAATGGAATCCGTTCCTCTCGCTCCACAGCCAATCCGGAGAATTCAATAGAAAAGAGAGGAAACGATAGAAATCCGTAGAAAGCATTTAGGTGTCGAGCAGGTTGTTAGCGCATGTCTACCGGTTTCAATCCGTGCACAATAAGTAACTAAATAATGCTGGACATTTCACACAGCGCTAACTAGCCCCAAACTAAGCGAAGCTTGTACTATGGGAACCAGATAAAGGGTTTTTATTTTTGGAAATACATACTTATCTAATATACAAAAATTTCGTGTCACGGTGTGATAGCGCTCCTACGAAACGGGTTGACCGGTTTTAATGAATTTTGTAGGTATATTTGGTAAGTATGAGAATAGGTCGTAAAGTACTTTTTACCCTCCTACCCCCACCCTCCTATTTTTAATCGTGATTTTAGTATTTTTATATGAACTATATATAATTTAACCAATATAAAAGATAAAAGAATATATAAGAAAATCAATATAAAAGAATATAAGTCCTGACCTGTGTTGCCAGGTCCAGTATGGCAACTTAAGGAAAAGAAGGTTAAAATAATGGGATTTTGATTTTCAAATCGGAACAGCTATATCCAATAGCTACAAATAGCTAAAACAACTGATTTTTCTGAATCATAATTTATTTTTTTCCGGTGGTTGTTTTTTAATAAACCTAAATAATTGTGTAAAAACACTCTTGTCAAAGTGACGCCATACTTCATGTAAATGACTTCACGTCATTGAACGACGGTTAAACTATAACTCTCCATCAACAAGGCAAAAACCAAGGTTCTGATTATTGACCGCGCAGGAAAACTTGAGTTTAGTGGAGCTTTGAGCCTTGATACTGTAAATGACTTTATATACCTGGGCTCAAGTATCAGCAAGGACGGCTCTTGTAAGGGAGAAGTGCGCCGACATATCGGGATGGCCAAGAACGCAATGTCTCAACTGATTATGACATAGAACGATAACCACATCCCTAAGAAGATAAAAATCAAACTGGTTAACACCTTGGTCTTTCTCATCGTCCTTTACGGAGGAGAGACATGGACACTCAAAACAGCTGATCAGAAAAGAATTGATGTGTTCAAGATGTGGTGCTGGAGAAAGATGATTCGTATACCTTGGACTGCTAAACGAACTAATGTGTCTATTTTAAAGGAACTAAACATTTCGAGGAGGCTATCAACCATCTGCCTTAGTCGCAATTTAGAATATTTTGGACACATAATACGAAGCAACCCTGACAACTTCAAAAAACTCACATTCACGGGGAAAATCGAGGGACGCGGACCAAGAGGACGCAGCCCCGTCCGCTGGACCGATCAGATCCACACCGCTCTCGACACACCACTACGCAATGCTATTCGTCACGCCCGAGATCGCGACAAATGGAAAAAGATTGTTGAGGAAAAAATAATGCAATGCGGTCACGACCATTATTTATTTATTATATACATATATTATTTATTAGAGGTCATTAAGGAAACGATGCGCAGAGAGAGAAATAATTGCATATAGTTTCTGTTAAGAGATATATCCCATATAACAACTAGGTATTCATTTTCTCCTTCACATACCTATCAAACAATTTAGTTAAGTGCATAGAATAACGATTAATATAAATATGTATTTACAAAAAAAAAGTATATAAGTATTCTATCAGTTATCTGGTTCCCATAGTACAAGCTCTGCTTAGTTTGGAGCTAGATAGCGCTGTGTGAAATGTCCAGCGATATTTATTTATTTTATTTATTTATTTATTAATAGACTACGGAGTGAAAAATCGGCACATTCGGCGTCCCGATCAAGGGTGAATTGGGACGTGTCACCAGACCCTTGAAAATCGGGACGTCCCGCGCAAATCAGGATACTTGGCAACACTAGTCCTGATTGACTTAATATGCACATAGCCTATACCGCTGGTCCTAGAGCCTTGAATTTTGGCTATGCCCATTGAGGGAGTGAAAACATATACCTACTACGAACGGATTTTCCGAAATTCATCCCCAAAGAGGGATGGAAAATGGATGTTGAAGTATGAAAAACCTTGTCTAGGGTTTATATAACTAAAATTTGGCAAATATATCAGTTATATCCCCCTTCCCCCTTCTAACATTCGTCCCTCGTTCAGTGTCATATGAGTCCTTACCTAATTTTTTGATAAATTGTGATAATTAACCTGATAGCTGACATTAACATTAAAAACTCACTTTTGTTAACTGCACTCTAGAACCCCAAGAAAGAAGCTCCATGCTTAGTTTGGGTCTCACTGTCAAGCTCTTAAAAATAATTTGGTATCTGGATTAAGTAACTTGACAGATGATGTATTTTTTTTTGGTGATAAACATTTTTATCTTATCTTTGTTTTTATATCAAAGAAACTAGCTGTTGCCCGCGACTTCGTACGCGTTACACTACTAAATGTGTAGGTAACCTAGAAATAAAGCTAAAATCGCTGTTGCAACTTGACTTGACACCCCAATTTTATCCCATGGGAACTGATTTATGGTATTTATGCGGTAATCCTGGTTATAATCTACGTATATACCAAATTTCATCAAAATCGGTTCAGCCGTTACGACGTGATTGCGAAACAAACAAATAAATTAGTTTGATTGTATTTCGTTTAGAACCGAAAAACTTTGCATATATATATCACGGCTCATATAGATACACGGGATAGTATCCCCTAGGGTTGAAATGGGATGTTTGCGATTGTGTTAAAAGACAGTTCACTGGGTGAACATACAGCTTTGCCTAAATACTTTTAATTTTAAATAATATGTTTTTAATTGTAAATAATGAACCATTTTGTCATTGTTTGACCACCAGGGTCTGATGATGGAGCCAGGAGGGAATCTGCATAACTCAATAGACAACCGTTGTATTTGCATCCTTTTAAATTAATTTTACCAGATGCTTGATGGTAAATGACTAACTACCATATCTGCGGATTAAGGTTATCTACTAATCTTAATGGATAACAGCAGAAATGTCGTATTTGGGTTATTTACGCTGTAAGAACGTGTAATTTTGACGTTCAAAATGTAAAGACACTGACCATCATTTTTAGGGTTCCGTACCCAAAGGATACAGACAGACAGTCGAGTCTTAGTAATAAGGTCCCACCCTATTACTAAGACTCCACTGTCTGTCTGTCCGTCTATCACTAGGCTGTATCTCAGGAACCGTGATAGTTAGAGAGTTGAAATTTTCACAGATGATGTATTTCTGTTGCCGCTATAACAACAAATGCTAAACCAGAATAAAATAAATATTTAAGGGGGCTTCCATACAACAAACGTGATTTTTTGCTCATTTTTGCTCGATATTGATGACGGAGGGGGACACTTGAAATATTCACAGGATATTTGGTTATATATTCACTTTAAAATAAATAATTAAGTTAAAATAAAACAAATATTTAAGGGGGCTCCCGTACGGGAGCCCCCTTAAAAAATCACACAATAAATACATAAACAATACAATAAAAAAATAATAAATCACGTTTGTTGTATACAAACGCGATTTTTTTGCCTTTTTATAGATAATGGTACGGAAACCTTCGTGCGCGAGTCCGACTCGCACTTGGCCGGTTTTTTTACCTACTAATCAATAACACGCCTACGAAGTCTTGGTGGATATATTTAGTATAATATTTGATTTAAATAATAGTAATAAATAATAATTAATGTATATAATAAATAGGTTCTTGACGTTGGGATTCGAGTTATGGAGCTTAAATGGTCTTGGGCGGGACACTTGGGTAGACGAGGTGATGACAGATGGAGCAGGGCATAACTGAATGGTGGCCGAGGAGCAGGTATAGAAGGGTAGGACGTCCGGCAGCGAGATGGTGGACGACATCGTAAAGGTCGCGGGCCGTCAGTGGGTGAGACTAACGCAGGATCGTGGTGGAAACTTGGGGAGGCCTATACCCAACTATGAGTGAAGTCAGGCTGTGTATGATGATATGATAAATAATGATGATGATGAATAATTAACATCGGATGCTTAATATTTGCATTAACAGCAAACATATAATGTGCAACCTAAACCCAAGCAAATACCTACATTATGAAATTACCTTTGGGTAAAAACTGAAAATACGTACAGGTTAATTTAGTCACGTAGGTAACCTACGCTCTTTGTAAAATCACCCACTTGTATTTTATTTCAATGCAAGACTGCGTATTCGCAATCCGTAGTTTCAATACGTTAAATTCTGCAGCTTTTATCGGGACTGGAACGTAAAAAAAAATATGTTGTAATGTGCATATCTAAAAATAGTTCCTATTCGTTAGCCTATTCGTTTAATTAAAATGCAATACAATCTTCCTATGATGCATACTAAAGGATAGTATCTATGTACTTAAGTATGTACCTCTTGTTAAAGTATTATTATAATGTTTATTTTATTTATAAATAACTAAGTATTTAGACTAGTGTAGAAGTGCCCTTAAAAGTGATAAAATAATATCGATGACATAATAATTATGCACATGCAAGCATTTGTAATAAGTTTTTTGATGAAAAATTACTTTTTAAAAACAAGCTTTTATAAAATTCATAATTGGAACCGCAAGCAGATTCAAATGAGCCCAAACACTAGTAGCCTACTGTAATCCATTTAGAAGTTCACAAGCATCCGTCTTCAATCATGAAACCACCTCCATGGTACCATATTATTGCATTGTCACCGAAGTTACATAAGTATTCCAAATTTCAGGTCAAGGGGAAGGGGTTTAAAATTCAGTTGCAAGATTCCACCCGGACAAACATACATACATTGCAAGTTAATAAAAAGCTTGTATAAAACAAACGTATTAGGTACATAAAGCGTTGCTAACTGGTAAAACGTTGCATATTTGAAGATTGAAATAATAACTTGTAGAACAATGATTTTCAAAAAAATTGTTTACCAAAATATAGATTACTAGTTGACCTGCCTCCGTCTTCGCACGCATGGTATGTCAATAAAAACTTTACCCTCCTGCGCAGTCAGGTAAAAAGTAGTCTATTTACTCAAGGATAATGTAGCATTCTAATGGTAAAATAATTTTTGAAATCGGACCCATAGTTTTTGAGTTTATTCGTTACAAACATACAAAAATACAAATCTTTCCTCTTTATTGATCGAGCGAAGCGAGATCTCCAAATCAACTTGGGTAAATGATGAATTGGTTCTTATGATTTATTAAAATAATTTTTTGACATCGTTTTGACAAGTTTTATATTTATTACTATTTTTTGATATTGCGTTTTCCTATGAATTTCAATAATTATGTAATTTTAATTTGCATGTTTAATTTTAAATAATTGTTGCAAAATCTAGCGCTTATATACAGTTCCTGCCACCTAACATTGTACCTATATTTACAAGGAATACATTTACTTTAATCGACGACCTCTGTGGCGCAGTGGGCGAACAGCCGGCTGAGACTGTTCAATACAATACAAATACATACTTATAATACATAGACAAACAACCAGACCCGGAACAAATATCTGTAGATCATACAAACATTTGTTCCGCGGCGGGAATCGAACTCGCTATCTCCTGCGTCTCAGCCGGCTGTTCGCCCACTGCGCCACGGAGGTCGTCATATAAAAACAAACTTAAGAAATATGTACAAACGTTAGCACTTATAGAATATAGCACAATATAGCACTCCTTAAATAATAATTATAGTTATAAGGCCCCAGAAGCTAAGAGTATCATTATAAATATGTATATAAATTAATATTATAAATATATAATATAAAATATCTAAATATATCTCATTTTAAGTGAACCATGTAGTTCTTATGAGAAATAAAGTTCTTTAAACCTAACACTTCGGAAGTGACGTTAAGCTAAACTAGTTTCTGTATATTTTTCATCATGCTGTGCTAAATGGTCAGCTAAAACGGTTAACATTTGCTAAACAGTTGTACAATACAAAACTGTAAGTTAGGTACAAGTTTGCCATGCAAAACTTACCTCAGCCGGAACGAAGGGGACCATTTGCAAGTAAGATAGCGGAGTGGAAGCCGAATAAACCACCGCCAGCCGGGGAATTACTGACCAAATGTACCAGACTGTATTGGTGATTTCCTGCAGAAGTTAGCGCGAATCGTGACTTCCGAATAAAAACCTTAAAAAAACCTATTGGTTTTCAGTTTCAGTTGTAGTGACTTTACCGAAAAAAACAAACATAATCGTACACAGCATTTTATTTATTTGTTATTACTAGGTGCTCGTGCACAGTGGTCGAAATACGACCGTAATTAATTTATTGTTATATTTTAGCCTTATTTTACCATTTGCCCCTCCTTCTCCATGTAATTTTTAACAATGCCAAGTCCCAAACTCCTCCATACGTGAAATAAGCTTAAAAAGAAGTACAAATTTTTCTATTCACGTAATCCTTACAACCTGTTTTGTTATATACGACATTAATTTAAAACACACATCCAAAATCGTATTTACACAATAATACTAGTCACTTGAATATATATCCAGCAACGACGTTACTATAAACAATTTTTAACATGTTTATAAATACATCAAATCTGCGGAGCCTATGCGACAATGCCGCGGCGGGTTTCTATATCCGTCGGTAACCGACTACGACTCGTATCTCCTTGAAAAAGTGTTAAACTAGTGTCAAAATTTTGACACGTTTTCAAGGAAAAACGAGTCGTAGCTGGTTACCGACGGATATAGGAACCCGCCATTAGTCAGTTTAACAGGTATCTATTAACATGATGAAAGAATATGATTTGTTTTGTAACATTTATTATATATATTTTATTATATTATTATTTTATTATATTTGTTCTATTTCCATTGTAACAAATTTGAAAAAAACTATTTTACAACAATACGCGTGTTTTCATTTAATATCGCACATAACAAAACACGTTGTATAGATGCTGTTATATTGTTTTTATCATAGCAGTGACGGGGTTTCTGCAAATAAACTGTGGATGATGGATTGACGACATGGTGTGACTGGATCCTAATGAATAGTATCTACACATTAGGCCGATAATTGTTAACGTTGTCAATTTTACTCACACAGTTTACGATTCTCCCCTAGACGTAATAACGTATTAACTAGTGGTTCGCCCCGTGATCTCGCGTGTCTCCCAAAAAACCAAAACAAATATTACTCATAGTCTGACTAATAAAATAGTGCCACGAAATGCACAACCAAATAACTAGACCTACAGTTTCATTCAAATTACAAGTAACGGGAGATCATGTTATAATAGTTATTGTTTTTAGGGGTACAAATTTCACTTAATCTGGATTTCAGACTTTTCCCTATATTTGTGTCACTAAAGCTACACGAATACCGAATTTCAGAACTGTGGTGTCACTGGTATACCCTGTGAATTTCGTCAAAGTTCAGTTTTTATGAAGGCTAATAATTCATAAACTACAAAGATTAAACTTAAAATAAAAACGGGGTCGTAATGTACTAATAAAGACCTTTCATTAAACATCCAATTTGACTTAATAGTCTCATTTTGCTTTGTTTTTACCCCTCTTGAACCCCAATATCTCAACAACTCCCGCACATTTTTACCTCATTTAGTCACACCAGGATTGTGCCATTACTACCTACATATATACCAAATTTCACGATGATCGGATGGATGCTTCAAAAGTTATCCTCGGACAAACATACATACATACATACAACGCCGGAATCTCCCTTCGCTCGATCAATAAATGATGAACTCAGCCTATATTTGGCCCGAACGTAGCCTCTAAGGTGCACTGAATCTTCTACTGCTCTGTTTTTGACACTGGTGCAAGCCTGGTCAATGACCACCATCGCGTGATATGTGACAGTGACGTAACTAACAATTAGCAAAAATGTGTTATTCCGTGTTAAAGCTAGCTACAAAATCGCAGTCAAACGAGATAATTAAATTGTGTACTAATTGATATTTGATTTTCCAATGAGCCGCATCAAGTAAATCCGTCCGGCAGTTTAATGTATTCGTAAATTCATATGAATTTCCTGCTATTAAATAATGGAGGGCTTCGGCACTCAATGTACTCGTATCATTGTAGAAAACAATGATAATTTTCTAATCTATACGATTAGAACGTATAGATTTTCAATGGAAAATTTCTTATCATTTTTTGTAAAATTTTGGATTTACCTCTCATTGCTTATAAACTTGTTACAGACAAGCTGATATTTTATCATAATAAAATAAAGCTTCTCTCAGGGATAGCGTAGCATTCTATCAGTGAAATAAATTTCAGAATCAATTGAGTATTTTCTTAGATTACCACCTACAAAGTATAAACAAACATACAAACTCACTAACTTTACCTCATTACATTATTAGTACCTTTTAGTACACATAGCATGAAGAACTGAATGCAGTTGGGTAGAAAGGTTCTCGAGTGGATACCACGTACTGGGAAGCGCAGCGTAGGACGATGAAACTAGATGGAAATACGACCTGATAATGGTCTCTGGGAGCCGTTGGGTGTATGCCGGATAAGTTGGTCTATGGTCTATCAGTCTATGAAATCTATGGGGCAGGCTTATTCAGCAGTGGACGGTCTATGACTGATATGATGACGATGACATATTAGTACCAAGTTTGTGAATAGACTCAATATCATTTGCGGTACTAACCTTGGTAACGATAAATAAACAGTCAAAAATGATACCACTTCATATCATTTTTAGTGATAAACCACAATTGTCCTATATTATTATCATGTTTATCCCAGTCTTCAATAAAACTCTGCAGCTGCGGCATCCGACTTGGCAGCCACCGATGTGTGACGTCAGACCATAATCCTCAATATTGTCGTTCACGGTCCAGTGTCTAAGATACTGGACCGAGAACGACAATCATTCAACTACCTCCATTAACTCATTATAATGTATTCGATAGTAGCGTATTTTTCTCAGAACCCTAAGCACAGTTTCTGTTGGCACCGCGCCAATTCCGAAATAAGGGCGACCAGACACAACCTTGAGCGCAACTCAAATATATCATCCACGGCGACACTCTAAAATACTCAAAAAACCGCGTCGCATCAAAAATAAACGCATTTAATAACGCATCATCCCACCTGGTGGTTTTAATCATAGCATGTCACAAAGGCGTCATAAGCTCGGATAGATTGAGCGTAGCGTAAAATATTTAAAATCCTACGGAGAACTAAATAAAACTTGTATCGTTACGAATGATTTATTAGCGTATGACGGGCGCAATCTTTTTTTGCGTGAAAATTATTTGCGAATATTCGTAAACGTTCTAAGTTACAATTATATATAAAATCCACGGATATTATTTGACACTAATCTTTAGTTTCGGGTTTGTATGTATAAGTTTTATTACATTACACTACAATACCTAACTAGTGTAAAATATTTACCGATCATTGTGACATGATATATACGATTAGGTAAAATATATCCTGTTTCTTACATGCATGTAATAAAACAAGACACAAAATGAGTTCTATAGAATGATCTCTTAGCTTAAAGAGAAATAATAATTAAAAAATTGATTCCAAACTACGAATATAGGTGCCAAACTGCGAAATGTTTCCTATATCAAACTTATAAATAATCAAAATATAGCCTCGCAGAGTTACTGAGCACACAAGTAACTCATTCACGTTGAAACATAGCATATCTTCATCAATCTTTATTCAAATAGGAAAAAAGAAGATTCGATGAGATCTTCTCTCGATACTTCATGATTGATTGCTCTTTCATAACGTGACACCGGTTCGGCAGATTTGATTCTACGAGTAGTATCAGATTGTATTCAGTAGTTATCATCATTCCATCACCATTTTCAGCCCGTATCGGCCAACTGCTCGGAACAATTGCCTCTCTTAGGCAGTTGTCTCACCGACGGCGAGTAAGCAATTAGCTATCAACTATTTTCTCGCTCAAGAAACGAATAAAAGATATAGATTCCGTGTCATTAAAAGAGACACGTATATTAATAGTTGATCGCTGGTCGTTCACACTGTCGGTCGGTGAGAACTTGCTCTCCACTATTTTATCGCAGCGACAACAACACTCGCTCAGCGATGCTCACTTGACGGTCAGAACAAACGCCGTGAAATGAACCAGCGGAATAGTATGCACGCGCCATGCGCTCAGGTAGTAGAGGAGACCGTGGAGATCGACCTTCACTGATCTGATAACCAGATGAGACGTATTTTTTATCAAATATAATTTATAAACAAATATGCCTATAATTACTTGTGTATCTAAAAGTGCTTATGGCTATTTTTAATTAAATTAACTTTAATCGATTTTTTTTTCATCACTTTCATTCTTTTGATAACCAAATGAATTTTATTTCACTGTTAGTTTTTAACACACAGAATATGCCTCAGTAGGCTTGCCTACTCATTTCTGTGTATGCTACCTGGCAAGCCGATGTGAACAGGTAAGTCAATATAGGTGACTCCATCGTTCTGCTAACTTATCGAAAGTTATATCAAATTTTAGATTATTTTATTACAAAATCAGTCATATTTCAAAATCATTGCCTGCAAAAAATCATACTTATAGTACTGTAGCATAGCTAAAAACTTCTAGAGAGCACTTTTAGATAGGCAAGTAATTATAGGCATATTTGTTTATAAATTATATTTGATAAAAAATATGTCTCATCTGGTTATAAGATCGGTGAAGGTCGATCTTCACCGGCTCTTAGACCAAGGCGAGTGTCGCGAGTATCGCCCGCCGCCCTCGCTCACTCGCTTTAAAGCCCAGCGAGACAACTCGTTTCTAGTTTCTAGCTTTACTCGCTTCTCGCTTATCGCCGGCGGTGAGACAAGTGCCTTAGTAGCTATACGAATAAATATAATAACATCCGATATATTTGTACAAACTAGTTGTCAATACATAGTGTTCAAAATTCGTAAAATATTGATTTACCTTAGCATTCGCCCCTCCTTCTCCATATAAACTTTTACTATGTCAAATCGCACACTCCTCCGTGCGCGCAATAAGCATAAAGAGGGGTGCAAAGTTTTCTCTTCAAGTATTTGACCGAGCGACCGAAGCGAGCGAAGCGTCTCAGTTTCGAGATTTTTATTTATATTAAACTTGTAGACACACAAGCTAACGGGCCTCCTGATGTTAAGTGGTCACCGCCGCCTATAAACTCCTGCAGCACTCGAGGTACTGAGATTGGCCTAAAATGCTTTTGTCCGGCTGTCTGTCGGTCTGTTCTCGCCTACAGATCGCATTTTTCAACCGAGTTTGACGAAAATTGACATACAAGTTCCTTGATTTATTTAAATTTTTTAGTCGGTTGCGATTTTTGTTTAGCGGGGAAAATAAGGAGGGTAAAGGAGGGAAGTTTGCTGTAGTGTTATTTATCGACAGATTTCAAACAAATATGAGAGGCAAACTAAGGACTTCATTCTATTCAAAATGTTGCGTTTTCCGAAAAAAAAACTAAAAGGGGAGGGCAGGGGGGGGGGGGGAGTTTGCTGTAACGTTATAAATGGACGGATTACAATTTTTTTTATTTATACTTGTCTATACCAATCAGACTACGCAGTCCTTTCCGCCTTCACGAGACGAACCCATTAGACACCAGATTAGACCTCCTAAGACTAAGGGAAAGCAAGTAATTCCTAAAACTTATACCAATATTTTGCTCAAAAGTCTCATAGGTATTGGAAAATTCAAGCACCTGAAATTCGATTTAAAATTGCACTTTGTTCGTTAATTTTGTTCCGCAAATTACTTTTTGGGCTTGCAACGCGAGGTCTGTTCTCACAGAACCACTAGTAATATGGATAAAGAACCTTCTCAGCTAAATCCGAACATATTATCTAAATTTTCCACAAACGTCAATTGCTCCTTTTTAGGATCAGGACCAAAATGTTAAAAACGGAACCCTTATGGTGCGACTTTGCCCGTTCGTCTGTTACAGTCGATTATTTATCTTAGCATGTAAAGCTCTCGTCTTAAAACTTAGAACGTTATAAAAGATAATTGCTCAATTGATAATATTTTTTAATTTTATCGTCAAATATGCCAAACTCGCACTCGGTCTTGTTTCTGATGGCGACAGAATATTAGTTAAGCTATTTTTAGAACGGTATTGACTTATTCCGTGCAGTGGATTAAAAATCAACCTTTTCCTGAACACGGATTTTTTCATCAAGCATCATCATCATCAACAATATCTTAGCTCGCATATTAGAACGTGTTCAAATGAAATTGAAAATGAAAACATTTATCTGCCACATAAAGAAATCACAATAAAAGATGCTGGGATACCTAGACTTTTGGCTAATTACGTTAATCTTCTTAAATATATATGTATATAATAGGTCTATACCTATGAAATTGCCGTTCTTCAGTACTGGTCATTTCAAATAGAAAAAAAGTTTGGAATGGCTTTGTATTCTAAATTCAAATTAATTTTGTTTTAAAAACATGACATTCTTTTTACAAACTCAGTCTTTTGTTTATTGATTAGCGTTGTATTTTCATTACATTTGAACTTTTTTCGTAATAATGGATACTTTAAAAATTCGTGTAATTATGGAATATGAGTTCCGTCGTGGCACAAACGCGACACAAACGGCACGTAACATCAAAAACGTTTACGAAGAGAACTGTACAAACGAACGCACAACCCGTTACTGGTTTTCCCGGTTCCGTTCTGGAAATTTTGACTTCAAAAATGAAGCTCGTGGTCGTCCGGAGACTTTGGTCAACAATGATTAATTAAAGGCGATTGTGGAAGCTGACGAAACTCAATCTACAGCTGAGCTAGCAGCAGCTTTTGATGTTAGCATCAAAACAATTTTGATCCATTTGCGACAAATAGGCAAGGTAAAAAAACTTGATAGATGGGTGCCCCACGAACTTAACGATCGCCAGCGCAACGTACGCGTCGAAACCTGCCTCGCGCTGATCAATAGGCAAAGAAATGAAGGAATTTTGAACCGAATTGTTACGTGCGATGAAAAATGAATTCTGTTCGACAATTGAAAGCGCTCAGCAAGTTGGTTAGATCCTGGTTCAGCACCAAAGCAATGCCCTAAACCAAAAATGACCCTTAAAAAGGTGATGGTCACTGTTTGGTGGTTAAGTGCGGGTGTGATTCACCACAGCTTTTTACAAAACGGCATGAGCAGATATGTACTGTGAAGAACTGGAGACATTGATGGAGAAGCTTGCACATCGGCAACCAGCTTTGGTCAATCGGTCGTCCCCACTGCTCCTTCACGACAACGCGCGACCCCATACTGCACAACAGACAGTCTCCAAGCTGCAAGAGCTGGGGTTCGAAGCTCTCCCTCATCTGCCATACTCACCAGACCTTGCACCTACCGTCTATTACTTTATCCAAAATTTAGACAGCTTTTCAGTGAGTAAAAAAATCAATTCCCGAGAGGCAGTACAAAATGCCTTTGAAGAGTTTGTTGCCTCCCGTCCAGCTGATTTTTACAAGGGCATCACTAAACTGCTAATGCTTTGGCAAAAATGCGTCGATTGCATGGGTTTGAATAACAAAACTTTGAATACAGAAATAAAAAAAGTTTAAAAAAATAAATACTTTCACTTATTCCATACAAAACGGCAACTTCATAGGTAACAACCTAATATAGAAGACAATTCATTTTTTCATGCATAGATGTAGCTAATGATGGCTAATTGACAATTCTACCGGTGCTAATGTACTTCACATTGGCAGCCCGCGTCATATGCATGTCAAGGCGGTACGAAATTCGGCGGGTCAGCTAGTTTGTACATAAAATAATACAAATTGCCAGAAATTACAAATGTGACCAGGGACTCCAGGGAGCCAATCGCGCTAATTTTGAACGATAATACTCGTACCAAAGTAAAACCAACACAAAAACGTTTTGCATCACGTTGACACGCGTGACATCACTCGAACCAACGTGAAACCCAAACCAAACACGTTGCGTTCCAACGTTAGACACGTTCAAAATTTAATTTAATTTAATTTCTTTGTAGGAAAACCAACAGCTGTTAAAACTTATAATTAAGACAGATTGTTAACCAGAAAGTCAATTACAGGTTTTCACGTTTAAACAATATAGAAATATAAAAAATGTGAACAACCATTCGACATCTCACATTATAAATACAATGAAGAAAGAGTGCCTACCTTACTATTATTATATTAAATATACTATTATTAATCACTAAAGAATTCACGATTCAACCGCTGTCGGATCGAACTGACGCTCATGCAGAATAGGTCACAGTCCGTGCGCTTACACAGCTTAATGAAATTGTCACTTGCTCGCCACAAAAATGAGTTTTACCTGTAGTTTGTGCCAACTATGGGTAAATTTATAAGAGTAATGAACCTAATTGATGAGGAATAAATTAGTGCGATTGCCCCCTTGAATATCTTACTCTCCAAGTTTATCAAACTTATCTGATGGTTTTGATAAAAATATTTATTAGCGAAATTCCCTATTTCTTCCCACTAGTCCAGTTAAAGTTGTTCCAGTGCTGCAATTCCGTGCGATGTGCATTTTATACTTATTTTTATCCGAATAAAATTCCGATATATATATAACTATTTACCTTCATAACCTTTGGATTCATAAGCCATATATATATATTGTATATATATATATATATATATATATATAATTATTTATATACATATATATTTATTATTAGAAAAGTATGTTTATAAAATTTATATCTACATTTTAATAAAACTGCACACCTTTTATTTGTTCACTTCTTTATTTATTTTTATTTTACTTCGTCGCTGCTGAACTACCATATGAGCTGGGTAAATGTAAATGCCTGCTTATTATACCGGGAGCTCTGCTCCCGGTTTCAGCTGAAAATCAGCGTTGCATGCACAACATCCAACATTATGCTGAGCTGAACGCCATTTTGGTAGACAGACACATGAGTCAAACTGTCTTATTGGATTCAATTGTATCTACTGTTCCTTAATATTGTTTCATGTGTCATGTTGTGTGTACCAAATAAATGATTATTCTATTCTTCTATTCTATTCTATTCGATATCTTACAAGGACGGGAAAAACTGACGAGTTTTTACATTTATGCTTTAAAAATATTATTAGGTTTTGGATGAAACCAAAACCTAATAATATTTTTAAAGCATCAACAATCCTCCGGCAAATAATGCAGGATACACAATCCTATAAGATGTTTTTCCGTAAATGTACTGGCCTCAGTTACTTTGGTATTACCCTTTACTTCATTCTATTGGATTTATGTTTTTTTTAAGAGGAAAGAAGCATAAAAGTTTTAAAATGAAGAAGATGCGTTGACTACAAATTGTAACTTCCAAGTTAGATCTATGACACCGTTTCACAAACAAAAATATTAAAAACTAGCTTCCGCCAGCGGCTTCGCACGCGTTGCTTGTCAACAAAAAGTAGCCTATGCATTAATCCAGGTAATCTACGTAGGTACATACCAAATTTCATCGAAATGGGTTCGACGTTAGGACGTGATTGAGTAACAAACAAACATCCAAACTTTCGCATTTATTGATCGAGCGAAGCGAGATCTCTAAATCAACTTGGGCAAATCGGTGTTGTATGTATGTATGTTTGTTTGTCCGAGGATAACTTTCGAAGCGCTGATCCGATCATCGTGAAATTGTATACATAGGGAAGTAGGTAGTGATGGCACAATTTTGGTGTGACTAAATAAGTTCAAAATGTTGGGGGGTTGTTGAGATATCGGGGTTCAAGAAGGGTAGAAAAATGAAAATTAAACTATTAGGTCAAGCGAGACGTCAAATGAAAGGTTAAATTTCGATCCAGTTTTTATTTTTGGTAAGGTTTTGTAGATTTTGAGTTATTTAGCAATAATAAAAACTAAATTTTGACAAAATTCACAGGGTACACCAGTGACCCTAAAGTGCTGTAATTTGGTATGAATGTAGGTTAAGAATCACAAATATAGGCAAAAGTCTGAAATTTAGAATAATTGCAATTTGTACCCCAAAAACGACAACCAATTTACATGAACTCCCGTTACTTGTAATTTGAATGAAACCGTAGGTCAAGTCGGTTGGTTATTTATTTCGTGGCACTATTTTTATAGTCAAAGACTGCGAATAATATTTTTTTATGTTTTTATGGGAGACTCGCGAGATCTCAGCTCGGGGCGAACCACTAGTAATATTAGAGTGATCTGACTAAAACTTGTCGTATAAATAGATAACCCTACAATCCTGAAGCCACAGCTATATTTCATGCCAGTCATTCTAAACCAGTTCTCGGATCTTAGTGGTTCGGGAATCTTTTATCAAAAATCAATAAACATTTATTTTTCACAAAGGTATAAGATACAGATTATGCACGACAACTTCCATAATATTCTCGTCAGAATAAAAATTTATAGTCTCAGGCCTGGCGTTTAAGTGCGGTGATATTATTGATCGAATGAAGCGAGATCTCCAAATCAACTTGGCAAATCGGCGTTGTATGTATGTTTGTGTGTTAAGTTATCCTCGGACAAACAAACACACGTACATACAACGCCGATTTGCCCAAGTTGAATTGGAGATCTCGCTTCGCTCGATCAACTACTATTAGACGTGACAAGCAAAACGTGAGTTCCATTTTACAAATGAAAAACAGAATCTTGTAGAGATAAATTTCGCCACCTAAAAATAATGACAATGGTTGGAGATACCAGAACCTGATGTATGTTAAATTAAATATTGATAATTTTAAATTAAACGGTAACTCTCATAGATATATAACAAGACATCAAAATATTATATCAATTCCTCCACATAGACTTCCCAAAATAGGCAACAATTACTTGTATGTGCATAAGCACACTGTTGACTTCAGCAATATAGTCAGAAGGTTGTTGATGGAAATGTCTTACTATACCCTTGACAGAGCTCTTGCTGATGACTTTACTACTATTTAATAATGACTGTATTAATCAACCCTTAATTATTTTGTTATGACATGTGTTTCTGAGTGTACTTATGTACTTGCTAACTTGTTCTTAAATGTTTTAATGTGAATTTTTGTATGTATCATTATATTCTGTAAAAATTATGACCTTTCCAGGTGTACAAACAATGTTTCTTTATAGAATAAAAATATTTTGATTTGATTTGATTTGATATAGTATATTGTTATAATGTCATAATGTGGCTGTAAGCGATTGAATGCCAGCGAGGACGCTAATCAAGGGGGGTTTTGATTGCCTATATTAATACCTATATTATTTCAGAGGCATGATTTTAAGTCACAAATATAGATTAAATACCAAGATCGGTACTTGTTAGCACGCATTACACTTGACCACTTATGATATGTTTTTTTTTTAATTATTTGTAATTCTTTTCTGTCTTTTGGGATCCACTCGTTGGTGGATTTTGCCCATAACTTCTCCGGCATGCGGCAGACGTGTCCCACCCAGTCCCACTTTAAATTGCCTACTTGGTGCCCAACGTCCGCGATTTGTGTTTGGGAGCGCAGTTCACTGTTTCTAATGCGGTCTGTTAGTTTGACTCCTAGGATACTGCGCTCCATGGCTCGCTGACAAACCCCGAGTTTAGACTTTTGTTGATCTGTCAAAGACCATGTTTGAGCGTTTATAGGTAAGGATGGGGAGAATGCACGCGTTCATGAGCTTGCGTTTAAGTGTGAGTGGAAGGTTACCCTTCATCATATTTTTCATGGCCCAATAGCCCTTCCAGGCGTTTTGTGCGTCTTGTAACTTCAGCATCTTGCCTGCTCTGGAAGAATACTATTTGGCCTAGGCATAAATACTCACTGACGTATGCAATCTCCCCACCACTTACCTCCAACCTATGTTGTGTGTTGTTTGTCATAAGTTTTTTTTTACGAAATCGACTCGTATATGGAAGACTGGACTACACAAGCGTATGATAGAGTGGAGTGGAAGGAAGGAAGGTAGGCATTTGCCCTGCAGTGGGACAGTACAGGCTCCAAATAATATAATAATTTATAATTCTTGGCCAAACCCTAGGCACTATGATAACAGGTCGATAAATAATATTTTATTTGGTGAAGAAAAAGCTTTGTATTCCTTTTAAAGCTTATTGGCGAGAAGGAGGGACGAATGCTTAAATTAAGGTGAATAAATTACGAATTATGGTCGAATTACGTCGATGGTGCTCTGGTAACTAATATTTATTGTTTTGCGATTGTTCATAGGCATTTTACTTTATATCCTCTATAGCTTTGATTCACTCCAACACGTTGAAAGACGCTTCGCAGTTTCCTGTTTCCTGTTTCTTTGTTGGAATGGCTATTTAAAAATAACTTTCATAAAGGGCTTTTTGGTTGTGACTTGATTGTGAATAGCATTGTTTATATTAACCTACGTAGGTTTTAGAGGCTTTATGTGTTAAATACAGTTGACGTTTTGTTATACCAAAACATTAAAGTAAAACAAGTTATAACATTGAAATGAATTTTGAAACCATTAGCTGCTTGAGTATAATTAAACTCGAAAAGAGATGGATGTTTCTGGAAAAACATTTCTACAACAATCCATATCCATACTATTATATAATAAATTTAAAAATAAGTAACTGTCAGTCGGTCTGTTTGTTGCGTTTTCATAACTAAACGGCTAAACCAATTTCAATAAAATTTAGTACCTACATAGATACCATTATATCCGGGATCGAGACATATACTACTTTTCCCCAACTTCGCAGAAAGAGCGTAATGTTGAGAATTGACGCGTGCGAAGCTGCGCGCAAAAGTTTGTAGAAAATAAATGGAACAAGACATTAGAAAAAACTTATAAAGAGAAAACGTTTCGAAAATCACCAACTATTATCGTTATCTTTCGAAGCGAGGCGAGACTCGGCGCGAGGCGAGACCAATTGAATGTCATTGTGAAGACAGCATTGTACTGCATCGAAGTAAATATACAAGTTTGAGCTGCGGTATTGGCGCAATACAGTCCGCAAGTAATTGACTGGGGAATGAAATGCTAACAAACCGTCGTAGTTTGTTGAAGCCTAATCTGAATATTATATCTTAGAGTAAAAAAAAGTTCCTCCTAACAGCTGGTGGCCAACCCTAATAGTTAAAGTTTGTAGTTTGAAGTCCACCAAGTTTTAACGTTATTTATTACCTAACTGATTTGAGAAACTGTTGTCAAATGATTGAACCATCCTCAAGCTTTATTACTTAGTCTTGAGGATGGTTAGTATTGTAGTGCTAATGTTTTATTGATCTAGCGAAGCGAGATCTCCAAATCAACTTAGGCAAATCGGCGTTGTATGTATGTATGTTTGTTTGTCCGAGGATAACTTTCGAAGCGTTTACGCGATCATCATGAAAATTGGTAAATAGGTAGGTCATAATGGCACAATTTTGGTGTGATTCAATGAGCTAAAAATTTTGAGGGGTTGTTGAGATATTGGGGGTTCAAGAGGGGTAAAAAAAATTAAAATGAGGCTATTAGATAAAATGGAACGTCAAATGAAAGGTCTTTATTTGTAAATTTCAACCCTGTTTTTATTTTTAGTTTAATCTGTGCAGTTTTTGACTTATTATCCATACTAAAAACTAAACTTTTACAAAATTCACAGGGTACACCAGTGACCCCACAGTGCTGTAATTTGATATGCGTGTAGCTTATGTATCACAAATATAGGCAAAAGTCTGAAATCTAAAATTACTGCAATCTGTACCCCATAAAAGGATAACCAATTACATGAACTCCCGTTACCTGTAATTTGAATGAAACTGTAGGTCAAGTAAGTTGGTTTTTATTTCGTTGCATTATTTTGATAGTCAAAGATTACGGCAATATTTTTTTGTTTTTATGGTAGGCTCGCGAGATCTCAGTTCGGGGCGAACCACTAGTAATGGTTAATTATAATCTTATATTTATTTAATTCTATCCTTTAGTTTAGGTCAACAAATCTTAATTTTATATAGTATATATTTTTGTATCTCATTTATGTAACAAGAACATGTTAACTAGTTGAGTAGATACTTTATTATTTAACTTTGCTCTATCATCACAACACAATTATAACTGCTCTAATTAATCATGATGTGTACGCATGTTTTAGGCTACCATCTAGCGCTTAACCTTTGTATATCTCAATATTGGGACCTTTACTGGTTGTACATATTTTGTTTTGTGTACCAAATTTCATAAATAAAAAAAAAAAAAAATAATTAGCGAGGTTGTTAAGGGCTCGAAAATGATCTAATAAATAGCAACGTATATTCAACGGCATCTCGCGTTTCTAAAGTAGGTGTCAAGCTGTCAGCCACTATTATTATTTTTATAACAGTGATTGATTAAATTAGACTTAATGGCACATCTATCTAATTATCCCCATGAATTTGAATTCTACACTAAAACACCTACCTACCTTGGGTCAATTGAAACGTGTTTTCTTTTTCCTTTACTCAGTCTTAATTTATTGAATTTATAGTTTTTATTTACTCACAGAAATATATATAAATATTACATAGACACTTGATATGCTTGCTTAAATACACAACACACATTTGTAAAATCTATAGTACATACTTATGCTTAATTATTATATTCTAATGGTGAAATGGTGGTTTTTGAGTTCTTTTGTTACAACCATACAAATCTTTCTTCTTTATAATATTAGTATAAAAATATTAAAAAATATATAAATATTGCTGGACATTTCACAGCGCTATCTAGCCCCAAACTAAGCAGAGATTGTACTATGGGAACCAGATAACTGATAGAATACTTATATACTTTTTTTTGTAAATACATACTTATAATATATAAAAAAACCACTAGACTCGAAACAAATATCTGTAAATCATGCAAACATTTGTTCCGCGGCGGGAATCGAACCCACTACCTCCTGCGTCTCAGCCGGCTGTTCGCCCACTGCGCCACGGAGGTCGTACAGATAAAATAGAATAATAATTTATTTGGTGGACATAATTTTTCGTCCATTAAGTTGATGAAACTGATTCGGCACTTGTTTCGTATTACCACGTACGGTTATGTCGCAAATTAAAACAACGGCATATACAAAAGCTTTTTGCCATAAATTCCCGTGAATATTGTTATCCATTTCTCGGCTGACGGCGCTATCCGATTAATTTATTGCAACTCCACCAATTAAATCTCAGCACAGGATAAATTGTTTTACGTCGATCTTCACAGATGCCATTTTACGAGCAATTAATTTTACAATGGATGTGGAAAGTAATGTTTATCGAATTTGAATAAGGAAAATTTGATTTCGCTACTATGTACCTATGATAATTTAAAGTGTTCTTTTTATAATTGACATTAGGTCAAATGGGACGTCTAATGAAAGATCTTTGTTAGTTCATTTCGACCACGTTTTTATTTTTAGTTTAATCTTTGCAGTTTTGAGTTATTAGCCATAATAAAAACTAAACTTTGACGAAATTCACAGGGGACACCAGTGACCCCACAGTGCTGAAATTTGGTATTCGTGTAGCTTTAGTGACAGAAATACAGGGAAAAGTCTGAAATCCAGAAAACCGCAATGTCTACCCCTAAAAAGAGGTACCAATTTACATGAACTCCCGTTACTTGTAATTTGAATAAAACTGTAGTTCAAGTAAACTAGTTGTAAATTCGTGGCACTATTTCAGTAGTCAAAGATTAAGGCCGGCTTGCACAACGATCCCTAAACGTATTTAGCGACTAAACATATTTAAATTTGATGTATTTGGCATGCTTTATCAACACCACTAAATACGTTTAGCGCAAGTCGCCCTAAGACTAATATTTTACTTTACAAACAGTTCGAGGCGAACCCCTAGTTATTATAAG
Source organism: Philereme transversata (assembly GCA_963924445.1). Lineage (NCBI taxonomy): Eukaryota > Metazoa > Arthropoda > Insecta > Lepidoptera > Geometridae > Philereme > Philereme transversata. The sequence goes on along the minus strand of OZ004348.1, from coordinate 22,453,735 downwards.
CCTTTTGTGTCCCAATGCAGAGGCTTCAATCTCCTCTTTCCACTCGTCTCTGTTGTTCGCGAGTAAGGGCTAATCCTTAAGGTAGGAGTTTATCTCATCCCGTCACCTTCGCCTGGGCGTTTGGGACCCATTCTGTGATGAGCACATTAACAAAGAAAAAAACAATGGTTTGCAATATTAACTTGGCATTTAAAAGGACTTGGATAGAACAGTGATAGCGGATCCCTACACTGTGGGTCTCCATGGGTGTTGTTGCAGCTTGAGAGTTATTAAGAGTTCCTCGTATGTAACGGCTAAAACGAGGCATACCGTTGCAGGGGCCAATCTTGGTGATAATTTGGCTAAATATTGTTATGTTTTATGCATCACCACGCCAATAAAGTGTAATTCACGCACAAGCCACTTAAAGAAACGCTCGTATTTATCGATCTTTGTGTCGACGTGTTATGAACTTGCTTGGTATTGATCGCAAAGGCTAAGTAAGGTCCTTCACGTTATAATATTTACTTATTTAAGTAACTGGAAACACTTGAAGATGACTCAAAGCTACGAGCAATTTGATGGTAGAGTTATCAAATCATACAGCCTTAAGAGCAAGACAACAGCGAAATAATTATATGCCATACAGACGTTTATAAAAATAACACTACTTTTTATTATTATTATCGCTATTCACAGTTAATCAACATTTTGTAGCTTCCTACAAATTAAGATACAAAATAGTGGTTATTTTTATAACTCCATTTGTAATACAGGGTGCAACAAAGAAAAGGTTAATAATAACTTGAGTTATTTCAGTAATAGAGATTAAACATAGGATTAAACTAGGAGATTAAACTAAACGTATTGTTATATCCTCTTCATTTTTAGAGTTCTGTACCTCAAAAGGTAAAAAATGGAACAGACTTACAGTCGGACAAGAAAGTGATCTTAGAAGGGATAAGATCACTCTCCTGTCCGTCTGTAAGTCTGTCCGTATGTCACCACCAATTTTTTCAAGAACGGGAAGACCTAGCAACTTCAAGTTTATACCAGATACTAAGGTCTATTAGGTGTATACAAATCAAGGTCCTGAGTCAACACGATAAAAAGATATGGGCAAATTTAGATTTTCGCGAAAACTTGTAAGTACACAAATTTACCTTAATTTTCATCTTAAATTTTTTGGAATTTTCCCTTTACTTGTGCTGTAAGACCTTAAGGGAGACTAAAGAGTGTCCACATATATACATAATTGACGCCAATTAAGATTTTGTTGAGTTTTATGGGCGCTCATACAATTTAGAGGACTATCTTAATCGGGACCAACCTCAAATGAGGTAAGTAAATAAAATTGTGCTATTATAATGGGTAGGTACGGAACCCTTGGCGCATGAGTTCCACTCACACTTAACAGATTTTTTTGGGTTCCGGACCAAAATGGTAAAATCGGAATCTTATGGTGCGATACAAAAAACCATTACATAAATATTTTCATTTTGATTGCTAAAGGGACTAAAACGGTGAGGATCCGAACTAAGTAGAGCGTAAAAGTACTTTGCACTTTCCAATTTTTTTTTTAATTGACTGCAAAGTTAAAAGACAATAAATCTGAAATAATTTGGTTAATAGATTTAGATAGATTTAGATATATGCTGATATTATAGGAGAAATAAAAGTTACCTATAGAGAACAAGCAGTTTACTTGAATTTATTACTCACATAACCAAATGGCGCCGCTAAATCTATGTATTACTACTCGAAGAGGTAACTTTGTACCCCTTTTTAAGCTTATTGCGTGCACGGAGGAGTCACACTCCTCAAGTTAAGTTAAAGTTTATATGGAGAAGGAGAGGGTGTGCACTGTTTTAACATAAATCTAAGTTGCTAAAGCAGCCCTCAGTACGCAAGTCTCAGTTGCACTTGAGCGGTCTAATTTTAAGCAGCTCGTAGTGGCAGATTTTCGTATTCCCCAATGAACCCGTTGATATTCGAACGCGTATGGCGGGATGACGTAACGAGATCCCTCTAGTCCCAGGCCTGAGAAACGGAGGGTCGACTTAACATATTACATTTAACTATTAAATGGTATAGAATAACATGTTGGAACTTGTTGGCGCTAATTGAAAAGCCGTGGTGGATAATTTATATTCTATGCTTATTTATAAATATTAAAATAACTTTAGTCTATCTGTCTGTTTGTTAAGTTTTCACAACTAAACGGCTGACCGATTTTGATAAAACTTAACAAGGAAATACAGTATAACATGAGAAAAGACATAGGATAGTTTTTTATAAGGGAAAATAAAGATTTTTTCCCTAAAATATTGAATCTGGACTGCGTCATAGATTTGAAAATAGAAGTTAACACATCGTCAGGTAAAAAGGTTTAGATAAACAGGTCAGACTGGGTGTTAGAGGTGCTCTAACACTAAACTACATACACTAATCTAAACTAAATCAAACACTAATAAGGTCGGCTTGCACAACGAACCCTAAACGTATTTAGTTGCTAAACTTGTATGATTTGATAATAATAGTGGTTCGTCCCGAACTGAGAGCTTGCGAGTTTCTCATAAAAAAAATTTTTAATCTTTTACTATAAAAATAGTGCCACGAAATAAATAACCAACTTACTTGACCTACAGTTTCATTCAAATTACTAATTACTGTAATGTCCCGCGTCTCCCATAAAAAAAAAATATTGTAATCTTTGACTATCAAAATAGTGCCACGAAATAATAACTAACTTACTTGATCTACAGTTTCATTCAAATTACAGGTAACGGGAGTTCATATAAAGTGGTTGTTCTTTTTTGGGTTCAAAATACAGTTATACTAGATTTCAGACTTTTGCCTATATTTGTGTCACTAAAGCTGCACGAAAACCAAATTTCAGCATTGTGGGGTCGCTGGTGTACCCTGTGAATTTTGTCAAAGTTTTGTTTTTATTATGGCTAATAACTCAAAAACTACAATGATTAAACTAAAAATAAAAGCAGTGTTGAAATGTACTAATGAAGACCTTTTATTTGACGCCCCACATGACCTTATAAACTCATATTTTTTTACCCCTCTTGAACCTCAATATCTCAACAATCCCCCTATATTTTTAGCTTATTGAGTCACACCAAAATTGTGCTATCACTACCTACCTATATACCAAATTTCATGATGATCGGATAAACGCTTCGAAAGTTATCCTCGGACAAACAAACATACATACATACATGCAACGCCGATTTGCCCAAATTGATTTGAAGATCTCGCTTCGCTCGATCAATTAAAATTTAGCCGCTAAATGCGCAAGTCAACCCCTGAGTGACTTGGGGTACTAAATACGATTAAGAGAGTTGTCAAAACAAACAAATACGTAAATTTTAAACATACTAATTACGTTTAGGGATCTTGGTGCAAGCCGGGCTAACGTATCTCTCAGGTTTGTTTGCACCAAAAAGGGATTACTTAACTATTTTTAGTGCAAACGATTTTAGAGTTTCATCTATGCAGATTCGTAGCGTATTATGCATGAGGGGAACGGCCATATTACACAGGCAAATATTTTCTCTTCGTAATTGAAACTTGTAGTAGGTACTTACAGCAGCAGCCGATAAAAGCCGGTGCTCTGGCCGCATGTGGAACACGTAATTCTTTTTTTTACTCTTTGCCTTTTTATAGCTGCAGCTATTTAGTGCTTATACGTTAAAGTGCGTTGTATTTTATATGTTATATCTGTCTACATTAGTCATAATGCTCATTTCCTCTTTCTACTATTTTTTATCTAACCTATGTTGTCTAACATCGAGACCTTCATCCAGCAATAGCCACTAAAACAAACAAAAACAAATCATTTCATCTAAAAATTAATTGAACACTTACAATTTAATATGATTAAATTTTATTATTTTTTTTATGACAACTTCGAATAATTTAGTATTTACATAATTTAATTACGAAGCTTATTTTAATTATGTAACTCTTGGAGGAAATAACTTCTGTTTTTTTCATTTTAGTTTTATATAATTTATTATCACTGCTGGGCCCTCATCTTTTCACTTATATCGATCTTTTGCCGAATCTTGCCAGTACCTATAAAGCAGGCCATATACAGGGACGCGACTCCACAAGATTCAAAGTCAAAGTCAAATATTTTTATTCATTAAAATCACAAGGATCACTTTGAAACGTCAATTTTACTGCCTGTTCCTTCGCGACCAAGCCAGGAAAGAAAGGCAAGAAACAAGGCTGGTTGTTTTTATTAACTTTCCACGACAATACTCCAAAAGTCTTGAAAAATCACCATAGCGTGCGAAATTTCAAGCAGATTGCGTGGAGTCCTAGGAATATTTGGATATCCGATCATTCAGTAATCCAAGATTCGAAGCGGTGACTCTTCTTGGACGATTTAACAATCTAATGAATCCAATTCGGACTCAGTTGGCAGTGCGCAGCGTCGGAGTATGTTATGTATAGGCTTGTACAAATTGTAAAAATGTACAAACTGTGTTGCTAGTTCTAATTCATAAAATGCAAGTGATTTGTTCCGTTTTACGCATATCACTTTATACAATATAATATATAAAATATTGAGGGGTGCTTGAGTACGGGCAAAGAGGTGTGACATTTGATAGTCTTGAATTTTTAAAATTATGTAAAAAAAATATAAGATGAAAATATAAAAATACAAGAAAACGAAATCATTTTAAATCGCACTAGATTTAGCGCTAGGCTAAAAGAAGTGCTAGATCTGGCGCTGAATGCGCTAAGTTGGATCCTTTTGTCTAACTTTGAAGACGACGAAGACGATAGGTGTCCAAAACCGATGATCGGGTTTCTCCTCAGTTTATAATCTTGGTATATTGTGTATGAATTTTACTTGTCTACATTTGTAGATAAACTTTTTATATGATTTTTGACAGCACTCCTGAAGATAAGAAACTGAAGAGGAAAAGCATAATCGATTTTGACGTCTATCGTCTTCGTCTTCAAAGTAAGACAGTTACACCGACGGCCACCAACGTAACTCACATCCGTGCACTGCAGTGGAAACGGTAGACACACACAGCCGGACCCACGAAACTACGTAGCTGACATGCGTAGCCTCTTCGTGCATATCCTGCGCAACAATGGATTTTCGGCTAAATGCATTAAAAATCAGATATATTACAGATTGTAATATGTTTTGTGGTAATTAATAAATAAAAACAAATACTTACAAACAATATTATTGTAATAACAAATTGCACTAAAATGGGATTAATAAGTTAAAACGAGCATTACCCAACAAAAATCTTGTTTTTAGGATTCCGTACCTCAAGAGAAATAAACTAACCCATACAGGATCTATCTGTTTGTCCATCTGTCAAGACCTTTTTTCTCAGGAACTCATGGAGGTATCAAGTTGGAATTATACTTAGGTCTATGGTTCCTGGGAGCTGTACAAAACAAGGTTCTAAGCCTACTCAATCAAAAAATACGTCCGTTTATTGCCGCATATTTTGCTCGAAGTCAAAATTTGCAAGAAGCACGGTCTTATTCGTTAATTTGTATTATTATCGCAAAAAATGTATCTCTATACGGAAGTTGGGGGCGCTTTTGTTTACCATCTTATGAGTTGTCGTTGAATAGGTTAAATACATTATGAGGTTTTCTTAGCCCATTTTTGATAGAAGAGCCAGTTTACGGAATATAGAGCCGCAAAGTTGGCATTTTCGTAATGGTCGTGCGATAACATTATCAAAGACGATTGGAAACTAAGAATTCTAAGTATACAAGTTAATTGGAATGAGAATTAAAATGGATTGGATTAATCTCAGTCGAAATTATTACAATGGATTGTAATAATCTCAGCGGAAATTAGTTTTGATGCCCATGGGAGAATAGTTTCAGCATTCTACAAACTGGGAAATAGAAACTTGATGAATATTGCTTCCTGCATATATTTACCGTCAATAGATTAGAGATACTTTTATTATAAATTGGCTGACTCACCCGGCTTCGCACGGATTTCAATAACAAATATAGCCTACTTGTATGGCTATCAGATAGTTGATTCGTTAAACACTAATTTAAATACCTTAGGTAACGCGAGCTGATGCGTTTAAAAAATCATTACTTGAAGTTTAGTATACAAAATAAGTACTACAATGTATCTTCTTTTCATTACATACATAATACATTTAAGTAACCAGTGGTAAACGGTTCTGGTGTCGCAATTATCCTTCTTATACTGTATACCTACAGTATAGCTTTTATATTTTTTATTTTTGACGACCTCCGTGGTGCATTGGGCTAATAGCCGGCTGAGACGCAGGAGGTAGCGGGTTCGATTCCCGCCGCGGAACAAATGTTTGCATGATCTACATATATTTGTTTCGGGTCTGGTGTTTTTTCTATATATTATAAGTATGTATTTACAAAAAAAAGTATATAAGTATTTTATCAGTTATCTGGTTCCCATAGTACAAGCTCTGCTTAGTTTGGGGCTAGATAGCGCTGTGTGAAATGTCCAGCAATATTTATTTATTTATTTATTGTGTCACTGTTTGTTTACCCAAATAAATAAAATAAAAATATAGATGTTTAGTTAGATAATTAAATAGTCACTTAGTGAGTTTAGGTTTCCTGAGAAAAAAAAATGTTAAAAAGGTATTAGAACCTTGTAGAAATAAGCACTTTATGTTTATCCCGAATTTTTAAATTAACCGCGCACCTTTTCAATTTGTATTTTATCGAAAAACCTTAAATGGACACTAACACTTTATTCATTCGCTTATGTTAACAGATGAATATAATTTATTTGATAAACAAATAAAAGAAAAACACAATAAACGTTTGAAAATGTATACCTAGATATGTTATAATAACAGCTTTCAATATCGGTTTAATTTATTCATGATCTGTATCGGTGCATGAAAAAGAATTAAGTTTCTGATGTTTTAACGGTGTAACTATATTAAATGCTTATTTTCGGTTTGTTAGCAAATAATTGAACAGTTGAATGTTTTTTGTTTAATTTTTTTTTATTGTGTAACATTTGCAGGTTTAAGGAGTAACGTAGGTACATAATTTAGTTGGTGGTAGTTTGGAGCCATGTATAACTAATACTTCGTAAAAATTTTACGCGTGATGCCATGGATCAATAATCCATCAGAGTTCCTGTTGCATTATCTAGACTCAATGACCCGACACTTACAGTAACCGCAGTAATAACCAAAGCCACAATTTAATTACCAACAACCCAATATGGGCGTTTCCTCGTGGCCTAGGTTGCCTAACTGGTTTAGCCATGGGGAATAAACCTTCTTCATGGCCTAACTGCTACGTCACAAAGGGATAACACATAATTAGCTCATCCTTTGTTTACGAGTATAGTTTAGTAAAATATCTCTAAGTCTAAAAATAATAAAAATCTAATCGTCGTAGTCTTTACATAGTATAAAATGAAGTAGCTTTCTCTATCTATTCGTTTAGATCTTTTAAATTACTCAACGGATTATAATGCAGTTTTCAGCAATAGATAGAGTGATTCAAGAGGAAAGTTTATATGTATAATACATACATAGTAACTGCGAAAGTAACTGTTTGTTTGTTTGTTACCTTTTCATAACTAAACGGCTGAACGGATCGTAATGTAATTTGGCAAGAAGATAGATAATATCCTAAAAGAGGATATAGGCTACTTTTTACACAAGTGCGCAAAAGGAAAGTAATGTTTTTATTGAAATACCACGCATGCGAAGCCGCGGGCGGGTCAGCTAGTAGTAATATAAAAAAGAAACATTTAAATAGTACCAGGAAATCTACGAGTATCAAGGAAAAATATTTATATTATACACTATATTATACATGTATTAACATATATATTAAATATTATATTTATATTAATAAAACGTTTTTCATAATAAAACTACACTAGTTGCGATGTGAAAGTTCAAGTAGCAAAACCCGCATTAAAATCAATAATAATAGATTGTACATGAGAAACAAATATTTCAAGATTTTTTCCAAACTAGAGATAAGTTGTGAATTCCCGGCACCACTGGGATCGGTCCCAATATGTTTCCTATACAATAAACTACAGGCTAGCGACATAATTCTTGCTGAGGTATCGAATAGCTCGCGCTTGTGGTTTTACATTCTACAAGTGTACAAAGTGCTGCGAACTAAATATTATAGTCTATGAAATAGCATGAACTATTGGAAAACAACTGGGTATAGGTCGATGCCATTGAACTAATCGCATTAAAGACATTCATTCTGAAGTTATAATGATAGGATATTTTTTTTATTGCCATTACAAGCTTAAGATCCGTACTATCATAACTTTAAAGTAATTATATCTCCCTGTTTGTTACGTTTTTACGACTAAACGGTTGGACCAATTTTGATAAAATTTGGTACCTATACAGATAGATTATGACCGGGATTGGGACATAGGATTCTTTTTACCCGACTGCACAGAAAAAGAGTTATAATATATGTAATATATTATATATATAATGCTGGACATTTTACACAGCGCTATCTAGCCCCAAACTAAGCAAAGTTTGTACTATGGGAACCAGATAACTGATAGAATACTTAAATACTTTTTGAAGTTATACTTCTTTTGGCGCGATGGAGAAAAATGATGAGAGTGAATTTTTACGATGCGCGCGCACACCGACACCTAAATTTAACAGCATGAAGTTAGTTCTAGGCGGTATGAAAATTGATAACTATGTTCAAGTTGTATATTCTAGTATTTTTATATGTAGAACACGTGTTTCGTAAGGGTACACTTAAACAGTGTGAATAAATAAATATTATTTTGGTGTTTTTATTTTATTTAAATAAAATCTTTTTGATTAATTTTAATATTTATCGTTAATCACTACTGCATTTTAGTTATTTTTTTTCCATACGCCAAAGAAGTGTAACTTCTAACGCGTGTACATAAGTACACACACTCTTTTTTTTGTAAATATACATATACTTATAATATATTATAGAGTAACCACCAGACCCAAAACAAATATCTGTAGATACTGCTAACATTTGTTCCGAGGCGGGAATCGAACCTGCAACCTCCTGCGTCTCAGCCGACTATTCACCCACGACGCCACGGAGGTCGTCAATATTGAATGATTACGTCAATATTAGTCATATTTTATTGACTAATCACGAGTGCGAAGCCGCGGGCAGGACAGCTAGTAATTCATAATCATTGCATTCAAAATATGTGCACAACCGAAAGTCACTGAAATAGTCAACCTAGTTTTACTCAAAATTATCCTAAGTACTAGCCTAATCCTTACAATTGTGGAGTACTGATCTCTGCTCCCATCAAAGCTCCACTGACGCGCACCATACAAGCACTCAATCATGTTGCGGAGAACAATGACGTGTTCACTGAGCGAGTTCGTAAGGGCTACACTATTTTTATGCTTTTGTAAATAAATACATTTATTGATTAATTTGATTATGAAGTATTTGTATTGTGCCTTCTCTCACGGATCATACAAACTCATACTTAGGCACCCATATAACACAACACTCAACAATCACACATACACACACCCTCACTCACACAAACATTCACACACACTCATATCCACACTCACACACACTCGGATAATAACACCGACCTAATTCATGTTCCTATTATTGCAAAAATCAAATATTATACCGCACCATTGTATTTTAATTTATATTAATATACTTCTAATTGCATATACACAATAATAATTGGTCTTATTTATATAAAATTAATGTATTGTTATTTTTTATACTACTTTATATCAAGCAGGGGGAGCACAGCTGCCTATCATACAGGCTTTTCAGTCTAGTTTAGGCAACTGAGGCTCATACATAATTGTTGACTGCCTCCGTGGCGCAGTGGGCGTATAGCCGGCTGAGACGCAGGAGGTAGCGGGTTCGATTCCCTCCGCGGAACAAATGTTTGCATGATTTACAGATATTTGTTCCGTGTCTGAGTGTTTTTCTATATATTATAAGTATGTATTTACAAAAAAAAAGTATATAAGTATTCTATCAGTTATCTGGTTCCCATATTACAAGCTCTGCTTAGTTTGGGGCTAGATAGCTCTGTGTGAAATGTCCAGCATTATTTATTTATTTTATTTAATAATCATCTTAATTTTTGTTACATGTACCTATCTGATAATTATGTATTGAATATTTGTATATTGTGTCAAATAAATAAATATTCTATATTCTATTCTAAATTGTCATTTTAATTTTCTAGATTTATTATTATTTTGATCCTGATTTTTTTTATTAAAAGTAAAAGAAAATACGTACAATTAATAATTGACGTATGTTACTACTCTATTGTATTATGTGACTGTAATGATAGATGTAATATGTGAATAAACAAACAAATAAACTTACTGTTATCGAATATATTTGATAACCCGATTTTAAATCATATGCAAGCATCCCATCCGCTATCCACATTACAGCAATACGGTGTCGTATATTCGGGATACAGTGGTGCTGTGTCCTTGGTGCTGAACTGGCGAAGTGCATGGTTAAGCTGATTTAAAGCTTAAAATTAATTTGCTTTAATTTTCGTGAGCCAGTGAATTATAATAGCTCTAGCGTGCTGAACTGCTTGGTCGACGAATCCATACAGCGCGACTTATAATTTGAATTAATTAATAAATACTTTATTTCACAACACAAAAGAAACAAAGATACTTAAAAAACTTAGTTTAAAAAAAAATGAGCGATCTTAGCTACTTTTTCCAGACAACCTTAAGAAGAAGTTTATTTTTGATCGAGCGAAGCGAAATTTCTATATCAACTTGGGCAAATCTGCGTTCTATGTATGTATGTTTGTTTGTATGTCCGAGGATAACTTTTAAAGCGTTGATCCGATCATCGTGAAGTTTGATACATAGGTAGGTAGTAATGACACAATTTTGGTGTGACTAAATGAGCTAAAAATGTGGGGTGTTGTTGAGATATTGGGGTTCAAGAGGGATAAAAAAAAATTAAAATGAGACTATTAGATCAAGTGAGACGTCAAATGAAAGGTCTTTATCAGTAAATGTCGACTCCGTTTTTACTTGTAGTAAAGTTTTTGTAGTTTTTGAGTTATTAGCCATATTAAAAACTAAACTTTGACAAAATTCACAGGGTACACCAGTGCCCCCACAGTTCTGTAATTTGGTATGCGTGTAGCTTATGTATCACAAATATAGGCAAAAGTCTGAGATCCAGAATAACTGCAATTTGTACCCCAAAAAAGGGTAATCAATTAACATGAACTCCCGTCACCTGTAATTTGAATGAAACTGTAGGTCATGTTATTTGGTTTTATTTCGTGGCACTATTTTGATAGTCAAAGATTACAAATTATTCACATTATTACATTATAAACATTTAGACTCCGTTTTTATTTTTAGCAAAGTATTTATTGTTTTTGAGTTATTAGCCATAATAAAAACTGAATTTTGATAAAATTCACAGGGTACACCAGTGACCCCACAGTGCTGTAATTTGGTACGCGTGTAGTTTGTACCCCAAAAAAGTGTAACCACATAACACGAACTCCCGTTACCTGTAATTTGAATGACCCTATAGGTCAAGTAAGTTAGTTATTACTTCGTGGCACTATTTTTATAGTCAAAGATTACAAATAATATTATTTTGTTTCAATCGGAGACTTGCGAAATCTCAGTTCGGGTGCAGACTAAAACACTAATATCTTTAACATTATAATACGTATATCTTTAAGTTTTTAAATTAGTGCTAAACGGTTTTTTGCTCTTTTTTTTAGTTATTATTAGTACTACTTTTAGCCCATATTGTCCCCATTGTTGGGCAAAGGCCTCCCTCCATATCCACCATTCACAACGGTTCAGTGCCACCGTATGCCAGTCCCTCTCAAATGCGTCCAGCTCGTCCCGCCACCTCTAGCGTGTTCTGCCGCGGCACCGCCTTGCTGTCTCGGGGCTTCACTTCGTGGCAATTTTGGCACACAGCTCGTCAGGCATGCGACAGAAGTGACCGGCCCAGTCCCACTTCAGCCTGGCGGCCTTCTCCCCTACATAGCCGATTTTGGTTTTAGAGCGCAGTATGGTATTGCGGACGCGATCGGTTATTGCGCTCCATTGCCCTTTGAGTTTTTTACCATGCACTATGGAAATGCATGAGACTGAGACACATGGCTTTTCCATGGGGGTATCTTGTGTTATCATTTCACAGCTGAATTCACGTCATGAATCTATCGAAAAATCATGAAACATGAATTATATCTTATCTGAATAATAAAGTGACATATTTTAGCAGATCATAGTGGATATTGCGATGATGTTGGGTCGTGGAGACAGTGAAGTAATTTCAAAAAAGCCAGGTACCAATTTTTCTCCTCAAATTTGAAATCGAGTATTAATCAGGTATTATTGTTAAACCTGACAAATGCAATAATGTGGAGGAAATTAGATCAATAAACTGAGTTCAGAGGTAAGAATGCTTGCAGGCATTTTCACACGAAGAAAATGGAGTTTGTAACTAGTTGGAAGGCGTAATTAACACTTTATGGTATGAAGCGAGGGTTACGTTATGAGTTGAATTCATAACATTCACGTCGATTTGACCTTTTCAATACTTTATATTTATCGAAGAACGTGAGCGGCCTAGAAACGCGCAGTAACTTTCTGTGTTAATATTATACCTACTAGTTACCAATGCACAGAGGTTGAAAGTAGACCGTTTTTTAGCTTAGTTTTAGCATTCGCCCTTCCTTCTCCATAAAACTTTAAATATCTCAAATCACAGTCCTCCGTGCGAGCAATAATCTTAAGAAGGGGCACAAAATTGTTTCTACAAGCATTAATATATACCTAGATCTACAGTCAGTTGGTTTCATCGACCAATTAAACATTTCACGATGGCAGTTTTATAAATAAAAGTCAGAAAATGCTTTTCCATAGCGCAAAGGCAAAATACCTGTATCTGACAACCAGATAATGATCTTTTTAAAATAAATTACTTATGCGGTTTCGTCTTTCTCGTCGTTGAAAAAGGTTTCACATAACAAATTGCTTATTTTTATAATACATATTTATGAAAATTATAAACGAATTAGCTTTTACCCGCGGCTTTGCACACGTGGTTTGTCAATAAAAAATAGCACATATTTTAATTCTGGCCATAATCTATCTGTATACCAAATTTCATCGCAATCGTTTCAGCCGTTCGACGTGACTGACCTCCCAACTTTCGTATGTATTATAAGTGTGATGTGATAGTGTGATAATACAAATTTATACCGTGTGATTTTCTAAATTCACTTGTTCACCCTTCGCTACGCTGCATCCACTTACAGGTATACATATTATAAAGATTATATCTATCAGAAACGTCATAGTATCGCACATAAATTAATGTATATTTATCTAATGTATGTATTACAAATATTAATTATATATACCATAATTTTATATATTATATTTAGGTTTATAATTTAATAGTTTATGTATTTATGTCTGTTTGTATTTTATAAAGTATTTAGGTATTAGTTACACTTTTTACAACCACATCTTAGTCTTTAAAGTGCACCCCCGACCATATCTTTGACATAACGAAATCCTCTCCATCCAAAGGTTGTCTAGAAGAAATCGCTTTAAAGCGATAAGACCACCCACTGTACTATTTGCTTCATATCTTCTATTTTGTCTGTAATTTTTATCTTTTTATTTTTAAATAAAGTGTTTTCATTAATTCATAGTTTAGCTCCATAAGACATGACTTAATCGAGTTAAAATGTTAAAAGAATTGTTCTCTCCTCGATTAATCTTAACGTTTATTGTAACACCATGTTTATGTAATTACAATTAAAGTAAGCGTCATGAACAGCAGAAGTTTTTACTCTGGACGTTTCTAATATATACCTAAGAAAGTTCCACCACAGCTTGTTCATCTTAAACAACTCTTTCTTCGTCTTAAAATTTATTCATAAAAGAACAGGCTAAGTTTTTAGTTTAAAGAAGAACACTTATTCTATTTTTATAAAACTAACTTTTTAGAAATTTTGAAACTATAGACAGCAGGCATTGTGTTATATTTTTACACAAAAGAAAATAATGAAGTCTTGAGATGCAAAGACCGACTGGCATCACTCACCATTCCGTTGGTTGCTCAATCTTAGTTGGTTTAACTAAGGAACATCAAAAGCCTTTGCAAAGTTTCACGTCGAAATTAATTCACGGATACGTTAAAACTTCACGATCCGCAGTTTACGGATAAAGTCCGGAAAATTAAGATTCGAACTTGTTTGCAAGCGACTGACACGATGCGATTTCAACGACAGAACGAAGATCACATCTGGAGTTACAATTGTTGACTAGTTTGCAAAGCTCGAGTTTATAAACCCATGGTAATAGTAAATTTGTATGGGTAGGTTGCAAACTCTCCGGGTTTGACCCGGAGACACCGGGTTCCGGGTTGACATGATGTATCTCCAGGTTAAGGATAGGTGTGAAATTCGGCTTAAGTGTACACGAGAATCGGCTGACGAGATCAATGAGTTGAAGAAAATATATTTATCAAACTAATATTTTAAATTCGAAAAATTTGGATGATGGTTTATTTAAATGAGTATTTTTATTTTTATAGTGTTATCCGAACACATACGGAAAACTCCAAGATTTTTAAAACCATCTTAAAAATGTCAAGCCTAGACGGGACTTGAACCTTTCTCTTGATACGAGAACGCACTATCCAGTTGTGCCACCAGGCTATCTCACATCAGGGTGGAAATTAGTGAGATGATTCAGATTACAACTAAAGCGCCGTTAGCTCCATCTACAGGAAAACTTATACAGTTTTTTGAGCTGCTCAATGCCAAACGTTGCAGTTTAGTACATTGACAAGAGATGTCGCGTTGCTTATTTCAATTAATATTTTTATTTTTATCGTGGTATCCGAACACATACGGAATATTCCAAGATTTGTTTATTTATTTGTTTGTTTATTATTTAATCACGTCGAAACGGTTGAAACGATTTCGGTTGAAATTTGGTATTTGATTATAACCTGGATTAACACATAGGCTACTTTTTATTGACAAACCACGCGTGCGAAGCCGTGGGCAGAAGCTAGTATAAAATATATTTTCTACAAATACAAATACAAAATATTTATTTACCGAAAAATTACATTATTACATTAAATTTTACTGGTGAATTTTTCTATTTTCTCTTACTTGCTTACTTGCTCTACTTACTTGCTTTTTTCTTTGATGTTATACCTTTTGAATGTATTTTGTGAATTTGTATTTGCTATGGTTACTAATAAATGTCGGTCTATGTCCATGTCTATATTAATTTCAACATATCGGTGGATTTAATGTGGGTTCGGTTATAGAAGAGTACAAATTTTACAAAAATATCAAAAATTATATTTGCCATTCCTATTTTCTTCATATCTCCGGGTCTGTAATTTTTTTAAGTTGACAGCCCTTGTTAGAGTCTAGCATCAGCTATCATAAGAGTCCTAGAAAAGTTTATCTCAACGGAAGTATAGAGTAAAATTACATTAAAGCGTAGAGAAGCGGTGGGGATTTCGAGGATAAACCCATGTTTCTTGGGTTTATTCTCGAAATCCCCACCACTACTTCCCCACCGATGCGTAGAGGTTTTGTAACTGGACAATAACTACATAAATATGGGCAATTGGTTTTCATATAATTTAATAAGAAATTTCCCATTTATATTTACATAATTAACATGTATATTTGTAGTAATTGTCCGGTTATAAGGCCTCTACGCAGCGGTGGGGACGTAGCGTTGGGGACGTAGCGGTGTTACTTTCAAGTTAGTAATATTAGTTTATTAATGAATGTAGTAATCATTGATTTGTATAAGTAATATACAAATCAATCCATATTACTTAATTTGAAATACAGTAATTAGAAGTCTTCAAGCTTATATGCCCCAATCTTAGTCATATCTGTACACCAAATTTCATCCAAATGGGTCCAGCCGTTTAGTCGCAAACACTTAACATATAAATAGAGAGACAGCGCTACTTTGGAATGTATAACATTAGTATGGATTTATATACCAAATCTTATCGAAAACAGTCCAACCGTTTGGTCCTGAAAATGTAACGAACGAGACACGGGCAAAATAGTTTAATTTTTTAATATTAGTGTAGATAAAAATAATAAACAACATTACCCACATTCGCTGCCGGGTACGTTATATATTTTTTTTTATAAATTATAGGCTAGCCTTTGACCACTATCTCGCCTGATGGTAAGCGATATACAGTTCAATCAACCGTTATATAGGTTGATTAACAAAATAGTTTTGATGAATTCTCGAGAAACTGCTAATAGCCGAAGTGCAAATGAATCCTTTAGAATGAGTAATAGATTGCGCACAGCTGAGCCAGTTAACACTAAGTACATAGTATTTAGTACGTACGACACACGCATATCATCGATTCGAGCCACAAATCGCAGGCTAGCGCGGGCAGCCACATATGGCAAGCAGCCAAGTTGCCATGCTGGTTGCACCCGCGTGCAAGATAAATTGACACATGCTCATTTACTGGGCATCCCAGAGAATAGTGTCAAATAGTATTATTTATTATTATTATTTTATTTTATTTATTCCTACAAAAAGTATAGGTAAAAGTGAAGTTAAGTTAGAATCTGCTAAACGTAATATGAGCCTCGCACCCAAATTACCACACGACCCAAATTTTGTAAGTTTTCATTTGATATAACAGTAATTATCCCCTTTTACCTGTCGTGGCACCATCATATTCCACTTGTGGGTTCACGGGTAATTTATTTTATCCGTTGTCCCACTGCTCTAAAATGTGTTCACCAGTGAGTTTACGGGTAATTTAACCGTAGTCTCACCTTCACAGGAGGTAAATACTTTACTTTAGAATCTAAAAATACAAATAAAACACAGTAAGTGTGTTTAGTATTATCGCTTTGTTGTAAAAAAATCCCAACAACCTATTGATTCCTATGATATTTACATCATAGTGCAGTCGGACTACGGGTACAATAAATTACCCGTGAACTCATTAGTGGGAATAATGGTGGGACTACGGGTCGTAGCCTGTAATTATGTATCTTAATACCATTCTCGAATCCTTAAAGAAGACGAACTTCCACCCGCGGCTTTGGTTTGTTAATAAAAACATTACGCTCCTTTTGCGCAGTTGGGTAAAAAGTAGCCTATGTTTCAATCCCAGTTCTTGTTTAGTCGTGAAAATTTCACACAAAATATAAAACAGACACATATTATCAATAATATGTTTGATAGAGCGAAGCGAGATCTCGAAATACTTAATGCAAATCGGCGTTGTATGTATGTATTTATTATTATATGTTTGTTTGTCCGAGGATAACTTTCGAAGTGAGCGAAAAATGTGGGGGGTTTGAGATATAAACTCAATTATGACGAAATTCACAGGGTACACCAGTGACCCCACAGTGCTGAAATTTAGTATGCGTATAGCTTTAGTGACACAAATATAGGCAAAAGTCTGAAATCCAGAATACTTGTAATTTGTACCCCAAAAAAGAATAACCAATTAACATGAACTCCCGTTACCTGTAATTTGAATGAAACTGTATGTCAAGTAGTGTGGTTATCATTTCGTGGTACTATTTTAATGGTAAAAGAGTACAAATAATATTTTGTTTCGTTTTTATGGGAGATTCACGAGATCTCAGTTCGGGGCGAACCACTAGTTTATAAACACATTCAATTATATTTAAAAAAAAATTGGGGGCGGCTGTGTCATGGAAACGGCCGTGTGTTGTACCTGAATACGTGTACGTAACAGGTAATATTTTTATCTATGAAATCGATAGATTTTGACGATGCACATACAAGTTACAGCTGACGATTGAAACTCAATCGAACATCATAGCTTCTCCGAGTCAAAAGTTATACTAAATGGAAATCTAGAAAGGCGGCAAAATTACCTCTAAACGGCGGCCCTTCCCAGTCCACCACGCGCGATGCGTCACAGTCCTCACTTAGCGTAACGAATTCTTTGATCCTTTAGCTATCCAGTGGTGTAATTAAATGTGGAATGGAGATGGTAGATATGTAGCTGCAACACCAAACGGTTTCCCCGATTTTGTTATCATTCGTTTTTTGAATTGCCTCCCACAATGGGACACGCAATTTTATTGACGTATTCACATAAAAAGCTCGAAAACTGTGTGCAGCTTGCTTAGTCTAGTTAGCAGATAAGCTAGGTAAAATAACATTTTCGCCATACATAGATTGGTGGCCGCTTCAACTTAAAAAAAATAACTAAATAAATAAGTGTACTCATAAATAAAGTGTTTTCTATGGCCGACGTTTCAGACTAAGACGACATCACAATATACAATTAAAGTGCTTTCTATGATTGCCATTTCAGACTGAGACGACACCGCAGTATACAAATAAAGCGTTTTCTATTGTCGACTTTCAGACGGAGACGACACCACAGTATACAAATAAAGTGTTTTCTATTGTCGACATTCAGACGGAGACGACACCACAGTATACAAATAAAGTGTTTTCTATTGTCGTCATTTCAGACGGAGACGACACCACAGTATACAAATAGTGTTTTCTATTATCGACATATCAGACGGAGACGACACCACAGTATACAAATAAAGTGTTTTCTATTCTCGACATTTCAGACTAAGACGACATCACAGTATACAAATAAAGTGCTTTCTATGATTGCCATTTCAGACTGAGACGACACCGCAGTGTACTAATAGTGTTTTCTGTGGTAGACATTTCAGACCAAAACGACACCACAGTGTAAAAATAACTTGTTTTCTATGGAGAATACCTAGTCTACAATTTTTTTTTCCGTGGTTAACATTTCAGACTGACGACACCACATTGTGTTCTTTTAGACATTTTATAGTACAGTCCGCTACCGCTAGATAATTTCCTCACAATGTCTGGTTTTATTTTAGAACTAACAAACGTAAATACGTCGACACGAACCTCTTGACGTATTCGCGTAGACAAGTCTCATGCAATCATTTTAAATTTAGTGTTAGCTATATTGGGAACGTGCTATTTCTATATACATGTACGAATAATTTCAGGCTACGTAGGCGATGTAAGCTGGATTATGCTTAAATACTTTTTCTTTGCATGTTCCCACTTTAAGTGGGGTTGGCTCTCCTAATTTTTCGCCGCCAAGTTAGTCTTGTCTTAGGTTGTCAGGTCAGGTAGTTCTTCCTTTTTCTGGTCAGGAGTCTGGTCATGCTGGTCCACCATGTCGATGGGGGACGCCCCCTGCGTCTTGGTATTATGGTTAAATACTTATCTAACTTATTTTCTTAATGCTATGACAAAAATATCTAGCGATAGAAAATGAGCATGAATATTTTTTTTTTATTGCTAATTATTGCTAATTTTTTTATTGCTATTTATTTTAATAGACTTGGGCCATTATGGGGACAAAGATGCACCATAAAGTTTCTGTTTTTACTATTTTGGTCCAGAACCCTAAAACAATGGTGACACTGAGAAATTACACGAAAAGTGACAAGGTATAAATAAATAAATAGCAAGTAATAAAGTGTGGATGTGGCAGAAATTTATTGGTTCTGTTCCTCTCTAGGGGCCGCAGCTTTAGTAACATCCTTCGATATGTCTACTTCTATGTCGATTATTAAGGGAATTGAAACTAGGCATCTGGACGCATTACATTGTAGAGCTTTAATTTGAATAGAATAGAATAGAATAATACTAGGAATAATATTGGGCATATAATTTAATAGAATATAATTAGGGTTCCGTAGCCTAACTAGAAACCTTTTTAGTTGACACATTCCCCGTCTTATGGGATATCGTTGAATAGGTCTTTCAAAGGCACTATAAGGATTTTTCGGATTTTACACAAAATCAACTTTGTATTTCCCTTCACTGTGTGCGATACGCGCTTGACCAATTTTATAAGCTTTATCGTATTTTCCACATTTTGGCGTATAACTTAAAAGGGTAAAAACATCGAATTTCTATTTTTTTTAGGTAGAGACCGTCTAATCCAAAACTGAAGGCCCCTTCATTACGGTAAAACGAAATGTTCATTATTCACTATAATCACAAAACTCATTTTGAAATGATTTGCAGTAATTCAAATTAAAGTACGCGTAGAGGGGCTTTCAGCTTTAGATTGGACGGGCTCTAACACTCTGATCTGGTATTTATTCCCCTATTTAATGCCATATCTCCAAAAATACTTTACTCAATAAAAAAATCACCGCGTCAATCATTTCCGTTTTTGATACCTGCACACATTTTCAAATATGTAAATAAAAGAACCAACAAATAAAAACTCTTCTAATAAAACTATATAGATAACAGAACATTGCAGATTTTACTTCGGGGCGTACTACTAGTTATATAAACTAGAAGTTCGCCCCGAAGTAAAATGATAATAAACTACAAAGAGTAAAGACAAGTAAAGATTAAAGCATGGCTCATATATAAAAGTTGTTTTCCGCGTGCAAAATCAGAATGATGAACGTGAATAAAAATTGATTCGTAAAAAAACAATTAATTCGTCGATCATGAAAAATAAAAGTCGCAGGTTGCTCGTTTTGGGTCTGACCCCGATATACAACAGGAAAAGCAATAAGCGGCTTACTTTGTGGTGGCCCTAAAATGTATTTCACCATCATCATATCTACCACTGAACGTCCACTGCTGAAGATAAGCCGATCTAGTGCGCCCTGCACCCAACGGTTCCTAGCTTGTATTAGGTCGTTTTTCCATCTAGTGGGGGGTTGTCCTACGCTGCACTTGCCAGTGCGTGTGTCGGTCTCCACTCTAGAACCTTTTTTCCTATCAGTAAGTTCTTCAAATTACTTTTTAAAATTACCACGTAATTTTTATACACTTGAGATCTTCGGCTGAATTTGGTGCCGCACCAGTCCCAACTCCTCAACCCAACCCTACAATCTATCTAAGATTATGGATAACTCGTTATTGTAACACCAAATTACAATCACTTGTCCTAGATAAATTAGCCTAAAACGCGATGGGATGGTCCCCCAACCCGGGACGGGGGTAAAGCAGCTTTAATACTTAAAACGTCTCTTCCAGGCAACCTTTTGATACACTGGATTGCCAAAAACGAGAGAGGGTTGGGTGGAACAATAAGTATTTACGATAAAATAATAAAACCACTAATATACACATAATTATGTAATTGGGATTAATTTCTCAATGATCCCGTGGCCCGATGTTGCTCACACTGAAAGAAATAATAAATTGTTCTAACCTTTTTTCAATCTATATTTTAGGTTGATTTTTGCACCTATCGACATGATTTGTTTAATTAACAAAATAAAAATAGTTGACTATAAAGGTAAATTTGACCTGATTATATATATTTAACTTAGTTGTTTTGTTGACTCAACTTCGTTAACATGTTGACTTTTACTAAATTATCAGTTAAGACTTACTTAGATTCAAATATACCATTTTTTTTTATAATAACCTCTTTTAGTGGTTGTTGACTATGTTGATTAATCATAATATTAAGTTAACGCAAATGGAATCAATATTATGGAATTAAACCTATTCGTTTTTTCAGTGCAGCCTCTCGACAGCTGTATCAGTACACATTTTCTTTCGTTTTACAATTGATTTATATTAGATATTTGCTTTAACTTTTATTTTTGTATTAATCATATTGAAATATTGTGTAAAGGTCATTATAAAGAATAACTAGCCTTGTTTCTTGTCTGATTCTTTCCTAGCTTGGCAGCGGAGGAACAGGCGGTAAAATTGACGTTTCAATGCGATCCTTGTGATCCATAATTGACGACACACACACTATATGTTTATTATTTAAGCTATTGTTACTTTGTTCTTATTGTTATGTCTCCTGTATGTGTTTGTTATGTTCGTACTAATGGTGTTGTTACAAATAAATATTATTGATTTGATTTTTGATTTGATTTAATTGACTATTGACTAATAATTTCATGTCTGAAGTCTTCAGTGAGGTACGTGCCAGCGTTTGTGATCCCCTTCTACGTACAGCTTAATATCGGGACGAACTGCCTTTGCGGGATTACGGGCTTGTCTACATAGAGGCGTTCCGTCGATCAATTTGAGCCTTCACTGAGGACGCCGACCGTCAAAAAAGTGATACTGTGAACGTTTATTTTTGAACGTAAGAAGAGGGTTGTTTGTGGGTCTAAGTCTGTTTGTGGGTGCGTTTGTCTATCCAAACGTAGTTCCCAAACGGATGGACCTAATCGGACGAGTTTTTTTTAATAGAAAGCTAGTTTAACTAAAATGATGCTTCGTTACCTCCAAAGCAAAAAGAGGAGGTGCGAGGGTTTTTTTTTATTTTGTTTAAAATATCTGCCTAAATGTATAAAATCTATTTAGTTCAGGTTTTCCATTTGTGGCATCCAATGAAAATGTTAGTGCAGGTTAACCCAAGCCCGTATAACGGCTGACAGCTGGACGAGGAGCCGCGAAGAACGCGATGCGCAGTGCAGCAGCCTTGTGTCGTTTCCGTAATTATTCGTGCAACGGATGTGGTTAAAAGGAGCATTTAGATGTGCAAAAGTTACCCGCGTACGGGGCAGTACGTCCATCGGAGTGAGAGCACAATAATATCAATAGTATAATCTAAACGTGTGCAATCATCGGCAATAATTTAAAGTGCTAGTGAAAATGAACGGTAACGAAAATGTTTGAGTTGGACACTGATGCGCACGAATTGTCAAATAGGCTGATCCGTGATTCGTACTATAAGCCACGCATCGAAGATTTATTTGCTGCCTTAAGCAGTGGCAAAGACCAAAAAAATACAATACCAAATTTTGAGATGACTCAAGACACTCTGAGAGTGGTAAACCACGGAAATGTTTTTGAATGCCATAGCGGTTACGGGGGCTACCCAGGCCAGATTGTCTTGGCTACGTGATGTCGGTTTAAGACTAAAACTAGAGAAGTGCAGCTTTATGCAAAATAGTATTAACTATTTAGGTTTTGTAATTGATAAGTTAGGTTTGCACCAAGACCTAGTAGTATTATTGTACGTCCGAAACTGTGCAAACTTGTACTTAATATTTAAGATTTTTCCTGTTTCGGTTTTATCTCACAATACTTTCACAATATATATTTTTTAACGAGGCAAAAATGACTTTGCAAAGTGCTTTTCCAATTGCAGATTCCCTCAATCGTCTTTCGTCTCAACGGCAATGGGACGGGCCTCTGTGCGAGTTGATGCGGAATTGTATGTTACAAACGTGTTTAAGCTCCACAGATCGTACTCGTACGCGTCTCTTTGCTGTTTCCAAAATGAGAGTCAGGACTTTGGCTGCAAGCTCTTCCTTCTCACAATATGGTAATTTAATGGATCCTATAACTTTCCAGATTGCAACTTGTTTACGGTTGAGTCCGCGGTACTGCGCCTCTCATCAGTGCCAGCGCAATCCGGCAGTCCATCAGCTTGGTCTCTTTTCCGTCACGCCAGCCTTAATGATATCATACGCCGGGCTTTTTGCAACGTTGAGTTCCAGCCGTTCTCGAATCGAACGGTCTGATACGTAACGATGGTAAGAGGCGCGACGGTATGACTCTTGTACCTTGGGAGAAGGGTAGGGCTTTGGTGTGGGACGCCACGTGCGCTATTTCATCTGTCTGGTACAGCAGTTGGGGTCGGTGCGGCGGCATATTCAGCCGAAGATCTCAAGTGGCGCAAATATGGAAGTCTCGACAGAGCTTACGTATTTAAGCCATTTGGGGTCGAAACCCGGGGCCCATCGTGTTTTCAAAATAATTTCTGGGCGTCTGGTCGAAGCGACGTGTGATCCGAGAGCTGGCGCTTATCTGGGTCAACGCATAAGCATTGCAATTCAGCGGGGTAATGCAGCCAGTGTCTTGCAGATACTTCCGTCTGGTAGTCATCTGGAGCAGTTGAGCTATCTATAGATCGTTTGCAACGGTCTTTAGATGATTCAACTGTTTCTTTTGTATTTTAGGTCTTTGTTGTACAACAGTTTAACAATAAAATATTTTTGATTCGTTGACGCGATCGGGAAGGAAACACTTTTAAAGAAAAGTACTATATGACGACCTTCGTGGCGCATTGGGCAAATAGCCGGCTGAGACGCAGGACGCAGAGTATGGGTTCGATTCCCGCCACGGAACAAATGTTTGCATGATTTATAGATATTTGTTCCGGATGTCTGGATGTTTTCCTATACATTATTAGTATATTTTAACGAAAAAAAAAATTTATAGTAGGTATAAGTATTCTATCAGTTATCTGGTCCCCATAGTACAAGCACTGCTTATATTTATTTATTTATTTATAAAATGTGGGAACTTTTTATACCCAAGGTAAGAGTAACTCAATAAAAATATTTCAAACCTTGTCAAAAAATCATTTTTATGTTGCTCCTGTAAAATTTGCCCATATGGACTTCGACGAATTCTGATAATTGGGCCCATGATATGAATAATTTTGCATAAACTTTAAGCCTTGAGCCAGAGTTTATTAGCCGCCCATTCGACATGACTTAATGACTGTTTTAACCAATTTAATTTGCCCTCCGAAGCACATGAGCACTAGTAGCAGCTAACGGAATCTCGTCAAGATAAATTGAAACTACTGCTTTCACTATGACGTGTGTTTTTATACAGATGCTCAATGAAAAAAAAAATGTTTTGGGGTTCATGCAAATGAGTTCCGTCAATGGGTCCTTATTCTGCCAGAACCTTTTAACAAATTAAACTAAAATGCTACTTAGTTTAAATTGAGTAATTATACGTCGGTCAGAGCTACTAGACACGCTTGAAAATAAAATAAAAAGATTCTCCTCAATAGGTCACAGCACTTTTGATATGGAAAAATCTTGGCGTTTACTAGAAAATAATGTGGCCTTATTGAGGACGGTCCAATGTTATGAGGCCAGCAGTTTGTACTCGAATGAAATATGTAGTAAATATCGAAAGGGCCCCGATTGTGCATACAAAATGCAACGTCGAAGTAAATAATTGTGGATATTTCACTTGCTGGACATGTAGGTTCAATTAAAACATGTGTTAATTATAACAAGTTGAATAACTCGGAGACGGTTAATGTTAGTGGCAGGGTCCCCAGGGTGGAATGTACTGCCTTGCGAGTTGGCACTCGTCGCTTAGTGCGCTTTACTGCTCTGTGCGCGTGCGAAGAATCATAGCACTATGCAGTTAAAAATTATAATACTTAAAGTAAGTGGGCGGGCCACGTGACCCGCATAGAACAAGATAGATGGGCCAAATAAATCACAGGATGGATACCCGTAGACGGCAAAAGAAGACTCCGAGAAGAAGGTCGCCCGAGAAAACGCTGGCGCGATGACCTAGATATCTTCAACAGGGATTGGGTAGACTTGGCCCGGGATCGAGAGGAGTGGAAAGAATTGGAGGAGACCTTGGCCCAACAGTGGGACAGTACAGGTTATAAAAATGTATAATAGAAATTACACCACCCCTGAGTGCTAGAGACTATATTTTATATTGGGCGGGTCAGCAAGTGCATTATGTTACACCACAAGTGTTTGAAAACTAAAGTTTCTCATATTATATTGGCTACAAAATTGAAATATTCTGGGCTCTTTAAATCTCCAAAGTGACATGATTCAGATTGTATGTACAGTCCAGTTAGACAAACGATTTAAATTTGAAGTAAGTTAATGAGTTAAACCACTTATCACACACAGTTAACGTTTATTATGGTTATGAAGTAAATCTATACTAATATTATAAATGGGTAAAGTTTGTATTTTGTGGGTAATCTCAGAAACTAATGAACTGATTCTGAAAATACTTTCATTGACAGCAGGTCACACTATCCCTGAATGTTATAGGCTAGTAGCTCGCCGACTTCATTATAGTTTTTATCCCAGTAGAGGCTAGGCTACTGTACCACTGTTGGGCAAATTTGAAAGGAACGGAAAGGACCAGAAACATGATAATTTATTAAATTATTTATAAAATTTGAATTTAATTTAAACGGTATTCAATTTCAATTCAATATAATACGTTAATGTATACCAAATTAATCAGAACAACATTAGGTAATATAGCTTCAGTTCTGTTGATAATATCAATAAAGATATTTAGGAAACAAGTGGGCAGGTGCGGCGGAAAATTCAGCCGAAGATCTCGTGTGGCGCAAATATGGAAGTCTCAACAGATCTTACGTATTTGAGCCATTTGGGGCCGAGACCTTGGGTCCATAGGGTACCAGGGCTCATCGCATTTTCAAAATTATTTCTAGGCGTCTGGTCAAAGCAACGTGTGATCCGAGAGCTGGAGCTTATCTGGGTCAACGCATAACCATTGCAATTCAGCGGGGCAATACAGCCAGTGTCTTGGGGACACTTCCGCCTGGTAGTGACTGGAGCAGTTGAGCTATCTATAGATCGTTTGCAACAGTATTTAAATGATTCAATTGTTTCTTTTGTATTTATTGTAAATAATTGTACCTTTATTATTTTTGTTATTAATGTTTCTGGAAACAAGTCATAACATAGCACTAATTATAGAAAAAAAAAATTAAATAGATAATAGTATTGCAATCATGATCTTATGCATTACTAAGGAATTTTGAAGTCGCATTAAACGCGGATTCGGTAGAAATGTGAAATATTCACCGTTCACAGATTATAATATAAATTTTGGCATAGCTTCCATAATTTGCTTCTATATTCAGATTTCGCGACCAAACTTCTAGTTATTTGATTCTAGAAAACTTTTGCTATAAAATGTCGTTTCTATCACGATTATCATTTTACTTTGAATTTTGTCGAGATTATCGGATTAAATGTCGCGGGGGTGTTTTGATAACGACCGCTCTTAAACGTCATTCTAAAAGGATTTGTTTTACATAACAGTACTCCCAAATACCAATTTTATTTTATGTTGTTACATTATTAATTAAATTTCATAAGTTATAAATTGTTAAACAAGAAATGTTACACAACATATTGCACCAGGGTAGCAAAGTATTTTTTTCTCATTCACATGGGCAAAGACTACACGAGTTATACGAGGCAAAATGGTGTAAGAGAGTATACACTATTATAATAAAGTTATTTGGTTTGGGAGCGTAAATAACGTTATGCTAGAGAATGTTTTCTTGTTATATTATGTTATACTAGAGTATGCCCGCAGCATCCACACGTCTCAATCTATTCAAGACCTATATATTTACGAAATATCATCAAAATCGGTCCAGCCGTTTTTATCGTGAAATCATAACAAACAGACAGTGTAACCTAGTATAAACTGGTGTAACCTTTGAATTTATAATACTTATTAGAATGGATTACGCTAGTCCTCGAATGTTGATAATGTCAACAAACAGTTTTCCTGATTTGGATTACTATTGCAAAAATAGCTAATAATTGAATCGTAAGAATACCGGGCAATAGATAAGATATACTAATTTGGAGCGTTAGTACGTACCATTTTTATGGAGGTTCTTATTCGTCTTCCTAGGAGGTACTGTTACATTTAAAACAATTTTGTGTGACCACCATAAGGTAGTGTCAAGCTTTGTTATTATAAAATCACGTTTAATGTATTCCCGTGGCAAAAATTCTTCTGCTGTTTTAGAGCATTGATAATATCCATAAATTAATTAAACATATAGACAAAACAATGATAAGAATCAGTTCTGTTCGAGGAATAGTTCTATTAAAATTTATAAAATCTTGCCCATCTTGATGAAAAATAAAGATTCCTTTTTACAAGTATGCATAGATTATATCTAATAAGGTGTATATATCCAAAAAACTCGATATGTTTCTCCCAATCTATTTATTTTCACTAAACTTATTAGTAAAAAAATTAAATTGATTAATTTATGGGTCAGATTTAATTAGTTGAGTGGGTGAAGGCAGGTGAAGGCATAAATGCGGCCTGATTAAAAAGGTTCGGTTTATGAAACACTTTTCAGTAAAGTCACCGTCATAGAGTAACGAAATCGCGTAGATCTACCATGATTATCTACTAAACATTTATGTAAAACCACTACTTATATAGGTATTTCACTGCATAATCATGTTCGCTATATAGTATAGAAGCTTTATTGTAAGTAGTCAAAATGTGAAAAAATTACTCCCTTATCATATTTTCTTGACTTCTCCGACTGATGAGTAAGCCTGGAGCGCCTGCTATACATAGATGATGAAGATTTATTTATTTGCCAGAACATGGGTAGGATTATAAAAATATCAAAGAAATAAATAGTACCGATCACCATATTCAGCCTTATTGGCGTGCAAATTACAGGTTACATGTCATTTAAAGAAAATATGGATAACTAAGAAATAATAAGTTTTTTGTTGAAAAATTACTTTTTCAAAACAAGCTTTTACAAAATTTATAATCGGAACCGCAAGCAGATTCAAATGAGCCCAAACACTAGTAGCCATATATAATCCATTCATCCGTCTCCATCATGAGACCACCTCCATGGTACCATATTATTGCATGTCACCTAAGTTACTTATTCAAATTTTCAGCTCAATCGGTTGAGGGGAACGGGTTTAAAATTAGGTTCAAGATTCCTCCCGGACAAACATTGCAAGTTAATAAATAGCTTGAAAATAATAATAATGTATTAAAAATGGATTAATAATAACAGATAAAAATTTAAACTAGTCTAAAAATTAATTGTGTATCATTTAAATATTCATTAATTGTATAGTATGCTCTTTGGGTCGGTATTTTTTTAGTTTATTCTACAAAGATGTGAAATGTGGTTAGATAGGGTCAGTCTAAATGCCAACACTAGATAAGGATCATATAGTGTAGGCATAATATATATAATATAATGTTTATTTCAGTTAAATTATTATATCTTTGTTTAGGTATCAAATCTACAGTCGTAATGCTGTTCCGACATTATTAAACCTAATTTACACATGTTTGTAAATAGGCCAGAGTATTAGAATTAACTTCAGCTTAATGTTTCCACAAACCGCATGCCCTCGATTACTAGGCAATTGTTTTATTTGATGGTAATCCACCTCACACACATCGCTCACACGTGACTTCATTTCAAAACAGTAACGTCTTATGATTTTAAATTATCGTAACTTTTTATGCTTATGCTGGTCAATATAAGCAATTAAAACAACATGCTGATATAAATCTTTGATAAAACCAGCAGTTGCGGTTGGATGAAAATAAAAACGTAAGTGCAATCGTACTAATGAGGGTTGCTTGCAAATAGAAAATAGCAAGCAGAAAAAGAACAAGTAATTATGGCACTCATTCTTCAGCAGTCTGCCACAGCTTAAGGATCATCAGATTGCAATCTAGCTGCAAATACCCATTCCGTCCCTTCTAAATGATATTTTGTCTCAAATACAACTGTTAAAATTCATAACAAAGTAGTTGAAAAGATAATGCTATTATTATATTTATAGGATTTTGACTTCACAATAAAGCTTGTAAGATTTTAGATTTATAAGCCAATATCGGACTATCATTACTTCAATGGCGTCTCTGGTAACTTTATATTTTGTAGATAGTGCTTTCTGCTGAAATCTTGGCGGGATTTTAAATATTACCCCCAAAATAAATTTGATATATTTTAAAATAAATTGCTCGATAATATATCATAAATAATATTTTGTAGGAATAGAAATGGTAGCAGCAGCGTCCGCCGGCTCAGCAAGAGGTTTCCTCCTCATCGCCTCCGACTACAAACCTAGTGCTCACCGAACGTGATACCTATGATACCTATTCTAAAATATTTTCATTTATATAACCTAGGCGGAGGCTAATAACTGCTAAATTTCAAATTTGCCCAGACGGGCGAGACAATAGATCTGTACGACCTAAGGACGATGTCGGATTGTGAACTCTACCGGGAGGACTCAAGGTGACAACATCAACAGCTTCTTCCAAAACTCGAGTCCTTGAAATTTCAGCATTCAACCCGACTGAAATTAAAACTTGTAGTGACACTTTTAGAGTGGCGGCACTTGAGCGGTCCGCACGTGCGAGCGGTCGCCGTGCGTTCGATACGCGGGAACCACCATCGGGAATTTGACGCTCGTCTGTCACAGAGTTCGCGCTCGTCTCGTCGGCGTCGGTGGCGGCGGTGGCGAGCGGCCGCGACGGCGCCTCCACGCTACTGCGGGGTCTGCGGCACGCGTTGGCCCGCGCCTCGCCCCGCGCGTCACCGACGCATCCCCCGCCCTCGGCCCCTGGGCCCCGCTCCCTTGCCGCACCGGCATCGGCACCCGCACGCACGCCCGCATTCTTGCGTTCGGTGGTGAGGCCCAGGCCGCCCGCCCCCGAGGAACCCACCCGAACAGAGGAGCCGCGGCGATGTCACACTCGGTGACTTCCACGCTTCCTGCAGTGCGAGTCGACGAGCGGCAACCACACTGCAGATGTCGGGGCCGCACTCGACTCGTTGCACCATTAAACGGATTTAGTATTTTTTCCGTTTTTAATTGCTTTCAAATGGCTACCTTCCTTATGCCGAAATACGCTGCAGTGCTATTAATTATCCGGGGCACATGAGCACCTCGTAGAAGCAAATTACCGGCGGCAAATGGGCATTTTGGTAAGCACAGCAAAGGCAGCATCGAATGCTTTGTTAAGGGCGGATTAAATTATAGTTCAGTAGAGCGAAACTTGTCTGGATCAAGGAAGCCGTGGCTGAGCCCTTTATAAAGCTTAACGTTCGCGGGGAATCAATCAAAACTTGACGTTCTTACCGAAGAATTGCAAATTTAAACGTCGATCAGCTGCGGCCAGACATTGCAGAACCGATAAAAGAAAAGCTCACGTAAGAGTTGTTACTTCCTTGTTTCATGTTTGTAACGTTTCAATCAAGCTCCGAGAAAAAGTTAACAACAAATTCGAAGCTAGATAAATACAAATGGAAATGAAAGCCAATTCGCGAATCCTAAACAAAAGACTAGAAGGTTAAACGGAAGGATAAACAAAGCGCAAAATACGTTCTGCAGAGTGACCGAATGGCTGTTGTTGGCGGGAAAATAATTTAGATCGCCGAGTGAGATTGGAACGGTATCGTTGTGACAAATTAATGTTCCATTGTATTTGTGCAATATTATATAGTTGATTCGGCATGCATTGTGATTGATATCTCGGCAGTCCCTCCACCATGCCACCAAAATACGGGTCTTAAAGTTGTGACAGCTCGAAAATAATAACTCTTCTACTGCAATGACTTTACAAGTTTACACGGCATTAAGTCGACATTACGTATTCGTCTTAAACTTAGTTCAGTCAAACGAATAGGCTACTGTGGATTTACTACTTTAGTTGCTGAAGTAGAACACGACATTATCGTTTTTAATAATAATAAATTATAGCTCACGACTATATTAATCCGTATGATAGACATCCTTGGTAGACTCTGCACGCAGACCCATGAAGATATCCCACCAGGGGTTAGTCAGAGGCAAGTCCAAACATTATGCGTACATGAGATACATGGCATTACCGGATATTTTGCTAGCCTATCACTGCTTGTTAACAAACTAACTGATGACACGTGCTTTCGTATTTTTGGTTCTAGGACCTGCGGGTTTCACATACAATTAAATTTTAATTTGAATACACTCAAACCAGGTTCTTAAAGGCGTAGTAACTGACTTCATACATCTATTTAACAAAGTTGATCAGATACTATTACAATTTAGTACATAAAAATTACACTCTGTATTCAAATTTCTTTCATCGTCAACGGATTTTATTTTGTCTCCAGAAGTTATTATTTGAGTGCTTTAAAGGTGGCGTTTTAACTAATTAATCTTGCAGCCTCGATGTAAGGTACGATGTCAAGTTTTCCAAAATTTGCCCCAAAAAGAAATATCTACCTTATTTTTTATTCATAATGGTTTATTGGATTGTATCATTAGGGTCAAAGGCTTACGATGCCTATTATTTAAAACATATGCGCTTATTGTGGGCATCGT
Organism: Philereme transversata; assembly: GCA_963924445.1. Lineage (NCBI taxonomy): Eukaryota > Metazoa > Arthropoda > Insecta > Lepidoptera > Geometridae > Philereme > Philereme transversata. Next base: position 22,421,760 of record OZ004348.1, on the reverse strand, counting down.
AAGCCTTTGATCCCAATGAAACGATCCAACCCACGTTCATAAATAAAAAATATAACAGATATATCTTTTGGAGAAAATTTAAGAACACATTGTGACTGTGAGATTAGTTAATTAAATACCCCACCATTAGAACACTTAAATATTAACTTCTGGAGGCAAAGAAATATCCGTTGACAATGGCAGAAATCAGAACACAGAATGCAATTTTCATGTACTAGTGTAAGAAGGGGTAAATTGATATAACAAATTGGTTCAACGTAATAGAATCGACGCTCTTTAGGTTTAAAGAACTTTATGTCTCATAAGACTACATGGTTCACCTAAAATGAGATAAATAGAGATTTTATAATGATAATCTAACCCTCTAGGGCCTTATAACTATAATTATTATTTAAGAAGTGCTATATTGCGCTATATTCTATAAGTACTATATTCTATAACGCTTATACATATTTCTTTAGTTTGTTTTTATATATATTTATATTAATAACACACTCTTTAATGTTGTTAGGTAATTTGTTGTACAGCTGTGATCCCTCAAACAAAATCGTTTTCTTTCCGTAATTAGTTTGAGTCTTAGATATATGTAATTTAATTTTGTTTTGTTTTTTAGATTGTGTATATTTTATTTATGTTGTAGCTGTATATTGGATTGGATGGAATTAATACTGACATTTTTATTAGAAAGCAAGTGTAATAGATATAAAGTTTCACTTTTCACCTTACCTACCGACTAAAAAGCGTTTAAAATCTGAGACAACTTTGGAATTTTAGTACCTTCAAGCCGGAGATAACTTTGATTTAACTTTCAGCTTTACTCATACCTTGTCCGCATTAAACTACAATTTCACGCGTCTGCGCCCGCAATAGTGCCGATGCCGGTACTCCCAGTCTCACAAATTGTACCATCTACCAGACCACTACGGGTCTGGACCTACTAGTAAGATTACTGAGAACGGCCCTCTAAACAATCTCTCAAATGGAAAGTCAGAGCAGTAGTGCTAGCAAAGTTTACCGCCAGCGTACTACACCTAATCAACTTTATAGCAAATTTATTAAGACTTAGAAGTAATTTACCTTGGTTTAAAAATAACAAATTACAAAACTTGTTACAAATTAATTAAACAAATTACAAAATTACAAAACTTGACGACGTCCATGGCGCAGCCGGCTGAGACGCAGGAGGTAGCGGGTTCGATTCCAGCCGCAGAATAAAATATTTGCATGATCTATATATATTTGTTCCGGGTCTGGTTGTTTCTCTATAATTATAATTAAGTACCTATATTTACAAAAAATATAGATAAGTATTCTATCAGTTATCTGGTTCCCATAATACAAGCTCTGCTTAGTTTGGAGCTAGATAGCGCTGTGTGAAATGTCCAGCAATATTTATTTATTTAAAACTAAATTAAATTTTGAATGCATACTTAATATCAATTTGTAATAAATACAACAATCAAATTTCACCAGAGGCGCTAGTCAGTTTACTATAAATCTTGATTAACACTGACTTGGTGTATAACAATCTAGTTACCTACTGCTAAATAACCTAAACATTAAGAATGAACATTTTTGGCTTTTTACCCCTGAGGTTAATAATCTATGGCGGCGGCGAGAATAGGCAGAAACTCAGTGACCTGAAAGCATACTATCTCTACAAAAAAATCTTCAACAAGCGACACACCCCCGTTATACAGCTCCAGACTTATCTATATATAGATGCAGATGACGTATGTCTACAGAATTGGCAGTGAACTTAGTGGAAGCATTCTTGACTGCCGTTCTCAGTCCAATGACCGTAATGACATAACATCGTATAATAACTTGGCTGCTTGGCATCCAAAAGCACGAGAAAGCCAACATGATATAACAATTCAGAAGCTTTTAACCTATATTAAGTTTATTTAAACTATTGAAACATATAAAGAACACTTCCGTATGGTAGTGATCTGAATTCGTTTGTTTATTCTGTATATTCAGTAGGTCAGTTTTAATGGTAGTTCCAATGTTAAATTTTATTAAAACTTGCTAATTTCATCCACATGAAAAGTTTTCATCATCATCATCATCGTCAGCCTTTCTCATCCCACTGCTGGGCATAGGCCTCTCTTCGTTGTCGCCATTCACCTCTCTCCTGCGCTGTTCTAACCCACATACTACCTGCGATTTTTATAATGTCGTCAACCCATCTTGCCGGTGGACGACAACCGTGTGTTCCTACGGTGGCGTTCCTAGTTCCATCTCGGAGCCACCACTCAGTCAGCATCCTGCTCCACCTGTCATCACCGCGCCGGGCCACATGTCCTGCCCAACTCCATTTGAGTCCCAATATATGTACGCTTGCTGACGTCTTGAACTTTAGTCCGCTTGCGAATTTCGGTATTGGGGAGTCGGTCTAGCAGTGTGATGCCGAGCATGGCGCGCTCCATGGCTCTCTGTGCGACTCTAATCCTGTGCACAGTCTCCTTCGTGAGCGTGCATGTCTTAGCACCGTAGGTTAATGTTGGCAGGACACATTGGTTGTAGAGGCGGGTCTTCAGACATTGTGGAATGGTGGTAGATTTCAAAATATCTTCCAGCTTGCTGAACGCCGCCCATGCCAACTGAATTCTTCTAGATATCTCCTTGGCCTGTAACTCTTTTCCGAAAGATAAAACATGACCAAGGTACACATAAGATTCGACCATCTCCAGGTACTCGTTTCCAATAGAAATGTTTGGAATCGAATCCCTGGAGACACTCGACATCACTTATGTTTTAGTCATGTTCATCTTCAAGCCAACTTTTAGTGATGCTTCATCTGTTAGCACCAGTTGGAGATCATCTAGTTCCTCAAAGTTAAAGAAAAGAAAAGGTTTATGACAAGAAAATTCTACTCATATTATATCCAACGTAGACGCACGCAACTGTAGATATACTGGGGAATAAATAAAATTGTCCAATAATTTAAATCGAGCTTATCATAATATTATAAACCTCTGTCTGTCTGTTTGTTATGTTTTCAAGAAAAAGGCTGGACAATGGCTGGTAGGTACATAGTTAGTGACCTGGATCCTGCGGCGAATATTAGTTTAACAAAATTATTAACATCACAGATAAAATAATAGTCAAAAGTCAAATATTTTTTACTCCTTAAAATGACAAGGATAACTTTGAAACGTCAATTTTACTGCCTGTTCCTTCGCCACCAAGCCAGGAAAGAAAGGAAAGAAACAAGGCCGGTTGTTTTTTTTAATGATCCTTTTAGAATACATAACAATACAGAAAATAAATTTCGTCTAAATTGTAACATTTTGAACGACAGAGTTGGAGCAATTTAAACCCCAAGCTTCTCTATCATCTAAATAATCAGATATTTTATAGTAGGCTTTTTTATACAGATTTTGTTTAATTACCTTTATAAATTTGTTAACTGTAAATTTTTGTGCATCTCTTGGGAGTTTGTTGTAAAGGCGTACATCTTGCCCTTTAAACGATTTACTAACTTTATGGAGTCTACAAGTGGCTACAGCGAGTTTATCTTTATTTCTAGTATTAAAATTATGATTATCGCTAATTTTCATAAACAAATTAATATTTTTGTGAACATACATCAGATGTTCATAGATGTATTGACAAAGGATACAGAAGAAATAATAATAATACATAAGAAACCTTTGATTATTCCTGTCTTAGCAAAGTGATGTGAAAAAAATTACACTGCTATTGTGTTAGAGTCGATCCAAAATAGCTAGAATCTGGCATGTATTTTTCCAATGATTTGAACCCACTTTGTACTCGTATGAACTCAATGAAAGACTTAATAGGTATTGAATACAAATAATGGGGCCCGTTCAACTAAATATAGGCGAGCTAAATCAATAGTTGATATCAAAATACTTAAGGACTCTACATAGTTGTATTATTAATGGTGGATAAATAGTCGAGCTAACAAGGTCAGTACAACAGTTATTAGCTTGCATATTAAACACCTCACTCGATCGTATAATTTGACACAAATTTAGGTGTTAAACGTACTGCCGTCTGCTGCGTGGGACTGTCTGAATCGTAGAGCGAATATAAAATATATTTTTAATATCATACACTAGTGTGGACTCTGGAGAAAATAATGGGATGATTTTTATGCAGTGATTATTTTTATTGATTAGTAGTCAATAGGAATGATTAAGTACTCATGGTATAATGGTGGCTGACCAATCCGCAGCATCGCACGCGTAGTTTTTCAATAAAAACATTGCCATCCTTCTACGCAGTTAGGTAAAAAGTAGCCTATGTCACCCGGGGATAGTGTAACTTCCCAACGATGAATTTTTTTCTAAAAAAAACGGTCCAGTAGTTTCGGAGCCTAATCAATGCAAACAAACAATCAAATCTTTCCACTTTATAATATTGGTATAGATGAATTTGGCTGTAGCAACATGGCATAGAACAAAGAAAGTACAGACATCGGCATAACAGTGAAGAAAATACGAGTAAATATTTTTGAATTATCCTCAAATCAAATCAAACCGTTTTTATTCATTAAAATCACAAGGATCACTATGAAATGTAAATTTTACTGCTTATTCCTTCACGACCAAGCCAGGAAAGGAAGGCAAGAAACAAGGCTGGTTGTTCTCTTTAATGATTCTTTTACAATACGTAATAATCAAGAAAATAAATAACGTAAATTAAATTGTAACATTTTTGACCAAGCTCAATCAATCTCAATTTCAATCTCTATCATCTAAATAATCCATTATGTTTATTTATTAATTAGCGCCAGGCTTTCGGTGACATTGTAGGTCACGACCTTTCTTTCCCGACCGTAGTTTGCGCAATGGTCAAGAGCAATAGGTCGTGGCAACCTGCGCAGTACTTCTGCAAAAATGTAGTGCAGCAGAAGGAAGCAGCGGAGAGGGACAGGGAATCTGAGAGCACTCTCTCAACCCGCCGCACAAGACCAGGGCGAAGGAGGGCGTATGCGAGAGCGTATGCCGACCTCCATCCCCCCATAGCAGTGGCCTAACTATATACTGTTGTATATAGTTAGTAGAGATGACCCTAAACCCTGAGAGATGGGGCCCGCAAGAGCGGACCAACGCCACAGGGGTCGCGAAGAATGTTCTCCGTTCCCGTGTCCCCGGTATACAGCGAGCGGAGGAACGCCGTGGAGGTTTAGCCGGTAGGAGTCCGACATACCGCTCCCTGGGTTCAGAACGGTATCCATGAGGATTCCTTCAGGTAGAAAAAGGCGTTTCTATAAAGATTATGTTTAATTATGATTTTAAATTTGTTAAATGTCAATTTTTGTACATCACTTGGGAGTTTGTTATAAAAGCGTACACCTTGCCCTTTATGGAGTATACAAGTGGCAATAGCGAGTTTATATTTATTTCTAGTATTAAAATTATGATAATCGCTATTTTACTTAAACGAATTAATATTTTTGTGAACATACATGAGGTTTTCATAGATGTATTGACGACGGAATGTCATAATATTTATTTCTTTAAACTTATGGCGTAATGATTCTCTGGGGCCCATATTATAAATCGCACAAACAGCCCTCTTTTTCAGCACAAAAACGGTGTTTATATCTGCAGCACTTCTCCACAGTAGTATACCGTATGACATAATGCTGTGGAAGTAGCTGAAGTAAACTAGTTTAGCTGTGTTTACGTCTCTAAAAAGTCGGATCTTTTTGAGTGCGTATGCCGCAGAGCTAAGTATCTTCGACAACTTATCAATATGAGGGCCCCATTGAAGCTTATTATCTAGGGTTATACCTAAGTTTTGCCCTATGTTTTCTTACTATTGGTAATTGGTCAATCCTGTCTATCCAACCAGTTTTCTAACCTTTCCGGTGTATGATGTTTGCCTGCAATTATTACTTCGCTATAAAATATTTTGGTAGCCTTATAAGCGTTTGCGTTACCACTTAACTAACACTTAAAATTCGGCCTTTCACTAAGTCCTTTTTAGGGTTCCGTACTCGAAGGGTAAAACGGGACCCTATTACTAAGACTCCGCTGTCTGTCTGTCCGTCTGTATGTCTATCTGTCCGTCTGTCACCAGGCTGTATCTCATGAACCGAGATAGTTAGACAGTAGTTAGAGATACCGAGATAGTAGTTAGAGATATTTACAGAGGATGTATTTCTGTTGCCGCCATAACCAACAAATACTACAAACAGAATAAAATAAATATTTAGGTGGGTATATACAACAGACATGATTTTTCTGCCGTTTTTATAGACAATGGTACGGAACCCTTCATGCGCGAGTCCGATTTGCACTTGGCCGGTTTGTTTATATCTCACTTTCTCAGCCAGGCCCTATTACTTACATCAAAATATTGTGATCAGACATTTCCGTTAGGTTTTTCGTCAGACAGGGCAGACCGAGAAATCAAAATAACCACGATAAATTTAAAAATAACAAATTTTATACCATCATATATTTTATAGTTTTTTTATGGTAAACTCTTAGACCAGTATTAAATAACCGAGTTCACTAGAAACGTCGACACACTATAAACTCCCGTATATTATCGTAACTAAGAGGCCATGGCCACACCGCTTTACAACTCCGTAACCTATCAATGGTATAATGCAGTTGTGAAACTTCTACCAGGGGCTTGTGAGGTCAACTGGAAGGTAAGCCATTTAGCGAGAAACTCGTCCTATGTATGCCCAGCTTCTCAAAAGTTAAGCCGCATCAGGCACTTTGAGCACAGTGCCGAGAGATTCAACTTGCTCAGTTCGTGAACTTTGTTTTAAAAACAACATTCAAAAAGAGATATAACATATTTCAACGCACATTTTGTACTTAAAGTGTTTTGTCTCCATGTAGATACAACAATTAATTCTCATTGCACACTTATTAAGACTAAATGTTTAGAACCCTGAAATCACCTATATCGTTTTGATCTCACACAAGGTAAACCCGAATCGCGTTCAGTAACATTAAAATTATGGTACTATCGTGGCAATGGTTCTAGAGACATTTAGTGTGGGTCAGGTGGGAAATCCTTTACAATACGACTGGTATAAAAAAAAAGTTCTAAAAAAGAATATTACTTTTATGCTAAACCTTTTATGAAATACTAGCTGACCCCGCGAACTCTCTATATTCAAAGTAGAAAATTATTGAAGTACTAATATCGCTATTAAATAATGGTAGAAGGGTGAAAATTTATGGTTGTATGTATTTTGTATTGCCGAATCATAAAAAAATAAAAATAATAAATGTTGTCCAAAAGATAAAAAATAAAATTGGGTTGGACCACCCTTATCACATAGGAGTATGAAAAATAGTTAACGTCCTATTCTCGGACCTACGAAATATACACAAAAAATTTCATAATAATCGGTCAAGCCGTTTTCGAGGAGTTTTGTTACAAACACTGTGACACGAGAATTTTATATATTAAGATAATTAAAACCATTGTAGGTCGACTGGAGATATGGGCACATAATTAAAAGAAATCAGAGTATGTAACTAGTTAACGTACTTATTCATAGGTGTAGTATTTGTATGCTCCGTGTCACACCTGAGTTAAAACCATTCATCAAATCCACAAAATGGAGTTGTTGTCGTTTTGGCTTGTTTTGTAAGCGCAATTGATTGCATTTATTTATTCAGTTAGCCAGCTGGTGTCCATCTCGCATACGCATCGACCGCAAGTGCTGTTGCACAGTGCAGTTTTATGCGGTGTGGTTCACTCGTAAAATACGTTGCACCATTCTAGGGATATGAATGCAATCTGTGATATATTCCTACGCTTGACTATATTTTAATTGATTTGTTATAGTTTGATAGTCAAGCGCTTGCCAACTACCTCCCCTGATGGTAAGTGATTTATCATCTAGCTTTTCAGGGCATAATTAATCTTTATATGTATGATATTGCAGTACCTACAGTAATTTTACTTGGCTCAAATATACTTAATATGTATATTTGTGCCAAGTAAAATTACTATTAAACTTCGTAATTATTAATTACACAGAAAACAATAGTGTTTTGTTATATACCCCTAATACCCTGTTCTCCGCAGTCACAAATAACAGATTCATTTTAGTAATTGGGAATTGTTCATTTGTATGATTTGTTTACTTACTCGTTACCGTTGTTGTCAGCACAGAGTAGACGACTAATAAAAAGTTGGTCCAGCACTTACCTGTAAATAATACATAAAGAAAATTAATAATTTAGCCATAGGAAACACACGTGACTGCATTTGGTTTTGAACCTGGTACACAAAACATTCTCGTTCGCAAAGCTCCGAATTTTTTTATTGGAGAATGGTTCAACAGCTGTCAAAAAAAATGTTACGTCCCTTGAGTTTATAGATAAGATTTTTCCTCTAGGTTACACATGTTTTTGCACCGCCGCCGGTGGGTTTACGCAATTATATGGTGACAGTGAGCTGATCAGATGGTGTAATCAAGAGTGGTTCCACAGAACTCAGTAAATTGTCCGATTGAGCTGAAACCTTGCATACCTGTCGAGTTGCAGTGACAAAGCGTGTTAGTTTTATTTATAACTATATAAAAATTACGTATCTATGTGTTGGAAATCGCGAGATCTCAGTCCGGGGCGAACTACTAGTTTAGATAACAATAATTATACCCTTGAATTTATTTGTCCTATTTTTTTAGGAGCCTAAATTTTCGTAGGGAAAAGGCCACCAGTGGCGATGCTTTTGTCCTAAGTCAACGTATATTTCCCGGACAGGTGCAGCCCAGGCGTGCTTTATCTCAAACGACATGGCCTTGTTTCGGCCCTCCAACGTTTCTTGTCTTTTAATGGACCACTGTTCTCACTTTTTAGCCGGAAAAGATTCAAAAAATAAAAAGGCCTCAAAACTCTTAATCTGCCCTCTTGATATTAATCTACAGACGAAAATTGCAGTTAATCGTCGTTAGATTGAGTTGCTGGGAAAATAGTAAAATCTAACGTATAGCAAAAACAGTATCGGCCGATTTGAAAATGAAAATTGGATTGTCTGAACATTGAAACTCAGCTCGATCCAAATATCCATTGAACTGAAAGTCCAGAGAGTTCGATTTCGAGGAAATTGTCCCTAGACTAGCTTTAAGTGACAAATGTTGCGCACAGAACGAGATACTTCTGGTATTATATTCTTACATTATGCTTCTTACTCGTTTCGATTTGCAATACCAAAAACTATTAGCTTACTGATTATCTAGCTTGTGCCAGAACAGATCTAACAAAAAACGCACCAAATTATACTCTAAAACAATATTAAACATTTAAATTACATTCATATAAGCCCATTAAATTGTTTTAATGAATGGGCAAGTGTAAGTAAGTAACCAAGTAAACTTTAAAGACAGATTTTTAAAAAATCTGGTACAGATTTGATTTTATTTAACTCTTTTAAACGAGTCTTCATAATCTAATACATCAAAATCTCGTTTCACAGTGTTTGTAGCAAAAGTCCCCCGAAACGGCTTGACCGATTGTTATGAAATTTTTTGTGTATATTCGGTAGGTCTGAGAATGGACGTAAACTATTTTTCATACCCCTATGTGATAAGGGTGGTCCACCCCAAAATTTTGTTTTTGTTTTTGGGCAAACATTTTTATTTTTTTATGATTCGGCAATAAAAATTAAATACAACCATAAATTTTCACCCTTCTACATTTCACTATTTTTTAATAGCAATATTAGTACTTTAATAACTTTCTACTTTGAATATAGAGATAGTTAATTATTGTGGGTACGTGTATAGAAAAGGACATTGAAAAAAATAATAATATAACTCAGCTTAGCAACACAAAATTTACTATTATTTACTGTTGTGTAATGTACCCACTGTTTTGGCCCCTTTGGCAACATTTTTGTTTTTTATTCTACCCGGAATTGAACAAGCATTCTTCTTATTTCCAATATTGTATTTGTAATTTATTCATTTCAGTGAACCTTTTACATGTAAATTCGAAATATGGGTGGGCAAGTATTATAACTGTGCCAAATTTTAAGTCAATATCTTCAAACTACATACAAATACATAAAGAAACACTAACAATGTACCTACTTAACTTGATTGCTAATTTAGTACACTCGCATACTATCATAGTTTTAAGTACCATTTTAGCTTTTTTAAGTTCTCATACTAAGAGAATGCAAATTATTTTTGAGAATTAAGTTTCTTTAACCGTAGATCGAGATAAATAGTTGTGATAAATGACCGGGATAAAGTCTCACGACAACGGTTATTTTTTTACGATATTGGTCCAGAATTATAAAAAAAATATATTTATTAACTAGCTTCGCCCGCGACTTCGTCTGCATAGGATCTTCGAGAGATATATGCTACTTTTTTGTAGTTTGTAGTTTTTTGTTTTATATTCGTGTAACTCTTACGGGTTTTGCAGCGCACGTTAGAATGTTTATAATAAATTAAAAAAAAAAAATGTTATATAAATTATAGCTTATATGTTATTCTGATGTATGAGCTATTATATTGTAAGGTTTCATTAAAATCCATTCAATAGTTTTCGCGTGAAAACGTAACAAACATCCACACAGACATCCATACAAACTTTCGCGTTTATAATATCAAAATCAAATCAAAATCATTTATTTCACAAATCAAGCAATATACATATAACAAAACATAATTTATTTAAAATTCAATTATTGGCTTGTACAGTGAGTATTGGCGTGCAGTACCTACACTAAGTACAAGACTTGTGCTGTATATTAGTGGGGCGTGTTAACCACGAGACATTTTTAAAAGCAGAAAATAAAAGATTAATCTTATACCAAAAAGTACGAACCAGAGAATTTGATTTATTATCCGAAGAAATGTATAGAAAAATGGAAAATAAAACACAATAGTTTTTTAATTGTTATAGGAAGGGGATAATCTGACTTGTGAAATTATAAGGAATTTGGCATAAGTAACGAGTTTGGCATAGAACAACGTAAATCGTTTTATTTGTCTTCATATAAACAACAATTTCAGACACAACATAAAACGAAGTAGCGACTTACATATGATGACAAGAAATTAAATAGTCACTTAAAGTATGTTTTGAACTGATTTAAAATAATAGGTCGAGGCGAAAGTCTTTTTGTATTTTGTATGTATAAAGTTGTAATCAAATCTCTTTGGTCGTATCTTTTGTACTGGGCTGTTTACGATACTATTAAAAAGGTGACATTACAAAAAATATATAAAAAAACAAAACCAACTGTTTCCCGCCATTTTAAAATTGTTTCTGTCTAAGAAAACGAGTGAACTTACAAAGAAATGCGGTATATTTTGAAATGGAAGGGAAAAAAGCGACTAAAGCCGCGAAACACAGAAATTTACCGTTTATCGACCTAATGCGGTGTCAGTAAGAATAGCATAATGTTGGTTCAAGCGTTTTCAGGCGGAAATTTTAACGTTAAAGATGCAGTTCTCTCTGGACGCCCTGTTACAGATAAATTCGATGCCGTTTATGAAAAATTGGAGCAAGATATTAGTGGTTACGATATTGCTGAAGAACTGAGCACAGAATACCACAGAATAGTTTTGAGGCTTTTGAAAAGATCTTGGCATAAAAAAGGTCAATCCATGAGCATTGATACATGGAAGAGAACTTATACATAGAAAATACGAAAAAAGTTTCTTCACAACCTATTATGTTATGGACTGGATTTAATGGGTCTCTGCTGCTACAAAACCGAGCACGGTGCGGCGTTTGCATTTAAACAGGACCTAAGTGATGACACGAACATCGATAAACTTGGTGAGGCCAATAGATAACGTGTTCTATGTAATTTGTAGCAAACCACGTTATAAGGTGAGCGTTATCATTGTCAAATCAAATCAAATTGTATTTATTGCGTAATATGGGTCATAAACAAGGCGCAGATTCAGTTTTTGTGTAGGTACATCCATATTCAGCGTTTAACGCATGCAATGTTAAAGCTTTACATTCATTTTATTATTACGTTTTTGTATCAGCACAATGGCAGGGTTATTTATTTATAATAATTACAATATATTTTTAAATGCTCTTACCTCATATAAAATTTAAAACAATAAAAAAGTATTAATAATATTATACAAACTTAAAAATAGCGACAAAAAAATTAAATAGGTCATTCAAAATTGTCATCTGCTAGGTAATAATTAATACTATAGTATGCTTTTTGTATTAAGAGCTTTTTAAATTTCAACTTAAATAAATTTAAACCAGGAGCATCTAGCACACTCTTTGGGAAATGATTGTACAAACGCACAGCCATGCAGATTACACTTTTATTGTATAAAGCCGTTTTGTTTCAGGGAAACAAATTTTATTGTTGTGTCTATTACTTAAACGGGTTATAAAAAGATCCATATCACTCTAACCGCCGATGTTAATTAATGCTGAAATTATAGTATTTACTTTAAAGCAAACATACTCGTACTTCTAACATTGTATTCGACTTTCTAGATTAATCATCATCATATCAACTAAAATACGTCCACTCCTGAACATAGGCCTCCCCCATAGATTCCAGAGTGTGAGGCCTGCACCCAACGGCTCCCAGCAACCTTTATCAGGCCGACGTTCCATCTACTGAGGGCCGTTCTACGCTGCGCTTTCCAGTGCGTGGTTTCCACTCTAGAACCTTTCTGCCCCATGGCCGTCAGTTCTTCGAGCTATGTGCCCTCTCCACTTCAGCTTGCTAATCCTTTGTGCTATGACGGTGGCTTTGGTTCGTCTACGAATCTTCTAATTTAATTTCGTAGAGAACACCAAGCATAGCCATCTCCAGAGCACGCATAGCACACCTTCTTATGAGGCCCTGAGGTATTTTAGACGAGAAGACGTCACGCAGTTTCCCGAACGCTGTCCAACCGAATTGAATTCGTCGACTTACCTCTGACCAACTCTAGATTAACTAGTGGTACGCCCCGAACTCTCGCGAGTCTCCCAAAACACACAAAAAATAAATATTCTTAGGGCGACTCGCAACGATGCCTAAACGTATTTAGTGGCTAAATATGATTTAAGGAGTTGTCAAATCATACAAATACGTAAAATTTAAACATATTTAGTCGCTAAATACGTTTAGGGATCGTTGTGCAATCCGGCCTTAATCTTTGACGAATAAAATAGTGCCACGAAATAAGCAACCAAATGACTTGACCTACAGTTTCATTCAAATTCCAGATAACGGGAGTTCATGTACATTGGGTATTTTTTTGTGGTAGAAGTTGCAGTTATTCTATATTTCAGTCTTTTGCCTATATTTGTGTGACTAAAACTACGCGTATACCAAAGTTTAGAACTGCAGGGTCACTGGTGTACCATGTTAATTTTGTCAAATTTCAGTTTTTATCATGGCTGATAACTTAAAAACTACAACATTTAAACTAAAAATAAAAACGGAGTCGAAATGTACTCACAAAAACCTTTATTAGATGTACCATTTGGCTAGATAGTCCCATTTTGTTTTTTTTTTGCCCCTTTTGAACCACAATATCTCAACAACCACTCACATTTTTAGCTCATTTAGTCACACGAAAATTGTGCCACCACTACCTACCTGTATACCAAATTTCATGATGATCGAATAAATGCTTCGAAAGTTATCCTCGGACAAATCGATCAAAAATAGTGGCACGAAAAGATAATCAGATGTAACTTGATCTACAGTTTCATTCAAATTACAGGTAACGAGAGTTTATGTTAATTGTTTACCCGTTTTGGGGTATCAATTGCAGTTATTCTGGATTTCAAACTATTGCCTATATTTGTGTCACTAAAACTACACGCATACCAAATTTCAGCACTGTGGGGCCACTGGTGTACCAGTATAATAAAAACGGAACTTTAACAAATTCACATTTTGTCAATGTTCAGTTTTCATTATAACTCAAAAACTACAGACTACTTAGACTACATAGAACTACAAAGACTACATAGAATACTAAAAATTAAAACGGAATCGAAATGTAGGTACTAATGAAGACCTTTCATTTGACATCCCATTTGACCTAATAGTTTCATTTTCATTTTTTTTACCCCTCTTGAACCCCAATGTCTCAACAACTCTCCAACATTTTTAGCTTATTGAGTCACACCAAAATTGTGCCATCACTGCCTACCTATGTATCAAATTTCACGATGATATACCCTCCTGTCTAGGGAACCCTTCTTGTGCGTGGTTCGACTCGCGCTTCACCAGTTATTTATTTGTCAAAATCGTGTGTTTTGACATTGATTGTTTTTAATTTCATGCCATTTAATAGAGCCACAGAGAACTAATATACAAGCGTAGAGCTCAAGAACTGATTAGACCGGTTTATAATGTTGCGACAACGTTTAATTCAACTACATGGCTGTATTTTCTAAGGGTTTGATGGAACTGAAAGCTACTTCGGAGTGTGATTCCACATTGCAATTCTTTTACCTGTAGCATTTTACTAAATAAGTTGGTCAAGCGCGTGTTGAACCACGCACAGGGAACGGTTTTGTTGTTAGATATCTGATAGAATACTAATAAGCATAAAGAGACCAGACCCGGAACAAATATCTGTAGATCTTGCAAATATGAAATGTTTTTATTTTCATATGCCTTGTATGAAAATAAAAACATTTGACGCTGCCGTGGCGCAGTGAGCGAATAGCCGAGGAGGTCCCGGGTTTGTTTCATATTTGCAAGATCTACAGATATTTGTTCCGGGTCTGGTCTCTTTATGCATATTAGTATTCTATCAGTTATCTGGCTCCTATAGTAGGTACAAGCTTTGCTTAGTTTTGGGCTAGATGACGCTATGTGAAATATCCAGCATTATTTATTTAACTATTATATGATTTTTTTTATAGTTTCCTTTACTTGTGTTTTAAGATTTATAGCACTTTGGTACCGTACGGTATTTAATAATTTCAATTTCATACTTCTACACGTTCCTGAGAAAAAGGGTATTGATAGATACGGAAGGAAGTGATTCTTTATTGGGTTCCCTTTTTCCTTTTAAGTTACGGAACCCTAAAAAGTAAGTAATTAGTGCAAACATAAGTAGGCCGCAGCTTGCGAAAAGAGCCTAATTGCAAAGAACTCTTTATATTTCCCCCGGTGAAGGAAAAAAGTATATCCGAATGAAATGAAAGAGAAACTCGACCCCAAAAAAAAACACGAATAGTTTCGCATTTCAAAGTTAAACCGAGGAAGTTTCAGATTTCAGGCAAAAAAAAATACTTTTCATTACTCATGCTCTGAAAGTACGCTATTGTAAATCATAAACTACTTTTTAAATGCGATTGCCGGTCCTGGGAACGTAGCCAAATTACATTCGCTACGAATCTATTCGATTTCTACATACATTTGTTGTTGCTGTATCACGTGGTTCATCTATAGCGTGTGTCCAATCCCATACATTTTCGGACTTATCGTCCAGCGTCATCGCTAATTAACTGTGACTTGGCTAAGCCCTCTGAACCGAAAGTAAATTTGAAAATAGAACGGGGCTAATTATTTATGCTTATTTTTTTTTTAAAGTAGTTGTATGCCCGCGACCTTGTCTGTAACTTTCTGGATCTAGACATCAGCGCCACCTTCCGGGTCCTATTATCGATCTAAACCATCAAGATACCCATTCAAACACACAAAAAATAAACCAGTCGAGCCGTTATTGAGTTAAAGAGAGACAAACAGCAATTAATTTCTGAAGTGAAAACTTCTTTAGGCGCGTTGGGTATTTTTTGAGATGGGAAAAAACCATTGAACTCACGACACTACTACCGACAGTTCTGTACATAATTTGATTTTTTCTTTAGTTTGTTGGGGGGCATAACACAACTTTCTTAGGAAAAAACTTTTTTAGGCGCGTTGGGTATATTTTGAGATGGGAAAAAACCATTGAACTTGCGACACTGTTACCGACAGCTCTGTATATAATTTGATTTTTTTAGCTTGTGGGGGTGGGGGGAGGGGGGGGGGGCATAAGACAACTTTATTAGTAAATTTTCATGTTTATGCGACCTCCATCATGATCATTTTGTAACATCCAAATTTTTGAAGTGAAAACTTCTTTAGGCACGTTGAGTATGTTTTGAGATGGGAAAAAACATTAAACTCGCGACACTGTTACCGACAGCTCTGTATATAATTTGATTTTTTTAGCTTGTGGGGGTGGGGGAGGGGGGGGGGCATAAGACAACTTTATTAGTAAATTTTCATGTTTATGCGACCTCCATCATGATCATTTTGTAACATCCAAATTTTTGAAGTGAAAACTTCTTTAGGCACGTTGAGTATGTTTTGAGATGGGAAAAAACATTAAACTCGCGACACTGTTACCGACAGCTCTGTATATAATTTGATTTTTTTTTTAGTTTACGGCACTCCGGGAGTGCCACTTTTTTATATTATAGAGATAGGTAGAACAGGCCACAGTATGTTGTGAAAAAATATAATAGACAAGCTGTTATGAAAAGTTCGTTTTAGAATTTATGATGAAAATTTATGTATTACACTGGAGTGTAAGCCATCAATTACATCCAAGCTATTTTGGTGTACGAGCAAACACGAGCGAGGACGCTAATGAGCCGAGGTTTACGGTCCTTATATAACAAAATACTACACCGCTTTGGTGTACAAGATGCGTACAGCTAAGGTACACTACCGTCATCTGTTTTTCCTAAAGAATACAATTCGGACCTCTAAGGTACGAGTAAATAGGTTTCTTCTAGATCTTCGTGCTTCATCTTATACCACATCATCGCTTACCATCAAGTGAGTTTGTGGTCAATTGAAGATCTATCCAGTTAAAAAACAACTCTTATGTACGTAAAATCTCATATATACTGTTATATCATCATTCGAGGTAAAAGAAAATAAGAAGTTTTACCAGAGCAAATATGTAACTCAAGCCATGTCATTAATTCTGCTAATAGCGTTAGTATTTTGTCAACGGTTAAAGGTATGAAGTGTGAACAGTTCGCGTGGCGGTCACCGGAAGAGGAGGAAGTGACGATTACCGCTGGTATTTACGGGAAGCAATTTGCTGCCGATAGGAGTTGCGACAACAGACTAATGACGCCTAATAGTGCACTCCGGCCCTTAGCTTCATTATGAACGACGAAAGAAATAGAAGAGATTTCTTGGAACTTTGCCGACCTCTATGGTCACACTGTTCGGGTTAGTAGTTTTTGCTGGAAGAGTGTTTTATTCAGTACTTAGATGATTTGAATTTCAAATGGAATACAAGAGATCATTTTATTTTATTATATCTGTAATTTAACCCGTGGAACAAATGTTTGCGTGATCTACAGATATTTGTTCCGTGTCTGGGTGTTTTTCTATATATTATAAGTATGTATTTACAAAAAAAAAGTATATAAGTATTCTATCAGTTATCTGGTTCCCATAGAACAAACTCTGCTTAGTTTGGGGCTAGATAGCGCTGTGTGAAATGTCTAGCGATATTTATTTATTTGTATTTTTTTAATATTATTGTTTTTATTGGATTAAGCCCGGCTAGCACAAAGATCTCTAAACATATTTAGTGATTAAATATGTTAAAATTAGACGTATTCGTATGATTTGACAACTCTCTAAGTCATGTTTTTGGCGGATTCCTATATCCGTCGGTTACCAGCTACGACTCGCTTCTCCTTGAAAACGTGTCAAAAGATTGACACTAGTTTCATACACACTTTTTCAAGGAGTTGTAGCTGGTTACCGACGGATATAGAAACCCGCCATTAGCCACTAAATACGTTTTAGCGCTATCATAGCAGAAATCGCCCTAAATGTTGATTATGTAATTT
This sequence comes from Philereme transversata, assembly GCA_963924445.1. Taxonomy (NCBI): domain Eukaryota; kingdom Metazoa; phylum Arthropoda; class Insecta; order Lepidoptera; family Geometridae; genus Philereme; species Philereme transversata. The sequence continues at coordinate 22,403,986 of OZ004348.1, read as the reverse complement.
TATTGATTCTTGTGTAGGTTAAAACAAAATTGTTAATTCTTTTGTGAATAAATTAAATTAAAAACTCAAAGGTTAACTAGAAGAGAATGCTATCTAGAATTAGTTCGCCTGTGCACAGATAATTTTTATTTTGTGCTCTAACGAATTTGAATTCAATCATTCAAAAACGCGTAAACGACGGATTCTGTTTTCACTACATGACAAACGTTGCATGCATTAGGTACATGATCTGAAAATATTATGTTTCCGGAACTTGGTGGTATCTTATCACTCTTTCTACGATGCAATCTTACAGAAAGGGTGACTAATCAACATTGAGCTTTGAGCGCTGCGCAGCAAAAGCGCATAGCAGCATGTTTTGTTTGTTTCCTCATTATAATCTACTAGCTTCCGCTAACAGCGTTTGTAAACAAAAAGTAGCCTATGTTTGATGTCATAATCTATCAAAACGCCAAATTTTATCGAAATCGGTTCAGTCATTACGACGTGATTGTGTAACAAACACACAAACATCCAAACTTGCACATTATTAGTGTGATGAGGAGCGAATACAGAGCATATCACCGCATTTACGTGTCAACAAATACTTTTAAGTATTACAATACGTATGTTAGTCACTGAGGTAAATATACCTTTGTATATTTATTTGTTTGTTACTCAATCACGTCGTAATGACTGAACCGATTTCGATAAAATTTGCTGGTTTGATAAATTATTACCTGGATTCTATCATAGGCTACTTTTTGTTGACAAACACTACTGGCGGAAGCTAGTAGATTATAATGAGGTAACAAACATAAATATATAATATATTTTACGGGCCGTAGAATTAAGTTTTAACATTTTATACTTTTGTGTTGATGTCTGAAATAAAGATGTATTATTATTAAAACGCAGCATAGCTTAATATTCTTTAATAGCTTAATAAGTGAAAAGTTGCTTCATTAGTTGTATCACAGTTTTTGTTAATAAGTTGATAACTAGTGGTTCGCCCCGAACTGAGATCTCGCAAGTCACCCATAAAAACAAAAAAAAAATGTTATTCGTAATCTTTAACTATCAAACCAGTGCCACAAAATGCATAACCAAATACATGACCTACAGTTTCATTCAAATTACAGGCATAGGGAGTTCATGTGAATTTGGTCCTCTATTTTGGGGTACAAATTGCAGTTATTCTGGATTTCAGACTTTTGCCTATATTTGTGTCACTAATGCTACACGTATACCAAATTTCAGCACTGTGGGGTCACTGGTGTACCCTGTGAGTTTTGTCAAAGTTCAGTTTTTATTACGACTAATAACTCAAAAACTGCAAGGACTAAACCAAAAATAAAAACGGGGTCGAAATGTACTTATAAAGGCCTGTTATTAGACGTACCACTCGACCGGATAGTCTCATTTGGGTTTTTTTACCCCCCTTGAACCCCAATATCTCAACTACCCCTCCCCCCCACATTTTTATCTCATTTAGTCACACACCAAAATTGTGCCATCATTACCTACCTGTTTAGCAAATTTCACGATGATCGGATAAACGCTTCGAAAGTTATCGTCGTATACATACATATAAGGCCGATTTACCCAAGTTGATTTGGAGATTTCATCGATCAATTACAATCAACTTATATATTTTTTGCCAGTGGTAGATCGACTTTAGTATTCGTTATATTTCGAAATTAATTAAAATCGAGCGTAAAGAGAACGGAATTGAAATATTTTGGTTGGCTGCGAGGCGGCGACTTAAACAAATTGAAAACATCGATTTTAGCCTTAAATCAGTCGAACTGTACAAAATATACCCTCACAAGACTGAGCTGTGTTTTGAAATCATAATTATCATAGATTTTGACATCATTGTAGAATTACTATAATACGTAATGCGCATTTTAGAGCATTCAGACTTCTCAAAGGTATTTAAACGATTGACAGATAGTATTTTTCAAACTTTCGCGATTACTATATATAATTACTGATTTACACGTCGCAATAACAAATAAAAAGATACATAAACGACATTCGTGACCTCCGTGGCGCAGTGGGCGAACAGCCGGCTGAGACGCAGAAGGTAGTGGGTTCGATTCCTGCCGCGGAACAAATGTTTGCATGATCTACAGATATTTGTTCCAAGTCTGGTTGTTTTTCTATATATTATAAAGTAGGTATGTATTCACAAAAAAAGTATATAAGTATTCTATCAGTTATCTGGTTCCCATAGTACAAGCTCTGCTTACTTTGGGGCTAGATAGCGCTGTTTGAAATCTCCAGCAATATTTCTATTTTATTTTATTTATGTACGACCACGTGGCAGACCGCGACGCCGATGGAAAGACGAACTTGACTTGTATATGGAAGACTGGACTACACAAGCGTATGATAGAGTGGAGTGGAAGGAAGGAAGGGAGGCCTTTGCCCTGCAGTGGGACAGTACAGGCTCCAAATAATAATATAATATTTTATTTATTTATTCATGTAAGAATGTTCGTGTCTTTTCCTTTTGTGCTGAGTCCATCAACTTCAGGCATAAAGGTATAAAGCCTCATCTGCCTGTAATTTCACCAGTAACCATACCCTTCAAACCGAAACACATCAATGCTACTTGGCTGCAAAAATAGGTTTGGTCGTAGTTCATCCCCGGGAGAGCCCTTTCACAAGAAACTGTACTATTCTTAATAATGGTAAATGGTTACCTAATAGTAATTAAGTAAAATCTTGTAATAACCACATCAATTCTAACCGTCGATATACCTCGTCCCAAACGAGCTGAGTGGTAAGAGAATTGAGTTTCTCCAAATTCGCAGTTTCGATTGTGAGCTTACACACTCCAATGGCTAGACGTTCCTATTCAACAACTATTGAAAGGCTCGATCTTGAATCGAAACACGATCGGTTGCGGTCTGGGCTCGGGATACTTTTGTACACTTGTAAAGTAAACGCATTATTATTATTATTGAAATGTTAAAATTGCCTTTCGTTTAATTTTCGTTTAGAGCATAAAACATCAAAAATAAACAGTGAACATAAACAACTAACTAAGCACGGCTAGGCACTTCCCTTACCAATAAAATATTGAATAGAATAGAATACTCTTTATTGTAAACTGTTTTTAACAAAAAGTCGTAGGTTATTAAAAATACGTAACAAACAGGTTGCCCTTTTCGGGCATACAATAGGTAACCAATAACTTATATTGGTTCTTTCTTACATAAAAGAAGAAGAACAAGACATTTCAATCGTTATAAAATTCTTACATTGTGTAAAATACTTTTAAAATTATCCATTTCTACAAGCTTTATATTAAATTGCAATGTATGTATGTTTGTCCGGTAGAATCATGCAACTGAATTTTAAGCCCGTTCCCCTCAACCGATTGAGCTGAAATTTGGAATACATATGTAACTTCTGTGACAATGCAATAATATGGTTCCATGGAAGTGGTCCCATCATGGATACGGGTGCTAGACAACGAAACTTCTGAGTGGATAATAGTAGGCTACTAGTGTTTGGGCTCATTTGCATCTGCTTGAGGTTCCGATTATGAATTTTAAAAAGCTTGTGTTGCAAAAGTAATTTTTTCAACAAAAAACTTATTTAAGACTATTTTCAAATAAATTTTCGTAATTCCTACAAATAAATTAAAAATTAAATTAAATTAACATGACGAGATTAATTTGATCTCGTCTGCATACTCGCTTAGCGCGTGCAACGATACAAAATACTTATAGGATTTATTTATAGATCAGTTTATTTTTACCGTCAATGTCAATATGAAAAGTGTCGCAACAGATCTAACAGAAATGAAACTTCCGAAATTATACGATCTTGAGTTACGTTTATATGACTCGATATGAAATATTTGTTTAAACAGTTATCATCTAAATACTGATTAGCTTTGGAAACCAATATCTTTACAACCTCTCCATCGATTCAGTTCATAAACTTATGACAGAAAAATTTTATAGTACAAGCTATCGACCTACTGCACTTTCTGTAGATCGAATCAACGGTTCGATAGTTATGCTCGGACAAACATACATACATACCGCCCAAGTTGCCACTGATATCTCTGTTACGTGAAGAGAAAACTTTGTACTCCTATCTAAGCTTATTGCGTGTACGGAGGAGCGTGAGATTTGGCATGGTTAAAGTGTATGTGGAGAAGGATGGGTTAATTAAACTTAAGCTAAAAAAACAAAATATAATATAATAATATAGGAATAGTCTTCCTGCTGAAGTTTTTCAAAGAAACGGATTATGGTGATTTTGATAACCTTTCAGACTCCCTAGATAGATGATAAATACAAGGTGTTTGGTAATATATTGACGATATTCAAGTGACGGTTTGTCAAAACCGTCCGGCCAAGTAAAACATAAAACCGGCCAAGTGCGAGCCAGACTCGTGCACGAAGGGGCCCGTACCATTATCTATAAAAACGGCAAAAAAAATCACGTTTGTTGTATTCGCCACCACTTAAATATTTGTTTAATTTTAATTTAATTATTTATTTTTAAACCAATTGTATAACTAAATATTCTGTGAATATTTCAAGCATCTACCTCTTGCCGTTATCAATAACGAGCTAAAACGAGTAAAAAAAAGTTTAGGTGATTAATTCGACATAAAACTTATTGCCTACTCTAGCAATCGACATCCAAAAATAAATTCCGATTTGGTACCTCTTTCGGAAATGGCTGCAGGTTTTGGTTCAGAAAGGGACAACAAGAGATATCTCGAGACGTCACCAATACAGTATCTGTGGTTAGATAGCAAGCATTATGCAATAGCACTATATACGATTATATTCTTATGACTCTGTTGTGATGCGAATAAATGTATTTCTTTCTTTCTTTCTTTTCTTTACATAAGTTTAGTAAAGTGTTTGTTTTTACATGCCAAATTAAATTTCACATTTCTATGGTAAAAATTCCACAAATTTATTTATTATGCTCATCAAAATAACCCCTTTCATTTTTGTGCGTATATTATCAAACAACCTATATAATCCATTCGATATAAAGTCTTTTCTTCCAAAATACCTTGACGAAAGTCTTTGATTAGTGATGACGTATGGCACAGAAACGGGCCCCCATAAGAAGGCTCAAGGTCACTCAGCTCAAAATGAGCTGAAGTAGAAATGGGCGGGGCACATAGCTTGAACAACTGATGGCCCAGCGTTGCTGGGAGCCATTGAGTGCAGGCCTGCTATACAGCTGTACTGACTACGGAACCCTTCACTGTGCGTGGCCCAACACGCTCTTAGCCAATTTATTTAAGACTCAATTTTTTTTTAAACTTACCGTTTTGCAGGCCACGAGTGGGGACCACGCACTGGGAAGGGCGGCGTAGGTATACTAGATGAAAACGCTACTAACAAAAGTTGCTTGATGCCGTTGCGGGCAAACCGCACTAGACCGGTCACTCTGGTGATATAATGTGGAAGGTCCATGTTCAGTGGTGGACATTCTGTGGCTGAAATGATAGTGTTACGCTGTTACACAATAAGAAATAGCCGAAATTTCTCGAACGCTTTTGTCTTACCTGCTGTGTTATTGTCTACGGTTGCGCAGGATGGGGATTGGTCATTCTGTCGAAACACCGACCCTTTTCCTGGAACGTTCGAGATCAGTCTAGTGTAGTGAATTGTGTGCGATATAAATAGGCCGGAGAGATGGCCGGACAGTCAGTCTGGATTTTGCTATACGTGCGAACATTTCGGTGACTTTAAGTGGTGCAACAGTGGTGTGAATTAGTGCGTTGTGATTACGTGTGACCAAGTTCGTGTAGTCATCGTTTTAGTGTTGAAGAAAAGTGTTATTTTGATTAGATCGATTCTCATTATTTTATCCCGAACCCTCAGCTCGTAACAATATGTTGATGACGCCGTCACGATGAAATGTGACGATCATCACACTAAAGGCACTAAAGCCTATGATTATTATCATGTTTTGCAATGTAATTGCTCTGAATTGACTTATCAATTAGTCATCAACCGCAATCAGCCCGCAATTACAACACAATAGCTTCCCTTAAGCTATCTTGTGATTGTTTAGTTCACTTCACAGCAATCGGATCTCGGCTACATACCGTAGCCGCGCCGGCACGCGTGGTTTTTCAATGAAATCTAGCAATCCATTTAACAAAACACAATAAAAGTATGGCTTAGGTCGTACTACAGGTCATAACCTATCTAATATATATACTAAACTTCAGCGAAATCGGTTCAGCCATTTAGTCCCGAAAAGGTAGCAAACAGACAGACAGAGTTACTTTCGAATCACTCTAATATTATAAATTTGATAGTTTGGATGTTTGTTTATTTGTTTGTTACTCAATCACGTCGTAATGGATGAACCGATTTCGATAAAATTTAGTGTGTTCATAGATTATGACCTGGATTTAAACATAGGCTACTTTTTAGTGACAAACAACGCGCGCAAAGCCGCTGGTGGAAGCTAGTTTATAATATAAGTATGCATTCGAAAGTAATTCGGTATGTCTGGTTGTAACGTTTGTCACACAACAATATTAACACTAAACTTAAACTGCTAATTACATAAAATAGTAAGATGCAAATGTATATAGTTATGAGCACGCGATGCCCTAATTAGAACAAATAAACTCAAGAATAAATACTAATCCCAGGAGACATCCTTGGATCTCTTTTTCAGTATAACAAGAAAATATCCACATCACTTGAGAACGACTGCAGAGATTTGTATTTTTTTAAATGCTCCTCAATATTCGAATAATTTTAGAGAAAAAATTTGTGGAAAAGTTGCCCGAAAAAAGTATAAATTCGGGAAAAACTGAAAGTTATTTTTTGTATGGGACTTTTGAACGAACTCAAGATCACTAGGCTATATTTTATTTAAAAATACGAGCGAACCCGGGACGGGGCAGCTAGTACTAAATAGTTGATTAGTGGTATCGATCGGCAGGACCATCAATGCACAGAGTACAAACAGAAGCCAAACTTCCTAAGAAAGAACACGAATACAAAAATTTTAAACATTATGTTATTATTAATTATATTATATTATATTATATTATATTATATTATATTATATTATATTATATTATATTATATTATATTATATTATATTATATTATTATTATATTATTGACGACCTCGGTGGCGCAGTGGGCGTATAGCCGACTGAGACGCAGGAGGTAGCGGGTTCGATTCTCACCGCGGAACAAATGTTTGCATGATCTACAGATATTTGTTCCGTGTCTTGGTGTTTCTATATTATTATAAGTATGTATTTACAAAAAAAAAGTATTTAAGTATTCTATCAGTCATCTGGTTCGCATAGTACAAGCTCTGCTTAGTTTGGGGCTAGATAGCGCTGTTTGAAATGTTCAGCAATATTTATTAATTATTATTATTTATTTATTTATTAAAATTGGTAGAATGTCTAGGACTTGCCTCTGGTACAATACAAAGAATATTAATCAATATGAAGTTAACTCTTTTAGTAGTAGGTCATAAGTGGTACATGTGTGTTTGGGGGGGGGGGGTGTATGTGTGGGTATGATCGAATGTTCGAGGGGGATGGTGATAAGGATTTGAGGAAGGTTTAGAGAGTGATGAAACACCGTGATGGGTCACACGAATGTAATCTTTGTTTGAACCTCGAAATAAAACGAATGGAGTAAATTGAGTAAGTAGAAACCTTCAGACCTTCAGGTTTTTACTTTTATATCTATGAAAAGTCTTCGCTGTTTGGTGGATATAACCATCGGTCGTTGATCCCTGAATACCACGTGACTAAGTTGTACACAACGCAATTCATAAAGAAGATTGTGTTTTGCGCAATTTTCAAGTGGCTCTTTAGAGATGAACTTATTACATCATAACAGCCACATGACGTCTACTGCTGAACATAAGCGTCCACCATAGAGATCCAAAGCAACCGATCTTATGCGGTGTGCACCCAAAATCAACCTATTTTTCAAACGTTCGCGATCACTGTACAAAATTACTCATTAAAACGGGTATTTATCGCGGTCGTAGCCGTGGCTGTTGCAACACAGTCGAAACGTCTTTTTATTTTTATAACAAATAAAAAAAGTACATACGCAATAAATACCTGTTTTAATAAGTAATTATCAAGTTATTTACCGGATACTATACCTGTATGAGACTAGTATCCCGTAATTAAGTTGATGTTGAATGAGGATGAAAATACAGAGGAGGCCTATGTCGAAAGACAACCTGTTTCTAATGCAATTAATTTTAAGCAAAGCGAATTTATGTAAAAATTAAGAAAATACTGTACAGAAATAAATGATTTTATTATTATTTACATATATTTATTTTAAAACTTGTGTATAAAAATATTTATTCACTACAAAGCATCTTAGAAAATAAAACAGTAAAAAATATATAATTGAACGAGCGAAGCGAGATCTCTAAATCAACTTCGGCAAATCGGCGTTGTATGTATGTATGTTTGTCCGAAGATAACTTTCGAAGCATTTATCCGATCATCGTGAAATTTGGTATATAGGTAGGTAGTGATAGCACAATTTTGGTGTGACTAAATGAGCTAAACATGTGGGGGGTTGTTGAAATATTGGGGTTCAAGAGGGGACAAAAATGAGACTATCCTGTCAAATGGCACGTCTAATAAAAGGTATTTATGAGTACATTTCGGGACCGTTTTTATTTTTAGTTTAAACTTGGTAGTTTTTAAGTTATTAGCGATAATAAAAACTAAACTATGACAAAATTCACAGGGTAACCAGTACACAGTGCTGAAATTTGGTATGCGTGTAGCTTTAGTGACACAAATATAGGGAAAAGTCTGAAACCCAGAATAACTGCAATTTCTACCCCAAAAACGAGGACCCAATTAACACGAACTCCCGACACCTGTAATTTGAATGAAACTGTAGGTCATGTATTTTGGTTATGAATTACGTGGTACTATTTTGATAGTCAAGGATTACAAATAATATTTTTTTGTTGTTATGGGAGACTCGCGAGATCTCAGTTCGGGGCAAACCACTAGTATTATATCTCTTTACATATATAATTCTACTGTACGTGTGTATGTCACGGAACTCCTCCTAAACGGCTGGACCGATTTGAATGAATTTTTTTGTATGCGTTTGGGTGGCGCCCTGAATGGTTTAGATTCACAAATCAGTCCGGCAGATGGCGCTGCAGTCGGTATCTACATTATTTATCTATACTGCAACTAAACGGCTGGATCGACTTGAATGAATTTTTGTGTATGCATTCATTCATGCATTCATTTTGTATGTACTCATTTATTCATTTTGTGTATGTATTCATTCAATGCATTTTAATTTTTTTGTACGCTGTGTTTTGATATTATATGTATCGCATTTGCGTAAATATTGAGCGTATTATATTCAAATATAAGATACGTGCATAGGATTTCGTTTATTTTTTGACATTTTAATTTGAGTGTATTATATTAAGTGTGTTTCGTTATTTTTTTTTTTTTACAATGATTTTTGATATTTTAGGTGTCGCATTTCAGTGAATATTAAGTGTATTATATTCACATATAAGTTACGTACACAAAACAATGCCACGTCTTCGTGGACGAGGGGGAAATATTGGTCGACGGACTCAGAATTCACAATAAATCCAGAACCGTCGGTTAAATAGGTCGGTAGAAGATCAATTGACGGACAATCAAAATTTAAGAAACCAAGCTGCAATCACACGTGTTAATGAAAGTCAAGAGCAACGCAACGAACGCTTTCGAAGGTGAAGTTGTTCTCCTGCTACGAATCCCAATAATCCCTTCAGACTCACCCATTCCATTCAGACGTCTGCAATTTCCAATCCGCTTGCCATGACTATTGATAAGTCACAAGGTCAAACAATGTCGATTTGTGGGTTGGATCTAGAAAATCCGGTCTTTTCACATAGCGAATTATATGTGGCGTGTTTTCGCGTTGGAAATCCGTCAAGTTTATTCATTTTTACTCCTCAGGAATTGACTAAAAATATTGTTCATTAACTCGCATTATGATAAATTAAACAAACATTATTGATTATAACAAATTTCCTTTAGAAAAATTGATGTTATTTCAAAGTAAATAATAATAAATTAAATTTATTATTTGTTTTTCATTTCATACTTTGTTTAATATCCTAATCGTTTGAAATATCATGCAGGACAACGTCTCTCGGGTCCTCTAGTTATATTATAAAATATATTATTGTTACGAGCTGAGGGTTCGGGATAAAATAATGGGAATCGGTTTAACCAAAATAACACGTTTATTCAACACGATAACGATGAATACACGAACTTGGTCTCACGTATCACAACACATCAATTCACATCACTGTTGCACCACTTAAAGTCACCGAAATGATCGCACGTATAGCTGCCACGTTTTCACTAGGGGACATCTCGGGAGCAACTACTGTTCACGCGAGACCCTTCCCACGTCAGTCCTCCAGGGCCTCGCTGAGACTAACTCACTGAGACTAACTCAGACTGAGACTGACTGTCCCGCCATCTCTCCGGCCTATTTATAACGCACACATTTCGATTGTTCGAGAACGATGTCGATCCTTCCAGGAAAGGGTCGGTCCCTCGACACAATGGCCACTCCCCATTCTGCGAAACCACAAACAATAGCAACAATAACACAGCAAGACAAAAGCGTTCGAGAAGGTTCGATTATTACTCATTGTTTAACAGCCTCAGCGTAACATTATTATATGTTATTATTATTTAACATGTTCGAAGCTTAGTTTCTGTACAGTTACTGTGCGGTCTTTTTTCAAGTCATGGCATGTACTGTTAGCTAATCTGTGTCCAGGTGTGGACAAACATAGTTGGTGGCTACGCAACCTATGCGTAAACACTACATGCGCCATAACGAAATATTGATATTTTGATAGTATTGCTCGATTCTGCAATTGAGGTTAAACAGTTAAGTTCGTGTAAGCTGTAGTTGCAGCATTCTGACATGACTTAATAATCATCATCATTACATCAGCCATTAATTTTTTTAATAATTAGTATTATCAGCTTATAAACTAGGTACAAAGCTACAATTTTTTTATATTAAACTTGTAGACACACAAGACGGCCCTTCTGATGTTAAGTGGTCACCGTTGCCTGATAGTGATTTGGAGCAGTTGAGCTATCTATAGACCGTTTGCAACGGTATTTAGATGATTCAACTGTTTCTTCTGTATTTTACTGTAAATAATTGCATATTCTTTCTGTTATTGTAAATAAATATTTAATTTTAAATTACTGTAATAATTTTCCAATTTTTCATTTTAACTTAACTTTCATTTAAGATTTATTCATTTTAACTTTTAATTTATGACATTTAACTTTTGAATTTTAAATGTTATTGAATTAGTATTTTTTATACTTTCGTGATCACTGTACAATTATTATTTATATACGGGCTGTTTGGTAATACTGACGATATTTAAGTGACGGTTTCTTAAAACATAAAAAACGACTTCTCGGAAAAAACTACTAGTTATATTATCAAATTCTAACGAAAATCGACTGAGTTTAGGTGATTAATTCGATATAAAACTTACTGCCTACTCTTGCAATCGACATATCCAAAAAGAAAGGCCGATTTGATATTACTTTCAGAAATGACTGCGGGTTTTGGGTTAGAAAGGGACAAGAGTTTTCTCGAGATGTCACTAATACAGTATCTGTGGTTAGATGGCAAGCATTATCGAATAGCACAACATAAGTTTAATGTAGTGTTTGTTTTTACATACCAAAATAAATTTCACATTTATATGGTAAACATTTCACAAATTTCTTTATTATGCTGGTCAAAAGAACCCCATTATTTTTTGTGCGTATTTACCAAACACTATATATAAAACAAAGTCGGGTTAGTTACACTATTTATAACTCAAGAACGGCTGGACCGATTTTGATGATCTTTGATTTGTTGGATTTGTCTCTGCTCTGAATAGCATAATAACTATTAAAATATTGCAAAAATTCACGCAAAAAGAAATTAGGAAGAAAAATTATTTTCTCATTCATAGAAGCAGCTAATAATGACCGATTGACAATTCTACCGGGGCGACGTACATTGGAAGCCCCCGTCATAATTAAGATAAGAATAATAATAAGAATAAGTTTATTTACCAGAAAAGAAGAACATGCAACTTACATACTAAATTTAAGACTAAAAACAAACTTAAAGGCAATAACAGTAGGTACATCATAGTAATAAAAACAGATATATACATAGGTCATAATGTAGGTCGGACCACAGACCAGTATAAGTTAACAATATAAGTAAAACAAGTTTACCTATACTGGTATGTGGCAGGACATAATGTAGGTAGGTACGTGGATAGAACCTTCATATTTCAAGAGAAGTTCCATCCACGTACCCACGTAAATGTTTATGATTCTAAAACGATAAGTAAGTACCCAGAAGTGAAAATAATCTCAAAAAAGTAGGTAAGTAATCTTTGGGTGAACACTAGCCCTCACACTAGGATTCCCTGTGTCGTGAGCAGCTAGTTTCTTGCAGGGGTAATAAAAATACTAAGAAGGATTTTAAAAATAAATAAACAATAATAGTTAGATATATCTTAACAAACTTAATTAGTAAACCCTGAATAAACATAAATAGGTGTGTACTTAATATGTATTCTACTAGTTCAAGAGGTTGCGACATCAATATCGTCCCAATTTTATTAAACTTATACAACTTACAACTTACTAATTATACAGAGACAAAATATGAAATAGAAGATCTAAATAAATTAAACACATAAATATAGCTCCTTCAAAATTTTGAGGGTAAACTTATGAAGTTCACCTCTCAGTCAAGATCAAGATAAGTTGGGTTCAATGTGTGCGTGAGTCCGAGTTGTATGCAACAATGGAAGCCGGTTTAGGTTGACAACACAATGAGTAAAAATATTAATCAGATTTATAATAATATTATGTACCTATGTATGATACGAAAATATATTATAGTTGTAACTGACATAATGGGAAATTATAGCAATTGAAGTGTATTATGTAGGTATTCTGAAGTGTTGCAATGTATCTATATTTATGTAGTCGTCTAAAATTACTATTAAATAGAAGAGCTGTGTGTAGGTCGGTCTATATCTAAAATTTATGTTAAAATTTGTAATATTTTTTCCGTATCGATGTAGTTTAGGCTCGTAAGCCAGGTATTTATTTTCTTTTTACAAACCGAGTTCAGGCAAGATACAATGTTTATGCCCTTATCAACACGTTTATAAAGGTAGGGTCCCATGAATGAAGGAGACTTTTGTGCGAAAGTACTGCGAGTTTTAGGTACTGGCCAAGAATTATTACGAATCGACCTGTCAGTGAGACGAACACAAGAGAGGGCTTTTTTGTGGAAACGGAGAACGGAAGATTGTATAAAAAGTTGTCTAACCCTAAGAATATTGCACTCTTTGTATAAAGTATCGGTCGAGTAACGAAATGGTTTATTAAACGCAATTTTTAAAATCGCTCTCTGCGCTCTTTCGAGTTTAAGAAGTATGGTTGGGCAGGCTGGACCCCACACTGAGACGCAGTACGATAAGAGTGATTGACAGATCGAAGTATATGTCATTTTGATGATTTCTATATCCTTCACAGTCCTGATTTGTTTAAATATATATTTAAGTTTTCGAATTCGCTTCGTCAGATGTTCTATGTGAGGTCGCCATGTTAAGTGTTCGTCCAGAATAACCCTAAGGTACTTAAGAGATTGTACCTGCTTCAACGCGCTACAGTTTTTACATTTGGTAATGTCCTGCAAATTACAACTGTGGATTCTAATATCAATGGGAATGTTAGGAGATGTGCGAGAAGATATACTAAAAGTAACAAGTTTGGTTTTGGAGATATTAAGTGTTAAAAGGTTATGTTGGAGCCAAGTATACACCTTATCAAGGCCTTCTTGTGTATAAGTGATTACTGAATTCCATGTGTCACCATGGAAAATTAAAGCCGTATCATCCGCAAAGGCACGAAGTATTATGCATGTCAAGGCGGTACGAAGTTCGGCAGGTCAGCTAGTTATTTATAAATTATTATTAGTGGTTCGCCCCGAACTGAGATCTCGCTAGTCTCCATTAAAAACACTAAAATATTATTTGTAATCCTTGACTATCAAAATAGTGCCACGAAATACAAACCAACTAACTTGACCTACAGTTTCATTCAAATTACAGCAACGGGAGTTCATGTTAATTGGTTAAATTTTTTGAGGTTCGTTTTTATTTTGTATTTATTAATTTTATGTTTTGTCTCGGTTGAGCCATTTGCCAGACTAACACACGGCAATTGTTTTTTGATAAATACAACCAGCAAACTAGTAGTTCAATGGAACAGTGAAAAAAACTACAAACCAACCCCTTGATAAATATTTAACACAAAAATTGGCTATGTAACCAATTTAAAAGTTGGATGACACTTCGTTCAATCAATTTGACATAACAATACCGTTCAAGTACGAGTGACATTCGCGCACCGATGGTTCCGTACCCTCCAAGATTAATGTTAATATAGCGATGCCATCTAATTATGTGTCTCAGAAATCAAGTAATCTTGTAAGACAGATCTCTAACAAATTGTTCTAGATAGAGACTTTGTTTTATTTTGCCTTTAATCTATACATATATTTCTAACAATCGTATTAAGTTCAGAGTTTTCTCTTTGCAAACTTCGGAGATAAGGGTGGGAGAGAGATGCTATTTGTTTCTATATTTTTTATCATAACTGTAAACGATTTAATAACGGGCTAAGCCGTGGGTGGAAGATTGTTTCTTTTATTACAAACTTTAAAACATCAACAAGGATTATATTCCATAATTATATCAATAAAGCCACCTCGTCCATTTACAATTAAATTACCATTAACATTATTTTTATCTAGTTTAGCATCCCACTTTCTTTAATTTAGTTTTTGTGTGCACTTCCGACCATTCATGTGATATTACAAAAATCCTCTCCATCCAGAGGTTGTCTAGATGAATCGCTTCATAGCGGTAAGACCCTTGCACTTACAGAACTTTTGTTTTTTAGCCATGCTTGCGTCTTTTGTGGTATACAGTTAAGTATTTTCATCTATCCATTCCTTCATTTTGCAACTGCGTCATGGGTTAACCTCACACAGCACATTCCCAATTCGGCACTTAAGCAGTGGCTTAATTAGGTATCGAACCATTTTCAATTTGCATTCCGACACCCTGCGGCTGTGGTAAAATGGATTGCTACATGAGTAAGTGATCCGAGGATGTCCATCATGGGAATTAGTAATAGTCCTGAGCTATATTATTATTTTCATTACCTACTTATCTCATAAAACACGTTTAGTAAAAAAACACTATTAAGTAAAAAAACAAACATTAGAGTAAAAAAAGTATTTATAAAAACGGTAAAAAGCCATGGATGGCTAAAACCCAAACGATCGTTAGCTAGGGCTGCAGAGAGAGGAAACTCCTATACGTCATATCCTATACGCCGAGACCAGGAGTATCGCCTATTGTATCTGACCTATTATTATTATTAATTGCTCCATAATACACCTCAATCGAATCCTCATAAAAGGGGTCAAGAGCGCTCAGCGCGCTATGGAGAGGGCTATGCTAAGTGTTTCTCTACGTGCTTTAATCACAAATGAAAAGATTCGTAGATAAATTACGGTCACCTAGGATTTGCAAGTTGAACTGGCATTGAGCGGGGTGCATAGCTCGAAGAACTGACGGCTGTTGGGGTAGAAGGATTCTCGAGTGGAGACTACGCACTGGAAATTGCAGTTTAGGATGCCCCTGCCGTTTGAAGCACGACCTGATAAAGGTTACTGAGGTTGGGTGCAGGCTGCACTCGATCGGTTGGTTTGGAAATCTATGGGGGACGCCTATGTTCTGCACTGCAGTAGAGCAATCGACTTTGGCTTTTGATAAAAATCAAAATGAACTTACTATTTAATCGTGAATTTTCGATGCTAAGTTAAGGAAAGATTTGCAGCATTTGTGATATACAAATTTATTGCAATTAAATTTGTGTGTCAGTCTTTCTGTATGTAGTCGATATTTGATCGCCAGTCGGGGTACATTCCACTAGACCAACAATTTGCTTAAGAACAGCGGAGTTTACAAACTTAAAAAAAAATAGTTCTTTTTTCTGAGTGGCCATCTTCGACTAAACTATCACTTCCCATCAGATGAGGTCAAGCGTCAAGGAAATATTTAAAAATGGATCGCACGGCACAAAACAGAATAACATATTTGATTTCCAATCTAGTTCAGTTCCAAGTCAATTTAAACGAAATACAATATTCAGAAGTTCGATACGGATACAGTCGTCCTATCAACGTATACCAAGAGCTCTCTAAGTTTCACGTAGGTTTCAACTTATCCAGAAGTTCCTAGTTTGCTCTATCAATAATGACACATTCAGCGCTACACGGAATCTACTCCTTGATATTACTGATTACATATTTGTGCGCAGCATAGAACGGCCTCATAAAAGGCTAGACTAGATGGACTAGGTAGAAAGACTAGTAGTAGGACTAGAAGAAAAGACGATGTCATAAAGGTTTCTGAAAGCCGTTGGGAGCAAGCCGCACTAGATCGGTTGCTCAGGAAATCTATAGGGGAAGTCAATGTTCAGCAATGGTCAGCCTAGGACTGATATAATTATGATAATAATTTTTGTGCATTTTCTTTACATTTTTATCGTATCTGGTCAAAGCGACGTGTGATGCGAGAGCTGGCGCTTATTTAGGTCAACGCATAAGCATTGCAATTCAGTGGAGCAATGCAGTCAGTATCTTGGGGAAACTTCCGCCTGGTACTGATCTGGAGCTATCAGATCGTCTGCAAAGGCCTTTAGATGATTAAGTACTTTCCATCATTTGATTATTAGATGGTGGCCGAGGAGTGGCTATAGAAATTTAAGACGTCCGGCAGAAAAATCAGTGGACGATATTGTCGAAGTCACAGGCCATCGATAGATAAGAAAGACTAGCGCCGGATCATGATGACACAAACTTAAGTGAACTTTAAGCGTCGGTGAAGTTGGTCTATATACAGCCCGAGATCTCGCACGCACTTTAGAAACATGCCCTATGATGCACTGCCATGCGTCAACTTGAGGCATGCAGTTGTAAAGCTTCATGTGCCTGTCGTTTCACCGGCAAACATACCCATCAAACCGAAATACCGCAATGCTACTTACATACTCTGGCATACTAACATGCATTGGTGATAGTACTCTTCCGGGTGAGCCCTGTCACAAGTACTACTACTACTAGTAGTAGCAACTACTCTTAAAAAAATATTCCCCTTTTCAATACTTCTTCGTTTGTCACCTTTCCTGACCAGCTTATTCTCTCCATCATCCATGTATTTGCTATTTTTTTAATTTTATTAAATGATGGTGATTATTGTGACTTAAATTAGAATATAATAGAATAGAAAAACGTTTATTTTGCATCACAAGTGTACATTACAGCTTTGACAAATGAGTATAAATTAATAAGAAAATTTTTGAGCAAAATCGGTCACCACTGCAGCATTGTGCTATAGTAGCATATTTATACTACTATAGCGCTGGTCTTCCGTGGTGCCATTGCCGTGTGTGCAGGGCAGCAACTGTGTTTACAATTACCTATCGATACATATTACTAATAGATGTAAACTTTCGGACTCGTTTAAGTACCTACTTACGAAGTATTAAAACATACAAAACGTGAAAATACATAATCATATACAGTTAACAGACATAATTAAAATAATTTTGAAAATTATACAATTAAAAAATAAAAATATAATACAGTGAACATGCATAATAAAAAGAGCTTTGAAAATTAAATAATTCGAACTATATTGCTAGAAACCAGGCCCAGAACCACCACCCCCGTCTGAAAACTTTTGAAAACTAAACAAGTACTTTTTTAAAGATTTTTGAAAGACCAAACAGTATTAAAGAGGAGGCAGATTGTTCGAACATTTCGTGGCAGCATATCTGAAGCTGCCACGAAATTCAGCTGTTCTGTGTCTGGGACAAAGTAAACGGACAGCAAGACGCTTAAGACGGTCCGAGAAGTGAAGCTTTTCGTATAAATATAATGGTTTCTGATTTCCAATAATGCCAAAGAGTAAAGTTGCAAAGTGCAGAATTCGACGATATGACATATTTATTAGTCCATTGGTATTTATGTACGGAGAAATGTGAGCTTGTCGCGGAATGGGAAAACAGAAACGCACACAAGCGTTCTGTAGGCGCTGAATAAGTTTTTTTGTACGACCTAGCAAACATTCTCCAAAAACGTTATCAGCGTAGCTAAGTTTAGATAAAATAAGTGAATCGCATAACTGGATTCGTAAATCGATGCTAAGATGTTCGCGCATCCTATACAAAACGGACAGCCGGTAAAAACAATTGTGAACTATTTGTAGAACATGATTTCGAAATGCAAAGAACCGTCCATAATGAGACCTAAATTTCTGGCTTCAGCAACTCGATCTATAGAAGTCCCACCCACTAAAACTCTGGGATATTCGGCATTGATAGTTTAATCTGATTTTTAGACCCAAGAATCAGATATTTAGACTTGTTAGGGTTTAAGACCAAACTGTTTGATTTTTTTTTAATTTTCTGGACATTTCACACAGCGCTATCTAGCCCCAAACTAAGCAGAGCTTGTACTATGGGAACCAGATAACTGATAGAATACTTATATACTTTTTTTTGTAAATACATACTTATAATATATAGAAAAACAACCAGACCCGGAACAAATATCTGTAGATCATGCAAACATTTGTTCCGTGGCGGGAATCGAACCCGCTACCTCCTGCGTCTCAGCCGGCTATACGCCCACTGCGCCACGGAGGCAGTCTTGGATGATAGTCAGATTGGTTGATAATTATTCATTATTTTAATTAAAATTGTTTGCTACATAAAACACTTTTAACAAGTAACCAAACAAAATGACAATAGTTCATTACGAATTCAAAAACAAATCGAGAAACTTAACTAACGACTACCAAGCTGCATTGAACCCGTGACGTAACGAATAACGTCACAAACTGATGCGAACTTGCGTTTCAGTATCGCCGTACCAGGACCTGTGGTGTAATGGTTAGCACTTTGGACTTTGAATTCAACGATCCGAGTTCAAGTCTCGGTGGGTCCTAAAAATCATTTTTGATTTTCCATATATATTTTTGATTTTCTATGAAACTTATTTCAGTTTTTTTGAGCATACTATTTTCCGGATTAAATCTAGGTCAAAAACCTAGATTTAATCCAGATAGTCAAATCTTTAACTCCTGTACACGTTTCGTAGTTCGACGCGTACGAAGTTGCAGCGGATATATCTAGTCTATATAATCTATATAATATATATAAAAATCAATTGTTGTTCGTTAGTCTCACTAAATCTCATAAACGGCTGAACCGATTTGCCTAATTTTGGTTTTGAAATATTTGTAGAAGTCCAAGGAAGGTTTAAAAGGTGAGAAAAAATAAAGAAATTACTATGAAAGTAGTAAAAAAAGTAGTAAGTAACTATTTTATTTTCCCATACAAACTGTTGTTACCTGTTAAACTGGATGCGTTTATTTCATTTGTTATCAAAACGTTATTTTAATTATTAAATTTCTGAACGCATTATAAATATTTGACCACAGGCAAATGTGACATATATGTTTGTAGTCAAATATTGGTGAATCCTTGGACATCTTCTTTATAATTTGTGTTTGTGAATTCGTGAAATGCGCGGAAACTTTGTACGTCTCCATATAATTTAACCGTCGTTCATTGACGTGAATTCGTTTACATGAAGTGTCGCGTCACTTTGACAAGAGTGTTTTATATAGTTTTTATCCCGAAGTTCCGCGGGAACGGGAAATTTCAAGC
Organism: Philereme transversata; assembly: GCA_963924445.1. NCBI lineage: Eukaryota > Metazoa > Arthropoda > Insecta > Lepidoptera > Geometridae > Philereme > Philereme transversata. The sequence goes on along the minus strand of OZ004348.1, from coordinate 22,384,084 downwards.
GTGCGAAGCCGCGGGCGGGTCAACTAGTTATTTATAATAACTGTATTGTTTGTAATGTAATGAGTGTTTCCGTGCTGAATCTATTTAAAAGCAGATGAGAGTTTCCGGTTTCTACAAGCCGGAAGTCTGAGAACAATGTATATTCCGGATCTTTTTGAATAGCTTCTTTACACATATTAACTTGCCACTGGGGAGAACTAACCCATTAGGATATTCTTTCTACAAATTATTCTTATTTATCAGAAAAGTAAAAAATAGGGGGCATTTCTGGTCATGGTGTTAAGTCTGGTTCGTAGAAGAATACGAGGATCAATTCCAGTTGAAAATATACTGGGGGGGGTAAAAATGTACCGTTCGTTGAAGACGTGCTTCCGGTCATTCGGACATTCCAATGATCCTAAGGATACTGCACGCTCAGTAAAGGAATTTCTCCGCTCACAATCTGTGTCAGTCTTAGATTGGCCAGCTAACAACCCGGATTTATATCTGATAGAACATATTTGGTACGAAAATCAAGAGAAATGATTTAAAATAGACAGTGTTTAAAATAGAACTGTTCGATGTTTTTATAGAAGAGTGGAACTCTGTTTCTCTTGGAAGATATCAAAAATTTATTGAATCAATGCCGCGACAGTGTAGGCAGTAATCAAGTGAGTGCATGCCACTAAATATTAGGTACTCGTAATTTAAAACATAATACGTATGTATTTTTGAGTATATTTCATTTATTTTGTTGACTATTTTTAAAGTCAAACTTTTATTACATCGTCTCAAACTTTTTCGTCTGTGTGTTGCATGTCGCGTGACGGTCGGCCGCGGAGTAGGGATAAAGAGAAAGGTGCTCGTCAGAGCAGCCGAGGCAAATATGGTGGCGCCTATAGTTCGCATCAGCTGACCGTGTAGTGTATCGACTATTACTCATTTGTGCCAACAAACATTTTTAGTTAAATGTCTATAATGTGAAACAAAGTTTCACTTTTACCGTGGTTTCATAAAACCACACAATCCTTATTTTGTTTGACACATAATCTTAATTATAAATACGGTATTTATCACGTCCCGTTTTATCGGTGTTTCGACCGACAATGTTACGGTTCAATTCGTGAACCTTCATCAGGGTGGATGTGATCCGCTCCGAACCATGTATCGCCTCGCACTACCTGTCGAAACACCGATAAAACGATACGTGATAAATCCCGCATTAATAATTAAGATTTAAATAAATTACGAAAGTTTTCTACGTAAAATTTACTCATAATCTTATTACAACTGGGACGTGTTATAAATTAATAAATTTTTAGATATGTGTAAATAATTGTTTACAATAATACTTTGTAAATTCGTAGGGTTTTCTTTTAGGAACAACATAATTATTATTAACCTCACAGCATATTCACTTTTGAAACTATCATGGTTATGAACACTATTTATACTCTTATTTTAATTTGGTTCGTTTTTAGTACAAATAGTGCCCACAGCATATTTTTTCATATACCTATATATATATGTCTAGGAATATTGAGCAGAGCATTTCGGGTGCAATTTAGTGAACCGTAAAATTTTCGATAGGATACGTACGATGACAAGCTAATTTAAAATAACCTACTTTTAAGTTTTATTGTTGTACACATCCATAATTTATATTAAGCGCCTCATTAGTGCCAAAACTATCGCAGTTTTCAGTTATATACTGTCCCATTACGTTGCCGATAGCGTCAAACCACATAGTAGGTAAATCAAAATCTGAGTAAATTATTTTCATAACAAATTCGTTCACACAGCTGTTCTTAATATAACTTTAAGGTTCGTAATATAACGTATCAACAAAAATCACTGTTTTCCAGGGACCATTTAATGAATTCATAAAATAATATTTTTTATACGATATACCTAGTCAGGTCATAAATTCTGTCACATGTTTAATATAAAATAATTGAAACTAGTTTATTCATTATGTAACCGTTTATATACCAAAATGAACTTAACAAAACATAGATTCTTATGACACTAAAGTTTATTCAAAATGACCTCCGTGATTTTGAATACAGGCCTTCTGCGCGTCCAGTCGTCTATCGCAGCACGACCGAGGTCCATGTCAATATCGGCGGCTGCCTTAATCAAGGATGTCTTGAGTGACTCCAAATTGGGATGAGGCTTTAAGCACGCCTTTTCCTCCAAGTGTTGCCATATCTTGAAATCTAACGGATTCAAATCTGGACTGGAGGAGGGCCAGTCTTCGTGCCGGATGAAGTCGATTTCACGCGCCGCCAGCCAGTCTTGTGTGCTCTTCGCTCTATGAGCTGGCGCCGAATCTTGTTGGAATACCCAGTGCCTGTTATTGAACATGGTATGAGAAACAGGTTCCACAAGGTTCGTCAGGACTGTATTTTGATACACAACTGCATTCGTTTCTACACCTTTCTCACAAAAATGTACCTCTGTTAAGCCCCAATAAGAAACTCCCAACCATACCATCAGCGAGGATGGAAAATGGCCTCGTTGGACACGCGGAATACGGTTGCTCGCTTCTTCACTACTGTGTGCGTACACCTTATCATTTTGTTTGTTGTAGCTCTCTTCTACGGTAAAATTTTTTTCATCCGAAAAAAGAATTTCCCGATATTTTTTTCCCGTGTACCGCTTCAACAAAGCGCGGCATCTCTTCAGTCTCAGGTCCATTAGACGAGCATTCAAACGATGTCCTGTTTTTCTTCGATTTGCCCGAAACCCTAAGTCTTCATTTAACACCCTTTTCACCGTGGTTCTGCTTAACCCCATCTGAAGGGCGAACAGTTTCTGCTTACGTTTGAGATTTCTTTGAATTCGCGCCTTCACAGCTTTTATCACTGCTGGAGTCCTAACAGACCGAGGGCGACCATTTCTTGACCTGTCATCTACACTAGAGTCTTCATTGTATCGTTTGATGGTGTGATAAACGAATCTTTTGGTTATATTCAAATTTTTCAGTATGTCAAAAATTTGAATTGGCGCGTAACCGCAACGATGCAACACGGTCTTCTTTAAGCGTCCACTCCATATTTAAAAATGAGTAAAATTGTAAAAAGTATACATTTTTATTTTCATGAACAATTCGAAATTCGAATTCTATAAACTTTTTTGTGGCCAGCATTCTAAAAGAAACGTTTTTACTGTGTGACAATACTTATGACCTGACTAGGTATTATATCATACTGTTTTGTCTGCTAAATAAGGTATACTGTGATAACTTGTTTACGTCCAACTGCAGATGGCTGAGTCATTTGAACTCGTTCGGCTCTATTGTTCGGACAGCAATCGCATTAGCAATCTGAACCTTATTTGTATGGGACGAGGATCTTACCTTGCCGTAACACAGTTTACAACTACGGGAGGTAATGGTGTTCGTGCGTAATGCAAATCTACCCTCAACAAATCGTATGTTTATTTATATAAAAACTTAGCACTTACGTACAACTGTTTTTAAGTTCTGACAAATAAAAATTATTCTTATTCTTAATTGAAAATCACAACTATGAGAATAACATGGTATAAAGTTAAACATAATATATTCATCTCTAGAAATAGCGAATTAACTCTGTAAACCAATAAAACGTTTGTGACACCAATTAACACATTCACATTTCTATTCGAAACGAGTACCTGGAGATGGTCGAATCTTATGTTTACCTTGGTCATGTTTTATCTTTCGGAAAAGAATTACAGGACAAGGAGATATCTAGGAGAATTCAGTTGGCATGGGCGGCGTTCAGCAAGCTGGACGATATTTTACCGTTCCACAATGTCTGAAGATCCCCGCCTCTACAACCAATGTATCCTGCCAACATTAGCCTACGGTGCTGAGACACGGACGCTCACGAAGGAGACCGTGCACAGGATTAGAGTCGCACAGAGAGCCATGGAGCGCGCCATGCTCGGCATCACACTGCTAGACCGAGTCCCCAATACCGAAATTCGCAAGCAGACTAAGGTTCAAGACGTTAGCAAGCATATATTGGGCCTCAAATGGAGTTGGGCAGGACATGTGGCCAGGCGCGGTGATGATAGGTGGAGCAAGGTGCTGACGTCCACCGGCAAGATGGGTCGACGACATTAACGCCGCATTTATAGTCGACCGATGTGCACGTATTTTTTTTAAGCGATTTCTTGACAATAATATATAAATATATATATATATATGTCTATATGTTTTCCGGTCACTTTACTAGATGACGCTGCTTAATCAACATAAAGAAACCTATCTAGGTTAATTAATGGAAATTTAGCTCATGAATCTTCCTCTTCCGTTTATTTCATAAAAATGGTAATGTAATTATAGTTACAGAATATTCATTCTATCAAAACGAATTCGTAAACAATTCCACTTACATGAGATAATAGTTGGTAGCTATGGAAATATATGGATGTTCAAGAGTGGAAGTTTATATATGTATAGAGAATATATAGCTATGACGATGATGATGTGAAGATAGTCACGACCAACGAACGAAGTTACCCAGCAGTGATACAAAATCAATAAACCACTTTATTTCTTATTACCATAGTCAACTATGAAAAGTTTTCAATAATAATGTTGGCTGAACTCCACTACTAACTCGTGCGATAGCAAATAGCGCTGTCACAGTCAAATTCACTAGAGCGTCCTCTGAAGTATTCAACATACTATGTACTCAACACAGTATGTTAATGTTAGTTAGAATTGTCCCAGAAGTTTACCCTAGCTGTTAATTTTACCTACAGTACAACATCAGAACTTCTGAAAATAATTAAAAGGAGTTTCACCTACCTCTGTATGTAACGAATTCATAGGTTCATCGTTAATATCAGAAGTTTTCATTGAAATGATGAAAACAATTTAAAGGTTTAGACATCTGAAGTGGCGTAAGGTGGAGCATATAGCTCAAAGAACTGACGGTAGTTGGGGCAGAAAGATTCTCGCAAAAAAACAATTAATATGTCCATACCATCAACAGTGGCGCGTTGTACTCGTCTTGTGCCGGTTGATTTAAAAACTCCAATAATAATGTACACCAACCTTTTCGATTTGCAGTTCCGTAATGATTATTATGATGAGATTGGAAAGAGTTCCACAAGCTTTCGGATAGTTTGAGAGTATAGGTAAATCAATAGTATTTGTGGGAGTTGGCTTCAATTCACCCATTCCCAGGATTAACACGGACAGACGGACAGAGGGACAAGAGAGTGATCTTATAAGGGGGGTAAAATATTTTACCTTTTGAAGTACGGAACCCTAAAAATTTTGTAGTGCTTTTTTTGAATAAATATATAATATCTATTTAATAAAGAATTTTAAATTAGTTTTATTAAATATTAGGTTGGGGAAAAAGTTTCTTCGCATTTTTTAAGAAAATTCAAAACATTTTTTAATATAGTTTATTAACATTTACCTAAAGTATCTACGTACCATTTTGTTTGATAACTTTTTGCCATCTTGTAGGTAGGGACATGATCCCATTGCTATAGAAATTTTGGGGCTTCTGATCAAAATACCGCGACATGTGGTTTTGGCAGTCCTCTCGTGATGTTAACCTGACACTGCCTAAATAATTCTGAAGAGACCGAAACAGGTGGTAATCTGAAGGTGCAAGGTTAGGACCATTCGGCGGATGCATTAACACCTCCCAGCCAAACTCTCTTAATTTTTGCTGAGTGGCTAATGATGTGTAAGGTCTAGCGTTATCATGAGGAAAAACCACACCCCTTCTGTTGATTAATTCCGGCCGCTTTCTCTCAACTTCTTGCTTTAATCTCATCAGTTGTTCGCAGTAGAGTTCAGAATCGATGGTCCTGCCTGGTAGTAACAGCTCATAATGAATAATGCCCTTCCAATCCCACCACACACACAGCATCACCTTGTTGCGAGTTAACCCGGGTTTCACCACAGTGTGTGAAGCCTGACCGGCCTTTGACTACGACCTTTTTCGTACGTAATCTACTTTTCATCACCAGTTATCAGCTTCTTCAAAAATGGTTCGGTTTCATTACGTCGTAATAAAGAATCACAAATGAGTACACGGTTCATTAGCTTTCTTTCAGTGAGCTCGTGGGGTACCCAAATATCGAGCTTTTTTGTGTACCCAGTTTTTTCAAATGCGCCAAAACTGTTTTGTGGTCAATTCCCAGTTCTTCAGCTACGTCGTAACTAGTGATATGCCGATCTTTAAAATGGCATCAATTTTATCCGTAATAGGGCGACCAGAGCGACGTGCATTTTTGACATCAAAATTTCCCGATTGAAAACGCTTAAACCAAATTTGTGCTACTCTCACAGACACTGCACTAGGTCCATAAACATTGCAAATTTTTTTCGCGGCTTGCGTTGCATTTTTACCGTTTTTGTAGTAAAATTTTAAAATGTATCACACAAATAGAACAACAAATAATCAATAGTACCAACAAAGTTACAAAACAATACGAAGCACAAAGTTCGTAACAAAATTATCAAAGCATAATTTGCAGCAATTTAATCATACAATAGAGAGAGCATCTCCCCAAACGGTGATCAATCAATTTCCCAAGACAAATGATGCCGGGTCAACACTGCACCAGCGGTCACACGATAACGCATCCTACTTCATGTCATGAACCTTCATCCGGCCTGGGACCACCAAAACTGAATATATTCGAACCACTGAAACTTTTTCGATGTAATATTCAGATCGCAAAGCTTAATTTAAAATATCGAATGATTTAAATAACGAAGGAGCTTGGACATTTTTGAAAACCTGGGCCCGTAGCCAAATTACATTCGCCACGAATCTATTCGATTTCTACATACATTTGTTGTCGCTGAATCACGTGGTATTTCTATAGCATGTGTCGAATCCGATACATTTTCGGACGTATCGACTAGCGTCATCGCTAATCGACTGTAACTTGGCTAAGCCCTCTGATATGCTTTATCTAAGTCGAAAATGTAAAAATTTAGACATAAATACGCGTACGTAAAAAAGTTATGAAATATAGATTCTAAAAGACTTCTAAAAAAGAAACGCAAGCACATACGGATGGTGGTAGAAATCATCACAGGATACTGCGAACTAAAACACCATCTCCTGAAGACAGGGACCACAGATAGTGTGCTACGTTGGCCAGCAACAGATAGAACTATTTTGTCATGACAAATTTGACGTTTCGCTGATTCCTACAGGATGAAAAGATAGTGGAGCACGTGCTACTAATTCCCACACACGAAGCTAGACAAAACTCATCGAGTCATCTTCGACGTCAACGTCAACCTCGCGGAGACTGAAAAACTTCTACCATCAACTCGAAGTCCTACTCCGCTATTTTAAGGAGTTGGGATAGCTTCGGTCAGGTTAGAAGGGGGGTAATGCACAATACACCCCTATGCGGGATGTCAGTGCAGATATTATTCCCCCCACCTTAGAATTCGTTTATTTCAGGCAACAATGTGCACCTACAAAATATGATTACATGGCTTTTATATCTATAAATACCTTAAAAGCCACAAGAACATACTTAATAATATTGTACTTATAGAATTTAAATTACGATTCACAGTTATTTAAAAGAATTCATTGAATACAGGTATTTTGATCTGATTTAGATTTTGATGCTCGCTAAAAAGTTATCTATTTATTTAGGTATGAATAAAGTAAACAAGTAAATCTAGTTGAGTAAACTCGCTTAGTTGGTGCAATTATGTCATCCCGTATGGTACTTTGATGGGTAAATAGGTGCCCACTCGAATTTTAGAATGTTTTAAGTAATTACACATATAATATCTCTCTCTCCTCCCTCCGTGAGCGTTATGAATTTCTTGTCCCTCATCCAAACACCTCAACACACTTCTAGCCGCTATGCTGGCTCCTTTACCGTTTATGCGGTAATAATTTGGTATGCCCTTCCTCATCAAGTTCGCGCTAGCCCATCACTAAACATTTTCAAACGGAAAGTTAAAGAGCATCTTTGTCTGTAATTTTATATTATTATAGGTATATATTTATATTATTTATATATTATTATTCCATATAATTTATTTATTATAATTTTAATATCATAACATACTTTAAATATAGTTCATATTAGTTTTGGGTATATAATATTTATTAATGTTTTTGTACACTCACATAGCTTTAGAATCATCTTTCTCTACCCTCAAAGGTTTGCGGGAAGAAAACTCTTCTTAGAGTTAAGCTCGTCTTTTTACATGACCTCTATTTATGTATTTTTAAATGTTATTATGTGCAATAAAGAATGCGATGCCTGATCGTTCATTGCAAAAAAAAACAGTTAACCAGAACAGGAACCGATGCCTATTAAATCTTGTGTCTCATAAGTTCATTTCACATTGAAAGATAGATAAGAGTGAAACGATGAAGCAGCCAGTATGAATCGAAATACAGCTGTGCACTCCGAGTGGGTTGCGGCAGAATTAGTAATGACATCGACCGTATCCGCACCAACACTACACCCGAAGTTTCTACTAGGTAACAGTGAAACCCCCTCTTTTAGGGTCTTTCACCGTTTCGCTGTCTGTTGTTTATCTTTGTTAAACTGTTGGGCTAATTATAATTTTATGCTAATTAAGTACATTATAGGTAATAGGAAAAAATCCTGAAATACTCATTATTCATGAATTTCCTCTTACCATGTCTATAGTTCTATCGTATTTATCGAATTTCGGCGACTACAATTGGTAGCAGCGACCGGCAACCGTGGCCAGCAAGGGGCACCTATGTCTATTCTTCGATGAAAATAAAAGGGTCTGTCAATACTTCTAAAATAGTCTTGATTCCGTATATGATCAGAAAGGCTAGCACAGCGATTTTCTTATAGTCACCATTGTGTATCCTTTACATAGTATAAAATGAAGTCGCTTCCGCTGTCTGTTCGCTTAGATCTTTTAAACTACTCAAAGGATTTTAATGCAGTTTTCAGCAATAGATAGAATAATTCAAGAGGAAGATTTGTATGTATTATAGATATATAATTCTGTTTGTATGTTAGTTTTTTTGTTACCTTTACACGACTAAACGACTGAACGGATCGTAATGATATTTTGCAAGAAGATTATATCCTGGGAAAGGGCATAGGCTACTTTTTTGCCAACTACGCAAAATGAGGGTAATGTTTTATTGAAAAAGCACCAATGCGAAGCTGCGGGCCGGTTAGCTATTTAATAAATAGACTTAAGTTGCGCGTTAAATAATTTAGGTAGGTATCCTAAGAAAGTTGGTAAACAGTATATTAATTAAATACAGGGTGTTTGTACTGACGATATTCAAGTGACGGTTTCTCAAAACATAAAAAACGACTTCCCGAAAAAACTACTAGTTATATAGTCAAATTAAAAAAAATCGACCGAGCTTAGGTGATTAATTCGATATAAAACTTACTGCCTACTATTGCAATAGACATCCAAAAATAAAGACCGATTTGATATCACTTTCGGAAATGGCTGCAGGTTTTGGGTTAGAAAGGGACAACAAGAGATATCTCGAGACGTCACCAATACAGTATCTGTGGTTAGATGGCAAGCATTATGCAATAGCACAACATAAATTTACTAAAGTGTTTGTTATTACATTCCAAAATAAATTTCACATTTTTGTGCATATCAAACAACCTATATGAATTCCTTTAACCTTCTTAAACATATATTACATTCATATCTCCTTAAAAACTTACATTGTTTGCGTCCCCACCCTATATTAGATAAATAAATAAAAAAAGCTTCGGCGACTTGATAAACGACACGTAATTTATAAACTCAATTTTTCATGGCTTTAATCGACTAACCAGTACGTAAGCTGTACAAGTATTGAATACGGTTATTTGTAAGTAGCTAGCAATCGATAAGTTCATGTCACAGTTGGAGAAGGTGGCGTGCCAAAATTCCGTGACTAGGGCTGCCAGACCTTAATTCTATCCTATTTTATTCCATCATATTCTATTCTATTCATATGCCACCTATCTATTCTATAATGATATTGGGTTCCAAACGAGGGTAACAAAATCAAAGTGACACAAATACGTATATTAAATGGCATGTCATATGTAAAGGCTTTATATTACACTAGCTGACCCGCGGAACTTCGTACCTTGACATGCATTATGACGGTAGAGTTGATCGACCATCATTATCTACATCTATTTATCAGAAAATGAATTTTCGTCATAATGTTTTTTTTGCGTAAATTCTTTAATTATTTTAATGGGCGTAGACTAATCCAACAAATCAAAGATCATCAAAATCGGTCCAGCAGTTCTCGTGTTATAAGTGTTCGTACAAACCCGACTTTGTTTTATAGATTATGATTCCGAAACATATATTATTTTTATTCTAGGTATAGGTTTCGAGATACTACGAAAAATGTACAAGTGGCACTCCGGGAGTGCCGACAGAAGTGAAAACTTGAACAATTACGAGATACTTATACACAGAGGTGTCGGTAACGGTAACGGTAACAGTGTCGCGAGTACACTGGTTTTTTTCCATCTCAAAAAATGCCCAACGCACCTAAAAAAGTTTCCCCTTCAAAAATCGGAAAAAAATCACGTCTCTTTTTCACAGATTGCGCGGTAGTCCCAACAGTATTCTGAAGATGATTGCTGTGCGTTTTGATTGCCCTATTCAGAAGCACTGGGTGGGGATAATTACGGGCAATTCAAAGCAAGCAGGTAATTGATAGGTACATGTTTTTAATTTTAATTTTATATGATTTTTTTTTTCCTATTCTATTTTATTTATTTTTAATGTGACTTTTTATTTTTGATCTAATTTACTGTATTATTATTGGTTTGTATGTTTTTGTTTGAATTGTATCTATTTGTGATTGTTGATATTTTGTATGGACGGACACTGTTTGAAATAAATGATTATTCTACTCTATTCTATTCTAAATACAAACAAAACTAAAACCTAGTAGATAAGTAGTAACCCTACTCGTAACAGTTCTGTCATTTTAATGATATCCGATGTTAGAGTATTGTGTTAGGTCACGGAACTTCTGAAATATAACGTTTCCAAACAAAATACGAGTACACGAATACAAGTTGGAGCAGCATTTCAATAACAAACTAATCGTTTTCAAGAAGCACGTTCAACATTAACCAGTTTGCACCTCCTGTTTAATTTTCTCTAATGATTGCGGATGCATGTTACGGAGTAGGGGTCAGCATCTACCTACGTATTGAATACAAGCGTCTACATACTCTACATTATCCTAGAGCCACTGTCTTACAGGCGCGCGGTGGGTCTCGAGATACGCTTGCGGGGTGACCTTAATCTTTTTCGGCGCGTCGTGGATGAATGCAAAAACGGGATCGTATTTGTAAATAAAAATGTCATGCCTGTGTCTCGGAGGTATGCAGAGACCACGAATCTCTGTATGCTACGATCCTGACATACTACTTTTGTTATAAGAATGAATGGATAATTTTTTTATATATTTTTATTACTTTTATTTATTAAATTTGGTACACAAAACAGAATACAACCTGTAAAGATAACAATATTAAGATATACAATGGTTATGAGCTAGATGGTATCCTAAAAACATGCGTACACATCACGATTAATTAGAGCAGTTATAATTGTATTGCGATGATAGAGCAAAGTTAAATAATAAAGTATCTACTCAACTAGTTAACAAGTTCTTGTGAAAATTGTTAAATATATATTATAAGCTAGCAAAATGAGAAACAAGTAAATGTATAATAGGTCTTCTTTTCGCTCAAGAAAGCGATATTTTCTATTTATTCATAAACTTTGTAGAAAAGGCAATGTGTTCCATGTTTCAGAATTTCGCGCAAAACTCAAGTGGCTCCCTATCCGTCTTCGCCGGAATGCACATATTCTTTCCCTTCTTTTTAACATTATTTTCAATCCTTCTTCACCATCCTATCTAAAGGAGCGTTTTGTGTTCTTGCACCAGGCGCATGATCGAAACCTACGCTCATCTGAAGCTCTACGTCTCCAAACCCCTGTCCACAGTTCTCAATTTTATGGTGAATCCTTTATAGTTCAAGCTGTGCGACTGTGGAACGCATTACCTTTCTCTATCAGATCATTTAGATCTCTTCCTATCTTTAAAGCTAAGGTATACAACCATTTTCTTTCTTTGTCTACGCACTAATAGTTTCTCGCTATGTTTATCTCCTTTAAATTAGTTTATATATAATTATATATTATTATATTTGTATATATTTAGTTTATTAGTAAGTATAGGTAGGTTATGTAGGTTTATGAACCGCCGTCTTTTTGATTTTGTTTTGTCCTGTCCATCCAAAGGTTGTATGGAAGAGAATGCTTTTAGCGATAAGACCGCCCATTGTTCTTTGTATTTTTAATTTTTTTGGTGTGCAATAAAGAGTTTTTATTTTTTTTGAAGTTATAGTTCTTTTGGCGCGATGGAGAAAAATGATGAGAGTGAATTTTTACGATCCGCGCGCACACCGACACCTAAATTTAACAGCATGAAGTTAGTTCTAGGTGGTATGAAAATTGATAACTATGTTCAAGTTGTATATTCTAGTATTTTTATATGTAGAACACGTGTTTCGTAAGGATACAATTAAACAGTGTGAATAAATAAATATTATTTTGGTGTTTTTATTTTATTTAAATAAAATCTTTTTGTTTAATTTTAATATTTATCGTTAATCACTACTGCATTTTAGTTATTTTTTTTCCATACGCCAAAGAAGTATAACTTCTAACGCGTGTACATAAGTACACACAATCTTTTTTTTTAATTTATTTATTTATTTTGACACAATATACAAGTATAAAAATACAATACATAATTATTAGATAGGTACATGTAACAAAAATTAAGATGATTATTATGTGACAATAATTATGTATGAGCCTCAGTTGCCTAAACTAGACTGAAAAGCCTGTATGATAGGCAGCTGTGCTCCCCTGCTTAATATCAAGTGGAATAAAAAATAACAATACATTAATTTTATATAAATAAGACCATCATTATTGTGTATATGTATATAAAGAGTATTCTATTCTATTCTATTCTAAAATGGCTATAGGAGAGTGATTAATCTTTTGAAGCGCTGGTCTTCTGTGCTGTGCCTCACTTGCCTCTGTGCATGAGAGCAGTAGCAATTGCGACACGCGCTTTATTATCTAACTGTAGTGTTCCTCGCATGTATACAGACGCCCATGTTGATGATTTTCACGCAATAATAGCATCCATCACGCGCAGAATGCGGGGTAGCACCAACAAATTAATTAGCTCTAACTGGCAGACATAACAGTCTCATGCAAAGATACTGGATGAAATACCTTATGAACCCCAATGAACTATATTACTTATTTGTATTATTTTTACCCGAGCGAGAAGTGTTTTTCGGGTGTATGTTCACTCATTTTTTTTAATCTACCAATGCAACAAGCTTATGGCCCACCTGATGTTAAGTGGTAACCATCGCCTATAACAAAATATTGCCTAGTAGGTCACGCACCTTAGTAACGTGCCTTACTGCCTTGCGTCCATCAACTTGAGGCACACAGGTGTAAAGCCTCATGTGCCTGTAATTTCATATATATATAGCGGTATAGTGGAATCAGTACGCAGGTATGGTATTATCTTCTGGGGAAATTCTTCTGATAAAGACGTAATTTTCAAACTGCAGAAGCGGTGCTTACGAGCTGTGTTTAAAATGCACATTACGGATACTTGTAAGCCACTATATGTTAAACATAAAATTCCTACACTTCCGTCCCTGTACAAACTTGAAATGGCATTATTTGTAAGATACAATACCCATCTGTTTCCACGTCAGTCTGACACTGCCATCCATAACAGACGTAATGACACAAAACTTCGTTATTTCGTAATAGTGTTGTATGCATGGCCCCAATTTTTTAATACACTAATAAGAACCTTAAGGAAATTAATATTAATTTATTCAAAAGAAAATTAAAAAAATTGTTACACAATTGCTATTATAATATTGAGGAATTTTTAAATGACAGATTTTAATAATTCTATTAATTTCTATTGTTTTGATTTAATTGTATATGAATAATGATGAAGGTAATAATATATTTCCAATTTTTTAATTTGTTTGACGACCTCCGTGGTGCAGTGGGCGTATAGCCGGCTGAGACGCAGGAGGAAGCGGGTTCGATTCCTACCGCGGAACAAATGTTTGCATGATCTACAGATATTTGTTCCGTGTCTGTGTGTTTTTCTATATATTATAAGTATGTATTTACAAAAAAAAAGTATATAAGTATTCTAACAGTTATCTGGTTCCCATAGTACAAGCTCTGCTTAGTTTGGGGCTAGATAGCACTGTGTAAAATGTCCAGCAATATTTATTTATGCTCACTGCAATAAGATCCAGCATGCTAATTAATAGATAATGTTAAATGTATTTATTGTATTGTATAATGGTTAAGGTATTAACCTACACATGTATTTGCAAATAAATATGTTTTATCTTTTTATTTTTTTCACCGACAATCATACCCTTCAAACAGAAACACAGAAATGCTGCTTGTTGGCAGAATTAGGTATGGTGGTAGTACTTCCTCGAGCGAGCCCTACTACTCTATTTCATTTTTGTACTGACAGAAGTGGATTACGTCGTTTCTGCAACTCAAAGGCATCTTTATGTGGTACAAACCCTTATAGGTTTTGAATTTGAAAGTGTTTGTTCTGCAGAAAAATAAGAAATAAATAATTTCTTCGGGAGTTATCTATAAAACCGTAAAACATATTTTTAAGCGTTCTCAAAATAGGACGTGTTTCTCAATTTTTGTATGTGCATTCATCGATATCTCCGCTAATTAGAAACCGTTTTCGATAATTCTTTTTTATTCTATAGAGAGTATCTCCCAGGTGGTCCCATTTAATTTCGGTGACGGTCTGATAGTGGAGTTTACAAGCAAGAAACCGGAAAAACAGTAAAAACATCACGATTTAGTTATGGAAATCGCAAGGAAATATCTATTTTGGACCTATCACTGACATGATCAAGAACTTTGAAGATAAAAAGTTAAGGACTAATACTAATTTACAGCTCAGTCCAATAAAAGTAAAAAAATCATATCTAGCATACAAATTTTGCTCCTATAAAAAATAGAAAATGCCTTTTTTCTTAAAGAATGGCATTTAGAACAACGGACAAGATGCCAAATTTTAATTAAACATTAGTAAAGAAACAATCATTTTTGTTCCATCATTCATCAAAATTGATGATTGAATCATCAATTTTTCATCAATTTGTTTCAATCTATGAGGTTGAGCTTAGTCAATACAGCCAAAACTATTGGGCTCTCAGTTCAGACGTTTCACGAAAACTCGACTTTCAATTACTTGTTAACTAATTCACAAGAGTTGTAAAACTATAAGATATAAAAGGCACATTTATGTATTTATTCAGTTTAACCCATGTTTTGTAGATTTCTGCGTTCAGACATTACTGAATTGAGGGCCCCAGTGAAACCTCCATAAATCTGTAACTTCATATCCTAGCGAGTTGAACATTTCTAAAAAGATTTAAGAAATTCTTAACTAAATTCTAATATAAAGATTATTAACATAGAGATAATGCTTTCCGAGATTTATGCTATGTAACTTTATGTACGCGTAACATAACAGTTTTCATTCTCGTTTAAGAAATGTATGCTCCATTGCTTAAAGTTTTAACTATTTTCTCTATAAGTGCCTTTTCACACGTCCCGGTTGCCGGGTAGCTGGTGCAGTCTGTCCGGTAACACATTTAGCTTACACACGACCCGATTTTGTATTGAGTAGCGTGTAAACCGCCACCGCGAGTACAGTCGCGTTGTGACTGCATAAATAATTTAATTATTTCTCTTTTCTAAAAATAGAACATGAACTACTAATTGCAATGTGGATTTTGATCCGATGATACTGCTGCGAGAAAAGGAAGTCAAGAAATTATTGGGTTCATCCGATTAACATGAAAAGAGAAAACGCAAAATATAACAGTTTAATAGGTATCTATTTCCATTTTGCAACGAATTAAGTAGGTACTATTTATAACACGAGGGTGTCAGACAAAACGAGTTGCGCTCTCCGTGGTTGTACCTGCGCAACTGGCTTCCGATGCGTACGAAAGCTTGTGCGTGTTCCATACACCACTGTTAGTCGCCGGCTTACCGGCAGGCAGCGACCGGACGCACAGTGGCGTATCCGGCGTGCACCGAGCGACCGCTTGCCGGCCAAATTACGCCAGTACGTGTGTACACGTACAGTACGTACACGGCCATACACTTCGCCGCCGGGTAGCCGGCGCCGGATACCCCATTCAAGGATGTTCCATTTGAAAAAATATGTGCATATTAACACGTGCTCAAGGTAATTTGAAGTCAGTGTTTAAATTTTTGTAAAAATATATACATATATATTGCTGGACATATCACACAGCGTTATCTAGCCCCAAACTAAGCAGAGCTTGTACTATGGGAACCAGATAACTGATATAATACTTATATACTTTTTCTTTGTAAATACATACTTATCATATATAGAAAAACATCCAGAACCGGAACAAATATTTGTAGATCATGCAAACATTATTTCCGCTGCGGGAATCGAATCTGCTACCTCCTGCGTCTCAGCCGGCTATACGACCACTGCGCCACGAAGGTAGCCCTAGGTACGGTAGGTCATTTTGTTATAATGATTTTTGATGATTAGTCTTCGATCTTTACTTGCGATATCGCCTTCATCATGTTTCGTAGATAAACACTAAGCAAGCTCTCTCCATAGCACGCTGAGCGAGCTTGAGTTATGCCTTAGTGGCTTACGATGAATCCAATCCAATGTCTACAAAACCGAGCGTAATTACAGACTAGACTTTGTCCAAAGACAACGACGACGACCTCCGTGGCGCAGTGGGCGTATAGCCGGCTGAGACGCAGGAGGTAGCGGGTTCGATTCCTGCCGCGGAACAAATGTTTGCATGATCTACAGATATTTGTTCCGGGTCTGGATGTTTTTCTATATAATATAAGTATGTATTACAAAAAAAAGTATTTATGCATTCTATCAGTTATCTGGTTCCCATAGTACAAGTTCTGCTTAGTTTGGGGTTAAATAGCGCTGTGTGAAATGTCCAGCAAAATATATTTATTTATATTTAAAGCCAACAAGTCGCAGGTTTTTCATAACAAAACCAATAGAGAAGTATAATCCAATCTAGAATTCTTTGAAGGGGTTACAAATAAAATAAAATAAAATTAATTAAATAAGATATCTTAGCGTACTAAAAAAACAACACTGGAACTAAATAACATTCAATAGTTCGAATAACAGGAATTTAACTTGAAGTATTTCAGTAATGAACAACAGCATGATTTTGTTTTAAGCATACTTACCATACTTACATAAAGTTATAGGTTGCTCAACTCTATCAAAAATATTACAATTTAGACGTAACCTATTTTCTATATTGTAACTATTGTTATGAATTGTAGGATGATTGAAAAAAATATCCAGCCTTTCTTTCCTGGCTTGGTCTCGGAGGAACAGGCAGCATTGGCGTTTCAAAGTGATCCTGGTGATTTTAATAAATACTTTTTGACTTTGACTTGACTTTGACCTAACATTACAATGTAACTGCTCGCACATGGTGACTGGTTTGTCAATAATTTTGCTGCATACATTTATCGCCATCTATTGGCTAGTTGCAGAACTTCAAGTTTCCACATTTTCTCATTTCCGAGGTTCATGAGAGCTGACTTCAGTAGAAAAGCGCCATTTAGTAGCAGACGGCTGAAAATTGCCAAATGTTTGTTTAGCTTGTGAAAAGTTAGTCTGTGAAAACCCTGCTAGATGGCGCCACTAGGCTGAAATCGTGAAAACCAAGATTCTTCTGACCGTACTGTGAAGAGTTTGCAAATAACTATATACCAATATACTACATATATACAACTATATAACAATAATAACGCTAGGTGGCGCGCGACACAGTATTTTTACTCCTGCGGGTATCACCGTTCCCATTTTGTTTCTGTACACTGTTTTATGTACCGAATAAAAAATATTTTGATTTTTTTTGATTTGAAGAATGCTATGTATATAGAGGCTGTGATGCTACGCGACTATAAAAACTTTTTCCGAACTCTTTGGCTACAGTTAAGATAGAGGAAATCAAATAGCTTAATAAAGGTATACTAGCTGTTGCCCGCGACTTCGTACGCGTTACACTTCTAAATGTGTAGGTAACCTTGAAATAAAGCTAAACTCGCTGTTGCAGCTTGACTTGACACCCCATTTTTATCCCATGAGAACTGATTTACGGGATAAAAAGTAGCCTATGTAGTAATCCTGGTTATAATCTACGTATATACCAAATTTCATCGAAATCAGTACTGTCGTTTCGACGTAATGTAAAAAAAATTGCGAAAACAATACACACTAAAGTAAATTTCTAATATAAACTAAAAAAAAAACGATTTCCTTCTGATTAAAATATTCTAGTCCTTGCCATTTCATATTTCGAACTCTACGTCCCTATGAGGCCTTGTCCTAAAAGTGCATAACCTCTTTAGGCTTAGAAACCTTCAAATGAGGTACTAATATAGTACGGTGAATTTCTTGACATTCCAATTGTAAGAATATTTGCTTATGTTTTAAAATGAGTTCAACTTTTTTTGAATAAAATCGGATTGAGTTTTTTAACATGTGTATAAATAAAATGTAATTTAAATCAAAAGCACTAAGGAGTATTGATATCAACTTCGAAGCAAATCACCCCCAAAGTAAGTTTCTACCCTTTTTTAACCCCGTTAGGGGATGAATTTTAATAAAATGTGAAACACGTCTTCCATCAATTCTGTTAAAAAAGATTTATGCATAGTTTGAAGTAGATTGGACCAAGGAATCACGTTGTCCCATACAAACGTTGCCCCTTGAAAATCCTTTCTTATCAAGAACACATCCTCCACGATTCAGGTCTCTACGATCAGCGGTTTAGGCTGTGCGTTGATCCGTCAATCAGTCATTCAGGACAAAGCTTTTATATTTATTAGCAATACAAACTATAGCCCGCGGCTTCACGCGCGTGATATGTCAATAAAAATTAGTTTATGTCTCAATCTAGGTCATATTCTATCTATATACCAAAACTAATCATATTATCTACATTAAATAACAGAAATAATTTACAATTATTTACAAACGATCTATAGAAAGCTCAACTGCTCCTGACTAGGTGAAAGTGGTTTGATAATATAAATCTTAGGGCTGTATTATTTTCATAGCCCTTTAGAAACAGTTGACTCATCGTAAGACCGTCTTGCCCAGCTGAATTGCAATGAGTATTATGCTTAAGCGTTGACTCAGATAAGCACCAGCTCTTGGACCACACGTCACTTCAACAAGACAGAAAACCAAAAATAATTTTGAAAACACGAAAGTAAAACCAAAATACTAAAAATAATGATAAAAATAAATAATAAAAATAATAAAAAAAATAGCTAAAATACGTAAGCTCTGTCGAGACTTTAAAATTTGCGCCGCTTGAAATCTTCGAATGTATTTAACAGCATTTCTACCTTAATTGCTGTCCTAGACAGATGAGCTGTCTCAAGGGTATCGAGGCACGTGGCGTTCTCCACCATAGGGTTGGTCCACGTGCGACACGTGCGTCGAAACCCTTTTCCCGAGATATCGTCAGGCCGCTTGCCGTAGTCACTTACTCGGCCATTTGGTTCGAGAACTGCTGGAATGTAGATGCTGCAAAAAGCCAGTATAAGACGCCGGTGTATGGTATCTGTGTGGATTCACAGATACCATACATATATGGTGACCAAGCTGTTCAATTGCCGCAACAAATAGGCAAAGATGAGTGCTGTAAATCAATCACGTAACCGGAAACAAGTTGCAATCTGCAAAGATTGCCTTGAATTTTATGAAGCAAACAGCTGCCAGGGCTATCCTAGCAAAATTAAAGTAGCTACAACTCTCGAATTCACAATTTCAGCCAACTTTCGTTTTTAAACCCCTATAAATGAAAAGTATGTTATTGTTCACCAAAATAAAATACAAACGATAAAAATTGTGTTTGAGATATTTATCTTACGCACCAAAATACGTTATATTAATATAATTACTAAAAAAAATTAAGAAAACCAGAGTTTAAAAGAAACTGCGAGGAAGTAAAGAAACTTGCACATTTTGATAATCTTAGGCGGGAACTCACCCATCCATGTTAGTGATCGCGCACAACATTGCTTAGAGCTGATCTGTTGAGAACGAATAAGCAAGTCTCACTACGAGAGCTATCATAAATGGGAGGGTTACTTTGGGTGGTAACTGTGGTAAGCATTATGTTACATAATGTCTACATCAGTGCGTTTTTATGTTCATTTTGCTTCTTCAACTTCAATTCGTCTTGCGTCAAGTGCATGCAATATTTGCGGTTTATCGTCTACACCTGTGCACCTTGATCAGTAGGCAAGATGGAGGCGTGTGAACTTTTAGCTATATGTGCGTCTAGCTTGAGACGCCTCCGTTTACTGCCAGGAAATATCCAACGAGCTGGCATGTACAAGGTTGGCGTGTTGCAGATGACATCAGCTGGCTGGCATCAGCATGAGATCGTGCCTTGCCAAACCGCGCGCTGCCCGACATGCCGAGCTGACGGCCAACCGATTACATTTTATTATACATGTACCTTCTCTATTTTATAATAATAAACGTGTATTCGAGGCAAAGATTTTAAACGCCGAGTTTGCTGTTTAACTACTGAATGATTTTACTTATGAAAATCCTATCAGTTATTAATATTAAGTCGTACGCCCGTTCATAAGTAATTTATCTTCAAAAATTTAGGTTAAGACATATTATTATTATAAATGCAAAAGTGAGTTTATTTGATTGTATGTAGACGTTAAGGGCTGTACTGATTTCAATTAAATTTGGTAAATGTGTTACAGCCAAATCTGATTTTATCTGCGAGAATCAGTCAAAACTTACCCTGGAATCCCCATTGAGTGCCGGAAAGGGATTTTGATACTAAAAAGTCTAGACATTCCTTTACGAATTTATAATTTTAAAAAATACCTAGAGACCGACTGCCAACCAGATACACTGAGTTGTAATACTAAAAGCTCAATTTGATATAAATAAGTAAAGATAACAAGTTTCACTGCTTAATCAATAATGTGAACCTATCTATCGGATGACTATCAAAATTAGTTAATTTACTGCTGAAAACGTCACTGTACATGTGTAACACTATCTCGTAGCTTAACGCGGCGTAACGACGTTGCTACGTGCATAGATTTTATACTTATAAAGGTGCTCGTAAACGAGCTAGTTTTGACATAATATTTCCCGACAACATCTATTATTTTCTTACTTTTGACGACCTCCGTGGCGCAGTGGGGTAGAAGCCAGCTGAGACACCGAAGGTTGTGGGTTCGATTCCCGGAACGTCACAAATATTTGCACGATCTACAGATATTTGTTAAGGGTCTGGGTGTTTCTTTAAATATTATACTTTTTGTAAGTATTTACAAAAAATAAGGTATTTAAGTATTTTATCAGTTATCTGGTGCGTGTAGTACAAAGCTTTGCATAGTTTGGGCTAGATAGCGTTGTGTGAAATCTCCAGCATTATTAAATTATTATTTACCTACAAGTTAAGCATGCGTAATTCTCATTATTATAGGTATAACCCTAGATAATAAGCTTCAATGGGGCCCTCACATTGATAAGTTGTCGAAGAGACTTAGCTCTGCAGCATACGCAGTCAAAAAGATCCGTCTTTTTACAGACTTAGACAAAGCTAAACTACTTTACTTCAGCTACTTCCACAGCATTATGTCATACGGTATACTGCTGTGGAGGAGTGCTGCAGATATGAACACCGTTTTTGTGCTGCATAAGAGGGCTGTTCATGCAATTTATAATATGGGCCCCAGAGAATCATTACGCAATAAGTTTAAAGAAATAAATATTCCCTTGTCAATACATCATACGAAAATCTGATGTGTGTTTACAAAAATATTAATTTGTTTATAAAAAGTAGCGGTAATCATAACTTTAATACTAGAAATAAAGATAAACTCCTTGTTGCTACTTGTAGACTCCATAAAGTTAGTAAATCGTTTAAAGGGCAAGATGTCCGCCTTTATAACAAACTCCCAAGGTATGTACAAAAATTGACAGTTAACAAATTTATAAACGTAATTAAACAAAATCTTTATAAAAAAGCCTACTATAATAGCGGATTATTTAGATGATAGAGAAGCTTGGGATTGAAATTGCTTCAACTCGTTCAAAATGTTACAATTTAGACGAAATTTATTTTCTGTATTGTTATGTATTCTAAAAATATCATTAAAAAAATCAACCGGCCTTGTTTCTTGCCTTTCTTTCCTGGCTTAGTCGCTAAGGAACAGGCAGTAAATTGACGTTTCAGTGTGATCCTTGTGATTTTAATTAATAAAAATATTTGACTATGACTTTGTCCTCAAGCGCGTGTCGCATCACGCACTGTAAAGGCTTAGTTTTCAGTACGGCTGTTACTTAGTCATTTTATAATACAAAGATATTATTACAGTTGATTTTGGTTATTTTCTACGAACATTATTATGTACTGTTTGCTCACCAGTTGGGTGAGCAAACAGTACATAATAATGTTAGAGATAAGTTGAACAGCTACTGCTCGTAAATTAGTAGAGCCTACTCATTCTTCTTACAAGTCTTATACCAACAGTATATGTGCTATAAGTGTACTTTTAGGTAATTATATAAGAATAGTGGTTTGGGTGGCAGGGTAAGCAAGTTAACGTACGCACCCAAATGTAGCAGTTGAAACAGGGGTAAATTAAAAAAGTATTGAACGAAAAAAACACAAGTAGCAAATTCAAACAACGCTACCGAAGATATTAAACAAACGGCATTGTACGCTTCGAAGTGATTCTACTTTTACAGTTGTTACTGCTCGAACGATTACGAAGTTGATGCAAATATATTTGGATAAACACAGGTACTCGTTATTCTTTAAATAAGGTAAGGTTTGGCTACATGTTGTTTGATGATTCATTTAAATAAATCAAAAATGTTTTTATTTCTGTAACAGATAGTTTTTACATAATATTTTATGGTTGGAACCTTCTTTTAAGTATAAAAACTTGTGTTAGAAGGCTCCACTCTTCCATAACTAAGAGTACTTATATAGGTTACAGATACTTATTTTGCAAGTTACATAGCTTAATAATTAGACATACATGTTGCATGAATATGAAATATAAAATAAAAAGTCAAAAAGTGTGTGAACGTGTGTATGGGTGTGTGTACTTGTGTGGGTGTATGTAAATAAATTTATATAATAAATAATTCTGGGCATTTCACAAAGCGCCATCTAGCACCAAAATAGTAAAACTTGTACCATGGGAACAGATAACTTATATACTTTTATTTTATTTTGTAAATACGTACTTGTAATATATGGAGAAAACATCAGACCCGGAACAAATATCTTTGGATGATGAACATTTTATAATGGTTTTGGTAAATTAATAATAATGTTTTGTTAAATTTGCGTTTTCTAGTTTAAGAATAATTTTAACTTTAATAAATGCAATAGTGGAAGTAGTAGACGAGCAGGAAATACACTATGCCAATGAGTACATCTACTTAGGCCAGTAAACTTCCTTTGACAACAGGCAGGACAAAGAAGTTGACCGTAGTGTCGACAACGCCTGGAAAAGCTACTGGTCTATGAAGAAACTTATGAAGGGTGACCTTCCCTTATCGCTAAACGCCAACTCTTTGACATATATTTTCTGCCTGTCCTAACCTACGGTGTGCAGTCTTGGTCACTGACTGAGTCTCAGAAGTTTAAACTAGGAGTTTGCCAAAGAGCAATGGAGCGCAGCATTTTGAGTGTAAAGCGGATCGACCGGATTCCAAACTCCTGGCTGCGCTCAAATACGGGCATCGCTGACGTGGGCATTAAGGCTGCAAAGCTGAAATGAGACTGGGCGGATCATGTCTACCGTATGCAACCTGATAGGTAGGCCAAGAAGACAAGCATAAGGACTCCTAAAGACGGAAAGCGACGCCGAGGAAGGTCTAAAAAGCGCTGGAGCGATGACTTGGACGTCTTCCAAAGAGACTGGCGGGATTTAGATCCAGACCGTGATAAGTGGAAGAAAGAGAGGGAGGCCTTTGCCCAGCAGTGGGACAGTACGGACTAGCAAAAAAAAAATGCTACACTATTTTATCATATTTAGCATATTTGATTACAAACTAAATAAAAATTTTATGTTTGTTACATATTCAGTGCTTAGTGAAGTGCAATTTGCTTTGTGGATTAATAAATACGATATAAAATTAAATTATTTTTTTTATTGCATAATATTTACGTTGTCAACAGAATGTGACATTTCATTAGATAACATTGCGCGTTGGACCTTTGAGTCTTGAAAGAGAATCGCTCCAAAGCGAATGCCATTTTGTATAGATACTCGGAGCGCTGCACCGGACACAGAGTTTGAGTGGAGTCCGTTAAAAACTTGTTTCGTGCACAGTTTTAATTGTTCTATGGCAATTCCCAATTCTGCTGCCCAGACTGGTAATTGCCTTTATAACCGTCAAACGTTTCAAAGGCAATGTGAAATTGGAAACGGATCCATCAGAGACTGTTTATTTGTTGTTAGAAAGTGTGAGTCCATATTATTTTACACTAGCGGTTCACCCTGATCTGAGTGTAAACAAAAATACCAATCAATTAATTGATAATATACATAATATTAGCTAAGATGTACATTTTCTATACAAACGTATAGTTATGAAAAAAGAACAATCAGAAACCTGTAAAGTTACTGAAACTGGGTTCGATCCTATCTTTTTTTTTATACGACCCGTATATGAGCGTATGACCCACCTTATGTTAAGATGTCACCATCGCCTACAGCAAATTAGATAATATTCTGATATGTTTTGAAGATAAAATCTAGACATTGAAACAGTAAACAGAAATAGTAAATAAATGTCTTACCCTCCTCCAGCTGCTAGAATCATCTGCATCTTGCAATCCAGTTCTCTCGCGCAGGAGAGTGTGAATCGACATCACTTCACACACTCATCAACATGTAAGTTCACCTCACTGAAATAATTGTTACGGTCAGCCGGCACCGGCGGCGCGAAGGTTGCCAGAAATCCTATGGTCTATAGAATGCCTGCCAAAAGCATGAAATAAAGAACTAAGACGGGCCTGATTAACAATGCTGAATAACTTTATTTGTCAGATAAAAGTCATTCACTATTTATCTGTTTTCAAGTCAAAAATGCGTTATATATTCTATCTGTTGGTGGTTATTTAGAGGTAGTGAAACAGGCGCCGGTGGCACTCCAGTACAGTGCTACCGCCGTATGCGCCGTGTCTGTCAACAAACTTCCATAGTGATACATACAACACTGACGACCGTGCCTACACACGGCGAATCAACCGGCAAAAAGCTGCCTAAAGGTCTAGCTGCCGACTGCAACTGCCGACTGCACGTGCAGCTGCTGCAGCGCTCGGAACATCTGTCGTAGAAAAACATACAAACCAGTATTACCACTGCGGCCGACTGCGCGCAGACGAGGAACTTGCAGTTGGCAGTTGCAGTCAGCAATTGCAGTCAGCAGTTGCAGTTAACAGCGTTACTCGGAATAGTACTTTTTTATCTGCCCTTTGCCAACTACTAAGCTTAGTTGGTAATCATGTATGTATAGCCCATGTATGTATAGGTGTATAGCCCACTCTAATTATGGTTTAACCATTTTCTCCATCTGCTTATTAATAACTTATAACTCTATATATGATTTTCTACAGTTAATATTTTATGCAACGAAGTAAGTTTTAAAAAAGATAACATATTGTGGTGGATATTCATCCAGTTATTTTGTATTACTCGCCAAGATGCATTTGTAACGACTTATCCTATCCCTTTTCTCCTTTCCGCATGCACGCGCACCTTATAGGCCGTCCCACTCTGACGTCCGACCGCCAACGCCACTCTTCAAATTCATTGGCCGCTGCCAATGAGAGACGCCTTTGAACCTCCGTGAGAATCGCAACAATGCGCGCGCGTGCGACTCATTTTCTTATATTTTGGTGGAATCCTACAAATTTCCACTAGAACTCGCTATTTATGTGTTATTGAACTAAACGTGTGAACTTTCCGTGAAAAACAAGTGCTGGAAGTGTCGATACGACCTTCGCGGCTGCACGTGGCGCTAGGGTCACCCCGTTGACCTTGGCGTGGTGTCCCCAGGACACTGGCTCCTGGTATCCAGAGATCTACAGGTACGTGCATGTTCCGTTCCCCTAACGCTGCTGTATTCTATTCCTGTGATTCTTCCATTTGCAGCAGTGTGGTCGTCCTATC
Source organism: Philereme transversata (assembly GCA_963924445.1). Classification (NCBI taxonomy): domain Eukaryota; kingdom Metazoa; phylum Arthropoda; class Insecta; order Lepidoptera; family Geometridae; genus Philereme; species Philereme transversata. Next base: position 22,357,710 of record OZ004348.1, on the reverse strand, counting down.
ATTAGAAGAACGTTACAAATGCTATTGGTTTTGAGTATTCTAGGCATAGGTAAATTTCGGTCTAATTCGCAAACATACAGTCCACTTAAATCCAACCCTTGTCAGCTATCGACTCTCTAAAACAAACCCCGACGTGGAGTGAAAGATTTGAACCAGCTAGTAATTTCCTCCATAGTTTGGTCCTTCGAGCCGGATATTCCAAAAATATCCGTCTATTTTTACGCTAAGCTTAATATACTGCCGGACAATTGAGCTCATCTCAGTCCGTCTTACGACACGATCCATTAGTACTTGTATTCACAACTTATTTAATTATTCCCGCCTATATATTTTACGTTAAATCCTACTGATAAAAAGAATAAGTTGATCATATTCTCTTGTTATTCGCACCCCGCAGGATCAACTCGTTCAATTCGCTATTTCTCGCCCCACTTTAATCAGTTTAGGACCTACGTAAAATCATCGCATTCCGCTATCACACGTTTTACAAACATATAACTAAGTTTCTATAACCGCACCGCTAACATTGTATTACTTACATTTAATACGAGTCAAAGCATAGAAGTATTCGCTCGCTCTTTATACATCTACCCGCATTTTTCATTATTTGAACGTTCTCCGCTCGCTCCAACTCGTATTTAACTTATCGCTGCACGCCGCCATACTAACTACTAGTCAAACTGACTACCACAAAATAATATTTCATCAGTTTGTACTCAAACGCTAAACTCACGCCTACTATTTAATTAACTGTGTCATACTGGTCAATACAGAATATTGAATAGTTTGTACTGTCTCAACATACTTTCATAGTAACTATTTCGCGCTCGCTTCTATTCTGTGGTAGGCTTATTTATTTTATAACTTACCCAACTGCGCACCGCTAGGAAGATAGGTATTGTTTTCAACTTCGGTTCTATTATACTTTTTGAAGTTTTTTCTTTTGATTTCGCATTTATACCTTTTGTTGGTTGATATTCACAATGAGTAAGAGAGATAAGGGACCGAGTTCTTCTCACTCAGAAGAAGGCTACAACGAGGATGAATGTCAGCAAGCCATGCTTGAATCTAAACGCGAGATTCTATTTACCCGCATGCAAGGAATTTATGATCTTGCTAAGAAGGTGGATGCCGATTCTACCAACTTTAAGGCTTTGCTTCACAGTGCATATAATATTGATAATTTGCATAGAGACTTCGAAAAGGTATTAGATTCATATAACGCTATTTCGCTAAAAATTAACCCAAAACACGCTATCAGGTACCAAGAATGGACGAATTTTGATATTATGTATTGTCTTGTTAAACACGTCTTAGAAACAAATTCGCCATCTAAAACATCAGTTTCGCCCCCGTATTTAGAGAAATCACAACCTAAGCTTCCTCGAATAGAACTATTGTCATTCAATGGTGATGTCCGCTCATGGCCGCTATTCTACCAACAGTTTAAATGCACTGTCCATGAAAATACATCTTTGTCAGATAGTGACAAGGTGTATTATTTGGTCGGTAAGTTGTCTGGTTCCGCCGCGTCAGTTTGCGCCCGGCTGCCCCCGACCGCAGAGAATTACCCTATTATTTGGGAGGCACTTGTGCAAAAATATGACGACCCCAGACTACTCGCTAGCTCATACCTTAATCAGTTGTTGAGTTTTAAGCCGCTAGCCGCTAATGTTGCTTCCGGTCTAGAATCATTTTTAAATAATTTCGACACGTCTGTGGAAGCCTTAAGACAACTGAGTCTTGGCGACTTGACTGACTTTATGCTGTTACACCTCGCCCTCCAGAGACTAGACTCGGAGACTGTCAAGTTATTCGAAATTACGCATCGCAAAGATAAGCTTCCAACCTATTCTAATCTAATTGAATTTGTAAAGGAACAGAATAAAGTGTTATCTAGATCAGCTGTGCCTATCGTAAACCCGCAAACTCAGCACAAAGCTCGCAATGCGCACGCGCCCGTGCCTAGTACTAGACCAGGGCAAACCAAGTCATTTGTAAACACTGACCGCGTGTGTGGTGCAAGTAATGAAAATAAATGTATTTTGTGTGATCGCGATAAACACGATCACTTTTATCGCTGTTCAGCTTTTATGAAACTGACGCCACCTGATAGGTATAAATTCATTAAAGGCAAATTTTATTGTAACAACTGTTTGAGTGTGAGACATAAAACAAAGGAATGTGCTTCTAAGCACACTTGTTCTCATTGTTCGGCCAGACACCATTCGCTACTCCATTTTAATCCGCCCGTTATCTACAACAAATCAGTCGAGAAACAACTCGTTAATAAAAAATCGCACGCTAACTCGCCCGCTACCGCTCATGACCAAAGCCACACTGCGCCTAGGCATGCAATTTCTTCAGAGTCTCATACTCGAATTCACGCTAAAGACCTTGCGCCCCATGCGTATAAGGTCGATAATTCACTATCCGCACCCGATATCGATCCGAACAGTAACACATCTGTCTGTACTGTATCATATGATCACGCGTCGCAAACAATAACAACTGCGTTATTGGCAACTGCTAAAATAAAGGTTTTAGATAATTTTAATCGCCCTCACTTTTTGAGATGCTTGGTCGATCCCGGCTCTCAAAGTGAGTATATTTCCGCTGCATGTAGTAAGCGCTTATCGCTTCCTATTTCCACGCAAAGCCGCTTTTCTAAAGTCCAAGGTATAGGAGGGGCCTCTCAGAAAATTCTGGGAGTAACCTCACTTCGCTTCACTTCTCGCTTTGAGGACGGACATGAGTACCACATCCAGCCCATGGTGGTAGATAGTATCACGTCGCAGCTGCCCGACTCGCGCGTCGACGTCAGCTCTCTTCACCACATACGTAATCTACCCATGGCTGATGATGACTTTTCCGAGCCTGGTCCTATTGACCTACTTTTAGGTGTGAACTTGTATTGTCAAATTCTCCTATTTAATAAAATTACCGCTGATAATAATTTACCCGCTGCCTTGGAAACAACTTTAGGTTACATCGTTATGGGAAACGCACCCGTTCTATCCCCGCGCTCCATTTCACATACCTTTTGTGCATTTACGAATGACCCGCTACACCAACTCGTGGAAAGGTTCTGGTCCACTGAGGAACCACCTTCCCAGTTGTTCTTAAGTCCTGACGATCAACGCTGTGAAGAAATTTACACTTCGACTACTACTCGAAATGACGATGGTAGTTATGTAGTCCAGCTTCCATTTAAAGATGACCCGCAAAAGCTAGGTAACTCCTACATTATCGCTAAGAAGAGGTTTTTATGCCTCGAGAGAAAGTTCTTACGATCACCGGACTTAAATAAAAAATATAATGAAATAATTTATGATTATCTAGACAAAGGTATTTTAACGCGCGTTTCTGTTGACGATTGTACTTCTCCAGGTTATTACCTACCGCACCATCCTGTAGTTCGGGACGACAAGTCTACGACTAAGGTTCGCATCGTCTTGGACGGCAGCGCCTCGACTGATTCAGGGCTGTCTCTTAACGATATTTTATATAAGGGCTGCAACTTGCAAGCCGATATATTTAACATTTTATTAAATGTTCGCATACATCGTATCGCCTTTTTCGCTGACGTGAAGATGATGTATTTATGTATTTATACGCACCCCTCGCACCGCTGTTATCAACGGATCTTATACCGGTTCTCACCGGACGTTCCGCTGGAAACGTTTCAATTCGAACGTGTTACTTTTGGCCTCCGGTCTTCTCCTATGTTGGCGCTGCGCACTTTACGTCAACTGGCTCAAGATGAAAGACAAAGATGGCCTCTTGCCGCTGACGTCATAACTCGTGACGTCTATATGGACGACTTAGCGTCTTCTGCTTCTTCTGTGAATCAAGCAGCCAAGATTGCACAAGAGTTGATTCAGATGTTTAAAGCTGGTGGATTCGACTTAGTAAAGTGGACTAGCAACTCATCTGAGCTGCTACAACACATACCCGTTTCTCACAGACAGTCTGAATCCATTTCGTTCGATGAAGATGACACGTTCAAGATATTAGGGCTACGTTGGCTCCCCGCATCCGATAATTTTATCTTTTTGACCTCGGTCCCGCCATCTGTTTTTACAAAACGCGCTATTTTATCTATGACCGCTCGTCTGTACGATGTCTTAGGACTCGTCGGACCCGTAATTCTTTACGCTAAACTGATAATCAGGGAACTATGGCTTGTGAACATCAATTGGGATGACAAGCTACCCTGTGATATCATCGCTCTATGGCAAAGATATTTATCTGAGCTACCACTAATCTCGCACCTCAAATTCCCTCGCCACGTAGGAATTGAGGAAACCGGTTCTAAAATCACGCTTATCGCATTTTCGGACGCAAGTGAAAAGGCTTACGGCTGTGTATTATACCTACATGTCTCTAATGGTCACCAGCCACCTTTAATCTCGCTTTTGTGCTCGAAGTCCCGCGTCGCATCAGCCAAACCAACAATCACGCTGGCTAGGCTTGAGTTAAACGGCCTAGTGCTTCTCGCTAAGGTATTACGCGCTGTTTATGATTCGCTATCCGCTCGTTGTCATATAGATAACGTTTTTATATTTTCTGACTCGACCGTCGCTTTATGTTGGGTAACTTCCTCTCCGCATAAGTTTCAAACTTACGTCGCAAATCGCATATCAGACTTCCAATCTACTTCGCCATCGCAAAATGTATATCACGTCGCAGGCGTTGAGAACCCTGCTGACTTAGTTTCTCGCGGGCTCCTGCCCTCGCAGATTTCAAATAATGAACTCGCTAAACACAACATCATTTGGAAAAGGTCACCGCCCCTAGGAAGCCATTTTGGTGGAATTTGGGAAGCGAATATAAAGAGTATCAAGTCTCTTCTCTTTCGTGTGATCGGAAAGCAGATCCTCACCTATGAGGAAATGCTTACGGTGCTTAACCAGGTCGAAGCTGTACTAAACAGCCGACCTTTGTACGTTCTAAGCTCCGACCCTTCGGAGCCGACGGCATTAACACCGTCGCACTTTCTCTCAACTAAACCGCTAGCTTTTCTACCCGCAGCTGATATGAGTGGAGAACGAACAAATCTTTTGTCTCGACATTCTTTGATGGACTCTTTAGTCCAAACATTTTGGAAACGATTCAAGAATGAATACCTCCATAATTTGCAAATGCGCGAAAAGTGGAACACCGCTAGTAATCCACTCACAGTAGGAACTATTGTTCTTTTAAATAACGAAAACGCACCTCCATTATCTTGGAAAATCGGAAGAGTTTCAGAGGTTTTTCCCGGTAAGGACGGACGAATTCGTTGTGCGCGAGTAGAAACGTGTGATAGCGCGTATGTCAGGCCGACGACAAAATTGTCGCCGCTCCCTATACAGTAGGGTGACCATGCGCTTTCAACATTTTCGGATATTCTTATCCAACCCCGCTATTTTTTAATTTGTTTTTCCGCTATATATTTAAACCGCAAACCGCTATTCACATCGCTATTTTATATTTATCCCGCTACGCTATTTTATAATTCTTTCGCTTTCGAAGGAATCCTTCAAGGAGGGGGAGATGGTGGATATTCATCCAGTTATTTTGTATTACTCGCCAAGATGCATTTGTAACGACTTATCCTATCCCTTTTCTCCTTTCCGCATGCACGCGCACCTTATAGGCCGTCCCACTCTGACGTCCGACCGCCAACGCCACTCTTCAAATTCATTGGCCGCTGCCAATGAGAGACGCCTTTGAACCTCCGTGAGAATCGCAACAATGCGCGCGCGTGCGACTCATTTTCTTATATTTTGGTGGAATCCTACAAATTTCCACTAGAACTCGCTATTTATGTGTTATTGAACTAAACGTGTGAACTTTCCGTGAAAAACAAGTGCTGGAAGTGTCGATACGACCTTCGCGGCTGCACGTGGCGCTAGGGTCACCCCGTTGACCTTGGCGTGGTGTCCCCAGGACACTGGCTCCTGGTATCCAGAGATCTACAGGTACGTGCATGTTCCGTTCCCCTAACGCTGCTGTATTCTATTCCTGTGATTCTTCCATTTGCAGCAGTGTGGTCGTCCTATCATTAGAAGAACGTTACAAATGCTATTGGTTTTGAGTATTCTAGGCATAGGTAAATTTCGGTCTAATTCGCAAACATACAGTCCACTTAAATCCAACCCTTGTCAGCTATCGACTCTCTAAAACAAACCCCGACGTGGAGTGAAAGATTTGAACCAGCTAGTAATTTCCTCCATATTGTAACAAGTGAACTTTTTTTATTTGCATCTACGTCGTGCAAAGAAAGCACTGCAAGTCGCAGATAAATAAAAAATGAAGTATGCAGTAACTGATTACTTTCATTTTAAATCTTTTACTACAAAATTAATTTATTCCACGCGGTGCTTCGAAGAATGTAGGATATCACGAAAGGGAATTAATGTTCTCACATACGAGATAAATAAGATAAAAGCTAAGAAGAGTTCGAAATTTATAATTGAAATAACTTCGCTTTTTTCATGAAATGTTTACAAATCCGCTATTAGACGCAACGTCCAAAAAAGAGCTGATTTATGTATAGGCGAAATCATAAACTATATCAAATTAGTGAATCTGGAATCGAGAGTTTGGAAGGAACATTAACACAAAAATCCAGTAGGTAAAACAGCAATTTGGAATAAGGCAATTTGGGATTATTTAAATATTTAAATTAAGCATTCATACAATACAGAAACAATAATTCCAGACTATTTGCAATGCTTTAAAGTATGACCCGACTGCCCCGAAGTTAATTTATGTATCCTTCATTGAAACATGGTACGGTTTGAAAGGTGGAATAAACTTGTAGGTATGTCTCAGAGTAAGATGTATTACGTCACCGAGGCCGGTGCCATCTTATAAAAAATACAATTGTGCATAGTAAAAACATTAACTAGAAGTATTTGAGTACTTATCGGTAAACATTTATGCTCTTTTCTTACTCATTATGTTTATTTCTGCTCCATCAAACCTTCTCTAAGCAAGACAATAGATAAAAGGGAATTTATTGTTATATTGTATGCCATTCAAACCACAGAGTTCGGAAAATGTATATTTTAAGAAGAGGAACTGACAATAAAATACTTTAGAGACCAATTATAGATCTATTAATTTTATAGACAATGCAAATGAGAAGAAAACAACGCAATACAATACTCTTGATGCTTCTTTTAAAAGATAAAATGTTTGAAATGTTTCCAAAAAAGCACAACGTGAAATCACTAGTTATATTATTTATGTGTAGACAACAGTTGCCATTTTAAAAAGCGGTCGCTTATTTTGTGGCAACTTAGTCCTCCTTTCTAACTCTAATTTTTAATCTGAAGAAGGTCATATGAACAATAGAAGGTCATTTTATATGGAATATCTTGAAGACTTATACAACCATTGTTCCTATCTTTTGCAGCAGTGGCCCAGAGACGTATCAGTTTACATAGGTGCTTTAAGGTCACAGCTCATCACATCAACCCGGCACTTACCCGCACCGCCTCGCCGCTCGGCGTTCACTCGTTGACAGCGGATGGGCCATGGATGGACGCCTCGTTATTACCAGTGAACACTGCGTGGTCAACCAGTGGTCCTCTCGCGGGCAACGGGTGGACGCCGAGTGGTCAACTAGAGGACCTCGCGCGGTCAACGGGTGGACGTCGCGTGGTCACTAAGCTCATACAATAAATTAAATTTTCGAACTTCTTCGAAAATTCGTCTTTCTTTATTCATTTTGAAAGCAAAAACCATACGTCCGACACGTCAAAAAGAAACGCTGGATATGACGGTTAGGCGGGGAGCGAAGCATTTCCACCGCATTGTGCCCACGTGAATCACTCGCTGGCCGCGCGCGGTCAACGCACGGGCCGCGCGGGGTCACCGAGTGGTCAACTCGTCGTCCACGCGTGAACGGCATACGGCCGAGGCAATCCGGAAGTGATGTAGTGAGCGCACGTCCATACAACTTCATATAAATAATACTAACCGCTCGAGGCGAGGCGGTGCCGGTCGGGTGCCGGGTTAATGTGGTGAGCTGTGACCTTTACCGTGTAATATGTAAATAATGTCAATTGAAAATAAATAACGCGCGTTCTATATGAAATAAACCTAACCGAATTTAATTACTAATTAAAACGTACCTTTTTTATTTGTAATATGAACGAGGACATTTCTAATTCTGAAAACCTAGTAAGGGTAGTTGCAGCAGCTGCCATCACTTCTCGACGGTAGCTCCAAGTACTCCAGTCTGGCCGTGACTACAGCTGTTGCAACATAGTCGAAACGTTGTCGGGATAACAAATAAAAAGGTACATAAATACCTGTTTTAATCAGTAATTATACACAGTGATCGCGAAAGTTTGAAAAATACATAATGTTACGAGCTGAGGGTTCGGGATAAAATAATGGGAATCGATCCAACCAAAATAACACGTTTATTCAACACGATAACGATGAATACACGAACTTGGTCACACGTAATCACAACACACTAATTCACACCACAGTTGCACCACTTAACCCTTTTCTTGACGGAGTGCACTGTCAGATACAGTCAACTTTGAAAAATCATACCTACCAAGAAAAATATTATTACTTGAAACCGAACGTTCCTACTGTTTTGGTAACTGTTTCTGAACGCATTTACGTCATGTCATGTCAGTTTGACATAACCGTTTTTCATTCACAATCAAAATGATGAACCGACTCAAAGCAATCCCGCCGAAAAAGGTAAGAAAATTGATATTTTATGTTGTTTTTAATCAATAATATAATAATTATGCATATCACGATAAAGTACATTATTGTATACGTGTCAATTAAGTGAATTTTGATGCAAAACTGTATATTTGGTTTAGTAAACTAGAGCCAAATTGCTATGTATCTCGCAGTGCACATGGCCATGTTTACTGGTTTTTTATGTTTTGGTGTAATGTATCATGTAGTGCACACTGCCACGTTTATGGTGTTTTTATTTTTATTGTTTTGAGTTAATTACTTTGATGGTGGCTTGTTGGTGAATGTGGTGATGGTGTTAAGCTAAACCATAAAAGGTTCCGGGTTCGATCCCGGTCCAGACAAAATCGATTTTTATACATGGCTACAGGTCTGTACATACTTTTAGTCTTGGTAGGTATACTGTATGCTCTTGTCTCTGAAATTTGGTTGTTGGTTTCTGGTCTTTTTATGGAATGTTTATGGTTTTGATTTTCGCTTAGCATGGAGGGTTAATTAAGCTTGTTTATCTTAGGGCGGAGTACAGCAATCCTTTGCAAGAGGCAGAATGCTTTGTGCGCTTATCCCAAAATCAGGCAGAAAATCGTCGAATGACGATTCGTCGACGGAGTCTGAAAATGAAATCCGGCAGTTTCCAATTCGACATAGGGCAGACGAAGAATCATCACCAGTGCCTTCACTACCATCGTCGATGGAAAATCTCAACCTGCTATCCGACGATGAAATAGTTGATGTCCAAGAAGCAGTCACTGCGTCACCATTACTGGCATCTCCACTCACTCCACTAGCTGCGCAAAATATGAAACAATTTGTAGCGACTCCACAGCAGGCTCCGACTCCTACAGCTCCACAGTCTCCAGCCACTCCTTTAATATCAACACGTGCCAGAGCAATTAGACCAAGATTGGTTATAGCACGTCGTCCTCAGCTAGCGAGAGTAAAAGTGCAACCTCTCAATGTTCGATGGACTGGACAACGATTCCGTCATCGAGCAGAAATAGCCAATAATGATTTACAAGAAGAGGCATGTCTCAAGGATCCATTTCAATATTTTTACAGCTTTTTTACTGACGACATTTTAAACTACATAAAGGAACAAACCAACTTATATTCTACTCAACAAACTAATAGATCGTTAAATTTTTTAGTCGAAGACATAAAAGACTTTGTTGCAATAAATCTGCTAATGGGAATAATTGATATGCCTTCGTATACAGACTATTGGTCCCGAGAATTTAGATACAGTCAAATAGCAGATATCATGCCCCTCAAAAACTTTCAACAATTACGTCGTTACATCCATTTCAATAACAATTTGCTTGATGATGGGGATCGTTACTACAAGATCAGACCTTTGGCAGATATGCTACGTGCCAACTTTTTGAAAGTACCTCATGAAAAAAAATTCAGCATAGATGAAATGATGGTGCCTTATAAAGGGAAAAAAGCTGGTAATAGAAAACAATATGTCAAAAATAAGCCTAAAAAGTGGGGTTACAATATTTTTGTTAGAGCTGGTGTAACGGGCTTTGTTTACGATTTTCTGATTTATGGTGGTGAAGATACTTTTAGAGCAATAGATTTTTCACCAGTAGAGTCTTCTCTCGGAATGGGCGCTAAAGTTGTGATAGCATTATGTAAAACTATACCAGATCCAGCGTGTACTGTAGTGTACTTTGATAACTTTTTTACAAGCCTCGAATTGATTCACTACCTGCGAGAAGAGATGGGTATATTTTCACTTGGAACTATAAGGGCAAACAGATTACGCGGAGCTGAGAAGAAGCTCATCACCGATAAAGCACTGAAGAAGAAACCAAGGGGTTCTCATTCGCAAGTCACGTGCAATAATAAGAAAGTGTGTATCGTCAAGTGGTACGACAATAAATGTGTGACTACCGCAAGCAGCTATGTAGATGTCCACCCTATATCTACGATCCCAAAGATACGACAAGGACAAAAAGATGAGGTCAGCAGTGCCATGTCCTGAAATTATAAAGCATTACAACGCCCATATGGGCGGTGTTGATTTAGCTGATATGCTAATAGCTCTCTATAGAACTGAGCTAAAGGGGCACCGCTGGTACTTACCATTGGTATCACAGTTGTTAGACATATGTATAACAAATAGTTGGATATTGTACCGGAGAAATATTGGTAATGGAAAAATAATAAGTCTAAAGAAATTCAGGTACAGCATTGCCAAAAACTTATTATTACGCCACAGAACCACAACGAAACACACGGACAATGTGAAGGGCCCAACCCCATCAAAACTAATAAAGGCACCGGTTGCTCCAAGGCCAACTACAGAAATTCGCAGTGATCAACTTGGCCATTTCGCGACTTTTGGGACAAAAGGCAGGTGCAAACTATGTATCAAAGGTCAAACCACTGTATCATGTACTAAGTGTGGAGTCAGATTATGCTTAGTACCCGACAGAAATTGTTTTTATAGTTTTCACCACCAGTAAAGTTTTGTTAAGTACAAATATGTGATCTCATTAATTAAAAATAATTATTTTATATACCATTTGTATTATTACCTCTTTTTGGCAGTGTGCCTCGTGAGATACATTCGCCTGAGATGGTCATTCCTTACGAACATGGCAATGTATCTCACGGGATACGGAAGGTATCTCTAGAAACAAAACTTTATGATTTTTTTCATTATTTTTCCCAGCATTCTATGTTCGTATAAAAAGAGATAATTTGAAAAAAAAACAGTTATTTAAGATTTTTTTTTTTGCCAAGAAAAGGGTTAAAGTCACCGAAATGTTCACACGTATAGCTGAATCCAGACTGACTCGGGAGCAACTACTGTTCACGCGAGACCCTGCTCCACGTCAGTCCTCCAGGGCCTCGCTGAGACTCACTCACTAACTGAGACTGACTCGAGACTGACTGTCCGGCCATCTCTCCGGCCTATTTATATCGCACACATTTCGATTGTTCGAGAACGATGTCGATCCTTCCAGGAAAGGGTCGGTCCCTCGACACAATGGCCACTCCCCTTTCTGCGAAACCACAAACAATAGCAGCAATAACACAGCAAGACAAAAGCGTTCGAGAAGGTTCGATTATTACTCATTGTTTAACAGCCTCGGCGTAACAATAACATTATTTTTATAAAAGTCAAGGCATTAGAAATGGTCAAATAAAGTTTGGTTCTCATTATTTTAAGTCACTTAATTAGAATTTTATATAATATTTTTACAAGCTGGGGGTTTGGAAAAAAACAATGAACACGAATTTAATCAAAATAACGCATTAATTTACCTTTTAAATCACAGGAAAATGAACTAAATCGTACAAGACATAGCTAAAAATTGAATTTGATAAACCACTAAAAAGTATATATTTCGTATGGGAGTAAAATGTATTTAATAACAATAAATAATTACATGACTAAAATACAGAAGAAACAGTTGAATGATCTAAAGACCGTTGCAAAAAAAATCTATAGAAAGCTCAACTGCATCACTACCAGGCGGAAGTATCTTGCCCCGCTGAATTGCAATGCTTATGCGTTGCCCCAGATAAGAGCCAGCTCTCGGATCTTGTAGACCAGTTTCGGCGTAAGAATAACAGATTACAGGCAAATTTATACATAGGTATTACTCGATTAAAATTTAAAACAATATGCGTCTTACCATTAAAAACTAAACACTGTTTAAGTGCATGTTCAAAATAATCCTATAAATAAAATATGTCGTATCGGTGGCCTAATAACTTCGACAAAAGGAAAGCCTCAAGCTCATACGAATTACTTTTGGGTTAGTGACATCATCCAATTTAGATTTACCTTTTCAGAGAGAATTTGAAACTTTATAATCCCCGGGCCGCAAGTTAATGTCTAGAGAACAAAGGCTAAAAACAGTGTCAAATTACAATGTGATTAACTATGAACCTAGGTAATTTTCACTGTACTTAGATGTAACAAATAAATGTTTTATCACTCATGCTCTGTAAGTAGGTAATTGTTAACTTGAAAACAGCTTCGTAAATGCGATTTAAAATAGAATGAGGCTCATGGCATTCATAATTATGCAAAATTAAATACAATCTCAATCAATCAAATCAAATCAATTTTTAGAAACAAGTTTTTATGAAAATGACTTTTTAGCGTCGCTGCACATGAGCCACGCGCCAGAGCCACGAAACGTCGCCACCTAAAGCTGGAATCGGCTTCTTAGAAGCGGAAGCGATTTTATTGTTTTACTTAGTTCTCTTATTTTATTCATTTTAGTCTAATTCTTATTGACAATACGCTGAACTGGAAATCCCGAATTGTATTGCCAGAATCCACAGTTAGAAAATAAATTTATATATTCAAAAAATTAAGACTTAGTGCATCGTGTACATACGTACATTAGTGTGCAACGTACATTAGTGATCAACATACCCTGAAAATAGTTTACTTTGCGCTCACCCATCTATCCTGTCTTACTGTATCTCTGTTTGGGGAGGTGCACCTAAGACATCACTCGTTTGTCTGGAGAGAGCCTAACGTGCTGTTCTTAAGGTAATTCACCATAAGCCTAGACTCTATCCCACCCAAGAGCTGTATGCGACTGCGGAAGTGTTGTCGTCCGGAAACAGTTCGTGCTGACTGTTTTCCTGCGTAAGCATCGCTACCAGTCCAGTGCAATACCTAGCCGTCAACTAACATACCCTGCACCGTCCGACCTTGCAGTACTATGCTGGCCTTCCAGCACTACCATTTTTTGAGCCCCTTTATGTATAAGAGAATAAACAAACTATAAAATATTTTCCCACTGACATACTTCAAATGTAAAACTGTAATCATAAAATGGCTTTTCACTCTTTCCTATGATGATAGGGAGGAGAAATACAAATTAGAAAATAATACTAACAACGAGCGAACATACATAATCATACTAATCCTGTTTAAACATACGCACACAATACACACACACACCCACCCTCCCACACCCACCCTCCCACAAGCCACCCACCCTTACGCACACCCACCCTTACGCACATCACACTTTACTCATCTCACACACACAAACATACCACACATACACACAAACACACCACACATACACACCCCACACAACCAAACACACCTTCCCACACGCCACCCACACGTACGCACACCCACCCTAATGCGCACTACACATTACCCACCTCACACACACAAACACCCCACAAATACACACCCCCCACATACACACACTCTCATTGCACACATAATCTTTTTTATAAATGAGCTTTTTAAAAAACTTGTTACTTAACATAATATTTATTTATTTAGAAAATTTTCCTTGTTTACTCTTTCAATTAATTTTGCATCAAATTCTCTGTACCTACTTTTGAATGTCAATGTATTCTATAATATTATGGTCGGGCACTGGAAAATGCGACACAGTTTTTGTTACTGCATTTTTCAGTGTTTCATCTATGTATATACTGTGTGTATTATCTTCAATAATAAATGATTCATTCTTTGATTTACATTTATCCTTACGACCACACGATACGAAAAGAGCAGTGTCGTGGCGAGTATCAACCACTGGCGACAAACGTGTGCGGAGAGATCATTTAAAATAATTGAAAAATGAAAAAACAGTCCGCAGTACTGATTGTGAAGAAGTTGAGTTTTGCAGAACCATTTTTGAGTATATATGGATTAATGCCCCATCATGAAAATGCTAAGGAGGATAGATAACCTCTAATGTAAGGTAGGTAACAATACATAGCTAAAATGTGTTATTTGTAATCTTTAGAATATAATAAAATTTCGTATACGTATAGGTACTTTCTGGTGCTATATATTTTTGGAATGGAAGACTTCATATAGTCTATGTCTCCCGTGATTTATGGTCGGTTTCTATATGCAACTAGTTGCGGCAATTGGCATCCCGAAAGTAGCTGTTTATGACGTATTTCATATTATTTCGAGCAACTGAGCAAGGCGTAGCAACTCAAGTTGCGAGTGCGATGACATTAAATAGGAATAAACTTGTAAAAAGTTGACAGTGGTTTCAACTAAAGTTGCTACGTCTGCGTAGCGGTTAAACGTCTGTGGTGGATAACATCACGTCTTTCCTTCTTCGCAGTCGGGTAAAAAAGAAGTATTAGAAGCTCCTACAGCGTCAAATCCAAACAAGACAGTAATTTTATTAGCTAAGATTAGATAAGATAAGATAAGATAAGATTACCTTGATCAGTTTGAGTATCGAACGCTGCAACTAACGCAGTAAAGATGGTCACCTATAATATTGTACCAAATTAGTTTTGTTTTGTATCTATAATGGCACATTAGCCGCATGCCTGTAGAACTCTGGGCTAAAACGACAACTGAGTGGGTTCCAAACGTATGGCAAGAAAGGCCTAGGCGGCGATGCCGAGATGAACTCTTACGATAAGAACTGGTCAAAAATAGCTGAAAGTGATATATGGAAAGAGAGAAGAGAAGTCTTTGCTTTAAAATAGTGAACAATATAAGCTACGCGGATGATATGGTTCTGCTGAGTCCTTCAGGGAATTAAAACGTATACAGTCCCTTCAGTGTCACTTGATGGAGCTCCTCTATCGTGGGTCACGCATTTTAAGTTCTTGGGCCATTGGGTCAGAGAAGACATGTGTGACGATTTGGATATGGAGAGGGAGCGTAGAGCATTGTCAGTGAGATGCAATATGTTAGCTCGCAGGTTTGCACATTGTTCTTCCCAGGTCAAACTAACACTTTTCAAGGCATATTGTCAAATATTTTACACGTGCAGCCTGTGGGTCAAATATACGCAGAAAGCTTAGAATGCTCTACGCGTTCAGTATAACTTCAGAGTGCTGTTGGGGTTGCCACGATTCTGCAGTGCATGGAATGTTTGCGGACGCGCGAGTAGACGACTTCTTTGCCATCGTGCGCAAAAGAACTGCATCCCTGATGCGCCGGCTCAGCGACAGCACCAACAGCATGCTGACAGTAGTTATTCATAACTTTAGCTCCAATATAATGAGACACTGGGTGCAGGTACACAAGCCCACCCACTTGTAAAACAGTAATATTTTTTAAATTTTATTAGTTTTAATATTTTATTTTTCTAAATTATTAATTTTAAATTGTCGAAGTATTTTTAATCTGTATTTGAATTGTTTATTTAACTATTTAATATGAATTATTACCAACTGCACTAACATAGTTTTAAGATTTCATTTTTTACTAACAATTTATGGATGTAACATCTGAAATAAAATAATTTGAATTTGAAATTGCCCATCGGGCTTATAAATAAAATAAATAGAGTCGTTGATACGAGAAGAACATGTACTATAAAGAAAACGGAACGAAACTCAAGCTATGCATGTAATGTATACGTACCAAGGTCAAAACAATTCGGATTTACCAGGGGTCGCTCAACCACTGATGCTGGTATTGAGTTAATATCGCACATATTTGATGCCTGGGAGGAGTCTCATGAAGCTTTAGGTGTTTTTTGTGATTTGTCCAAGGCATTTGATTGCGTAGACCATGACACATTAATCAGGAAACTACGCCATTATGGCATTAGGAGCGTTGCTCTAGACTTTCTCACTTCTTATTTAAGTGGCAGAGTGCAAAGAGTTGACGTGAATGGGAAGCGTTCTCCGGGGTCTCTGGTTAAAATGGGTGTACCACAGGGATCAATTCTGGGACCATTTTTGTTTTTAGTATATATTAATGATCTTCCCCATCTAGTACGGGACGATCATGAGGTTGTATTGTTTGCAGATGACACGTCACTTTTATTTAAATTAAAGCGACGACAAACCGATTTTGACGATGTAAACAATGCAATCTCTAAGGTGGTAAAATGGTTCAATGTAAACAATCTACTTCTAAATGAAAAGAAAACAAAATGTATTAGATTTATACTACCTAATGTTACACAAGTTAAAGCAGACATAAAAATCAAAGACGAGGAGTTGGCTCTTGTGGACACCACCGTATTCTTAGGTATAACCCTAGATAATAAGCTTCAATGGGGCCCTCACATTGATGGGTTGTCGAAGAGACTTAGTTCTGCGGCATACGCAGTCAAAAAGATCCGTCTTTTTACAGACGTAGACACAGCTAGACTAGTTTACTTCAGCTACTTCCACAGCATTATGTCATACGGTATACTGCTGTGGGGGAGTGCTGCAGATATAAACACCGTTTTTGTGCTGCAGAAGAGGGCTGTTCGTGCAATTTATAATATGGGCCCCAGAGAATCATTACGCAATAAGTTTAAAGAAATAGATATTATGACATTCCCTTGTCAATACATCTATGAAAATCTAATGTATGTTCACAAAAATATTAATTTGTTTAAGAAAAATAGCGATAATCATAATTTTAATACTAGAAATAAAGATAAACTCGCTGTTGCCACATGTAGACTCCATAAAGTTAGTAAATCGTTTAAAGGGCAAGGTGTGCGCTTTTATAACAAACTCCCAAGGGATGTACAAAAATTGACAATTAACAAATTTAAAAACGTAATTAAACAAAATCTTTATAAAAGAGCCTACTATAAAATATCGGATTATTTAGATGATAGAGAAGCTTGGGATTGAAACTGCCCCAACTCGTTCAAAATGTTACAATTTAGACGTAATTTCTTTTCTGTATTATGTACCTATTGTAAAAGGATCATTAAAAAAAAACAACCAGCCTGGTTTTCTTGCCTTTCTTTCCTGGCTTGGTCGCGAAGGAACAGGCAGTAAAATTGACGTTTCAAAGTGATCCTTGTGATTTTAATGAATAAAAATATTTGACTTTGACTTTGACTTTGAAATGAAACTGCACTCCCCGCCACTGTACCCACAGACGTACTTGCAAACATTGTATGTTATTATTGCCTTTTACATCGTTTTCATCGCTCCTTGCAACTGATAGACTAGTACGAATAAAAATATATTAGTTACGGAGATACAATGTTTTTAAATATTAGTGTATCTTACTAGAAGGCAAATTGTTTTAAACTGGTGATGTAGAGACTGAAGTAGATAATGTGAAGAGTTGTTGAATGAGATGAGTTGTTATGAGAATGTTATGAGAATAGTTATTTTATTTATGAAATTGTTCGTAATTGTTTCTATTATATAAATACATATATATAAATAAATATTGCTGGACATTTCACAGAGCGCTATCTAGCCCCAAACTAAGCAGGCTTGAACTATGGGAACAAGATAACTGATAGAATACTTATATACTTTTTTTTTGGAAATACATACTTATAATACATAGAGAAACAACCAGATCCGAAACAAATATCTGTAGATCATGCAAACATTGATAAGAGTCATACGTATTTCGTTCTACCCCTTTTTGACCACTCTGGGTTGATTTTAGGAAAAGCCGTTTTAGTGAGCGCTTACGTACTAAGACCAACATACACGCCATTATACATATTTCAAGCAATTTAATTTCATCTTGTAGTTTCTAAGATATCTGAGTGAGTGAATGAATGAATGGACTATACTTTTAAATAAATGATGATAGATAAGCGCTGCGGGCGTTGCAATTTAAGTGCAGTATATTTCCTTGTGAAAGGGCTCGCCCGGAGAAGTGCTACCACCATACCTATTTCTGCCACCAAGCAGCATTTCTGTGTTTCGGTTTGAAGGATATGGTTGCAGGTGAAATTATAGGCACATGAGAATTTTACCTGTGCTTCAAGTTGATGGACACAGGGTAGTGCATCGTAGGGCATGGATTACAACGTGCGTGACCTACGAGGCAATACTCTGATATAGGCGATGGTTATCACTTTACATCAGGTAGGCCATTAGCTTGTTCTATCTCCATGTACCATAAAAAACATTGTTTCTGTACACGATCTATTACACCGGAGATATTTAAAGGTAGTATAAAATATATATATTTTAGGCATGGTCTTGCAACCTGTCACGTGAAGCTTTACTGCTATACAAAAGAAGGCATGTTGCATGAAACATATTGATTGGACTTGCCTCTGACTACCGCCTTGTGGGATATCTTTATGGGTCCGCGTACAGAGTAAGAAACCCGAAGATGATCATCATGTGGATTAATATAATCGTGTTTATTGTGACTCCCGATTTAAATCTGAAATACTGAACAAACAGGTGCCTATACTCTATACCGAACTACATAAGTTCGGTACCCAAAGGGTAAAACGGGAGCCTATTACTAAGACTCCACTGTCTGTCTCTCTGTCTGTCTGTCCGTCTGCCACCAGGCTGTATCTCATGAACCGACATAGTTAGACAGTTTAAATTTTCACAGATTATGTATTTCTGTGGCCGCTATAACCACAAATTCTAAAAACAGAATATAATAAATATTTAAGTAGGACTCCCATTAAACAGACATGATTTTATTGTCGTTTTTATAGATATCTTAAGTACGGAACCCTTCGTGCGCGACTCCGTCTCGCACTTGGCCGGTTTTATTATTTTTATTGAGATAGGAAGCCAAATTCAAAATTTAGTTTTTAGCGATCAAACTTCGTACCCTATAGCTTATTGCTTATTGCGCGCACGGTGGAGTGTGAGATTTGACATTGTTAAAGTATATATGGACAAGAAGGGGTGAAAGCTTAAATTAAGCTCAAACAACTGATAATTGTGCAACTGGCAACTAGTTTTGAGCTAAACTATTTTAATCTCCAACTTTCCAGACAGACAGCAAAGCAATAGATACTCAGCACTACATTCACATCCGCACTACCGCAGCTTCTTTATTGGTTTTATCACCACTGCCTTGTACTCTCTAGTCAGAATATCTGAATGTTTCAATTACACAAATAGGATAAGATCGTTTTGTTTTAAAAGGCTACCTTTTTGAATATTCGTATAGACCTAACGTTAAAGGGACGTTAAGTTACAAAACGAGTTCAAACTACTAAACTAATATCCAGAAACCCGCAATCACAAAATCCACGTGTATACAAAAATTTGGAAAATAACTAGTGAAAACTCTTCAGTTTTAGGGTTCCGTACGTCAAGAAAAAAGGAACCCTTATAAAATCACTTCGATGTTCATCTGTCAAGACCCTTTCTCTCAGGAACGTGAAGAAATAGCATGCTGAAAATAGATCACTTGGAGTTGTAAAAAAATCAAGCTTCTATGTCAGCCATTTATGCCTTATGTTTTCCTCGCAAATAAATCAATAATTATGCAAGAAACAAGGTTTTACAGCACAAGTAAAGGAAAAAATTCGTAAAAGGTTAATTTATAGTTAAATCACATAAACAAATATTTTTACAGAATCCTCGGTGCGCGAGTTACACTCGTTAAACGGATGAATTTACACTGCACCGTAATGTTTCATTCATTTCCGATACTCGCAAAAACTCAGACATGCCGACGCCCACAAGAGCAGACTCCGTGGCGTCTCTCCCCTTCATAGGGTTTGCTCTCACTTGCAGCGACCGATAACTACATCTTCTAATTTATAAAAATCTAGTGTGGCGGTTTTAGTGATCGCACTCCTCCGAAACGGGTAGATTGATTTTAATGAATTATTATTTTTTAGTATATTTGGTAGGTATGAGAATAGGCCGTAAGGTATTTTTCACCCTCCTACCGCCACCCCTTTTTGTATTAACAATATCCATATTTATAATTTAACCGTCGTTCATTGACGTGAAGTCATTTACATGGTGTTACGTCACTTTGACAAGAATATTTTATATAGTTTTTATCCCGAAGTTCCCACGGGAACGGGAAATTTCAAGCGTGCGAAACTGCGGGCGGGTTAGCTAGTAGTTGATAATCTTTCCGATCAACATGGTTATGGAACGCTTTGCTCTGGTCATTATGACGAAAGACCGCTTGTGGTATTTTCAGATAAGTGCTTCCGTGCTTCAGAAGGAACCTAAGATATTGGTCGCGGTCAGAATCTATATTATTATATATATAGCTATATATTAGCTAGAAAAAAAAGTTTTTATTGAATTGCCACCAAAACAGAAATAATACAAAAATAATCGCATGAGTGACAAAGCCCTTTTGTTAGGTAATAAAAAAAACAAAATGTCAATACCAAAGGGTAGTAAGTGTTTCTTATTGACAAAAGACTTAAACAGTTTCAGAAAAAACTACACAAACTCTAATAAAACACAAAGCGTCATATTCAAAACAAAAAAAATAGTTTTTCAGTCAATTTCTATGTTGTTCGTGTAATGCTTTAGAACATTGTACTGTGTTTATAAATAAAAGCTAAATTCATAATTCATTTCATATTCTTAGTATAAGTATTTACTTACTAAAAAATAGTATATAAGTATTCTATCAGTTATCTGGTTCCCATAGTACAAGCTCGGCTTAGTTTGGGGCTAGATAGCGCTGTGTGAAATGTCCAGCAATATTTATATTTATTCATTTATAAATAAATAAAAGTTAAATTTATAACAACGTGCTCCGGCACCACTCTGGCCATACCTCATTGTGATATTGTAGCTGTATTGACTGAAAGAGGGCTGAAACTAGCTCTGCAAAGTACACTTATATTAAACACAGCAGGATATCCTATTCATTACATTTTGCATACTTTAAAAGAAATAAGTTTTATTAATAAAGCTTGAATTTAAAATTGAAAGTTACTTTAATAAATAGCGTTAGCTCCCCGAACCAAATCATTATTTTAACACGTAAACTTTGGTCTTCGGTCTTTTTTGGTTATTATGATTGAGGTTAACCAATCCTAAAACAAAAAAAAACTAGGTGTAACGTTAAATGGTGAGCGATAGCGATATTTATGTAAACGTTTACCTACATTATAAAAATATAACCAACGATTGGTTGCCATGACGCAGTCTTACCAGAAAACATATAAAATATTTGATAGTCCACCTGCGTGATTTCGGCCGTGCCTTGTACCAGCTTACGTGATACTTGTGGCCTTAAACCAGGGGTCGGCAACCTTATGCTATAGCCGGGCCACATATGTTGCCAGAGTATCAGTGCGGGCCGCACTTATATTTATATGTTCGGGCATGTATTTTTAATATTTGAAATAAAACGCATATATATTCATACAATTATCTCTTTTTTAATTGAACTACTATACTAACATAAAAGTAAGAACTAGTGAGATTTTTGAGGCTGCATTTGACTTGCAAGTTTTTTAACGTCTGCTTTCATTTTAGTAGTAGACACGCGCAGTATCGCGTCTAAATGTTCATCCGTTAACCGCGAACAATTCTTATTTTTGCGGTAGTTGAGAATTGAAAAAGTCTGCTCACACAAATATGTACTACCAAACATAGTTATTATCTGCTGAGCAAACTTTTTCAATTCTTTGAAGTTTTCAGAACTCAAACCTCCGTAGAACTGTATCAAGTCAGTGCTTTCCTTAAATGCCGTTTTAAGTGTGCTATTACTTTGCAAATCTACTATGTTCATTTGCAAATTGCTTGGTATCTCACTAATATCAATTGCAAAAGGGTTTTGGAATATTTCCATGTTAAGGGAGCTCTTTTTAAAGTCGGTGAATCGATTTACAAACTCAGTTTGTAGTTGTGTTAACACGTTTCTCATTGTAATATTTTGCCACACAAAATTATCTCCAGCTTCTTCCACGGCTTTCTTGCAATTAGGAAAATGGTCAAGCTTTTTTTCATCAATATGCTTGATAAACAGTTTCAGTTTCATTTCAAATGACTTTACATCTGTATACATATCGCAAATCAATTTATTTTTTCCCTGCAAGCGTTTGTTGAGCTGATTCAGGTCCTTAGTCAAATCAGTCAAAAAACCAAGATCGATAATCCACTGTTTGTTAGTAAGCTCTTCTACTGGCTTTCCTTTCATCTCCATGAAGTTGCCAATTTCTTTCCTCAAATCAAAAAACCGTTCCAAAACGGCACCTCGACTGAGCCACCTCACTTCACAGTAGTAAACCACGTCACCATGTTCAGCTTCCAGATCTTCCAAAAACTTTTGGAACTGACGGTGTGTGAGCCCATTTCTTCTTATAAAATTAACAGTGGATGTTACAGTATCCATTATTTCTTTCCAGGATATAACTTTGGAGCACAATGCCTCTTGATGGACAATACAGTGAAAAATCAATGGCACAGTAGATCCAGAATCTTTCACTTTGCTGATGATTCTCCCAACAACACCTTTGTTTTGACCGCTCATGTTCTTGCCTCCATCGGTAGTGACACTTGTTAACTTTTCCCAGCTTAATTGCAATGAATCCAGAGCTTGTTCCACATGGTGAAATAAATCTTCTCCCGTAGTTGTACCTTTCAAACTGCACATTTTCACAAGCTCTTCGTAAACAGTAAAGTTTTCGTCAATGCCGCGTACAAATATGAGTAACTGTGCTGTATCCGACACGTCCGTACTTTCATCCATCGCTAAAGAGAAGCAGTCGAAAGACTGCGCCTTATCCCTGAGTTGTTCACACAAATTAGCACCCAAGTCTTCAGTACGTCGGGTGCAAGTTCTTGCAGAGAGACTAAGACTTTCAAACATTTTTTTCTGCTCTGGGCATATTTCTTCTGCGATAGCTAAGACACACTCTTTTACTAATTCACTATCGGTAAACGGACGTCCACTTTTTGCAATAATCTCTGCTACCCTGTAACTGGCCCGAACATTCGATTCGCTGTTGTCTGCCACAACCTTAAATATGTTTTGTTGATTTTGTAATGACGATTTCAAAGTGGAAATTTTCCTTTTCCGTATTTCTCCTTCAAGACAGTCAAATTTAGCTTTGTGCTCGGTGTCGTAATGTCGCTTCAGGTTATATTCCTTTACTACAGAAATACTCTTTTGACAAATCAAGCATAACGGTTTTCCTTTAAACTCGATAAAAAAGTATAATTCTGTCCATAATTCGTTAAAAACTCTTTTTTCTTCTTCTATCTTCCTTTTTCTTGAAGCCATGTTTATATAATTATTCTGTAACAATAATGAAAAAAATTAAATTCGTTGTAAAATTATATGTTCCAGTTAGCACCTACAAATTCAACTCCACATTCAAATAATAATTAAAACATGACACACTCGTAACTAACTTAATGTCATGTAACTACTATCCCCGTCCTTATAACATTTACCCATCAATCTGAAGGTTCACATTAACAAGCAGTAAATAAAATAAAACAAAATGCTCGCGAGTGCATACAACTTACCTCATACGTCGTGCGTGAGAAGCTATCAGCGAAGGGAAGAAAGGTGAAACGAAACGCGTAGCTAGCAACCAGATGAGACGTGAGTTTCCGGCGAATTTCCACAACCGAATGTGGCGAGAGCTGCGCGCGGCTGTGATTTTAACTAAAACCGGTCGCTTTGAATTTTTTCGCCGCCGCACACCTGCGTCTAATCAAAGACTGCCGCCCCGCCTATTGTCTCAAAGGAGCCGCCCGCCGCCGCACGTGCGGCGGATAAACGCAAAAGAAATTGCCAAGAATTGAATAAGTACAGCAAATATTTATTTTCGGTAGAAACAATACATAACATCACAGTCTTGATAAACAGTTCTTAAGAAATGAAATAGAGGTACATTTTTATCACCCCGCGTGGGAGCGAGCTTTCAAGAATACTCTCATGGCCCAGCAGCATGGCCGTATAAATTCTAGTGAATTTATATGGCCTTTTGCTTCGGTATTTTTTTCTTACGGACCTCAGGGTTGCGGGCCGCACCGAGATAGTCTACGGGCCGCATGCGGCCCGCGGGCCGCCGGTTGCCGACCCCTGCCTTAAACAATAAAATAGTGCAACGCTTCTTTCAAATGTCATTTTTTTTTTTACAAAAATGGAGATAGAATAGTTATTAATTAATATCAGGCATATTTGCTTGAAATGGCCTACCTGATGATTGCCTGTATAACATTACCTCGTAGGTCACGCATGCTATTATAGCCATCACCCACTCAAGCTTAGCCAAGAAAAGGGACGAATGATAGGTTATACCGCTGCCTTTGCAACATAACTATTAGGGATAGAATAAACGATTTCTCAGAACTGTGTGTCTTAAAAGACTCGTAGAGCATCCTTAGGCTCATCCCATGGTGTCGTAATTTGAATGGGGACTTTTCTCATTTTGAAGACCAAGTGAGGGCAGTTGCCGCAGCTGCCACCACTTGTCGACGATAACCGAGTGGCCTAGTCTGCTCGTAACCAAGAAGTTGTATTATAATCGTAACGTCGAGATAATAACATTTTGCTAAACAGCATAAATTAGTTTTGTTTTAACAAGCGATAGTTTGAATAAAATTTCATGCAGATTGCCTTCTCCAAGGGATTAAATGTTTGATGCATTCATGTAATACGTGCATTGTAACAAGTAACATATGTTTATTTTAGCTTGTTTATCGGTTGTATCATCACCATCATCATTTCAGATGATGAATCTTTCTGCTCACACAGCCTTCAGTTCTTCAAGCGTATGTCCTACCCACTGCACTGCAGATGTTAATCATTTGGGCTATGTCAGTGACTTTGGTTTGTTTCGAGAGAATTTTTTCATTTCTGATTCATCGTGTAGATAAATACAAGCATAGCATGCTGAACTTTGAGCCTTCTTACGAGGTCGATAGAGAAAACCCATGTTTTTGTGCCGCCTTCCCACATGTCATCGACTTCATCACCTTTTATAGGTTGTATCACTTATAGTTATTCTCGTTTGCGTTGCTTTAAGTGATCAATTTCAGGTATTGATTTAAAACTGGTGTTCCTGATGGGTCACTAGTAATTCCATCCCAAATATTCCTTCCTTATAACACAACTTAGCACAGCTATTAAAGTTCCTCACCTTTAACTTTAAACCTTTTTTGAAATAAATTCATATTCATTCATTCATTCACATATAAATGATACACCGATTGATGTGATTGTGTGTTTTGTGATGATTGATGTGCAACTGCACTTGTGTTCTAAGATATAGATGATAATAATATAGTGTGCCTGGTTGGTTGTTTCTTTGTGCTAAATATTTTATTATAATTTTATTTCATTTCTTTTTATTTTATTTTTTATTGTGCATACTCGAAATGCATGAATTAATAACGATATTAATAATAATCTAATCATAATATAGTTTAATCATACCATTTATAATTTAATTTAATTTCCGCTAGAAGATCCGAAAAGCTTTTGGAAG
The DNA here is from genome assembly GCA_963924445.1 of Philereme transversata. Lineage (NCBI taxonomy): Eukaryota > Metazoa > Arthropoda > Insecta > Lepidoptera > Geometridae > Philereme > Philereme transversata. The sequence continues at coordinate 22,331,890 of OZ004348.1, read as the reverse complement.
TTTGTGAAGGAGCAACATACATCAAGACAATCCTGTGACGAGTTCGAGTATAGAAAAAAAAAACATTTATTCATACTACCACACATCCACAAATGGAAACAGATAATAAAAAGTGGCACTCCGGGAGTGCCGACAGAAGTGAAAACTTGAACAATTACGAGATACATAAATACAGAGGTGTCGGTAACGGTAACGGTACCAGTATCGCGAGATCAATGGTTTTTTCCCATCTCAAAAAATGCTAATGAAGTTTTCATTACAAAAAATTAAAAAAATATGATGAGAAACTTGTCACCGGACCAGAGGCTGTCAATGCCTTCGCAACCTACTTTAAATCTATTTATATCACTGAAAAGCCATTACTGCTGATGATACCGAGAGAGCTTGTTCCGGTTCGCTATGTTCGTCAGACATTAGAAAAATAATTTATTGGACATACCTACACAGGTTTTTACAGATACCACTAATATAATAATAACACAATATAAAATAAAAAGCTACAAAGGAAGAAAAAAAGGTTTATGTAGACTTATATCATTACACTAAATGATAAGATAAAATCGCAACTGATCTCCTTAGCTCAGTTCAACGTTTGAAGGCTCATTCTTCAAATGGGCCAGATCGTATCCCACCATATATTATTGAAGACTGTTTACACGCACTTAAAGTTCCTTTATTATTTATTATCAATCTATCTCTTAATACTGCAACGTAGCCGGCTGCTTGGAAATATCTCGAGATACACCTATTCCCGAGGGTGGGGTCAAGTCGAAGATTGAGAACTTTTGGTCTGTAGCAGTCCTGTCAGCCTTCTAGTCCAAGAGCCGGTGAAGATCGACCTTCACCGATCTAATAACCAGATGAGACGTATTTTTTATCAAATATAATTTATAAACACATATGCCTATAATTACTTGCCTATCTAAAAGTGCTTATGGCTATTTTTAATTAAATTAACTTTAATCGATTTTTTTTTCATCACTTTCATTCTTTTGACAACCAAATGAATTTTATTTCACTGTTAGTTTTTAACACACAGAATATGCCTCAGTAGGCTTGCCTACTCATTTCTGTGTATAGTACCTGGCAAGCCGATGTGAACAGGTAAGTAAATATAGGTGACTCCATCGTTCTGCTAACTTATCGAAAGTTATATCAAATTTTAGATTACTTTATCACAAAATCAGTCATATTTCAAAATCATTGCCTGCAAAAAATCATACTTATAGTACTGTTGCCTAGCTAAAAACTTTTAGAGAGCACTTTTAGATAGTCAAGTAATTATAGGCATATTTGTTTATAAATTATATTTGATAAAAAATATGTCTCATCTGGTTATTAGATCGGTGAAGGTCGATCTTCACCGGCTCTTAGACCATTCGGGAAAGTATTCGAGTTAATTTTGAACAGACACATCACTAGACCAATACGGCCTTATTTGAGTAAACATTAGCACGGTTCTTGGGCAGGCAAGTCCACTGTGCCTTTTCACATGCCCACTGAAATGGACAGACGTGAACAGGTAGATTCGGAAGAATAGATAGATAGGTAGAACAGGTGACAGGAGGTGTGATTTCAAAAAAGAATTTGACTGCGTCCATAATGACGTGTTATTAAAAAATGTATTGGCCATAGGATTTTCACCTATTCTTCTTAAGTTTTTCTTTAATTATTTACATAATCGTTTTCAATTTGTGTATGGCTTTAAATCTGATGTTTACTTAACGCTATTCGGAGTGACCCAAGGAAGTAACCTCGGTCCAACCAGTTTTTGATAATGATCAACGACCTCCCGGAAGTTGTTAGGACGACGAGATGTCTGATGTTCGCTGACAATTTGAAACTGTTCTTGGGAATAGAGAGTCTTGCTGACTGTAGGCGCGCCAGAATATCGCTGGCTCGTTGCATAGAGTGAGTATAACTGCATACAGTCTAACAAGGCAAAATGTAAAACTATCACATTTACACGTCACCGCTCACTTCATGCTTATACCTGAAGTATAGCCCCATGATATATAATGTGTCCCATTGGAACGCATCACAGGTAAATAAAGAATAAATAAGTGTCAATTTTTTGTAACTTTATTACTCTGGAAAACTGCTGTCATCAACCCAAAGTCCTACTCCGCTATTTCAAGGAGTTAGGATGGCTGGGGTCAGATTAGATGGGGGGTAATGCACAATATTCCCTTATGCGGCCGTTTGGTGCCGAAAGACTCTCAAGTGGAGACCATGCACTGGAAACCGCAGCGTAAGATGGCCCCCCACTAGATGGAAATACGACCTGATAAAGGTTGCTGGGAGCCGTTGGGTGCAGGCTGCACAATGTCGCTCTATGAATCTATGGAGAGGCCTATGTTTAGAACCGAGAACTCACGTCTAAAATTTAGTGTTTATTGTTGTAATTATTATATATAGAAGTTTTTATTGTTAGTTTAGTACTTCAGGCTAAGGATATCTTTATAGGCCGTAGAATAAGTTATTTGCTATTCTGTAACTACTTTATTGTTGCCTGAATTAAACGATTTATAATATAAATAATACTATTTGATATTATAATTAACTCGCAACTAGAGTAAGCTGCCACGTCTTCGCAATTTCTCTGGATGATATGCAAATTGTCACAAACAACACGTTAGCGCCAGCTAGCGCTGAAAGTCATTAATTGATCGAGCGAAGCGAGATCTATTAATGACGATCTTAAATCAACTTGGGCAAATCGGCGTTGTATGTATGTATGTATGTTTGTTTGTCCGGATAATTTTCGAAGAGTTGATCCGATCATCGTAAAATTTGATACATAGGTAGGTAGTGATGACAAAATTTTTTGTGTTAAACTCAATGAATAATGTTTTTTAATACGAACTTCAACATCTCTTTCCAACTCTATGACGTGATTTCCAGACAGAATGACCATCATGCGTTTCCACAAAGTAGTAGAGCAAGTGACGTAACTCATCCTATTGTAGGATTGTCACCTACTTGACAATTCATTTATTATTTTATTTATTTGACCTTTTAACGATTAAATTTTCATCTGCAAACAAACTTTTGATAACAACTGGAAAACTGTCTTAATGTCATATTGTCAAATTTACACCTATTCAAGAATAAACCTAATGATGTATTAGTTAAGAAAGCATATTATAATGTTAATAAGTTTTTAGGTGACCAAAATATGATATAGTTTTCACATTAAATTTACATGAATCCTAATTTAAATCATAATTACTATTTATGACATTTATTATCCTAATTATTATTTCTTAAAATTTTGTTTTTCTGAAAGTAATTATATAATTTTTAGTGTTTTTGTATTTGCATGTTAAGTTTATTATTAATTATTAAATACTTGTTCGCCGCAAGGCAAAATCTAGCGGTTATACAAAACTCCTACCACCTAAGATTTTACCTAGATTTACAAGGAATAATTGAATTGAATTGATGTCTTTTAAAATGATCATAATGGTGGCCTTGATCAGCTGCAAAAATCTCTACATCATTCCACCAAACCCCTTGTATATTAGAAGCATGTTGACCTGGTTTAACTCGATAACTTTCAATACTGAAGTCTTTAATAAAATTCAAATGACAACATAAATATCACATGTCCAAAAATGTTGATGCTGGTGTTGGCCAAATTCATGTGAGAACATCTAGGTATCAATGGCATAAACATTGACTGATAAAAGTTTAAATTAAAAATTTCAGATCAAGATGCGAGTCGGACTTGCGCACGAAGGGTTCCGTATCATTCTCTATATTAAATTGTAAGATTTACTTCTTAATTAATAATCTTAATTGGCGTCAACAATTGTTGACGATATCAGGATCGTTAATGCAACTTCTTGACTTACTTGCCATAAAATTAATGCCATAAAAGTAGTTATAACATGGACTGATTTTGAATAAAACTGTAAAAAAGTTCAAATAAGAATTGTAGGTAAACCAGAGCTGTCAGCTGACATCTAGTAGCAGCAATGTAGTTCATACTACGTACTTTACCGACTACAGATGCGAGCAGAGCTGCACCAAAACAATTTTTTTTTGTAAGCCAGTGCAATGTATGTATGCGGACACCCTTTAATTTGTAACTTTTTTATTGAAAATTTTCCTTTATTTGTGCTGTAAGTCTTTTCTTGTCCTGTCCTTATTTGGCCTGTCCTTTACCTTGCTTTTTGCCAAATTTCATGGTTCTAGGTCAACGGAAACTACCATATAGGTTTCCGACCCAAAACCTATTCTTAGTTCCGGTTGACCTAGAATTGTCAATTTTCATTAAAAGTAAGGCAACACAAGTAAAGGGAATATTCCTAAAAATAAAAAAAGTTGAAAATTAAGGTAAATTAACTGTACTCGTGTGGTACTTACAAGTTTTCGCAAAAATCTAAATTTGCCCATATCTTTTTATTGTGTTGACTCAGGACCTTGATTTTTATACATTTGATAGGGACTATAGACCTCAGTATCTGGTATAAATTTCAACTTGCTAGGTTTACCCGTTCCTGAGAAAATAAAATCGTGGTGACGCACGGACAGACAAATGGACAGTCGGACAAAAAAGTGATCTTATAAGGGGTTTTTTACCTTTGAGTCACGGACGGAACCCTACAAACCGTATTAAATTTCCATTTTACAGATGAGATTTTGATGAACAAAAGGAAAAGTGCTGATAATCATCGGATCCGTTGATCTGATCGTCATCACACGTATCTAAGAACCACTCTTGTTAAACTAGCTTTCTATCCTAAAAAACCGTGTCCAAATCGGTCCATCCACTTAGGAACTACGATGCCACAGACTGACATAGGCCTCAAACTGATAACTCCCCTTTTTTGGGTCGGCAAAATTAACTTCTATTGCTCAAAAGCCAAAAGTGAATTATATTAACAAAATATTTTTTAACGAACTCCGTGGTGAAGTGGGCGAATTGCCGACTGAGACGCAGGAGGTAGCGGGTTCGATTCCAGCCGCGGAACAAATGTTTGCATGATCTACAGATATTTGTTTCAGGCCCGGATTTTTTCTGTGTACTATAAGTATGTGCTTACAAAAAAAAATATATAAGTATAGGTATTATATCATAGGACAAGCTCTGCTTAGTTTGGGGCTAGATATCGCTATGTGAAATGTCTAACAATATTTATTTATTTATAAACAAAAATACAGTAACAAGGGAAATAAACAATAAAGAACGGTGCAATGGGCGGTCTTATCGCTAAAAGCTATTTATATTTTATAGTAGTGTTTTGATTTGAGGCTTGCTAGGAGTAAATAAAAGCTGCTCTAGCAAGCAAGAAATAACTACATCGTTTTCAATGCTTATAAAGCTTTTCTATCTAACAGCACGGTTCGGAACCGTCCAAATTAGTAGAAGGTACATTTCGTCAAAGTAATGCAATTTGCATGGTAATAGCCCAGTCTGCAATATCTAATAGGTTTCACTAACTAGTAATTTCCGTCGGAAATGTTTATACTGCACTTATAACTTTCTCATTAGCCATGTTATCATATTTATTTATTTATATAATTTTGATATGTGTATAGAAAGATTTGAATAGTGTATTACATGGGACTGTATATTACATAATATGTACACATTCAAAAATATTATGAAGTATGTATTTAGTGGGTACTCTAACCCCCCCCCCCCATATAATATTCACATCCATCCATGATTATACATAAATAACCTTATTTAGTATTAGCATTAAGTAACCTAATTGTATAACTGTTTGTCGTCTCTAATAAAGAAAACTAAAATAAAATAAAATCCCACCCAATGGTTGTCAAGTTGTGATCGCTATTTAGCCAATTGTATCACATAGATTTTCTATTGTTTAAGCTAACTTGTTTGTTTTATAGTGTGCAAAAAAGTATTTTATATTAAATTATATTATATTATTGATCAAGCGAAGTGAAATCTCCAAGTTAACTTGGGCAAATCGGCGTTGTATGTATGTATGTTTGTCCGAGGATAACTTCCGAAGCTTTTATCCGATCATCGTGAAATTTGGTATATAAGTAGGTAGTGATGGCATAATTTTGGTGTGACTCAACGAGCTAAAATGTTTGGCGGTTGATGAGATATTTGGGTCAAGAGGGGTAAAAAAAAATGAGACTGTAAGGTCAAGTGGGACGTTAAATGAAAAGATCTTCATTAGTACATTTCACCTCTGTTTTTATTTTTAGTTTAATCCTTGTAGTTTTTGGGTTATTAGCCATAACAAAACCAAAACTTTGACAAAATTCATAGGGTACACCAGAGACCCCACAATGCTAAAATTTGGTATTCGTGACACAAATTTAGGCAAAAGTCTGAAATCCAGAATAACTGCATTTTTTACCCCAATAAAGAGGAACCATCATATATGAACTCCCATTACCTGTAATTTGAATGAAACTGTAGGTCAAGTAGGTTGGTTATTTATTTAGTGGCACTATTTTGGTAGTCAAGATTTTTTTTTATTTTTGTTTTTATGGGAGACACTCGAGATCTCAGTTCGGGGTGAACCACTAGTATTTCTGTCCCGAATCTCTGGTAGCGGAGATGAAGAACTTCTGTTTTGGAATGGAGCGTGCAAGGGAATTTCACTCTGTTAAATATACGAGTGTCGAAGCAAAAGTACCGTTTTACAACTTGGACAGCGCTTAAAGTTGGTCCACTTTTAAACTAAATGGAAATTACACCAACAAAATACACGGGTACCACTTATACTAAATGGCTTAGTATTTTTTTGGGTTCCTCAAAAGGAAATAAACCTTATATTTATAGGATCACTTTGCTGTTCGTCTGTCTGTCAAGACCTTTTTTGTCAGGAATGCGACAACTTGAAATTATTATCAAATCTTTAGTTCAACCTTGGAGCTCTAAAAACCTAGCTAAGTCAACGCAATCAAAAAATACGGTCATTTAAGCAGCATATTTTGACACACGCATATAAATTAATATCTTTAGAGTACTTTCCGTTGATAAAATCATGTAAGGCAAGAAGCAATTAAAGGAAAAAATACAAAAAAATAATATATAGTTAAGTCAAATGAAAAAAATATGAAACCTCGATGCGCGAGTCAGTCTCGCACTAGACCGGTTTTATTTGTATCTTTTTAAACAGACCACTTATAAGTAACTTACTAAAATAATATAGTTTCGAATACAAGGTTCCGGTGTTACAGAAAGGTACATGCGGACGATATAGAGAATCTTCCGAACAATTTGATAATGTTATGCAGAAAATTAGCTCACTTACAGAATATAAGATTCTCATTTTTGTTGTCATCAATAGATATCACAAATGGTACACGTTAGGTAAGACTCTATGCAGGAATACCATGTTAACAGCACGTTTATAGGCTATACTGAACTATTTTGCGCAATATCATCTTTTACAGGATACATTTTGAGCACAGGAACTTCATGATCCAATCCCATCATCTCCTTTTAATCAAAGAACATGCAGACGCACGGTTCAGTACCATCCTCATTAATATACCACCTATTCACGCTCTCCGTTTTGGTTCTACGTTTATAATGCGTTCAGCTAAGCTATGGAACCCTTTACCCTCATCTGTTGTGCCTGAAGACTATAATCTTTAAGTTGAGAGGGAATAGGCCTTGTTCTTGATCGTTATGCTTCATTTTAGACCACACCATTGTTTACCATCAGATGAGATTGTTGTCAAATGAAACTTTATATTACTTACACCTATTTTGACATTTTCTATTACGTATTATTATATTTTGATACGACATGACATATCTACCATGACATGTAATATTCTCACTTGACAACACAATACTCTCACAAGTCTAGTGGCTAAATGGAGCGGTCTCGACAGAATATCAGCGCTTTACCATTACGGCAGACATCATGCTGAATCGAGACCCATTTACTGGTGTAGCACCAAGTTTTTGTTTATGTTTCGTGTTTATACTATTTCATTGTTCTTTTTTTTGTAATTTTTCTGTCTTAAAATGTAACAATATTGTGTGTTAATGTGGTGAATAAATAGTCATTTATTCGCTATGTCTATGTCTATTTATTGTTATAAAAAACCATCTGCTTGCCAGATTTAGCCAGCTGCAATAATGAAAGATTTGTGTAACGCTATTTTATATGCTTTTCACAAACAAAGAAGGTTAGGTTAGGTAAAACGAAAAATGTATGAAGTTCTAAAGAATTTCAGGGAGTACAAATCATATATACAGAACTAGCTGACCTGCCAGCGGCTGCGCACGCGTGGTTTGTCAATAAAAACATTAACCTCCTTCTGTTCAGTCGAGTAAAGAGTACCCTTTGTCCTTATCCAGGTCACAATCTATCTATATACCAACAGTACATAGGGAGTGTTTCTAAAGAATACCGTATAATTCCCCCCCCCCCTCCCTCCTTTAGGGATGATTTAGCAAAAAAGTTTAAACACGTATTTCTTTACTTCTTAATAAAAGCCTACATATGAATTTTCAGATCCCTAACTTAAGGAATTATGGATTGTCCATACAAACTTTCAACCCCTATTTCACCCCCTTCAAGATTATTTTTTGAGGCAAAAGATTGCCTATGTCCTTCTCGAGGATATAATCTACCTCTCTGCCCAATTTCATTACGATCCGTTCATCCGTTTAGTTGTCAAAAGGTAACAAACAAACAAACTTACAAACAAACAGAGTTACTTTCGCATTTATATGATTAGTATGGATTACAAAACAAAACCGTCTGACACGCTCTTGACTAATTATTTTATGCTGACGCACGACGGATTCAAATGAATAAGACCCATCCAATTTTCGTACAACTTGTTTTATTAGGTACGCGTACTGGAGTATAACTGCTATCGTCAAAGCCAGACTTTTTAATAACTGGTACAGTGGAAAAAATGCTACCTATGCGACAGACAAAAAAATGACGAAGCTTCAAATAAATCCATAACATGTCGAATAACCGTTAGAAACAATTATAATTACTCGTAGGTTAGAATTTCGTACATCATTAAATACAGATAAGGGTGCCTTGCTTGCAGTACCAAGGTTTTGGTATTATTTTCAAAATAACTAGTGATTCGCCCCGAACTGAGATCTCGCGAGTCTCCCAGAAAAAGGAAAAATATTGTTTGTAATCTTTATGGCACGAAATGCACAACCAAATATACTTTACCTACAGTTTCATTCAAATTACAAGTAACGGGATTTCATGTTTATATGTTATTTTTTTTGGGTAGAAATTGCAGTTATGCTGGATTCCAAACTTTTCCTTACATTTATAATACTAAAACTATACGCATACCAAATTTCAGCACTGGTGTGTAAATTTCGTCAAATTTATCTTTTTAATATGGCTAAAAACTTAAACTACAAGGCTTACACAAAAAATAAAAAAGGGTTCAAAATGTCTAATGAAACCTTCTAATTGACGTCCCCCTCTTGAACCCCCCAATATCTCAAACCCACATTTTTAACTCATTTAGTCAGACCAAGATTGTGCCATCACTACCTATATAAAAAATGGACAAACAAACATACATACTCGTACATACATCCATACACACATACAACACCGATTCACCCATAATAGGTAGGTACAACACCCGCAATAGGTACCAGCATACATAATCATAGACTTTTCGCAATGCTCTTCCAATTTTGAAGGGGGATGTTCTTTAGAGCAATATCACACTGGCGAGTTGCGAGTGTTTTTTTTTTATACAATGTTACCTTTTGATGGAGCAAACATATGGCCCACCTGATTTTAAGTGGTATCATATAACAAATTAATGCGTTATAGGTCATACAACTTATAAACGTGCCCTAAGATGCACTGCCCTGCGGTCATTAACCTGAGGCACACAGTTGTAAAGCCGCATGTGCCTGTAATTTTACCGGCAACCCTTCAAACCGAAAAACAGCAATGCTGATTGGCGGCAGAAATAGAAATGGTGGTAGAACTTCCCCGGACGAGCCATTTTACAAGAAACTCTATTTCACTTAAAAGTGTTTTTAAAGTTTTTCCAATGTAATATCACTCCCTTTTTTATTCAGATTTTGATCGTGATATTCACGTTATCTAATGTAAATACTTACATGGGGAGACACATTCTGTGTTTCCTTCTACCATGCTTTAACATTTTCATCATTATTTTGGTCAGAAATCTCTAAATTCTTTCTCAAAACCTTAAAATATCCGTTATTTAATTTTTGTATGGGTTGAAAGATTAGAATTTTCTCGTCACAGGAGTATAAATGATGCTATATTTATTTTAACTTTTTAAGACTAGAAACGCAAAAATAAACAGACCTGACAAGGGACATGACGTTTTAGGCTTATATATTTCTTTACTTTTAATTCGTAGTAAAACCGTAAGGTTTTACCAAGAATAGAACCTCTGAATTGGATGTAAGGCTGTACTGGCGGCTGCTAATTATAATTTTGTGATTAAATTTTGGAACAGGACCGAATGACATCGAGAGCATCCTTGAAAAAGACAGTCTGTACTTGGGAACAGCCGGAGAAAGATCTCAGAGAGAAACGCTTTAAACAGTCTTATTTTATCAATCAGTCAGCGCAGCCCGGTAACAGTTTGTTCTTGACGGTGAAGCCCTACCGGCTTGAGCCTGGGAGACTGACCCCCTCCAGGTTGGAGTCCTCACGTCTCCCTCTTGGACTCTCAAGGCCGGAGACCTTTACTCAATACAGACCTGGAGTTCTAGCTTGCTACATCGACCGAGATCTGGTGGCCTAACCTTGGAATCGCCCACCGCATTTATTACTATTCTAATATCTTGATCTTACTCCAACCAGAACACGGTGGAGCTACTTCGTCCTCTGGGCCTCTTGTCGACGTTGGCTAGAGGCTTCACTAGCCCTCAACCAGCGCACATCCTAGCGGTCCTACAGACTCCGGGACTTACCAATTGTGCACACCATAGTGGGACAATAAGTGTTTTTAATAAGTATCATATTCATAGTCATTGTATAAATAGTTGTATTAAATCATAAGTCCTTGTAAAATCCCTCTTTCTTTTCAAACCGTAAGGTAGGTCTAAATTCAACTTGGCTTACAGCTCTCTTCTTATAAAGGAGAGAGTTGTAACGCTACACCAAGTAGGCGATTTGTGAACGTGATGGCCACGAGTGCGTCGTGAAATCGCCCCAAGTACACGACCAGCACGCCGCGTTGTTATAGTAAATATACAATACAATAACGACTGGCTGAAGTTTGGTGATCATGTTATCATCACCCGACACACACTGATTAAGACTTTCGTCTTAAGACACTGAGGTGTTTTGGTCGTCACGAAGTTTTCCGAACGCTGCCCAGCTGTTTTGGATTCGTCGACTGACCTCTTTCTCGAAGTTGGACCTACCTAACTGGACGGTTTGTCCTAGGTAGTCGTAGGACTTCTCAACAATTTAAGGTAAATATTACCGATCGCAAGATCAATGTTGCAGAGTTGCCATAGCAGCGGCCGTACAGTGTAGACGTGGTACAAATTATTGTAATATTCATAATAATCAAATATTATTAAATTGACTGTTTTCTGAAAAGATGTACTTATCAATTATTTATGCAGTAATTAATCAATAAACAAAGTCCCTACCTATTCATATAATTGTAATTTTTGTTATAATTTTTGTATTAATTGATATTTTTAATAGACATTCTTTATTAGTATATATATAGTACATATATGTATATATTATAGTATATCCTATATAAGTTTTCAAACTGAAACCCGACTACGTAATACCTATGTCGACGGTAGCCTATGCCACCCGGGCCTTAATAACGAATCGATTGAAACCTCATTCATCAAAATCGGATGAGTAATTTAGGCGCTACGATGAAGCATACATCCATAAACTGCTAAAAACATAACCCTTTCCTTTGGAATTGCCGTTGCCGGGTAAAAACAAGTTAAACTGGTGAATAGGCAGATAGCGCCATAACAATAAGGTCCTGTCATAACCTGGTTTCTTTAGAACTCTTTAGGTACAAAATCTTAAAAACACCGACTGCCAATACGTAAGGAGAGAACAGCTACAAAAACCTATAATTAGTTTTACGCGTTGTATTCGGTGGCGTATATGATTATGATAGACGAATTACGTCTGTATGATAATAAATATCCAGCAGCAAAGTTTGAACATGTTTTCGTATTGTTTTAACCTTAAATAGGTCTTACAATATAAAATAAATTGTACCTATTTTCCTTTTGAGATAAGGAACCCTAATAAACTTATTAGAACTAGTGGTTCACCCCGAACTGAGATCTCGCGTGTCTACCATAGAAACAAAAAAATGTTATTCGTACTCTTTAACTATCAAAATAATGCCACGAAATAAATAATCAACTAACTTGACCTACGGTTTCATTCAAATTACAGGTAACGGGAGTTAATGTGAATTGCTTTTTTTTTTGGTGTAAATTGCAGTTATTCTAGATTTCAGACTTTTGCCTATATTTGTGTCACTAAAGCTACACGAATACCAAATTTCAGCACTGTGGGGTCACTGGTGTACCCTGTGACTTTGAAAACTCCAAGGTTTAACCTAAAAATTAGAACGGGGTCGAAATGTACACACAAAGACCTTTCATTTGATGCTGAATTTGACCTAATAGACTCATTTTCATTTTTTTTTACCCCTCTTGAACCCCAATATTTCAACAACCCCCCCCCCCCAACCATTTTAGTTTATTTAATTACACCAAAATTGTGCCATCACAACCTACCTATGTATCAAATTTCACGATGATCGGATCAACGCTTCAAAAGTTATCATCGGACAAACAAACATATATACATACATACAACGCCGATTTGCCCAAGTTGATTTGGAGATCTCGCTTCGCTCGATCAATTATAATAAACGAATATAAGATCTACTGGTTGGGCAGTAGTTACGTTAATCTAATTATTTATCTCATTCCATTGTTTTTTTCCTGTTTGTTTAATATCCGTTCTATGTTTATTTGTGTGTCAATTATACATGTGTTACACATTTGATCGAGCGAAGCGAGATTTTCAAATCAATTTGGGCAAATCGATGTTGTATGTATGTATGTATGTTTGTTTGTCCGAAGATAACTTTCGAAGCGTTAATCCGAGCATCGTGAAATTGGATATACTTATAGATAGGTAGTGTTGGTACAATCCTGGTGTGACTAAATGAGCTAAATATGTTGAGGGTTCGTTGAGATATTGGGGTTCAAAAGGGGTAAAAAAAATTGTATTAGTTCATTTCCACCCCGTTTCTATTTTTAGTTTAATCCTTGTAGTTTTTGAGTTGTTAGCCATAATAAAAACTAAACTTTGACGAAATTCACAGGGTACACCAGTGACCCCACGGTGCTGAAATTTGGTATTCGTATAGCTTTCATTTATTTCATTTCATTTATTTATTCGCAAACAATACATATTGTGTACATTGGGTACAGAAAAAAAATGTAAAAAATTAGTGACACAAATATAGAAAAAAGTCTGAAATCCAGAATAACTACAATCAGCATTTGAGATCAGCTGTTTACGCTGTGCGTTGATTTTCAGTCAGTCTGTCAGAATCCGTAACGATTATTTAATATATTGATGATAATATTGTTGATTAAGCCGCCTGTTGTACCGTTATTTATTGTTTATTTCCTTGATTCCGTATTTTTGTTTGGTGTGCAGTAAAGAGTATTTCATTCTTTTTTTTTTTATTCATTCATTAAGAACGGTCGATTTCCCCATCTTCAGACGCTGGTAGTCAATTGTATCGTGAAACGTCTCACAAAAACAATTTAATAAAACCCAAACATGATACATCTACTGTTATCCATTAATGAGTTCTCTAGTTTCCCTCCTAGCTCCATCATCAGACCCTGGTGGTCTTACTATGATAAAATGTTTCATTATTTACATATAAAAAGCATTTATGCCAAGTTATAGGTACGTTCGTAACTGCAATTAACATTGTTTTAGAACAAACTACAACATACCTTTTCAACCCTAGGGGGTGATTTTCAAAAAAAGTAACTATGCCATATTTCCTTATGTACCTTGATAAGTATTATGCAAAGTTTTACGTTTATTAACCTCAGGAATAATGTTTTACCATACAAAGTTCAACATCCTTTTTCACCCACCCAGGGAATGATTTTTGAAAAACAAAAAAATAACTTTTTTCTTATTTTTGTTAAAGAATATATTTGCCAAGTTTCAAGTTTATAAATCCAGGAACCACTGTTTTTCATACAAACGTAAAACCCTCTTTTAAACCCCAAGGAGGGTTCCTTGGGGTTGCATTTCTAAACATCCTTTCTTAGTACACTTCTACGCATCAAGACAAACATACCCTCTAAATTTCATGTTTTCGCGATTAGCGGTTTAGGCTGTGCGTTGTCTGTCAGTCAGTCAGGACTTTGATTCTTATATAATAGATTGTATTCTTAATTTAACAATTGTGACGGAAAATCTGTTTAGTTCAAGCTGGTAGAGAACGTCAAAGTCCGAAGCAATTCACACCATCCACGTCTTCATCAGATACTCACTACGGGTTTCAATTTTGAAATACTCCCCACGAGACTCATTTGCAAAAACCTTATAATTACCTACCTCTTAATTAAGTTTCCGCAACAATACAAAGCAGCTGACATTGTAAAGCCCAGTGCTGTGGAATAATCTCGCTTAATTAATTTGAAATCGTAGTATACCATGCATTCGCGATTATAAAGGTCTCTTGCAATATTATTATTTAAAAATCAGGTGGGTTTTTGCTTTGTTAGCGTACGGTTATTATTCGTTATCTATCAATGACACGCCCGCGGCTTCGCACGCGTGGTTTGTCAATCAAAAGATTACCCTCCTGCGCAGTCAGGTAAAAAGTAGCCTATGTCCCAATCCCGGTCACAATCTATCTATATACTAACTGTACATATGGAGTGTATCTTAAGAATACCTCATCATTTTAACCCTTTACTTAAACCCCCTCTTTAGGGATGAGTTTGCAAAACAATTGAAATACGTCATTCTTTATTTCTTACCAAAAACCTAAATATGGATTATCAGATCCCTAATTTGAGGAATTATGGATTGCCTATACAAACTTTGAACTCCTATTTCACCTCTTTTAAGATTATTTTTTGTGACCAAAAATAGCCTATGTCTTTCTTCAAGATATAATTTATCTCCTTGCCAAATTTCATTGCGACCCGTTCAGCCGTTTTGTCAAGCAAACTTACAAGCAGAGTTACTTTCGCATTTATAATAGTAGTATGGATAGTATGGATGCCGGTGTGCATCTGTTCATAATTCTTAGGGCCATCGCAAACTGGGCGACTTGTCGCCGCGACAAGACGCCGTGTTTTCGTTTGCATCTGGCGTCTTGTCGCCACGACTAGACGCGGAGCTGTAGCATGCGTCAGCGAAAAGTCCTTACGACAAACGTCGTGCAGGAAGCGATCATTAGCAGTAGATTCTACTACTAATGATATATTCACTCACAAGATGAATCACATGGCCGTCTCTCTCCAATACTCTACTTAGTATTGAATATGTGAGTAAATATGGAGCCTCTAGTTGCACTTGCCTTGCTGCTTATCTTGCGAATGCGAAGGTGCAGAGTACGACGAATCCATCGCCGTTATTGAATCCATTCAATAGAAACCTCTCGCCAAAAACGTGGGCAGTTTTCTCTGCTTTTTGATAAAGTCAAAATGCACCACGAATTTTTTTCAAATACTTCAGGATGAGCGTGAATTCGTTTAATGAGTTACTTTCCCATACTACATGATGAATTGAAACATGAAGATACATAACTGAGAAAAAGCATCACTCCTGCGGACAGCGAGACTGACGCTGCGTTGTTGCGCGACTGTCTAGACGCGGCGACAAGTAGCGAGCGCGCGCGACTCTCCTAGCTCATCGTCACGACGCGACTCCGAGACTCTGACGCCGAATGTGCGGAGCTTTGAACAAAATATATGAAAATTGGCAGCCGCAGCCTATCGTCGCGTCTAGTCGCCGAGCTGTCGCTGACGCGTGTCGCCTAGTGTGCGCCTACACTTATACTAATAGTATTATACGTGCAGAAATCTAACAGGTTAGATTTGGCAGGTGTCAAAATACTACCAACGAACAACAAAACCAATTATAGAACATCGGAATATCATCCCGTCGAAATATTGATCCAGGATTATCTGGTGTTTTTGAAAGGGTTTTTTACAATATAAAGTTAAACTTTTGTGCTTTTCTGTTATCACCTGAAATAAAAATGTTTTATTTTTATTAATATATAAACTCATTATTATAGTGTATGGATGACGTAATAATTATTATGTTATGTTAATTTGGCATTACGTGGTTGCTTTTTCGATTTCTTGTGTAGACGTTCGTCTAAACTTATTGACAACTTACTACCTAAGTTTTGTCTGTTCAATATTTTATCGTAAATGCTGTGCTTGTCTGTTATTGGCACACATTTTATAGAATTATTTTAAAAATGCTTTATAGTACTATATTTACCATGTGTACTGTTGGTCTTGCCTATATAAATAAATAAAATAAAATACAAAGTTATCACGGCAAGCAAAATATCGGACCTATTTGATTTCCTTGTGTAAATTTTGGCATAACTCCCGCTTTTGATACTATGAAGCTACGCATTTTATATTGGAAGTAAATGTAACGAGAGTCAAATATTGTTTCCCGAATGATTCTACTGATCACGTAAACCAAACCTTAAATTTCCTTTATAAGTTCGATATACTAGCTGGTAGCATGTTCTCGTCTAGAATAATCATATTAATGCGATCAATATATATAATTATACATGCACATCGCCCCTATTTACGCACGGGTATGTACAAAATCACATTAACGCGGTTACAGAGGCATGTAGGCTTCCCTTGGCGCTTGCCTTCATCTTCCACTCCACTGGCCAGTGCACCCGATAAAGTATTATTAACAGAGGTTCTATAGATAGTATTTTTAACGCTATCAAAACAGGTCTGTAAATTATTGATTAAAGTTGAACGCAAATTATCAAAAATCTGTTTCTATGTTGCTGAGCTTATAAAACTCGCTGGGTTATTTAAAGGATTTTGTTATTACATTGTTAAACTATCTTCTAAAGCAGCGCTGTCGCTGCTGGTTAACCCGTTTTCAGTGTATCTTTATTGCCATGTAAAAAGCAGGATAGTTTAATATTATATAGATGTTGCAAATGTACAAATCTAAAAAAACTACTTGACTGTGAAATAAATCGGCCAAATGCCTTCCAGATCTCTCAGTTACTCCGCGAAATTTTTGTGAATGTATCCAACCTCCGTACAAGGTGTACCTTCTGTTACGCTGTTACACAATAAGAAATAGTCGAAATTTCTCGAAGGCTCTCATCTTACCTACTGTGTCACGGAATACGTAATACTTTGTATGGAATATACCTGCATGCTGTGTTTTTGTCTGCGGTTGCGCAGAATGGGGAGTGGTCATTCTGTCGAAAAATCGACCCTTTCCTGGAACGTTCGAGATCGTTCTAGTGTAGTGAATTGTGCGCGATATAAATAGGCCGGAGAGATGGCCGGACAGTCAGTCTGGATTTGGCTATACGTGCGAACATTTCGGTGACTTTAAGTGGTGCAACAGTGGTGTGAATTACTGTGTTGTGATTATGTGTGACCAAGTTTGTGTATTCATCGTTTAGTGTTGAATAAAAGTGTTATTTTGGTTAGATCGATTCTCATTATTTTATCCCGAACCCTCAGCTCGTAACACTTCAATCTGTTTTACATTTCCATACATTATGCAAGGACATTTTAATATTCTATATTTATATAGCGAGGAAGAATCATGTTTGTTTTTATAAACAAATTATTGTTCTTATTCAAACAAAATCTATCATGCGCACGGAACTAGCCTCCAACAAGCTGAGCCAATAGCAATGAATCTAACGATTTATGGAAATGGTTATGACACACGGAACTGACGTTCTTTTTGGTTGTTCAGGGACTATTAATAGAACTGTGGTGCAGAATCTTTTATATCAATGGTATTTGATAGAAAAAGTTAAGTTAGTAAAGTTAAACTACACAATAAATTTTTCACACTGCTTTATAACTCTTTAAAAACATGTTTTAGTTTTAAGTTACGTAAATTGCCAGCCAAAAGTATCATTGGCTGTAAAACGGTAACCAATCATATTTAACAGACCGCTAGGCAACGGACTGCAAGTTGAGAAACGCTGTCAAGAAACATCGGAAACAAATAAATCTGAACGTTGCCATAAAATCGTCTGAGTGAGTTGGAAACATGCCACTGAAAGCGCTAAGCGAGTCGCCTGTAACTTCCACCAAGCGGGGAAATTAACGGAAAATTACAGATCTCTTACAAAATCATAACTTTTAAGTGGTAATAAGTTTTAACGAGCTTACACAACACTCAACATACGAATCTGTTTAAAAGCTTTTTATATACGAGGTGTTACTATACAATAAAAAAATTATCAGTCCACATATTTCTTTAGGTACATATAAAATTCCGGTACGCGAGTGTTGGTAATTCTTCTCTTCTTAGACGGCTTGGCCGATTTTACTTACTTACTCAAATGGCTCAGTGACCCAAAGTTTGTCTTAACCTCCGATAAAAGCAGTCGCCATTTTGCCCGATTTTGATGATATTTTGTTTTATTTTTATAGTGTTATCCGAACACTTACGGAAAATTAAAAGATTTTTAATATCATTTCAAAACTTCTTTTCCGTCCCGTCTAGGCTTGAAAATTTTTGAGATGGTCTTAAAAATATTGGAATTTTTTAGGTTACTTCATAGCTATAGTTGGACCCGGCAGGATAGAGATTAAGATTTTTTTAAATTTTTATATTTAAATTATTCAAAAAACCATGGGTAAATATGTATAACAAAAGGTGATAAATATTACTAACTAGCTGACCCGACGAACTTCGTACATGCACATGACACGGGCTACCAATGTACAATCGCCCCAGTAGAATTCTCAATCGGCCATCATTTACTACATCTATGCATGATAAAATGAATTTTCTTCATAATTTCTTTTTGCGTGAATTGTTTCGATATTTTAAGAGTTATTCTGCTATTCGGGGCGAAGACAAATCCACCAAATCAAAGATCATCAAAATTGGTTGAGTTATAAATGGTGTAATTAACCCAACTTTGTTTTATATTATATAGAAGATATATGTAGTTTCCAGACATTTCTGGCCAAGTTTTTTGAACTATAGCTAAGAAGAATCCAGGTAACTTCATTAGTACTACTTTAAAATAAAAATCTGTCATACCGTTTACTAGGAGAATAATAATTAACACAATTTGTGTTTACCACGCGTGCAAGCCGCTGGCGGGTCAGCTAGTAAGTAATGCTAGTATACCTATAGATTCATGGGTTAAGTTTATCGGATAAATCTACATGCTTATTTTTTCCGCAATCGAATAAAATCAACAAATTTGTAAAAAATATTAAGGATCGTAGTCTAGTTTTTGGAATACGCCAGTGATCTAGTAAATCGTCTTAGTAGCTTGGACGGGTGCCACAGACGCAGCGCTAAGCGACATTGGCCGAAACGTTTTTACACTTAAAGAAAATTAAGCAGAAATTTTCACTTATCTAGAATTTTTTGTCTAAGTACTTTTAACGGCGACTTGCGTAACTATGCCTAATCATATTTAGTGCCTAGACATGTTAAAGAGAGTTTTTTTCAAATTATACAAACATCAAATTTAAACATTTTTAGTTGCTAAATACGTTTAGGCAGCGTTGTGCAACCCGGGCTAAATCATGTAATTTTTGAGGTTTGTTTTTACAATTAAGATTGTGAATGAATGATTGAACATTCTTTATTAAACCTTAAAAATAGAAGCAACATGATGAGAAACAAGATAATGAATAATGGGCGGTCTTATTGCTAAAGATAGCGATCTCATGCGAACAACCTTTTTACCATTTTAGACTGCCTCCGTGGCGCAGTGGGCGTATAGCCGGCTGAGACGCAGGAGGTAGCGGGTGCGATTCCGGCCGCGGGACAAATGTTTGCATGATCTACAGATATTTGTAAGATAATAAAAAGTATTTAAGTATTCTATCAGTTATCTGGTTCCCATAGTACAAACTCTGCTTATTTTTGGGCTAGATAGCGCTGTGTGAAATGTTCAGCCATATTTATTTATTTATTTAAGTTTTTTTTTTATATAACCAAAAACATAATAGAACAATACCATCTCTATGCATTGTTTTGCAATACTAGGTAAGTAGGTTTCCATTCCAGCGCAAACCTCGAGCTAGTGAATTGAAAATCAAGAATAGTACGATACTGGATGTACCAGCTTCATGAAAACATTACATAATGCATAGAATAAACAGGCGCATGGAAGTCAATCAATATTTTCCTACGCTACGTATGTTGGGCTCGCATATCAGGTTATCTTCGCTTACGGCCGTATCTCGTAGTTTAACGCAGTATAAAGCGCTCTACACACCAAAGCCGGGTATATGTATTTTGAAAAAATCATGCTGGCGGGTTGTGATGGCGGGCTTTGGCAGCTTGCGCTCCGCTCGCTCAGTTTCCCACCGGATTTCATCGAGTAGAACTGAGAACAGATGCCTTCGTCAATGGCTCTAATGCCACTGTCAAAGGCTATCGTGCCGCTGTCAAAGGTTCTCGTGCAACGTTCTGAAGCCACCGTGCTAACGCATTGGTACTAACTCGGCGAGTTATGCCAATAAGCTAGCGGCTTCGGAATCAAACAACATATATCCTACTAGGTACCAACTGATTTCCATCATGTAGACAGAGGTATACGGGGTGTTTGGTAATATACTGACGATATTCACGTGACAGTTTCTCAAAACATAAAAAATGACTTCTCGAAAAAAACTACTAGTTATATTATCAAATTTAAAAGAAAATCGACTAAGTTTAGGTGATTAATTCGATATAAAACTTACTGCCTACTCTTGTAATCGACATCCAAAAGTAAATGCCATGCGAAAATAACTAATAGCATATCGATATTCTGACATCTCTTCGTTCAGCTTTAGTAGAAACGGTCAAGCGGCAATGTCTTATTTTCTACAGCGCATTCGAAGCGAAGTTCTAAACAGAAAGTGCGTAGAGAGAGGACATAAGTAGCAAACTAAACTTAGTCAATTTTCTTTAAAATTTGATAATATAACTAGTGGTTTTTTTATAGAGAAGTCTTTTTTATAGAGAAGTTTTTTTTTTGAGGAACCGTCACTTGAATACCGTCAGTATATTACCAAACACCCTATATAAGTTGCAAAGTTAAATTGTACTCATTCTTTTTTAAAATTATTAAATTTTATCTCTATCTATATTTAAGACACTGGGATAATGGGTTAATAGTATATGTAAGAAAATCTAAATAAAACTTATATTCTATATTATTCCTTGAAAAAAAATTTTAAACTCAACACAGCACCATTCATATATACACAAAATGTGGCGAACGTTAGTAAACTAATTATATTAACATATGTAGTTGGGATATCGTTTGCGTGTTAGTTTTTAATAGAGAAACAACATTAACGCGTCGTCCCAAAGCCCTAAGGAGTATATGCTATGAAGTGTCGTCATCTTTCGGCCTGCAATATCAGGTTATTACTCCGAATAAACATTTTACACTATTACACGATTTTCATAACAAACCCGCCATACTTTTGATCAATAACGCTTGGCTCAGATGTACACTTTGAAGAATATATATCATTTTAATAAACGTAATGACTTACACACTATCAACACGCGTAATAAAGACAAATTAGGAAATTATTTTAGAAAACATAAAAAAAACGAGTTGTAGGAACGATTCTACAATAAACTATGGACTATAACTAGCTTAAGTACACTGTTTATTCAATATTCAATTATTTTTATTAAAAGCTACCGTTTATAACGTTCTCGTGAAATCTAGTCCACCCAAAGGTTGTCTGGAAGAGATCGCTTTTAGGGACAAGACCGCCACTTGTATTTCTGAGTATTGATATTTGTTTTATTTTTATAATTTAAGTGTGATTTACAATAAAGCGTTTTCTATGTATCTATAAACTACCAAAACATGTGATGAAAAATCATTTAAAATGTATATCAAAGTAAATCTTATTCGGAAGGCTTATTATTTAATTAATGATTATCATGAAACATACGGTTGGAATATATACGAATATCTTGTTTTAGTTTTGACAAAGCCCTTGTACAGCTGCCTACACGACATGCTATTCTAATTTAATCCATTTTTAGGGTTCCGTACCCAAAAAGTAAAACGGGAACCTTATTACTAGGACTCCGCTGTCTGTCTGTCCGTCTGTCTGTCCGTCTATCTGTCCGTCTATCACCAGGCTGTATCTCGTGAACCGTGATAGTTAGACAATTAAAATTTTTACAAATGATGTATTTCTGTTGCCGCTATAACAACAAATACTAACGGAATAAAATAAATATTTAAGGGGGCTCCCATACAACAAACGTGATTTTTTGCTCGTTTTTATAGATAATGGTACGAAGCCCTTCGTGCGCGAGTCCGACTCGCACCTGGCCAGTTTATATGGACTAGGCCTCTAACGGCCGCTACAATCTATTCAATTTCTGAATGACATTGTAAACCATACATGTATTTGAATTGACAAAAGCCGGGCCTTTGTTGAATTAAATTCAAAACTAGTGGTTTGCCCCGATCTTGCGAGTCTCCCGTAAAAACAAAAAAATATTATTTGTAAACTTTGACTATCAAAATAGTGCCCCGAAATATATAACCAAATTACTTGACCCACAGTTTCAATCAAATTACAGGGAACGGGAGTTCATGTCAACTGGTTTTTCTTTTTTGGTGTAGAAATTGCAGTTATTCTGGATTTCAGAATTTTCCCTATATTTGTGTCACTAAAGCTACACGCATACCCAATTTCAGCACTGTGGGGTCACTGGTGTACCCTGTGAATTTTGTCAAAGTTCAGTTTTTACTATGGCTAATAACTTTAAACAACAAGGCTTAAACTAAAAATAAAAACGGGGTCGAAATATACCCACAAATACCTTTTATTACACGTGACACTTGACCGAACAGTCCTATTTTGTTTTTTTACCCCACTTGAACGCCAATATCTCAACAACCCCCCCCCCCCCCCCATCACACATTTTAGGTTAATTTAGTTACACCAAAACTGTGCTATCACTACCTATATATCAAATTTCACGATGATTGGACAAACCCTTTGAAAGTTATCCTCGGACAAACAAACATACATACATACAACGCCGATTTGCCCAAGTTGATTTAGAGATCTCGCTTCGCTCGATCAATTAAAAATTGAACGTTTTAATTTTGACGCACCTACTAAATGTTCTCCAGTGCTCCCATAGTTTAAATAAATTAAAATACTGAACATACAGCTTCAAATTCAAATTCTAAAACAAAACTCAACCTTAAATCGAGACATCAAACAAAGATTTTATAAGACTTTTCATGGAGGTAATGTCAACAAATCGATTTTTGATGTTTGAACCAAGAAGGTTTGCCAATAAATTCAACTCGGGTCGGGTCCGGGAAGCTATGTCATATATTTTTGTCACAAATACTGCAGAGCTTCAAGTTGCAAGTCTGCGATCAGTACGTATTGCCAGTGACCACGTCACACACAATGCAATCAGACAATGTGGTACCATAATCGTCTAAGGGCGAATTGCGCAACGATGTCTAAACGTATTTAGTGGCTAAATATGATTTAAGGAGTTGTCAAATTATACAAATACGTCAAATTTAAACATGTTTCGTCACTAAATAAGTTTAGGGATAACGATCCCTAAACACGTTTAGCAACTAAATATATTTTGGTTTCCACAAAGTTGCAAGCCGAGCTTAGTCCGGCTTGTACAATGATACCTAATCGTATTTAGCAACTAAACGTATTTGTATGCTTTGGCTACTCCTTAAACAATATATAGCCACTAAATACGTTTAGGCATCGTAGCGCTAGGCTATGTTTAGACAGACGCGACATTGTCATGCATATGTGATAAAGTTAAAGCATTGTGTACGACGTAATTGCGCTGCCATCTTAACAGGTACACTGATTGGTTATACTAGGTACTAAACGCGAGTCAGAGAGAGGGCTCTGGCCAACCTGGATAGTGGACTCAGGGACGGCAGCCGCACAATGTGGCATGTGCTGCTGTGCACGCACCGCGAGGGTGCTGGGGGCGACAGCCCCTGGGACGTGCTCTTTATGGGCGATATGCTTGAGGGGGCTCTGGTGCGTTTCTTGCGAGATCCCAGAACCCTTTGACATGCATTGAGGCCGGTCACCGGGGAGGTTTTAGTGGGTCGTTGAGTCCGACAACCTCACATAACGCGTATTGTACCCTGCATGCAATACGGGTATCTAGATGCTGATTTCCTCCTCAAAAAAAAAAGTACTAAACGCGTGACGCGAGTTTGACTGCGGTGTCACGCGTACTTATGAACGGAAACTATATAAAACGTATGATTATCTAAATACGATTCAAAATCGCTCGACGGTTTTTTGTCAACTGAACTTTGCCTTAGGGCGACTTGCGCAACGACACCTAATCGTATTTAGTGCCTAAATATGTTTATAAGAGTTATCAAATCATACAAATTTGTCAAATTTAAACATAATTAATCACTAATTATGTTTAGGGATCGTTGTGTAAGCCGGGTTTTGTCTCATAAATATCTAAGTCAATTGTAACGCAGCGGCCTAATTTCTATAATTATATTATTCATAATATGTATACATACATTTATATTAATATTAATAAATTAATCAAACGATGCCGTATGCCAGAATTTATTCAATCATCACACGCGGATTGATGAAATTCTAGACTACGGCTTTAGAAACTTGAGCTAATCTTTGGTTTCATGAGTGGCCGTTGTATGAGGGCGTTGTATGGATGCGATTATTCTAAGAAATCATACACGTATTCTTTCCAAATTCCGAGATGCACTGCTTTTATAATAGCTGTTGCCCGCGACTTTGTACGCGTTATACTACTAAATGTGTAGTAAACCTAGAAATAAAGCTAAACTCGCTGTTGCAACTTGACTTGACACCCCATTTTTATCACAGGCGACCTGATTTATGGGATAAAAAGTTGCCTATGGTAATCCAGGTTATAATCTACGTACATACTAAATTTCATCAAAATCGGTTCAGGCGTTACAACGTGATTGAGTAACAATCAAACAAATAAATAAACAAACATCCAAACTTTCGCATTTATAATATTAGTGTGATAGGTGTAATTTTACTATTACAAGCATAAAAATACAAATAAATTATTAATTCAATTCTATCTCATAAAACCGATATACACAATACAAATTAATAAGTAAAAAAAATTGTTTTAGTTTTAGTTTGCAATGGTAGTATGTTAGGCAAGAATTGATGTCCATTTTATCAAAATACACTTTATATAGATTCTGCGACGAACATTTACTGCGTAAAGAAAGGATACCATTAATGTCGAATTATTATGTCTGCCTGATTTTAGTTACATTATGTTAAAAAGTATACACTTACCCTACTTATCTTGTTGGTATTTTCTACAACATGTTGTTAACTTAGTTGGAAACATTTGCATTGCATTGCAACATGACCATTTGCATTTGTAGAAAAAATTACTATAAATATACCTAGTCAGAAACTTACCCTTAATAATAATACACGTTTTACATATTTTTTTGAAAAAAATCATGTAATGATGACGTAATCACACAACATACAAAGAATAATAATAATATTCTTTATGGATTTGCACCATTAAATTATTCGATATGATTATGATCATTAGAATCATCATCGTGTACGTGCTCATTGGGATCTTCAAAAAATTCCTCAGGATCATCTCGCATGATAATGTACAAATAGATTGTCAAAAGTAAATTAATCCAATAAGCGTATCGCAGAAAAGTTTCAAACCCGTCTTCGTCATCAGCTACAAAGCTTACATCGACGAGTTTTGGGACAATCATGGTAGCAAAATACACTAATTAATACAGATGAACTAAAAGTTTATGTACAAGCACTACTCCTAGTTTTGAGGTTAAGAAAAACACGTTACTTTTTCGCGGGAAAGGGAGCAATGGCCGCCGAGCGAGTGGCCTGTCGCGGGAACAAGTAAACACTGCGAATAAGTTTTTCCGGTTTCAGCGAAAAGTTAACGCGCATGCGTATATGTTGCCTCGGCCATCGTGGATTTGCAACCCATACTGTCAGTCAAAAAATAAGTTTCATTGATTTAAAAACTGCCCCCGCTATTCTTTAATCTTGAAAGTTACCAGATGACCAACTCTCTGTTACTATGTTATTTTCAAGATAGAGTAAAGAGGGGAATACCTGTGCTTTAAACTGAAAAAATGTAGTCAAGTAGCACTTTCAATTGATCAGTCATCACATCGTGAAATATTATGTCATTTAATTTATAATATTGAAATAATTTGATGTTAAACAAATTTATAAATAGAATAGAGATTGCATCGAAATTTAAAATTAAAATTATTATTTTTTGAGCCACTTCCGTCCCACTATTAGACAAAGGCCCCATTCCTTCCCGACATCTCGATCCCGTGCCAAATCTGCCCAGTCCTCCAGTAATTTTTGTAACTCATCCCGCCATCTCGCTGTACCGTATCCTTCTCGCTGGGTCGGAGTGCCACTGAGTGGCGATCTTAGCCCACAGCTCACTTGGCATGCGACAGAGGTGGCCAGCCCAATCCCACTTCAGCTTAGCGGCTTTCAAAGCTACATCTATAATTTGGGTCCGCGAGCGCTGTTCCGTAAGACGTATTTTATCTGTCAACCAGAACCCAGAAAACTGCGTTTCATTGCATGCTGGCAGACGTTAAGTTTGGACTTCTGAAGCCGTGTCAATGACCAATTTTGCGCACCATAGGTTAAGATGGGGAGAATGCACGTGTCCATTAGTTTTCGTTTTTGCAACGACAGTGGAAAATCTGGATAAATAGTTAGATCTCCGATGGCCCAATAGCCTATAAATGTCTTTAATAACAGAAAGAATATACAATTATTTACAATAAAATACAGAAGAAACAGTTGAATCATCTAAAGACCGCTGTAAACGATCTATAGATAGCTCAGCTGCTCAGATCACTACTAGGTAGAAGTGCCCCCAAGTCACAGGCTGCATTGCCCCAGTAAATTGCAATACTTATACCATAAATTAAAATTAATAATTGGTAATTTTTTTATATGAATGAATGAAGAACACACAATCAGTGACTTACGAATTTATTTTTGTGTGAAATAAAGGCTATTTTATTATTATTTTATTTTAATATCCTGAAAACATATTATTGTAGTAATACGTACTAGTTGCCAAACTTCGTATTAATATAGCTCAGTACACAGTGGTCGAAACCGTTACTATTTTTTTTTTAACTTTATCATTCCTCCTTCTTTCTCTATATTTTAAGCATGCCAAATCTCACACACCTCCATGCACGCAATAACTCTTATAAAGGTTAGTTTTCTCTTCACGTATTAGTATATATATATATATATACCTAGTCAGGTCATAAGTATTGTCACACAGTAAAAACTTTTCTTTTAGAATGCTGGCCACAAAAAAGTTTATAGAATTCGAATTTCGAATTGTTCATGAAAATAGAAATGTATACTTTTTAGAATTTTACTCATTTTTAAATATGGAGTGAACGCTTAAAGAAGACCGTGTTGCAGTTATTGCGTTGCATCGTTGCGGTTACGCGCCAATTCAAATTTTTGACATACTGAAAAATTTGAATATAACCAAAAGATTCGTTTATCGCACCATCAAACGATACAATGAAGACTCTAGTGTAGATGACAGATCAAGAAGTGGTCGCCCTCGGTCTGTTAGGACTCCAGCAGTGATAAAAGCTGTGAAGGCGCGAATTCAAAGAAATCCCAAACGTAAGCAGAAACTGTTGGCCCTTCAGATGGGGTTAAGCAGAACCACGGTGAAAAGGGTGTTAAATGAAAACTTAGGGCTTCGGGCATATCGAAGAAAAACAGGACATCGTTTGAATGCTCGTCTAATGGACCTGAGACTGAAGAGATGCCGCGCTTTGTTAAAGCGGTACGCGGGAAAGAAATACCGGGAAATTATTTTTCGGATGAAAAAATTTTTACCGTAGAAGAGAGCTACAACAAACAAAATGATAAGGTGTACGCACACAGTAGTGAAGAAGCGAGCAACCGTATTCCACGTCTCCAACGAGGTCATTTTCCATCCTCGCTCATGGTATGGTTGGGAGTTTCTTATTGGGGCTTAACAGAGGTACATTTTTGTGAGAAAGGTGTAAAAACGAATGCAGTTGTGTATCAAAATACAGTCCTGACGAACCTTGTGGAACCTGTTTCTCATACCATGTTCAATAACAGGCACTGGGTATTCCAACAAGATTCGGCGCCAGCTCATAGAGCGAAGAGCACACAAGACTGGCTGGCGGCGCGTGAAATCGACTTCATCCGGCACGAAGACTGGCCCTCCTCCAGTCCAGATTTGAATCCGTTAGATTACAAGATATGGCAACACTTGGAGGAAAAGGCGTGCTCAAAGCCTCATCCCAATTTGGAGTCACTCAAGACATCCTTGATTAAGGCAGCCGCCGATATTGACATGGACCTCGTTCGTGCTGCGATAGACGACTGGCCGCGCAGATTGAAGGCCTGTATTCAAAATCACGGAGGTCATTTTGAATAAACTTTAGTGTCATAAGAATCTATGTTTTGTTAAGTTCATTTTGGTATATAAATGGTTACATAATGAATAAACTTGTTTCAATTATTTTATATTAAACATGTGACAGAATTTATGACCTGACTAGGTATAGGTATAATCTCATACACATAATATGTTTAAAAAAACGAGGAGCATTATAATTAGTTCTAAATATTTTTTTTACTTTAACTACGAGCTGGCCGACAGAAGCCCTAGACCGGGATGAAAGGAAATAGGGAAGGGAGGCCTTTGCCGAGCAGTGGGATCCAGCGGGTTCTTTAGAATAGATTCTATTCGATTTTTCTACTTTGGAATTATATGTAGCTATGAGCGTACAGCATCTTGTATCTCTGATACATTATGAGAATGGCTGGAAGAGTAGATGATAGCTATTTTGCAGGCGCGTAGCACCTAGCCGTAGCACGTGTAGCGTCGTAGCTGTGTGCAGGCGTAGTACCCAGCCATAACGAGTGCGTGTAGCAACGAAGCCCGTAGCTACTCGAAGCGTAGCACTTAGATGTAACAGGTGTACATGTTATTCCACCTATAGTAAAATGGTCCATATTCACAATATATACTTTATTCGTCGCCGCAGGAAAACAGCTCTTTTCTTAAAATATCAGCTTTCATGTACATTTTCTGTACTTACAGAAGAGTACTGCAATTGGGATCAATCGCTACTATCTCAGTTATTATCTAAATACTTATTTCTTAAACCAAGAAGAAAAAATAATAAGAATTATATGTTTGATCTATATGTATGACTAGCTAACCCGCCCGCGGCTTCGCACACGTGGTTTGTCAATAAAAACATTACCCTCCTTCTGCGCAGTCAAGTAAAAAGTAGCCTATGATATGACTCAATCTCAGTCATCATCTTTTTAAATAGCAAATATTATTTAAATCGGTCCAGCCGTTTAGTCGCAACAAGCGGACATAGAGACAGATTTACTTTCGAATTTCCAATGTTAGTATGGACGTGTCTATTCTTACTTAGAGGTATTATAGTTTTGTTATTATAAGTTATTGATTCTATCAGGAACACTTACTTATAGTGCCTGTAATGTAAGAACCAGCAATCAAAATTGATGACAGCCGGTCTTTATGTGAATTTTAAGCTCTTTTTTTATGATTTTGATGGGATCATTTATTAGAGAATAAAATTAGAAATAACGTAATACAAGTGTGCCTTGCGTTAATTTATTGAATGGAATTATCCTAATAAGTGTGCACAACCAGTTGAATAAAATACGCACGTACCAAACAAAACTAATAAATATTGCGTAGGTACCTAATCCTTGCAATTGAATTAGTAACTAAATAAATAAAAAATCTATAGATCGTTTGCAACGATCTTTAGATAATTCAACTGTTTCTTCTGTATTTTAGTAATATAAATATTTATTGTTATTAAAGGCATTTACCCCATTTAAAAAACTACATGAATAAAAACAAAAATATTATATACATGAACCCTAAAACACAATTCTATCGAGGTTGTTTGGATCGTATGTTCCTAAATTACTCGTGTCAGATCCCGATCTGCTTTTCAATAACTAGTCAATTTTTATTAAGGTTACAGATTGAAGTGGGTGTTTAGGATCATATCTACCTGAAAGATATCCGCCTACGAGTAGTTAACCAAAGAATCTTCACATAGTATAAAATGAAGTCGCTTCCGCTGTCTGTTACCTTAGATCTTTTAAACTACTCAACGGATTTTAATGCATTTTTCAGCAATAGATAGAATGATTCAAGAGAAAGGTTAATATGTATAACTAGCTCCTGCCAGTGGCTTTACACGCGTTGATTTTCAACAAAAAGTAGCCTGTGTGTTAATCCAGGTTATAATCTACGTACATACCGATTTGAAAGTAACTCTGTATCTCTGTCTGTTTGTTATCTTTTCACGACTTAACGGCTCGACCGATTTCGATGGAATTTGGTACCTATATACTAGATAGATTATGAATGGACTTGAGACACAGGATACACTTTACGCAATTGCACAGAAAGAGGGTAATGTTTTATTGACAAACCACGCGTACGAAGCCGCGGGCGGGTCAGCTAGTTTAATATAAAGAAAACAACAAAAGATAAAAGTGTGGCAACATGAAAAAAAACATGACGACGACTCTTGAAGTTATGTCTTATGTTCTTACTACAAAAACAATTAAACACTGTTTAACTTGTGTTTAAACAATTCTCATACAAAAATTGGTAAGGATTTTTTTAAACACGTGATTAACAGTTGTTTAACTCTTTTGTGGTCACAAGGTTGTAATAGAGGGTCTTACCACAAAAAAAGATAAACACATATTATAGTATGTTTAAAAAAATCATATACAAGTATTGTTAAGGAATTTTTGAAACACAGTTTAATTAAGTTTTTATTTTTACTAACAAATATGGATCTTTGACATCTGAAGTAAATAAATGAATAAAGAGTTGTTTAACTTTTTTGTGGTAACAAGGTTAATGTTTTGTTAAATTGGTATGATATCCGTGCATTTGCAATCAACGGGAGCTCACATGTTAATGGTAGGGGGTGAGTGGGTCAAATCTATAATTCTAGATTTGGTGTTCCCAATTTTATTTAAAACTGAATTACGTTCCGTAAAAAGCTATGAACTAAATGCCATCCAGCGGGGTACCTTTATAATAAACGTACGTTGTGAATGCAGTACATACATAAGGCAATGTAGGATTTCTTGTGACATAATCACTGACCGGCAAAACCGTTGTTCGCCAACTTATTTTAACAAAATAAAAAAAAACGAAATCATGCCAGCCGGAGGTAGAGTTACTTTCAAATCTGTATTATTATAGTCTGGATTAATTATTTTTAAAACAACTATGGAATGTAAACGTGTAGTTTGAATGTCAATAATGTATTTTAAGTTACTTAACGTTGTAATAACGTAGTTTGTTCGTAATATAAACTTGAGACAAAATAACAAAGTTCAGGTAAAAATAACAGTACGGTCAACAACTGTCTACATGTGTCCTGTGGCAAAAATAGGAACTATAATATATATGTATAAAACACTAAAGTATTGGTACCCCTCAATAGATGGCGCTTCACTGCACTCCACTTCAACGTGGTTCAGCTTTGCCAGCACAGATGGAGCTACTGACTACAATGTGACTTATATCAGGGTATAGAATACATTATAGTGCCACGATTGTTCACTTCGAAGCAAGTACATAATGAACTCTGTGGCACGCTTGGGAGTTAAACTGAACCCAAAGTGAACACAATAAAGTTTAGTTTGCATCGCCAGAGCGCTAAACCAAGTATGGGTTAGTAGTGCTACAAACAAGTTAGTTTCTACGTTTGCGAGCGATATTGATTCTAATATCAGTACGATAAGATATTTTTTCGTTATACGTGAATTTACGATAAGGCTTGTTGAGTGAAAGTAGAGCAAAATTGAAAGTATGTCGCGTGTTAACTTTCACTTACGTATGTAGTTCTATGAGTAGGTCGTCAAAATGGTTCAAGGTAATGCTTTTTCATTCGGAGTTGCTTAGGATTTCGATTTGGTTAAAATGATCCGTAGGGAGCCACTCATTCTGAATGAATTATTAAAATACAGGTCAAGGTAGAATCTTCAATTTCCTAATTAGCTGACGCACAAGAGACTATATCCAACTATATGCGAGCATTTTAATCAAATGCATAGTAACACAGAAAGAATGTGTGCATTTTTAGGAAATACTGAACATATATTTTTCTATATTTTTCAGGACCATTAATAAAATGTAACCTGTTACGTGTCTGAACGAAACTCACTAAAAATAATCAAGCATTTAAATTCTTCTGAGAATAGTTTGTTTATGCTCAACTTTCGTGTGCATAATCATTTATGCAAAATATCATGGTGTCGACTTCTTAAGAGCGTGATGAGTAGGACTGGAGCCATAACAATCATGCAAGAAGGCTATTGATGAAGATAAAAATAATATAACATTTATTTTGTTACAATACTTAAATGTACAATTCGTAATGAACTTTTAAGACTAGACGTACGTAGGCTAAAATATACTTAATGACAAAAATGGCCACCACTCAGCATGTGATATGGCAGATTCGCTTTGCCATAGCGCTAGTCTTTCGTAGTCACTGTGGCTGCGGAAAGTGGCTCTATATCGATATACATATTTTATTAAAAATAATCTTTACGTGTTATGTTTTGCTAAACTTAACTATTATATACTAATCTGAATATGGCTAGTAATTTGTCAGTTTGCTACATGCTGTTGAGGGGTGAAGTTACCAGACAACAGAAGTTAGGCAGGGCTTGACAATCAATGCACAGAAAGACCGCTACATACGGTCATAAAGTCTATTATAATATAATATCAAATATATGCTGATCACTGATCACTGTGAGGTTCCATAGGAATTTTCTCCCGCGAACACTTAGCTTGTAGAATGGTCTCCCTGCCTAGGTTTTCCCCAGAGATTACCTACAATATGAACGTTGTCAAAAGGGGCGTTGTTTAAAGGGTCAGCAACGCGTATGTATTACCATCCACAGGCTACGGTAACCGATTACCATCAGGTGAGCCGTAAGCTTGTATACCACTTTAGTGTTATAAAAAACTGACAGTAAAATCTTACTCAAGAGACATGAATAGAAAACCTTGTGGCCTTAAACTAAGTAAGAGACAGAAAGAAAACACAATTCTGTTAAACTTAACGTAACTTGTTTTATAGTTTTACGCATTTAATTAAGTAAGCTAAGTCTTTGAGTTATGAACGATTCAGCACTGTATGCTCTAGTATGTACAGAAAACATTGCCAGATCTCGGATCCAGGCGGCTAAGTTAGTTCTTCTTCTTAGTCGGGCACTCTTGGCAGAGTGGTCGTGGTTATGTCAGGTCTTGGCTCTTGAGTAGCGGTTCTAGCGATGCGTCTCCATTTACATTTATTGAAGGTATTTCAAGAACATTCATTCGTGATAGTGTGTGATGGACTTGATGAGATCTGACCATCTCATGAGCGACCACGTGGTCTCGCCACTCTGCCTTGCAATACAAGACGTTCAATTGACACCTCTTACGGGTAACATGTCAAAAGTATTAAGTACGGTAGTGTAATTTAATTACTATCTTACATTTTTAGGCCGCCTAAAAGACTGTATTATGGCTAAAGCTGGGACCAACATTGATTGATTGATTGAAAATACTTTATTGCACTTATAAAACTAGTACAAAGACGAACTTAATGCTAAAGAGCATTCTCTTCCAGATAACCTTTGTGTATTGTAGACAAAGATGTGTAGGTAGTGCACAGAAAAGGTAAAAAAGAAAATTTGCACAGGACTAATAAATATAGCATAATATAGGTACATACTACATAAATAAACCTACTTAAATACTTTATATGATAGACTAAACTATACCAATATCGAATAAAAATACATACATAACAATAGAAGAAGTGTTAAATATTAAGTTGCTCATTTTTGGTCGGTACAACATCATCATTATGGCTAAAGCTGGGACCAACATCATCAAGTACCCTCAAAACCTAGCTGATCTATTGACTAAGAAACACTAAAGGCGCAAAACTTATAATTACCTTACGAGTTCTGTCTGCGATAAAAATAACTCGCGGCTCAATGAACGCCAGACAGAAGGATTCAGACTGTCAAGGTCGGCCACAGATGACAATACAGTTATTGTCCTCCGCAATGCGGCCCGCGCCTTGCGGAAAGATAATAAATTCCTGAAAATTTACTATTAAGCACTCGTGTTTTGACAACATTATAATAGTTGGTACTAGATTAACTGCACCCCGAAAAGTTTCACTTGCAAAAGTGTCATTGTTAATTATATTCATGGTGAAGGCAGAAAACCTAAAAAAAGCTGATTTAAAGCCAAACTAAAAAATTCAAGACATAAATCGTAAAAAATTAAATGTTTGAATTATTATTTTTTTCCGTAAAAAGTTGTTAAATTTCTTGCACGGGATCAGGCCTTAAATACCAGTTCGGAGACACCCTTTATATCTAAAGCTATAACAATGTAGTTTCAAATAAATAAAAATATTTTTTTTTTCTTTAAAACCAGCAAACTTACAGACAGCCAGTATTTATTAAGTCCGAATGTAATGAATATACAGAAACTGACAAAAAATATAGTATTACAAAAATGAATGATCTTTTAAGACTTTGTGGTTTATTTCAAACTTAAGACACTTATAACTTGATATTTATTTGAGTAAAAAGTATTTTGGTTTAATACTAGCTTAACTTACCTCCATGGTCTTTAATTCAGCATCACTGATTTATCACTTACCTGCAAATACATACATTCACATTGTTAGACGGGACACAATTTGAGACGGAATATTAGGCTATTACTAATATTACACGGAATATTGACTGTCTCCGTGGCACAGTGGCCGTATAGCCGGCTGAGACGCAAGAGGTAGCGGGTTCGATTCACGCCGCGGAACAAATGTTTGCATGATCTAAGGATATTTGTTCCGTGTCTGTGTGTTTTTCTATATATTATAAGTATGTATTTACAAAAAAAAAGTATATAAGTATTCTATCAGTTATCTGGTTCCCATAGTACAAGCTCTGCTTAGTTTGGGGCTCGATAGCGCTGTGTGAAATGTCCAGCGATATTTATTTATTTATATATTATTACAATAGTTATAATACATTGTAGTTGTGAAACCCTGTCCTGACGTCACCGTTGTTTAACTACAGAGTATATAGTATACGTAGGTCACACTAAAAGTTTTGCGTAACTTAGAAAAACAACATGTTATAACCAAAATAGTGTGTTTATTGCTTTTCAAAATACTCTCCTTAACATTTTAAACATTTTTTTATGCGATGGAACCATTTTTTAAAACAGGAGGACCACAAATCTGAAGGCATGTTTTCTACGTGCTGATTGAACGCTATCACTGCCGCTTCGGAGTTGGTAAAAGTGAAACCTCTCATCAAATCTTTGATTTTAGGAAAAATACAGAAATCACATGGTGCTAAGTCGGGGCTATGTGCAGGATGGGTGACGAGTTATACTTTTTCGGAAGCTAAAAATGATTTTATTTTGTTGGCCGTGTGTGAAGAAACGTTGTCATGATGTAGGAGAACACGGCTTTTTGGTCGTCTTTCGCTAACTTTTTCTAACACCCTGCGTAAACAAATGGTAGAATACCACTCGGCATTAACACTCTTTTAATCTTCAAGTGGAATTGTGCAGATGGGACCCGTAGCTAAGAAAAAAAACTCGATCATTTTTTTACCAACGTTTCTCGCCTGCCTCACTTTTGTTGGTTTGTTCTCATTTTCAAACACCCATACACAACCACCCATTCACTGTTTTTTTTCGGGTTCAAAACAATAAATCCAAGTTTCTACTCCTGTGAAAACCTCATAAACAGCATTAGAATGTCCGTGGTCGTACTTCAGTAGCATCTGTGAGCACCATTCCACGCGAGCCCGCTTCTGCTCCGCTGTCAGTTCATGAGGGATCCAACGACAACAAAGTTTCCGAACTTTCAATTCTTCGTGTAAAATTTTCTTAATTTGGCTAATACCGATCCCCAATAGTCCTCGAATTGTCTCATAGGTAATCCGCGGGTTTTCTTCATTTAGCCGGTTAACAGTAGCCACATTATTTTCGTTGACGGCAGTTGAGGGCCGGCCTTCACGAAATTCGTCATGTAAAGAAACCCGACCTCTTTCAAATTCAGCATACCATCGCCTTACGATGCTCAAACAAGGTGCTTCTCTCCCAAAAGCATTTTGAAGACGAGCGGCACAGTCTTGCTGAGAGAGAGAACTTTTAAAATCATAAAAAATCATCGCTCTAAAATCTTTTCGACTTAATTCCATTTTCGTTGCGTACAACTATGATGTGTAAAAAAAACAATTGACAAATGATTTCCATCCAATTTTTTTTTTACTCAGAAGGTTGCACCGTTTTAAAAAATATCACATGCAAAGCAAAACTTTTAGTGTGCCCCATGTATACTATGTGTGGTATATAATATATACTACGAGGGGAGTTCAATGTATTCTCGCTATAGGCATGAAAGAATAAGCAGAAAATTCTGAATCTAATTTATTTTTCAATGTAGTCCCCTAAGATCTGAACACACTTATTTGTCCTGGAAAATAACTTTTCAATTCCCTCTAAAAAATATTTTTCTTCCTGGTCTGAAAAATGATCGTTAATTGCTGCCTTTAACTCTTCATCGTCTGAAAAATGCTTGCCTCGAAGTTCTTTTTTGAGATTTGGGAACTGAAAGAAATCACTAGGGGCTAGGTCCGGGCTCTAGGGTGGATGATTGATTTCTTCAAATCCGCAATCCCGCACAGCAGCAATGGCAATGCGCGGCTTGTGAACAGGCGCGTTGTCGTGGAGAAGCAATACACCTGCGATCAATTTTCCCCGTCTTTTTTCTTTTATTGCCTCCTTTAAATTGCGCAGGGTGTTAGCGTAAGTTGCGCCAGTAATACTCTCACCTTTTTTTGTGTTCTCAATTAATAAGATTCCCTGGGAATCCCAAAACACTGTGTCCATGAGCTTTCCGGCAGATGGGCTGACTTTGAACTTTTTCGGTGGGGCTGTTCCTTTTTTATGCCACTGCATAGACTCCTGCTTGCTCTTAGGATCATAGTGATGACCCACGTTTCATCACCATTAACAATCCGATCATAAATACTTTGCAAATTTTCACCACAGAGCTCCAAAAACTCCTTGCAACAATCAACTCGCACTTGTTTCTGAAGCGCTGTGAGCATTCGCGGCACCCATCTTGCACTGACATTTGACAAATGCAGATGGTCATGAAGGATAGTGTGAATGGTACCCACGGATAGATTGGTTCTTTCTGCTAATATTTTCACTCTCGCATCTTCGAGTACAAGTTTCTCAATAATTTTTACGTTTTCTTCAGTAGCGGCACTAACCGGCCCACCGGCACGAGGGTCGTCTTCAATACTCTCTCTACCCCGTTTAAATTCACTTGACCACTTCTGAATTGTAGATAATGAAGGGGCAGAATCTTGGTAAACAGCCATCATTTCTTCGTGACTTACTTTTTGAGTCTTTCCTTGTTTTGTGAGGAATTTTATCACAGCGCGATGCTCGATTTTTTGCAACATTGTCGTATCAGTCATCGTAGTTGCCTTTCTGAAATGATATTTTGAATACTAATGGCGACAATCAAATAAAATTTTGTATTTATAACCTCAATGAGTGTCATAAACTAATGAGATAATTTAATTTACCCCGATACCGAGAATACATTGAATGCCCCTCGTATATATCCACGCCGGCTTGCCTAGAGCGAAAATTAATCGTAAATCTCGTCATCAATACATTGTCACAGGAGCTATTCTGTCTTATAATTTGATGCAATAACGAGATCATAACCCTAACCCATTAAAGCTCACGCAAATACATACTTGTGTAGTTATAGTGCCTGACCGATTACACACAATATTTTACGTACTTTACTAGCATTCTTATAGATAAAAGTGAGACAGGTTATAACATTTCTAGGTAGATTGCATAACAGAAATTATAAAAACATACATTGGAAAGTACTTCTCACGTGCCCTTGCAAATTGAAGTGGTGACGAACGGGTAAACCTTTCCGTTGATCCCCAGTAGGTACGAAACGACGGGATGAGCGGGAATAACCCTCATTACACTGATACTACTGACATAAACTGCTCACTGATATAATACTTTGTTTCTGCACTCCCTACTCCAATACGGTGTTGAGCTCTGGGGCAGAGCGGCTGACTGGGAGCGAGTGTCCGGAATGCAAAAGAGGGCAGTACGCGCCATAGCCCGAGTAGCCTGGGACACTCCCGCTCGTCAGATCTTTCGTTCGCTAAGGATCATGACAGTCCCAGCCATTGTCATCTTCCGTGCCGCTACCTATACGCGAAATCACTTGAGCGAGTACCCGAGACTCGGTGATTGTCATAGGTATATGACACGGAATGCCCAAAAGCTGAGTGCCATGCCAAGGCGCTTTACCAAGTCGAAGCTGGTACATGTGTTGGGGCCCGCCGTCTACAATCGCTTACCAATGGGCATTATTAATGCACAATCAACGCAATCCTATGAGCGTAAATTTAAAAAATGACTTATGATACAGTCGTATTATAGAATTTATGACTTTTTTGAGTCATCAATCTTATAATACGATTCTATTTAATGAATTTAATATACTGCAATTAATAATTTTTTTCATTCAATTCTGTATTATATTTAATGATGTAAATGACATGTAACTTTTTTGTTATTAATAAATAAATGAACTATAAAACTATTAACAATCGTCCCAAGCACGTTATACCGTCAGAAGGTATTCGTAGTAAGTACAATGTAGTGTTGATACGACGAACAAACAGCAATCAATCCAAATAAACAATAACGAATAAACAAGACCATTAAAGTACGAATAGGACTCGCGCACCGAAGGTTCCGAGGTTTATTATTCCGATGTTATTTAGGTTTATTTATGTTAATTATTATTTTTTTATTGGATAGAACTTCGTTTGACTACAATCTCACCTGATGGTAAGTGATGATGTGGTCTAAGATGAAGCACGAAGATCTAGAAGAAACCTATTCACTCTTACCTTAAAGTGGCACGGATTGTATTCTATAGGAAAAACAGACGACAGCAAAGTCTTCTATATCTTAGCTGCACGCATCAAGAACGTAGAACCAAAACGGTGTTTGCGAATGGGTGGTATATCGACTAGGTACGGATGGTACTGAGCCATGCGCCTGCTTGTCCTTTGATGGAAAGGAGATGGCGGGATCAGATCGCATAGTTCCTAGGCACATTCCCTAAAATGTATTCTTTAATCAATATTCTGTAAAAGATCGATAGGCTTGCAACTTTACGGCGGTGTTCGAGACTTTGGGTCTTAGTCTCCGCCATATATTGCTCACCTATAAGCCTAAAGCCCTACGTTCTATCGAATCTAAGGTAGCGAGCTGGTATTTGGCCGAACCATCCCGAAGGTGGCAGCAGTACTCCATACCAGACCGGACTTGAGCTTTGTAAAGACTAAGAAGCTGTCCTGGTGTGAAGTATCTCCTGACCTTGTTGAGAATGCACAGCTTCATGGCAGCTGTTTTAGCCTTAGACTCGATGTATGAGCTAAAGTTGAGAGTAGACGCGAGCGAGACCCCTAGGAGCTCGAGGTGACCTTTTACAGATAACGGTACATTTCGGAAAGTTGGAACTTGGGGAAACTGACTGTTTTTCGCCGAGAAGAAGCAGCGCCTACTAGTAATACGATTGGTAAACCAAGAAACCCTTTAAGACAGATACTTAAAAATTGCTCTAGATAGAGACTTCCCTATAATTTGCCTATAATTGAATTTCGATGTGTGGTATTTTTCGGCATTTATCATCATAGCTCTAACACAAAATAAAAAAAAATGGGTTTTGGAATGTGCATAAATCAACTTCTTTGATAAGATCTCTTGACTCTACTAGTAACCCTATTTAAAAAAGTAGACCATTTTGGCTACTTTGGCCATTAAAATAAAAATAATGTTAATTATTTTTACTTGCAATTGAGGAAGGTCAGTATTATTAACTATTCCAAATTTTAGCCCCATAGTATTTTTCAAACTTTCGCGATCACTGTACATGGTTATTGATTAAAACGGGTATATTTATTTATTTATATTTGTTATCTCGACGTTTCGGCTGTCAAAAGTGAAAACATATAGCGTATATATAATATATATTATATATACGCGATAAATACCCGTTTTAATCAATTAAACCGATAGGTTCAGTAGTCGAGATAATCAGCTGTGACAGACGGACTTTGTCTTATCCGTCGGTCCGACAAAGTCGCATCTGGGTTCAGTTTTTACCATTTTGATCCGGATCTCTAAAAAACTTCTCTTAGAGGTCGCAATGACAGGTACCAAGCTACTTTTCAATTCAATCCATATTATCAGAAAACCCAAAACAAATTACATTATACTTAATAAAAAATATCAAATTTCATTTATCAATATCAATTTATATTAATAAAAACAATAAAACTCAACAAACAAAATAAGCATTGCAATTCAGCCAGTGCCTTGGACTCTTGGGGACTCTTCCGCCTGGTAGTGATCTGTAGCAGTTGAGCTATCTATAGATCGTGTGCAACGGTCTTTAGATGATTCACCTGTTTCTTCTGTACTTTAGTCATATAAATAGTTGTATATTCTTTCTTTATTTAAAGGTATTTTGCCCCACTTTACAAAACAAAATCATATTATTTTATTTATAATTATTACAATGACATGACGTCAGTAATTCATTAAATTAACGATTAATCCAATTAAGTATACAAATTAGAAAAATACTAATGTCATAAGATTATTAATTGTATAGAAAATATTCACTTTATTCTACTTGGTGAATAATTTAAAGAGAGAGTGAGAGAGATAATGCTTTATTGTTGCACCAAATTACAATAACTTAACCTAGAAAACTTAGACTAATACATGGTGGTACAATGGGCGGCCTTATCGCACAAAGTGATCTCTTTTAGGCAACCTTTGGATGGACTGGATTGAAAAAACGTGTGAGAAGGTGGTGTTACAATAAATACCTATTTATGCAGAATAAAAATATATAAATACCTAAACCTAAAAAAAATCCTATATAAATAAATAAAAACTACATACATATATATATATACTTTAACCATATAATATGTCGAATGGAAATACAATATTTGATCGAGCGAAGCGAGATCTCTAAGTTCACTTGGGCAAATCGGCATTGTATGTATGTTATCCTCGGACAAATAAACATATGTACATAATGTTTATTTGTCCGAGGATAACTTTCGAAGCGTGTGTCCGATTACCGTGAAATTTGGTATATAGGTAGGTAGTGATGGCACAATTTTGGTGTGACTCAATGAGCTAAAAATATTGGGGGGTTGTTGAGATATTGGGGTTCAGAGGGGTAAAAAAAATGAAAATGAGACTATTCGGTCAAGTTGGGCGTCAAATGAAAGGTCTTCATTAGTACATTTCGATCCCGTTTTTATTTTTAGTAAAGTTTTTGTAGTTTTTGAGTTATTAGCCACAATAAAAACAAAACTTTGACAAAATTCACAGGGTACACCAGTGACCCCACAATGCTGAAATTTGTATTCGTGTAGCTTTAGTGACACAAATATAGGCAAAAGTCTGAAATCCAGAATAACTGCCATTTGTAAATGCCCAAAATAAATTACCAATTAACAAGAACCCACGTTACATCTAATTTGAATGAAACTGTAGGTCAAGTAGGTTGGCTATGCATTTCGTGGCACCAATTTATTAGTCAAAGATTAAAGCCGGCATGCACAAAGATCACTAAACGTATTTAGTGACTAAACATGTTTAAATTTGAAGTATTTGTTTTATTTAGCTACTAAATACATTTAGGCATCGTTGTGCAAGTCGCCCTAAAAATAATATTTATTTTGAAAGATTCGCGAGATCTCAGTTCGGGGCGAACCACTAGTTACTGTAAAGAAGCTGCTAAATACAGTTTGTAGACCTCACTTTATAAAATAGCTAAAGATTTAGCATGCCTGATGGAACGGGCAAGTTATTCCATAATCGTACAGCTCGTACCGTAAACGAGTCACTAAAAAAGTTGGAATTATGAGCTGAAGAGTAGTGGAAGAATGCAGATGCAGCGGGGATTGGATAAACTTAGGAATTCAAAGCATTGTTTGAGATACGGCGGAGAATAAGTAAATAGAATTTTATATAATAGAGTTAGAATATGAGCATCCCGACGAGGGCGGATTGGCAACCACTTGAGTTAAACGCGAAACTCGGAAATATGATCACGACATAAAGTTGTTTGAAATGTAAAGACTCATTGAAAGTTGAAGCGATTATTGAATGGAACATAAGAGATCTCTTTCCCGCGCTTTGAAAGAGATGGCGTAACAAGTAGTTTTCTCCAAAGTGGGACATTTAAGCTCCGACTATATGGCATCCGGGCTTGTCAGGGATCGTTTTTGACGACCCCTGACCAATCCATCGCACAACCAAATATTAGAATTTTCCTGCATCGACTACACACGATCCAAGACCATCCGACTCCGATTTTTACCTGGAAGCAACTGGGGCATGCTCCGGAATCGCAGAATCGGGGAGACCCGGATGCCCTTTTGTCTGAGCCTTAGCATCATTATCATCATAGTCATAGAACGTCCACTGCTGAACACAGACCTTCTCATACATTACCAGACGGACCGGACATGTGCGGCCTGCAGCCAACAGCTCTCAACAAGTACTATGCATTATTTGTTATTATTATTATTTGGAGCCTGTACTGTCCCACTGCATCGCAAAGGCGGGAGGCTTTCTTTCTTTTCTCCACTCCACTCTATCATACGCTTGTGTAG
Organism: Philereme transversata; assembly: GCA_963924445.1. NCBI lineage: Eukaryota > Metazoa > Arthropoda > Insecta > Lepidoptera > Geometridae > Philereme > Philereme transversata. The sequence goes on along the minus strand of OZ004348.1, from coordinate 22,288,689 downwards.
TCCAGTCTTCCATATTCGAGTCGAGTTCGTCTTTCCATCGGCGTCGCGGTCTGCCACGTGGTCGTTTTCTGTCTTTTGGGATCCACTCGGTGGTGGATTTTACCCATAACTCCTCCGACATACGGCAGACGTGTCCCGCCCAATCCCACTTTAACTTGCCTACTTGGTGCCCAACGTCCAATTACTATGCATGATTTATAAATATAATTTTGTTCAAAACAGTTTATTTTTGTATTTTTTTAACTAAAACGAAAGTCGTTCAAAAATAGCAACTTGTTGATGATTAACTGTAAGTTGATAAGGATTTGATTTATAATTTTATTTTATAGTTTCGCAATGACGTTCGTCTGTCTGTCCAGTTACAAGCGTTTAGCCGTTTAAAATACAACAGTTACAATTCATAGTCCTCAGAATCAGAATAAAAATATTTTATTGTGTAACTGTTCTACAACAAAGATCATAAACTGCATGACATTTACGACATTAATTTTAAATCACGGGTAGGGCCATGATTTTCATCACCATGATTCTTTTTAAATTTTCAATCTACCTTTATTTGAAGTCCTAAAAATCAATGACACAGCCTGTATAAAATAGGTAAACAAATCAATATATGTGTGTGTGTATACAACATTTACACAACCCTAAACTGAGAGATGGGGCCCGCAAGAGCGGATCAACCGCCGGGGTCGCGGAAGAATGTTCTCTGGGCCCGTGTCCCCGGTATAAAGCGAGCGGAGGAACGCCGTGGAGGTTTAGCCGGTAGGAGTCCGACATACCGCTCCCTGGTTTCAGAGCGGTATCCATGAGGATTCCTCCATGCAAAAAAAAATGTCTCAATATTTAAAACTGTAGAAAACATTACCTAATAAGACTTATTTTAATGCTGTAAGCTGAAAAGCATGATGATATTATTATGTTATAGTGGCACCTAATAACTGAAACAATTTATGTTTGTACGATCAAGTACCTAGTGTGAGCTATTATTGAATAGGTCTACCAAAAACATCACAAGGTAGGTATACTAAATATTTTTTTAATCAAGGAGTCCGATTTTCGTAATAGCTGCATGTCCTAGAAGAGGCCTACTAAAAACTGGATTATCACGTTAAAAACATCGGTGTTTTTTCTCTGCCAAGTCGCAGTTTCAATACGTCTAATGCAATTTGCATGTTTTTATCCTGTTAGCGCCTGCACTTGTTTTGCCTCTGAGAACCCTAAATACACTTAGGTGGGAATAATCACGTTTTTGTTATTTTTAAGTTTCAAAATCAGTGTGCTTTAAAATAGATTTTAAATCTGTTTTAACAAGCTTCTTCCCGCGGTTTCACATGAGTCGTTTATTAATAAAAAGTAGCCAATGGAGATGCATTTCGGAAAATCCTTTATTATTACTTGTTTAAGCCTCACAAAGCAAATCCAACCAACGGTTTAGGTTGTGCGTTGTATGTCAGTCAGTCGGGACTTTTATTCTTAAAATACTACTTTTGACTACTTTAGTCCATTTACTTCAATAGAAATACATTAAATAACTTTTATAACGGATTTTTTTCGGAATTTATCAAAATACGGGATTTATCACGTACCGTCTTATCGGTGTTTCGGTTCAATTCATGAACCTTCATCTGAATGAGTGCGATCCGCTCTGAATAACGTCTCGCCTCGCACTGGTGGTCGAAACACCGATAAGACGGTACGTGATAAATCCCGTATTTATAATAATTATTGAAATCAATCACAAAAGTTTTGTAAGTAAAACTTTATTAATTTTAGCAGACTACATCTTGATAGGGGTCCGTCAAGGCAAAGGGGAGATCACAAGTTCAAATAAATACAAAGGTACTAATTAATTTTACTTTTGATTTTAAATTGTTTGTTGCTTGTACCTATTATTTTATCTATGAGCTACATTATATAGTATGTAGGTATGTTTTTAATATTAAATAGATGTACCGCCGTCATATGATCAACTTGTATCCTGTTCATACAAAGGTTGTCTGGAAGAGATCGCTTTTAGCGATAAGACCGCCCATTCTACTAAATCTTTGTGTTTAATTATGTTCTGTATTTTACTTTGGTGTACAATAAAGAGTTATCTTATATCGGTGTAATGGTGCTATTTCCTCCATGTTGCTCTTTCCAGTGCGGCCTCTCACTTCCTTATACGACACGACTGAGGTATTAGTATAATACATATTCCTTATAGCAATTTAATTGTATTTGTTTATAGAATATTACATGTTAAAGCATATTTATTTAATATTAAATCCGATACATTTTACATTGTTTAACTAAGATACATTTTGAACAACGATAACGATTATTGCATAGGACCTATAAATTTTATGTTAACCTCGTTTACGCATTTTGTTGGTGCATACCACGGCCCCACAGAAAACCAGCGCTACTTCTGTGTTTTCATTGACCAATTTGGTTGCCTCTTTTAATGTTTTGAATTGAAAACTTCTTTAGGCGCGTTGAGCCTTTTTTGAGATGGCAATAAACCATTGAACTCGCGACACTGTTACCGACACCTGTCACTGACTGTTACTGACACCTCTGTATATAAGTATCTGTAGTGTAGTCTGCTTTTACTTAGTTTTCATCCGGAGTGCCACTTTTTTTTAGTTAAATTTTGTTTTGTGGCCCAAATCAAATATTTTGTGTTTCTATTACTAGTTAATTTATTGCATTCTTACGTCTATTTTACGACATTCCCATACTTTAAAGACTATCATCTTTACATATCTTAAGGACTAAGACATTCACATAACTCCAGGAGATTAGTGCAACAAATTCACAAAAACTACATATATTAACTATTTTTACGACATCATTAACCATGTACTGAGACTCTGAATGAAAGTATCACATGGCGGAGTGCCAAATACACCCCCTTGTAGTAAATCGTTGGCAAGGTCAGTTTATGAAAAAAATTCATTCATATATTTTATGAATGAAAATTCAGCTATTCTATACGTAATTCACAATTCATCACGTTATCACGAATCATCTCAAACGTGCGTTTGATAAATTGCAATTCCCGAAAATGCCGGTTTCCAAAAAGCGCCATAACACATTTATTTCAAGTTTTAACAAACTTAGTCTGACAAGTAGGGCGCCATCTATTTTGTAAAGCATGACAGAGAAATAAAGAATATTTGAATATTTGATTTTTTATTTTATTTATACTCTGCAGCATTATAAAATAAAAAAAAGAATTGTGTGGTTTTATGAAACCACGGTAAAAGTGAAACTATGTTTCACATTATAGACATTTTTCCTCGTTGGCACAAATGAGTAATAGTCTATAAACTACACGGTCAGCTGATGCGAACTATAGGCGCCGCCTTATTGGCCTCGGCTGCTCTGATGAGCGCCTTTCACTTTATCCCTACTCCGCGGCCGACCGTCACGCGACATGCAACACACAGACGAAAAAGTTTGAGACGATGTAATAAAAGTTTCACTTTAATAAAATAAATAAAGAAGCCTGTTTATTCCATATTTTGGAGCCGAAATATTTGCGAGGTCAATCGCCGACGCCCCCTTTATAACATTGTACTATTGTTCCGAAGGACTTCCTGTGTTCTGGTACTCATGGCATAATTAATGTCAACTAGCTGTTGCCCGCAACTACGTACGCTTTACGCTACTAAATGTGTAGGTAACATAAAAATAAAACTAAACTCGCTGTTGCAACTTGACACCCCATTTTTATCATATGGGATCTGATTTAAGGGATAAAAAGTAACCTTTGTATTAATCCAGGTTATAATCATACATACTAAATTTCATAGAAATCGGTTCAGGTACGACGTGATTGAGTAACAAACAAACAGACAAATACATAAATAAACATCCAAACTTTCACATTTATAATATTAGTGTGAAACAGACAATTAAATAAATAAATTATAATATCAAGTTTAGTAGTAAGTAGTAGTAGTTAAAAGTAAGTTTTGTAAAAAGCTGTGGTGAATCACACCCGCACTTGACCACCAAACAGTGACCATCACCTTTTTAGGGGTCATTTTTGGTTTAGGGCATTGGTTTGGTGCTGAACCAGGATCTAACCAACTTGCTGAGCGCTTTCGATTGTCGAACAGAATCCATTTTTCATCGCACGTAACAATTCGGTTCAAAATTCCTTCATTTCTTTGCCTATTGAGCAGCGCGAGGCAGGTCATGACGCGTACGTTGCGCTGGCGATCGTTAAGTTCGTGGGGCACCCATCTATCAAGTTTTTTACCTTGCTTATTTGTCGCAAATGGATCAAAATTGTTTGGATTCTAACATCAAAAGCTGCTGCTAGCTCAGCTGTAGATTGAGTTTCGTCAGCATCCACAATCGCCTTTAATTCATCATTGTTGACCAAAGACTCCGGACGACCACGAGTTTAATTTTTCAAGTCAAAATTTCCAGAACGGACCGGGAAAACCAATAACGGGTTGTGCGTTCGTTTGTACAGTTCTCTCCGTAAACGTTTTTGATGTTACGTGCCGTTTGTGTCGCGTTGGTGCCACGACGGAACTCATATTCCTTAATTACACGAATTTTTAAAGTATCCATTATGACGAAAAATGTTCAAATGTAATGAAAATACAACGCTAATCAATAAACAAAAGACTGAGTTTGTAAAAAGAATGTCATGTTTTTAATACAAAATTAATTTGAATTTAGAATACAAAGCCATTACAAACTTTTTTCTATTTGAAATGACCAGTACTGAAGAACGGCAATTTCATAGGTAAAGACCTATTGTGTGATGCAATATTCATCAAGCATCTTTATAAAATGTTCATCGAGTAAATATATTTTTCTATTTTTCTAGTCCTACCTTTCAATATAAAAAATGTAATAACCTCTGCAATACTTGCATAAAATTATTTATCTAGGAAAATTGCTTTCATGTTAGCTCACGACGCTTTTAGCTAAATAGGTTGGGGAAAAAGTCCTTTCGCATTATAGTATGTCTGAACTTTAATAAAATCTCTTTGGCTATACTATTTGTATCTGGCTGGTTTTGGTATCATTCAAAATTTAAATTTTAAAGAAGATAATTCCAAAATCTAATTAGGAAAACGTGCGATTTTTATTTGTTTTTCGTACTGTAAAGATGCGTGAATAGCTATCATGTCCCTACCTACAAGATGGCAAAAAGTTATCGAACAAAATGGTACCTACATACTTTAGTTACATGTAAATAAACTGTATTAAAAAATGTTTTGAATTTTCTTAAAAAATGCGAAGAAACTTTTTCCCCAACCTAATATTAATATGCTACCTAGATGTGTTATAACTTTTCAAATATAGTCTCTTCTATTATGTGGTTTACGAGTGGCTTGAAAAGTTAACGCAAAGCATTTCATTTGGCAGGAGTTGCAAACAATGCAGAATAACATGTTATTGCTTTTATAGGGCGGACTTGTTGGCAGCTCTTCAAAAGGGAACCACCTGCTTTTATTAGATTTTTGCAGCGTAAACACGACTTATGGATCTGAATTGTCCTCCATTAGGTTTGTTTACCGAGAAATTGCATTGAAAAGGCTTATTCTAACCCGGCTGCGAAGGAGGGTATGTTTTTAGGATATGTATGACATGTATGTTTCCTTCTAGGTTCATGTAAAATTTAGCTTTTGATAAATTACGCTATATGAAGTTTCAATTTTGATAATCGCAGGTTATACCTATTGTAATTAATCTGATGATACTAATGTTGCGGTATTATTAATGTTGATTATAATGTCCATGTCTTCGATTATCAAAACTAACTAGTTTTTAACTTCTTCTGAGTTCGTTTGATTGTCGAGTTTTTTCTTTTTTTTCTTGTATTAGTTTGTAAAAATTGGCCTTTTCCAAGTAATGAACAAAAAGTATTATAAAGCAATAGTATACGCCGGGCTTTTTGTAGCGTCAACGTTCCAGGCGTTCTCGAACCGAACGGTCTGATACGTGACGATGGTAAGAGGCCTGACGATATGACTCTTGTACCTTGGGAGAAGGGTAGGCCTTTTGTGTGGGACGCCACGTGCGTTGATACCCATTGCGCCATCTTATCTGTCTGGTACACCTGTTGGTGCCGGTGCGGCGGCTAATTCAGCCAAAGATCTCAACTGGCGCAAATATGGAAATCTCGACAGAGCTTACGTATTTGAGCTATTTGGGGTCGAGATCCTGGATCCATGGGGTACCGGAGCCCATCGCGTTTTCAAAATTCTTTCTGGGCCTCTGATCGAAGCGACTTGTGATCCGAGAGCTGGCCCTTAACTGGGCCAACGCATATGCATTGCAATTCAGCGGGGCAATGCAGCCAGTGTCTTGGGGACACTTCCGCCTGGAAGTGATCTGGAGTAGTTGAGCTATCTATAGATCGTTTGCAACGGTCTTTAGATGATTCAACAGTTTCTTCTGTCTTTTATTGTAAATAATTGTATATTATTTCGGTTATTACCACTTAATATTACCTACATTGTAATGCATTAAGCAATTGACTCGTGTACGGCCCTGTAGATGATGCAAACAATGTACAGAGGTCTTATTACTCAATCAATAATTAATAAACTAGTGGTTCGCCCCGAACTGAGATCTTGCGAATCTTCCAAAATAAATATTATTCTTAGGTCGACTTGCACAACGATGCCTAAACCTATTTAGTGGCTAAATATGATTTAAGGAGTTGTCAAATCATACAAATACTTCAAATTTAAACATGTTTAGTCGCTAAATACGTTTAGTGATCTTTGTGCATGTCGGCTTTAATCTTTGACTAATAAATTGGTGTCACGAAATGCATAACCATCTTACTTGACCTGCAGTTTCACTCAAATTAGATGTAACGGGGGTTCCTGTTATTTGGTTATATTTTTTGTGGTACAAATGGCAGTTATTTTGGATTTCAGACTTTTGCCCATATTTGTGTCACTAAAGCTACACGAATACTAAATTTCAGTATTGTGGGGTTACTGGTGTACCCTGTGAATTTTGTCATAGTTTTGTTTTTATTATGGCTAATAACCCAAAAACTGCAAAAATTAAACTAAAAATAAAAACGGGGTTCAAATGTACCAATGAAAACCTTTCATTTGACGTCCCACTTGACCTAATAGTTTCATTTTCATTTTTTTTTTACTCCTCTTGAACCCCAATATCTCAACAACCCCCCAATATTTTAGCTCATTTAGTCACAACATAATTGTGTCATCACTACCTATCTACCAAATGTCATGATGATCGGATAAACGCTACGAAAGTTTACTCGGACAAACAAACATACATACATACAATGCCGATTTGCCCAAGTTGATTTGGTAGATCTCGTTTCGCTCTATCAATAATAATAAATCTTTGTTTCAGACAAGAATAGACAAGTATGAGATGTTAAAACTTAATTCTACGGTCCATATAAACAGTGGCTAACATACATATTATAATAATTAAAAGTATTTGCTGCAATTAAAATTAAAAAGTACCGGAATCATTTTCAATCGCAAAGATACCTAGTTAAAGAGACTCGCGGCTTCATAAAACCCAGTGATTAGGTATTAAGTCTGCGCGTTGCGATATTTCATCTCAGTCTGTAAGATTATGGTTAGTGTCGCACTATGAACGAATTTTTTTCTGAATTTCTGACTATAAAATAATGATAGTTGCTGCAACTATCTTTGTTATGACCTCCGTGGCGCAGTGGGTAAATAGCTCGCTGAGACGCAGGAGGTTGCGGGTTCGATCACACGATTATTACGAAAATTAAAATTTTGAAGCAATATATTTCGTAAACGGGCTCTTGTATCACAAATATGTCAAGAAAACCTCATAATTTGTTATAAGAACTATTCAACGATACCCAATTTCCCTACAGGGAAGGATTTTAAACGATATAACTACAAATTGCTGTTTTTCGGATTTATTCTTTTACTTGTGCTGTGAGACCTTGCTTTTTACCAAATATCATGATTCTAGGTCAACGGGAACTACCCTGTAGGTTTTGATTTATTTGCGAGAAATATATAAATAATAATAAATATTGTTGGACATTTCACACAGCGCTATCTAGCCCCAAACTAAGAAGAGCTTGTATTATGGGAACCAGATAACTGATATAATACTGTTACGCTGTTACACAATAAGAAATAGCCGAAATTTCTCGAAGGCTTCTGTCTTACCGGCTTTGTTATTGTCTGCGGTTGCGCAGAATGGGGAGTGGACATTATGTCGAAACACCGACCCTTTCCTGGAACGTTCGAGATCGTTCTAGTGTAGTGAACTGTGTGCGATATAAATAGGCCGGAGAGATGGCTGGACAGTAAGTCTGGATTTTGCTATACGTGCGAACATTTCGGTGACTTTAAGTGGTGCAATAGTGGTGTGAATTAGTGTGTTGTGATTACGTGTGACCAAGTTCGTGTATTCATCGTTTTAGTGTTGAATAAAAGTGTTATTTTGGTTAGATCGATTCCCATTATTTTATCCCGAACCCTCAGCTCGTAACAATACTTATATACTTTTTTTTTGTAAATACATATTTATAACTTGTAGAAAAACATCAAGACCACAGAAGACAAATATCTGTAGATATTTGGAAATCGAACCCCTCCTACGTCTCAGCCGGCTTTTCGCCCATTGCGTAACCGAGGTCGTCAAATATCCTGCATATACGGCATGAATGTCCGTATTTATTTATTGCGTTGAATTAGAAGCTTGTTTTTTTACTGCTTAGAATAGAATAGAATAGAAAAACGTTTATTTTGCATCACAAGTATACATTTCAGCATAAGACCGTAGACTTAAGTATTTAAAATATTATTTCGAAGGACAACAAAGTGATCCTATGTATTGCTTTTTTCCTTATAAGGTGTAGGCACCGTAAAAAAAGAGTATTTAAGTATTCTATCAGTTATCTCGTTCCCATAGTGTAAGCTTTGCTTAGTTTGTGGCTAGATAGCGGTATGTGAAATGTCCAGCATTTTGTATTATTAACTACCTGCGATAAATACCCGTGTAATATAATAATTAAAGTATATTTATTGCAAACCTAAATCTACTAACATTTTAAAGTCGTGTACCGAAATCGAGTTCCATTGAACCGAAACTCCACGTCTTGCTGACAGATCGGACAAGTAGGAAATAGTGAAAATTCTATACAAACATTCTTCCAAAAGAAATAGTACTCTGTTTTGATTTATGTCACGGTAAGGCCCTACTAAAGTACCACAAAACTAATAAATAAGAATTTAGAATTATTTTAATTTGTAGTTTGTTCTCATAGCGCAAATTGATCGCCTTACATAAACAAGACGTTACGCAACGCTTGCGTAACCCGCTTAGGGCGGGTGCAATCTCACGATACAGAAGTTATTGCAAAGAAAGCTAACATCAATACTAACAATGTATTTAACCCGATTGCGAACCTTAAGGAGTTATTTGAGTTGATGGCCATATCATGTTTCAATTTGTACCTTGATAAGTTATTTATTAGGTATTTACCTATGAAATTGCCGTTTTGTATGGAATAAGTGAAAGTACTTATTTATTTTTACTTTTTTACTTCTGTTATTCAAAGTACACTTGACTTATTTAAGATTTTTTTTTACCCCTCTTCAATCGCAATATCCCACAGCCCACACGGCCCAACACTAGTGTGACTAAATGCCATTTTTAAGCCTTTATATCCATCTTTAATTTCACGAAGTTCAGATCAATGCTTCGAAATTTATCTTCGGACATACATACAAACGCCTATATTTCGCTTCACTCGATTAATTAGTAGGAGACATGTGAACACAAAGAACTTGTGCTGGAACACATGTCGCCTAACAAGTCGTTCGATATACCATGCTCTACTGAGACCTTCGATCAAAGATAGGTATTGCAGTGTTGAATCAACTTTTTGAATCATTTACTTATTATTTTGTCAAAAAATATAAGAAGGGTCTAACCACAACAACAAAAAATATTGTTATTTTTTGTGGTAACAAGGATTGTTTAAAAAAAATATGGATATATGGGCGCTAGACCGCCCATTCTGCCCAATTGCTGGTCATGGACTTTCAGTGACCTCTTAAAGAACATTGTCCTACCATAAACATAAAGTAAACTGCTCAAGCACTTACGTAAATTTAAGAGACGCTACGAGATGTAGCTCCGTAGGCGCTCGTAGAAAACTGATTAATGCTTGCGATAATTTGCTTGCGTGCTTTCTTATCGCCATAATGAATTTTAAATTAGCTACGGAACAAAAATAGTTCTTGACTGAACTACCGGAAGTTACTAAGTTCTAACGCAAGATGATTGTTTTAAGGGTTCCGTAGTTAAACATACAGACGGGCAGGGCAATACAAAAAACCTTTCCTTTATACTTTTGCCATGTCCGTCTGTCTGTCAGACAAGTTACAGACGTTTTATTCTTAGACTATTAGAGCAGTAAAGCTGAAATTTTGATGATGAGTTTTAGTAATGCCTCGTAAACTGTAAATACAATCTCCACAACAGCGCTACCTGCTATGTCCAATTGTAAATCTAAACCATCCAGAGCGTCAGAAAAACACAAAAAAAAATCATTTAAATCAGTCCAGCCATTTAGGAGGAGTTCAGTGGCATACATACGTACAGATGAATCCACATTAAAAATATAAATTAACGACGATTTTGTTGTCTTTGAGCAGGAGTGGTGGAGTGTCGCACAGGACAGAGATAGATGGAGAGACTTGGCGGAGACCTTTGCCCAGCAGTGTGACAATATAAGTAGGTCGAAAATTTTATAAATAGATTCGTTGACAACACTTCACATGTTACTTTCCTGTTTTCATTCTGTATTGTGTTGGATCTGTCATGGTTGCTCTTGCTACTTTTATTTTTATATACATATATATGTTATCTTTTACTTTTTAATGCGGCATTATATCATGTAACAACTGTTGGTGGACCTAATAAATAAATCTAAATATAGGTTGACAAAATATATATGTATATATATATATATATATATAAATTCAAAAGTAACTCTGTCCGCCTGCCTCTCTGTCTGTTTGCGTCTGAACCGATTTCGATGAAATTTGGTATGTAAGTAAACCAGTGGTTACCAGTCTAAAAATAAAAAAAAATATTATTTGTAATCTTTAACTATTAAAATGGATGCAGACTGAGTGGTGTGGCCCCGAGATGGAACTAGGAACGCAGGTCGTCCACCGGTAAGATGGGTCGACGACATTATAAAAATCGCAGGTCTTATGTGGGTTAGAACAGTGCAGGACAGAGGTGGATGGCGACAACGAAGAGAGGTCTATGCCCAGCAGTGGGATGAGAAAGGCTGACGATGATGATGATGATGAACTATTAAAATAGCGCCACAAAATGCACAACGAAGCTTGTTGAAACACTAACTTGTCCCACAGTTTCATTCAATTTAAAAGATACGGGAGTTCATGTTAATTGGTTACACTTTTTTGGGGTAGAAATTGTAGTTATTCTGAATGATGTGATGACTTTACACTATATTTGTGTAAACTGTACTTCAAAGTTCAGTTTCTATTATGGCTAATAACTATTAGGATTAAACTAAAAATAAAAACGGGACCGAAATGTACTGATGAAAACCATATAATAGACGTCCCACTTGATCTGAATGTCTCATTTTTTTTTTACCCCTCTGGAATCCCAATATCTGTAATGACCCCCCCCCCCCCACATTTGTTGCTCATTTAGTCACACCAGGTCATCAGTACCTATCTATAGGTATATCAAATTTCACGATGATCGGATCAACACGTCGAAAGTTATCCTCGGACAAACAAACATGCATACATACATAACAACGCTGAATCGTCCCAGTTATTTGGAGATCAACGCTTCGCTCGATCAAGATGAAGGTACTAAGAAGATGAGGTAATATTTTTATTGGCAAACCACGCGTGGGAAGCCGCGGGCGGGTCAAGGTTCAAAGTGTAATTCGTAATTATAGCAGCCACGCCGCTTTATATACAAGGATAATCCTAACAAGTATCCACAATAGCAACACATATACCCTAGTTTAAGCAAACATCAAAGCTAAGTACATAGACTCTAGTTTACGAGCACTAATTGAATAACGTATGCCTGTAGTGATGTTGTAAACACTATTTGTTACTACAAATAGTGTTAATAACAATGATAGTTTCAAAAGTTATGTTGTAAACAGTTCATAATAATCCATTGAATTGCCCATAAGTGTTAGAAAACACTTTTAAAATTAAAATAAATATTAGTTCATACTAAAATGATCACAAACAACTGCAAAATTAACTTTGTTTATTGAAATTACTAATTTTATATTAGGTATTTACCTATGAAATTGCCGTTTTGTATGGAATAAGTGAAAGTACTTATTTTTTTAAACTTTTTTATTTCTGTTTTTCAAAGTAATCACCCATACAATCGACGCATCTTTGCCAACGCATTGGCAGTTTATTGATGCCCTTGTAAAAATCAGCTGGACGGGAGACAACAAACTCTTCAAAGGCGTTTTGTACTGCCTCTCAGTTTTTCACCAACAATCAAGTTTTTTTACCTTGCCTATTTGTCGCAAATGGATCAAAATTGTTTTGATGCTAACATCTAAAGCTGTTGCTAGCTCAGCTGTAGATTGAGTTTCGTCAGATTCCACAATCGCCTTTAATTCATCATTGTTGACCAGTCTCCGGACGACCACGAGCTTACTATATAATTCTACTATACATGTGTATGTCACTGAACTTCTCCTAAGTGGCGGGGCCGATTTGAATGATTTTTTTTTTGTTTGTGTTTGTGTGGGTCCCTGGATGGTTTAGATTCACAATTGGACCCGGTAGATGGCGCTGTTGTCGAGATCCAGAAAACTGCAGACGAAGTCGCGGGCATACAACTAGTATATTTATAAATCCTCTCCATCTAAAGGTTGTCTGAAAGAGATTGCTTCTAAGCGATAAGACCGCCCATTGTGCTATTTTCTTTGTGTTTTCTATTATGTTTATATTATATTTTTTTTATCTAAATGGTGTACCATAAAATGTATTCATTCCTATTTAATATTTTAATAAGAGAAAGAATATACAATTATTTACAATAAAAAACAGAAGAAACAGTTGAATCATCTAAAGACCGTTGTAAACGATCTATTGATAGATCAGCTGCTCCAGATCACTACCAGGGGGAAGTATCCCCAAGACACTGCATTGCCCCGCTGAATTGCAAAATTTAATTTAATACTTTAAATATAATAATTGACCACGAAACCCTTCACTGTGTTTGTTTTAACACGCACTAGACCAATTATTTTTATGTAAACTCGTGCACTTTACTAAAAATTAAGTTTTAATCTATTTTAACAAAAAAAAAATGTACGTAAACTTTTCGAATAAGCTCTAAGGCTGATATAGTTTTTTAAGAAGCCAGAAATGGCATCAGAATAAAATTCATATCAAACATGTGTTATTGGTACCTAACTCTAATTGATCGAGCGAAGCGAGATCTCCAAATCAACTTGGGTAAATCGGCGTTGTATGTACCTATGTATGTATGTATGTTATATAAGATAACTTTCGAAGCGTTTATCCGATCATCGTGAAACTTGGTATATAGGTTGTGTGTACTACACACACAATTTTGATGTGGCTAAATGAGCTAAAAATTTTGGAGGGTTGTTGAGATATTGAGGTTCAAGAGGGTAAAAAAAAATTAACATGAGACTATTAGGTCAAGTGAGATTTCAAATGAAAGGTCTTCATTGGTAAATTTCAATCCCATTTTTATTTTTAGTAAAGTTTTTGTAGTTTTTGAGTTATTAGCCATAATAAAAACTAAACTTTGACAAAATTCACAGGGTACACCAGTGACCCCACAGTGCTGTAATTTGGTATGCGTGTGGCTTAAGTATAACAAATATAGGCAAAATGTTAGAATAACTGCAATTTGTACCTAAAAAAAAAGGAAACCAATTAACATGAACTCCCGTTATCTGTAATTTGAATAAAACTGTAGGTCAAGTTATTCGGTTATATTTTCGTGGCACTATTTTATTAGTCAAAGATTACGATTAATAATAATATTATGTTTTTATGGGAGACTCGAGAGATCTAAGTTCGGGGTGAACCACTAGTATTAGATACAGTTCACTTATTGAGACATAGTTTTATAATACCTAGGTAAAACCTAAGTATATATATGGTACATACTCGTACTCGTATTAATAAGTGCAGGTGACCAACAATGCTATACTTGTTATTTATGCCTAGTATATTTAATGACAAAAAAAGGATTCTGTGGTTTTATGAAACCACGGTAAAAGTGAAACTTTGTTTCACATTATAAACATTTAACTAAACATTTTCGTTGGCACAAATTAGTAATAGTCTATACACTACACGGTCAGCTGATGCAAACTATAGGCGCCGCCATATTGGCCTCGGCTGCTCTGACGAGCGCCTTCCACTTTATCCCTATTCCGCGGCCGACCGTCACGCGACATGCAACACACAGACGAAAAAGTTTGAGACGATGTAATAAAAGTTTCACTTTAAAATACAAATCACAAGAATGCAATACTATTATTAAAAAAAAATAGCGAAGAAGTGGGTACGTTTTACTAAATAACTACTCGTACCAGTGGGTAGTCACTGGCGTTGTTTTGATCGGGCGGATTAAGATTGTGTGCGAGTTCGGTCTATGTGTGAGTGAAAGTGCCTAGAAGACTGACCACTATTGTGTAGTTACGTTAATTAATCCGAATGTAAAAATCAATGTGTGCGTAAATGTATTCTTATTTTTATTCTTAATCATATTCATTTCAGATCACTTTGCAAACTTCAGAGATAAGAACAAAGTGCATGCTATTTTAGTTAACTATTAAAATCGAATTAATTTACTCGTTCGGCATACAATATTAATGCATGCAGTCTGTCATCTTTAATTATAGTAACACTAAGTTTTGCCATTTGTACATGTAACCGCTAAATATTGTCAGTGTGACCACCTCCGTGGCACAGTGGGCTAATAGCCGGCTGAGACGCAGGAGGTAGCGGGTTCGATTCCCACCGCGGAACAAATGTTTGCATGTTATACAGATATTTGTTCCGGGTCTGGATGTTTTTCTATGTATCATAAGTATGTATTAACAAAAAAAATGTATATAAGTATTCTATCAGCTATCTGGTTCCCATAGTACAAGCTCTGCTTAGTTTGGGGCTAGATAGTGCTGTGTGAAATGTCTTGCAATATTTATATTTCTTTATTTTTTATTTGTATGCTATGTTGATGATTCCTAAAAATAAAAATAAATAATAATAAGGGGAGGGGTGGAGGGGGGGGGGGTGTTATTTTTAAAATTAATAATACCAATCCCAATTTTGTAAAGTACGAATACAGTACAAAAAAATGGTTTTGGAATCTGTAAATCAATCTTTTTGATATGATACCCCACTTGACCTAATAACCCTATTTTGAAATTTAGATTTTTGTACATTTGCTCTTTTGGACATCAAAATGCAAATATTTTTACTTGCTATAGAAAACGATCAGTATTATTTATAACTATTTCAAATTTCAAGCAGATAGGTTCAGAAGTTGCTAAGATAATCTGTGTTACAGACGGATAAAGTCGCACCATAAAGGTTCCGTTTTTAACCTTTTGGTCCCCAACCTTAAAAGACTTTTTCATGTAATAGTTTGTTGCTAACAAGAAAATTTTCGTTCCCAGTGTCTATTGTCTTTTTTTACATCCGGTCTGTGACCTATTTTATTTTTAAATAGAAATAATGATTAGTCAAGGAGATAGGAGATTTTATTTTATTTTAGCTTATTATTGGACCAATAAGCCTCATTCTATATTCAAACTTAGTAACGGCTGTAAATCGCAATTACAGACCGTACCGTTATCGAGTTAACTCATTCATGCTCTTAAACGGCCAACTTTCAGAGCATGAGTAATGAACCAGGAATATATTTAGAATACGAAAATTTGAAGGATCGCATTACAAGTACGAATATCGTGCAAATAGCTTAAAACTTGTCTGAAATTCCCAAGTTGTGAAATTTGGCGAACAGCCGAGGCAGCAGGTTGGTGAACTTATAGGGCCAATATTTAATTTTCATAAAACTTCTGCTTACTTAAGGTCTGCAATATTTAATATTTTTTTCTATAACCTATCTCGTCCCACCGCTGGGCAAAGATCTCCCCCAAGTCCCTCCAATCATCCCTATCCGTAGATATCTCCCACCATCCTCTTTGGAAGGTGTCGAAATCGGCCTGCCAACGCTTTCTTGGCCGACCCTGACGTCGCCTTTCTTAATATTATTATTTTATTTTTTAGTACTTAGATTCACAGTTGCATTTCCGTATATTAAAAAAATAATAGGCCTAATATTTGCGGTCATTGAATCATTATTAAAATATCCTGTTAGTGTTACTACCACAGCTTCATCTTAGACCACATCATCGCTTACCATCAGGTGAGATTGTTGTCAAACGAAGATCGATAAAGTTTAAAAAAAAAAAGCTTCTTAAATTAAATTGCGATAATCATTGATTTATCATAACAGTGATTTTAGTATTTATTTATTTCCACTTTCCATGATAAATTAATGGGTTCAATAGATACTGTTGCTTGTGGCCACGGGTTTTAACCTGATTTTATTACTGGATACAACCGTAATAATTAACAAGATCGGCCAAGTGCGAGTGAAACGCGTGAGCATATGGTTCCGTGCCTACCTACATTTATGCCAATTTAGCAGCGCCAAAACTTTGAGGATTGATTAAAAAAAAACTATTACAGATAGAGATTGTTTCATTTTTCCTGTTTATTATTAAAAAAGAAAATTAGATGTGATCTTGTTTTGGAATTTGCAAACTGAGTTCTTTTAAGTTTTTAAGTATTTATTACTAGCTGTAGCCAGCGACTTCAACCGTGTCGTTCTGGGGTGCTAAATACATATATAAACTTTGACATGCCATTTTTATCCCATGAACTGTTTTATGGGATAAAAAGTGGCCTATGTGGTAGGTTATGATCTACTTACATACCAAATTTCATCGAAATCAGTTCAGTCGTTTTGACGTGATTGAGTAACAAATAAACAAACCAATAAATCCAAACCTACGCATTTATAATATTAGTGATTAGTGTGACTAGCTGATCGATCAGCAGCTTCGCACGCGTAGTTATTAAATAAAAACATTACCCTCCTTCTGCGCAGTTGAATAAAAAGTAGCCTATGTTACTCCGTGATAATGTAGCATTCTAATGGCGAAAGAATTTTTGAAATCAGACTAGTAGTTTTTGATTCATTATAAACATACAAACATACAAATCTTTCCTCTTTATAATATTAGTATAGATACCCACTAGACTTAGTACCCCGATTTCGAAAATACCCCCTCCCTCAATTTTAGGCCCGTTGACAATCAAAATGAAAATATTTTAAAAATAAATTACCAAAATTGGGACATTTTAACTCAAAAGTGCGACAATTTATCGGGTTTAGACAAGTTATGATGCATTTGTTTACAAACAGTGTAATCTTTTCCATTCTTGCTTTGTTTGTCAGTACTAAACATTCACAACATTTCCCCTTCTTTATATGAAAAATGGTACATTTCAACCTCTCATAGTGGGACCCTCTATAAATAAGACAACTGTCATGTTAAACTGCCTATTTGGCTAACTGGATAAATGAAAAGCCTCTGTAAGTGATAAAAAATATAGGTCCTTTCAGATCCCGTATTACCAGGTTTCACTGTGCTATATTATTTAACCCAATTCTGACTTCGGTAGACTTATAAAAAAATAAATATCCTTAATGCTACTATGATAAACTGAGCACGTACTTCAAAATAATAAGTTGTTTTGATGAAAAATAACTTTTTACCCGACTGCAAAGGAGGGTAATGTTATTAGGGTGTATGTATGTATTTTTATTTTGCACATCGTGTAGGCTAAACGGCTTGACGGTAAGAGACATAAGTTGTATGAGGTTTCTTTATTTGTCTGTTTTACTGAAATTTAATTTGTTATAAAAATTTATCAAAACATGTTTGTACTAAAAACGAGTTATTTGCCATGGTTTGTGAGTTCTTGAGTGTCCCGATATTTCGACGCAGTTGCATGCGCCATGATCACGGGGCATGGTAAATATCCCGTTTTTAGTTCAAATAGTGTTAATAACCATGACAGTTTCAAAAGTTTTATCAAAATCTACCGAATGAGGTATCAAAATACATTTATTTAAAAGACCATTCCAAAAAACAAATTTTAGTGATCAAAATTTAATTAACACTCACTAGTTGTCACACAAAGTTGTGTACACCCGGCTACACATCAAGCTATACGTTTCCAGTCTATGCTGACCTCTCATTGTACAAAAAACCTACACAATGCGAGGTCAGTTTGTACTGGAAATGTATAGGTTGAGGTGTAGCCGTGTGTACTACTAGTTGTCTAAAGTTAAATAAGCGAAAAATAATATGATGCGAAAAAACATTACTGCAAAACGAACTAAACAAAGCTAATTTTGACAATTGAAAGAAAGAAACAAAGACAATTATTTGACACGGAACAAAACACACACAGCAAACAAAATAAAACATATTCGTACATACAAAAAGAACAATACCTAAAAAATATGTGTCTCACAATTATACCTAAACGATGGACGTCACAAAAAGGTGTCCAACTCAGCATTTGTTGTGCTATTGGCACAACGATAAACTTCCGCTTTTCTTCTGATTTTGAATTGCAGACAGGGACTTAAGCATTTGTAATACTGCATCTTTGATCTATTCCATATAGTTAAAATATTCGTTCAACTATCATCACATCAATTGAAGTTCCCGCCTGCGATTGTGAAAATAAGTAAGCTTGTTTACTTCTTTTTAGTTTGTTTTGCAGTCGGGTTTTCGTATTTTCGAATAATATTTTTTTTTAATTGAGACGGTACCGTCAGAAATTTCTAATCAGCCCAATCACATCCATCCTCCATCCATTCAGAAGTCCTTCCATGGCCCATATCCATATTATTGCATTGTTACTAAAGTTAGGTACTTATGTATTCCAAATTTCAGCTCGATCGGTTGGGAGAACTCGTTTGAAATTCAGTTGCAAGATTTGACCACAAACTAACACTGCAAGCTAAAAAGCTTCTACAAATTTTTTCCTTTTCAAAAGTCTCGTCTTCGTGACAACTGAAAATACTCTGAATAATGGATGCTGTGCGGCCTGTCCGAACCTGATGAGTAAAAAAAAAGCTGAAATTCAGTGTTGATTTTCAGTTGGCTAAAAAACTTTTTGTACGAGGCGTGTCCATATTATGAGTTTATTGGTTCTAGATACGCGTAACTGCTCGTAGATGCCTTGACACTTGATACTTTGTAGTCATTAATTAAAAAATAACAACTCATACATAAATACGTGAAGTGAAAACTTTGTACGCCTTTTTAAGCTTATTGCGCGCACGGAGGAGTGTGAGTTTTGACATGGTTAATGTTTATATGGAGAAGAAGAGACGAATGCTAAAATTAAGCTCAAAAATTTAATTACGGTCGAATTTCGAATACTATGCACTGGCAACTAGTAATAGATTGATGTATTAGGTAGCAAAACGATTTTTTTTTAATGAAATTTTTTAATCAATCAGTCAATGTATGAACCATTGTTATCTATGAACTTTTGGCATTTTATCAGTAGTTCATTGATTCCTTTGCTGAAAAAATGGTGGCAGAGAAAATCTTTGAATTCATCGGAATCGAATTTTTTTCCTGGCAAGAAGCTGTCCAAATTCCGAAAAAAGTGGTAACCTGTTGGAGCAAGATCCGGGGAGTACGGTGGGTGTCGGAGACATTCCAATCGCAGCTCCTCTAATTTAGCGACCGTCTGTTGTGCAGTGTGTGCTCTAGCGTTGTCCTGAAGCAGCAGTGGGCTAGAGCAGTTGACCAGTCTCGGTTGTCTAACGGCTAGCTGTTCCATCATGGTTTGCAATTGTTGACAATACAGATCTGCCGTAATTGTCTGGCCAGATCTTAGGAAGCTGTAGTGGACGACACCAGCACTGGCCCACCAGACACTTACCAGTACCTTTTCTTGAGCCAACTTTCGCTTGGGGCAAGATTTGTCCGGTTCTCCTGGGTTCAACCATTGTGATGAGCATTGCCGATTATCGTACAGGATCCATTTTTCATCACAAGTAACGATACGACTCAAAATCCCCTCGTTATTGTGACGCTTGAGTAATGTAACGCAGGACTCGACTCGTGTTTGTTGGTTTGCTTTACTGAATTCATGCGGTACCCATTTTTCGAGTTTTTTAACTTTTCTTTTTGTTTTTTTTTTTTGTTTTTTTCTTTAGTTTGTTTCAAGTGAATTAAAATTGATTTATCACTTACACCAAAGCCTGCTGCTAACTCTGAGGTGGTTTGCGATGGATCCGCTTCCACGATCAATTTTAATTCTTCATTATCAACTAAGTTCTCCGGCCGTCCTAGGGGTTTGTTCTGTAGATCAAAATTTCCAGAATGAAAACGTAGGATTCAAAACGTATCTTGTTTCCTTTACGGTAGCTTTCCCATATACATCATCAATCCTTCGAGCTGTTTCTGTAGCGCTGGTGCCACGGTGGAACTCGTATTCGTAAATAACCCGATATTGTAAGTTTGCCATATTGTGAACAGAACGATTAAAAAGAAAAATCAAATGGCGCGAATAAAAATGAATCTCTAAATTGAAATTACAATTACACAAGCCTAAATGTGAAATAAATTTTAATTTGGAATTCTTAACTAAACGCCAAATATTTGAGATCAGAGAGGCCAGTTTAACAAAACGCCAATTTTATACGTAAGGACCTAATACTATTGCAAAATATTGAAATAAGTTGAGTCAAACCTGAGACAAGCTCTCGTCATTTCACAACGCAGTTAAATTTCTTGATGTTCATTATTATGACGTACCGTTTTATCGGTGAATTTGCGATCGTGCTTAGTATAATGTTAATACAGAGTGCTTTATAATATGTATGTTAACCAGAAAGATGGTCATTGTCCTCACTGAAACAAATAATGTGTGGTGCAAGACTTTTTTTTTATTTTCATGTTTTTCATTATAATAAACACAACATATCGGCTGTTTAAGCGGTAAACTCTGTATTAGCTGTGTTTACATCTTGTAGTACGTAAGTTTTATACAACATGTAAAATTTTTTAATTAACTCAAGTTATTTTTTACCATGCTTAACGCTAAAAATGCTTTAAGCTTAGTTATAGTGTATTATTATTCTATAAATTACTGAATAAAGATTATTATATTCGATGGTTACCACTTAACATCAGGTGGGGCATATACTTGTTCCAACTATAGCTATTAAAAAAAACCTAAGTCGCTTGAGTCTCAAGGCAAACACACGAATCAAGAAACAGTTGATATTACGGCGGAAAACCAAGTTTTGGATTGACATACATATTCCTTTTCTCAAATATATAGGGCATGATAACCCGGTTGCTATTTTGTGAAGATTATCAATACCGCTTAATTAGTTACTGAGACGACGCTGACGTATTTTTAGTGTCTTAGTTTTCCTGCCCGATAAAATTGGTCGAACACCAAGATTTTACGTTATCTCCAATACCGAGCCCGAATATTCCTACCTGACTATGATACACGATGTCGTAAGTTTCATTTTCTTCCTCTATCCGAACGAAGGGAAATAGCCGATTTGACTTACCTGTTTAACATAGCAAACAATACTGTGGATTGCTCAGAGCTTCTGGAGCTAATAGGGCTGCGAACTGTTAAAGCTGCATTGAGAAATCCTAACCTTCTTTATGTTCCCAGAGTTAGGACTAATTATATTAGGACTAATTATAGGCAAAATTCTTTTATAGTGAGAGCTTGTAACTCCTATAATTCATTGGCTAAGGCAAATAAAGATATTGATCTGTTTAACACAAAAACTAGTAAGCTTAAACGCTTACTTAGTGACATTTATTTTAATATATAGATTAAGCACTTATCCGATGTCGCGTATGTGTGTGTGTGTGTGTTTGTGTATCTATATTTCCTATGTATAATTTTTTTTTTCCTCTCAATTTAAGTGTCGTCTATCTTATCTGTTTATATATTGCCTATACATCTTCTACCTTACTTGCGGAAACTTTTAATTGGCCTTCTTGTAATAAGTAACATTTACTGTTGTTTATTTCCTATTCAAATACCTTTTCTGTAACCTAGCTGTAAGTTTTCCAAAAATTCAAAAAATAAATAAAATAAAATAAAATAAGAACAAATGACAGTGGAGTGCATTGGACACACACCAAAAAGCGCAGTGTAGGTCAGCCCCCGCAGTGTAGGTCAGCCCCCGCAGTACACTGCAGTAGACTGAAGGGGCTGACCTACAGGTCAGCCCCTTCAGTCTAGCAGACTATATTGATAGTCATTATTGTAAATACAGGATTTATCACGTACCATTTTATTGGCCCCACATGGAGTACTGCTCTCACATCTGGAACGGTGCACCGAAATACCAACCGCAGCCCCTAGAAAATTAAAAAACTGGCTCGTCGAGAGGATCTTCTACATTGTCCTCGAATTTTAAGAGTATAAAGGAATGAACAATGAATTCATTTGAATTTATTTTATTTTACAATCAATTTCACAATGAAGTATTTTTTTTATGAATATTGTGACGTATAATTTGACAAATTATTAATAGAATGTTTATATCTGTTTTTACACTCCTTGCAACGCAGAGCTGTTCGTATTGTCGACAACCCAGCAGTATCTAAAGACCTGGAACCACTGAGCCTGCGCCATGACATCGGAGCGCTCAGCGTGTTCTATAAAATATATAACGGTGAATGTTCTGAAGAACTGTTCAATTTAATCCCTGCTTCCCACTTCTACCATCGAACCTCCCGCAACCGGCAACGAGCTCACCCACATATTGTAGATGCGTGGAAGTATCATATGGTGCGTTTCAGCCGCTTATTTCTTCCACGCACCTGCAAGATGTGGAATGACCTTCCTCCAGAGGTTTTCCCGGTGGGCTTCAACATGAACGTCTTCAAGAGAGGTAAATAAGGTATTAAGTTTTAGGCAATGCGACTGCAGTACCTCGAGCCCTGCAGAAGTTTATAGACGACGGTGAACACTTAACATCAGGAGGCCCGTCAGTTTGTATGTCTAATATAAAAAAAATCGGTGTTATGACTCTTATGACCGTCATTGTTTCAGTTCAATTGTGTGAGTCAAGACCCGGATCGGAGCGAATAACACTCAACCTGATGCAGTTTCACGAATTGAACCGAAACATTGTCGGTCGTAACACTGATCAAACGGTACGTGATAAATTGGTTTATTCTCGAAATTCTGGCTCCACTATGACCAAACGTAACTCACACTTGATCTAGAAATATTCGAGAAATAGTCGAGTATATTGGTCTCCTCATAAGATTTCCGCGATCGATCTTGTATACCCAACGGCTACCATGCAAATGGAAATGGAAATATCACCTGATACATCGACAACCAACCTATGTAGAAATCGAAGCGATTCGAAGCGAATGTAACTTGGCTAAGAGCCCTGGAATCTTTATCAGAACGACTATCTTAGAAAACCCAGTGTAAGAAAGCCCCCACAGTGTAGCAGACCAGATGGATAGTCATTGGTGCCGGTGCGTAGAGGCCTTGAAACTGGGCAATTACTACAAACACATGCATGCGTCATTTGTTTTCAAATAATTTAATAAGTAAAGTTTTTTATTTAATTTTTTTCTCGCGGGTGTGAGTTTTGTTTAATCATAGTGGAGCCGGATAGCTTGCAACAAGTGGTCCCAATACGGGTGTAAGATATCATGCTAAATTTCACCAACAGTTGCTCTTTCAAGGATTGTCGTTAATTTTGAACTGGATAAATTTAAATTGCGCTGCGTGAACTAACATACATACTCCATATCGTAATACACAAAATAATTCTGTCTGTCTGTGTCTGGTTGGCCTTTAGATTTTTTTTGTTTTTTACTCCACAAACCGAACTGCATCATCGCTTACTATGGTAACAAAGGCGAGATCGTGGTCAAACGCTAGCCTATCTCTAATATATACTCGTAAGATTCTCGTGTCAGTATTTGTAACAAAACTTCTCCGAAACGGCTTGACCGATTGTTATGAATTTTTTTGTGTATATTTGAAAGGACTGAGAATAGAACGTTAATTATTTTTCATACCCCTATGTGATAAGGATGGTCCACCCCATATTGTTACTGTTTTATTTTATGGATAAAAACTTTTATTTATATTTTTTTATGATTTGGTAAAAAAAATACATGCAACCATAAATGTTCACCCATCTACCACCAACCCCTATTTTTAATAGCAATATTAGTACATTAATCATTTGTTATTTGAATATAGAGATATTGATTATAGTGGGTACGTGCACAGAAAAGGAAATCGAAAAAAAAAATTTTTAACTCAGCTTAGCAACATAACATTTATTGATTCTAAGGCAGTACGAAGTTCGCGGGGTCAGCTAGTAATTTATAAAAAAAATAACTATTCCTTTAAAGGATATTGATAGTTCATTGCTTTTTCCAACCAGACTATTGACCCCGAAAAATATCAGCCACGAGTGTGAAGTCGCGATTGGAAGCTTGTGGTTTACAAAATTGTTTGTTCATTCACAGCTTGACTTTGACGGCTACTGGAAAATAGACCTGCCACGCTTAGAGTTACAGTTAACACACACAAGATAAGTAGTTAATACACAGTACGAACTATAGAATATTCTACAGTAAGTAGCTAGGCGCAAAGCACCACGACAAACATGATGTAAGTCCATACTTTAACGGTTTGTAATTTTACTTGGTTAAAAAAATATGGTGTGAAACCTAAGCTTTAGCAAACTAGCAAACTACTTTAATGCTCTATCGGTCAACCACTCAATTTGTCTACATAACCAGATTTGCAACCTCACGTCAATCCCAAGGGGATTAACATTTTGGAATTGAAATGCATTGAACCAAGATACGGCAGCTCCCAATATAATCGGTTAGAATAACCCATGCGAAAGGCGACCTAAATTAGTCACTCTGTACAGCCACTCTGACGGCTACCTGCCCTAGAACTCAATGGATATGCCCCATGGCAACTGAGTTTCACAACCAATTGCGATTGTGATGACGTGATGGATTGACCTTTACTTTTTTTACCAAAACTCGAAATTTTATCATTAAGCTTTCAGTCGCAATAGTACAATTTACTGAGGCAGCATCACTTTTCATTCTCCTTCCAATAATATACATCTAAAATCATCAGATTAGATTATAAATATTATCACATTCCCTTGTCAATACATCTACGAAAATCTAATGTATGTTCACAAAAATATTAATTTGTTTGAGAAAAATAGTGATAATCATAATTTTATTACTAGAATTAAAGATAAACTCGCTGTTGTCACTTGTAGACTCCATAAAGTTAGTAAATCGTTTAAAGGGCAAGGTTTACGCTTGTATAACAAACTCCCAATAGATGTACAAAAATTGACAATTAACAAATTTAAAAACGTAATTAAAAAAGTGTTTATAAAAAAGCCTACAATAAAATATCGGATTATTTAGATGATAGAGAAGTTTGGGATTGAAATTGCTCGTTCTCGTTCAAATTTTTACAATATAGATGTAATTTATTTTCTGTATTGTTATGTATTCTAAAAGGATCATTAAAAAAACAACCAGACTTGTTTCTTGCCTTTCTTTCCTGGGCCCGTAGCCAAATTACATTCGCCACGAATCTATTCGATTTCTACATACATTTGTTGTCGCTGAATCACGTGGTATTTCTGTAGCATGTGTTTTGTATGTTGTGATTTTAATTAATAAAAATATTTGACTTTGACTTTATTGACCAAACAGAAATATTGGTTCCTCTCCATAAGGCAATGCAGTCTAAAATTCAAATTACGCGAATCGATACACATACCACCACCAAGATATACCCAGTTACACGGCCCAAGGATTACGACCTTACAGTTGAAATTTATAAATGCCTTGTTCCTTGTGAAGTCGCGGGCGTTCATCAAGTTACCTACTTAGTTACTGCTTTAACTTTAAAAGATACTAAAACAAAACTGGCCCACTGAAGCAAGAGACAGAGACAATTGGAAGGACGGAAGGGACGCTTTTTCCTTACAGTGGGACAGCAGGTTTTTTGTTTTTAACTTATATTGCCCCACTGCTGAAAAAGATCTCCCCCAAGTCCTTCTATCTATCTCTATCCTATGCGATACTCCACCACTCCTACTCGAAGGCAACAAGATCGTCACGCCAACGTTTTCTTGGCTGACCCAGACCGCGGCTTCCATCAGGGCTCCAGGTTGTAGCTAGATTAGTCCACCTATCAGGGTGCATTCTGCGTGTGTCCCGCCCAATCCCATTTGAGCCTAACTGTCTTTTCTCCAACACGGGTGTTTGGTAATATACTGACGATATTCAAGTGACGGTTTCTCAAAAAAAAAATTCTCGAAAAAAAAACTACTATATTATACAATTTCAAAAAAACTAAGTTTAGCTGATTAATTCGATATAAAACTTACTGCCTACTCTTGCAATCGACATTCAAAAAGGCCGATTTGATATCTCTTTCGGAAATTGCTGCGGGTTTCGGGTTAGAAAGGGACAACAAGAGGTATCTCGACACCCTTAATGAGCTTATTTCCATCCATCCTCAATTTGATGTGTTTGCGGATGACTGGAAGACGATCGAGCGAGTGTGTCTCAGTTATTGTGAGAGTATTTAATTATGTATACCTATGTTATGTTAGTTATTTTAAGTGTCTATTGTATTTGTATATCTGTTGTGTTTTTTTTGTGTATCTTGTTAACCTAAAATAAGTTAATAATGAATGTAGGTAAGTATATTATAATTGGTATTTTTTTTTCTTGTAGAAGTTTTAGATATAGCGTATTAGATTAATTCTGTAAAGTTATATTTAAGTGTAAATAAATAAACGTCACCAATACAGTATCTGTTGTTAGATGGCAAGCATTATGCAATAGCACAACATAAGTTCAATAAAGTATTTGTTTTACATGACAAAATAAATTTATATGGTAAAGATTTCACAAATTTATTTTCCCCCCATTATAACCCCTTTCATTTTTGTGCGTATATTATCAAAGACCATATTTGCAAAAAATAAATAAAACTAATGACGAAACAGTTGTTTACAATCCAAACCTGAGGGAGAAATATACTAGTAAGATGCAATATTTTTAGCCGGCTATTAGATACAACCACTTGAAAAAAATGGTATGCGTCCAATTAGAGAAACCCTCGCGCTAATAATGTAGACCAAGAAATTGCAAAATAGCCCGTCAGCAGGCGTCCGATGCAGTTTAAATTAAAATTACGTTGAACGGATTGCACCTATTTACTCATCCCTTTGTCGACTGATTGGAAAACTGATTGATACAGTTGATAAGAATTTTCTCATCAACGCAGTTTTTAATGCAAATAATCAAATTACTTTGTTTATATATGAAATAAATAATGTTAAATTGCCTTATGACAGGATGAGTGAGTACGGTCCAATTATTTAATATTGGAGCAATAAAGATTTGAAATTAACATAATTATAATTAAGTATATCTTTTATTTGCTATTACTTAATGTATATATTTTTTTCAATATCAACAAAAAATCCAACCAAAAATCCAATCAAAAATCAAATCAAAATATCTTTATTTGGTACATAAAATAGTGTACAAAAACAAAATGGAAACGGTGATACCCGCAGGAGTAAAAATACTGTGCCGCAGGCATCAACGCGCTCCTCCATAAACCATAACAAATAAAGAGTCGAGAGAAAAAATCGAACATCGTAATAAAAACAGATGTCATTGTTTTTCTTAAATTGTTTAACCATTTAACTGCGAAAAAAGAGGTTTGTATATAAATAAATAAATATTGTTGGACACTTCACACAGTGCTATCTAGCCCCAAAATAAGCAGTTTGATAACTGATAGAATACTTAAATACTTTTTTTTGTAAATACATACTTATAATATATAGAAAAACAACCAGACCTGGAACAAATATCTGTAGATCATGCAAACATTTGTTCCGAAGCGGGAATCGAACCCACTACCACCTGCATCTCAGCCGGCTATTCGCCCACTGCGCCACGGAGGTCGTCGATATGTCTTTGCGTTGCATCAATTTCTGTAAATGGCTTGCAAATGCGCTCAGAAGAGGTCTGACGCTTTTCTTGAAGCGCTCAGAAGTCTATATGTCTATATTTTAAGTATGTTCACTTCCTAATTTCAATTTCAATTCAATTCATTTATTTTTCAGACATGTCATCCATTCTGTTAGTAAACAATAATAAAATCTTACAACTATGTTAGTAGACCGGCAATTGCAATTAAATATAAAACAAAATAACCATAAACAAGCACCATAAACAAGTTTCTGAAAGAATCGCTTAGGTCCCTCCCTACTCACGCATTCTACACCTACTTTATTGACTGGACAATTGACGGATTTTGACAAATGAGGTATCATTGGAATTGTCTGAATCACGATAGTGCACATAAATGTTGTATCTCACTGTGGGCCTCCTAAGAAGGTTCAAGGTTGCTCAGAGTGCTATAGAGAGGGCTATGCTTGGTGTTTCTCTACGAGATCGAATCAGAAATGAGGAGATTCGTAGACAAACCAAAGTTACTGACATACGACACAGGATTAGCAAGCTTAAGTGGTAGTAGGCAGGGCATATAGACTGACGGGCGTTGAGGTAGAAAAATTCTTGATTGAAGACCACGCACTGGATGGACGGCTCCCCACACAAATCCCACGTTACACAGCTCAATTCGAAAAACGAATTGACAAAGATTGCTGGAGGCCATTGTGTGACGGCCGCACAAGATCGATCGCTCTGGATATCTATGGACCTACGACGTCTTATGTCTGATAAGATGATGATGATGATGACAGACCTTCGAGCTAGAAAAACGTTATTAATGCGTACAGCTAAGATATGGAAACTAGGGCCGCTGTCCGTTTTCCTAAATACTACAATCCGGGTCTTTTTAAGGTAAGAGCGAATAGGTATCAAATCAAATCAAATCAAATCAGTTTATTGCGTAATATGGGTAGGTACAAGGTATTTAGTGTTACATAGTATAAGTGCTGCCATATTCAGCGATTTACGCATGCAATGTCGAGTTTAATTATTAGGTGCCATTATAATTGTACTTAATAACAATGTCAAAATTATTGAGTTAGTTATACTTAATTATTATTAAACAAGATCCTTGTCAGCTAAGTATTCCTTACAACTATAATAAGCTTTTCCTACAAGCATTTTTTCCAGATTTGCCTTGAATACATTCAGACTTGAAGCATCTAATACAGACTTTGGAAGTTTGTTATATATCCTGGCAGCCATGCAGATAACACTTTTGTTATAAAGAGCAGTCCTATTACGAGGAAAACAAATTTTATTATTGTGGCGTTTGCTGTTACGTTTCATAAAAAGGTCTATATTTGTTACTACAAAGGTCGCCAGCTCATAAATATAGAGACTGGCCATCGTCAGTATTTTCAGCTCAGCAAAAAATGGTCTACAGCTATCAGTTTTACGAATTTTACATATCGCTCTGATGTATCTTCTAGATCTCTGATGATGATCTCTGATGTATCTACGTAACAGACTTGAATTTGAGAGAGCTTAGGTATTTCTTTTAAATACTTACTTTTTTAGTTATATGATTTATTCTTTTTTTAATGCTTATACTTAACTATCGTATCTTTGCTAGACATAATTTAAAATATACACATGATGGGAGAAGCCACTGGCACCTGAAATACAGTTTTTTAACGAGTTCGGGAGCCTATGGATTCAAATTTGACTATGTCATACTTAATTATGTCAATAAATAAATTTTTACTTTTTTTTACTTTTTACTTTTTAGATCAAAATCGGTTTGCCAGGGGTCGACTTAAACAAAAACTGGTCTTTAGGGTCAACTAGGTCTAGAAAAGCTGATTACCATCAGCACAGACGAGGAGCTCAAGCAGAAGTTCAACCAGGAAGTTCTGTTGGAACGCAACATTGAAACACAGTATCCTGCATGTGGAGCACTGCTGAAAAATATCTTATCGCTTTTCCATCATCATACCTAGTCGAAAAAGGCTTCAGTGTGGTTACAAACATTTTGACAAAACAAAGCAACCCATCGAAAATCAACGAACGCGGAGATACGGCTGCAACTCACCAATATTGAACTGGATATATGTACTATTTGTACTAAAAACGGGATATTTACCATGATTTGTGAGTTCTTGAGTTCAATCGTGCATTCGACCTGTGCGATGAGGACCACATTCAGGGTGAATTGGCACATGTCCGTAATGTTCTGGTTAGGAATGGATATAAATTGCGGTCCTTACCATTTCGACCAAGACCTAAACCCCACAGTCGCAGGGTGGAACGAAAACCTGCTTTTCTACCATATATTAAAGGAGTGACAGATAAAATCGCAAACATTCTACAAAAATTTTCACTGAAGACCATCTTTACTCCTTTAAAGAAAATTACACACTACCTGCGCTCACCAAAAGATTGCTTTCCACTAGAAAAACCAGGAGTGTATAAGATAGACTGTAGCTGTGGGAGTTCTTATATTGGTCAAACCAAACGCACAATAGCTTGTCGGGTGAAGGAACATATCAGGGCGGTGAAGAATGTTGACAGACAAAAGTCTGCCATAGCGGAACATCTGCTGGACTCAGGCTCAAACCACTGGATCGAGCTACACAACCCACAAGTAATCTCAACTGAGCGACATTACATCCCAAGACTGGTTCAAGAGGCAATTGAGATTACCAAACACAAGAATTTCAATCGTGAAGATGGTTTTCAACTATCTGGAGCCTGGAATCCTGTGGTGAGAATGTGTAAGAACCGAAGAAGTGTAGTGTCAATAACGCGCCCTGATACCGTGAGTGTTGTGTGTCGGAATAGAGTTATGATCGAGAATGAAACCGGTAGTAGTGATAGTATTACTGAATTCGTTCCTAGCAAGAGACTAAGAAAGAGGGTAGATCGTTATATCTGCCAATAACTATCCACTCGCAAAGACTTCAGTTTACCCGTGATCATGGCGCATGCAACTGCGTCGAAATATCGGGACACTCAAGAACTCACAAATCATGGTAAATATCCCGTTTTTAGTACAAATAGTGTTAATAACCATGATAGTTTCAAAAGTTGGATATATGTAGCTAGATTAGTACAAATTCACCATCACATTCCATCACATTGTATTTTATATTATTTTACATTTACTTTGCCCTGTTAATTATTTTTTTCAAAAAAATTATTACCTACTTAACTTATTTTACGTAATTTGTATTAATAATTATTAATTACACTTGATATTTACTGAATTTTATGTCTATTTATTTTGTTAAATTTTGATGAGAAAATGATGTCTTTACTCACTTAACCAACCGCAATCTTTTTAAATTGGTAAGTATTTTATGTAAATGGGGAAAAAACTAGAGACGGGATATTTAAACTAGTAATTTGGCTATAGGGGTTTGAGATATCATTTCATTTTGGAAAAGGGGTGTCTTGCCCAAAATAGTTTGGGAATCTCTGTTCTAGATCTTCGTGCTTCATCTTAGACCAAATCATTGCTTACTATTAGGTGAGATTGTGGTCATACGAAGATATATTCTTGTTAAAAAAAACCTTTGATACGCGGGTTAGTCACTACCTCACCTAAACCTTTTACCGCTTGCCTTTCTGCGGAATTTCTCTTAGTTTTACAATAGATAGAAAGAAGGTTTGCCTCGGCCCCGGAATTCACGTAGTACCAAATTATGATTCTGCAAGCGTAGACTGATATACCTAACTTCTGCTCGGCCCAACGTCTAACTCGATAACTGTGTTTCTTAAGTTATGGAAATTCTTTGAAATAATGCTTGTTTTATATTTGAAAAGAGTCACTAGAGAAGACCCCATGTACCTGTAAAACCCGATCGGCATACAACAAATACATAAATATCCAACTGTCGTATGCTAACTGGGTATAGCGTCAGTATTTTTAGAAAATAAAACCTTGAAAGTAACCAATAGAAAGTTGTATATATGTTTTAGTATTTCTGCAGCATAAAGCTGAGTGGTGACCGATTTGTGGTCACATCATTTCTATGTTTGCTTGTGTATTTTTATTTTGTTGTGTGTTTACTTGTGTGTAATAAATAAATAATATAAATATATATTATTGCTATGTATTTTTAAAAGTTTTTCAGACAATTTGAGAAAACGAATGCCTGAAATAAACCCCTGCACACAAATACAGCCAGGGGCGTACGAGACCTAAGTGTAAACCTAAGTGTCCAATCACACTGCGGAGTTGCGAGCGTGTTTCCAACGCGGCGATTTGTGAACGTGTGCACCGCGAGTGTGTCGTATTGTATCAACGGGGTGTGCACGTCGCGAGAAGCTCACGTCGACCGATGTGTGCGTGCTTGCGTGTTGATTAATAGTGCAGTATGCAGTGCAATGGTGTGTCGTCGCGAGTGTTGCAAATATGTGCGTGAAGCAAACACAGTATTTAAAAGTGAATTGGAGTTTTACTTCAAGTTCTGTTAAACTGCATCGGCCTCAGAGGCTAACAGCGAGTAAGGGCGTGAGTTGAGTCCCTTTTGCAACTTATATTGCATTGTAGATTGTTTAGTTTTAAGTTATATTTTGTATCTCATTATTTTTTTATGTGTGTACTGTAATGTTGCAATGTTGCATTTTTAGTCAGCGAGTACGCATAACGTAATAGCGTCTTATCAGCTCGGTGTGACTAAAAATGTAATATAGAAAAGCAGTACGCTCGTTCAAAGGCGGCGGCTGACAATACGTTTGGTTTGAACGCGACCTTAGTCAGTTAGAAAATAAATGTTATTTTTACTTAGATGTACTTCGTTTAGAGTTTATACACACTAGAACGATTATTATCTCAGGGCATAGCCTGTCTAATTTTTAGGGCCATCAGTCTATCTGATGCCAGATTTCGATCAGGCCGAGTGCGCTTGTTGGAACCTCTGCGAGCACGTACGTTGCACTGCCAACAGTCACCCATCTCCCGTGCGCAGCGCAACCTTATTGAGCTTATTACCATCCATCCTCAGTTTGGTGTGTTTTCCAGTTTGACTGGAAGAAGCGAGTGTGTCTCAGTTATTGTGAGAGTATTTAATTATGTATACCTATGTTATGTTAGTTATTTTTAGTACCTATTGTATTTGAATATCTGTTGTGTTTTTTTGTTCACCTTTTTAACCTACAACATCTACCTAAGTTTGATAATAAATGTAGGTGAGTACCTATATTATAATATGTATTTTTTTCTTGTAGTAGCTTTAGATATAGTGTATTAGATTCATTCTGTAAAGTTATATTTAAGTATAAATAAACGAGTTTGAATTTGAACCCGACTGTCCGTAGTTGTAGCAATTTTTCTAGTAGATTATCAATGATGTTACGCGGAAATTTGGCACGATAATAGGTACATTTTGGTGACTTATTGACTCATTGAGCCCTAGAGAGTGGCTATTGTCCATTTCTTGTTTTGTGCCAGTTTTGGCATTAAAATTGCCAAGAATACGGTTCTCAGCGCAAGTTATATTGAGGAGGTCGTAGTCTTCAATTCCATCGTTACTCTGAAGGTTTTTGGGGCATAGTTGGTAAAGTTTAATTTTATGATAATTGTAATTTTAATACAGCAATCATCTCTGAGTATCCGACAAACTCTACTGTTATTTTTTAATTTTTTAGACACTACGAACCCTACGCTGTACTGTCCTTTTATACGGTTTTTCACACAAAAGTAAAAACCCCTTTTCACCCTCCTAGGAGATGAATAAAAAATAAAAAAGTGACACTCCAGGAGTGCCGACAGAAGTGAATACTTGAATAAAAGCAGACTACACCACAGATACAGAAGTGTCGGAATTTTCCCATCAGAAAAATGCCCAACGCGCCTAAAGAAGTCCTCACATAAAAAAAATTGTATGTTGCAAAATGATCATGATGGATGTCGCATAAACATAAAAATTTACTACGAAAGTTATATTATGCTCCTCCACAAACTAAAAAAAAAATCTAATTATATTCAGAAGTCAGTAATAGTGTCGCAAGTTCAATGGTTTTTTCCCATTTTAAAAATGCCCAACGCGCCTAAAGAAGTTTTCACTTCTAAAACCGTTTTTATTGTGTACCTCGAAGGACGATTATATTCCCTTCAAATATTAAATCTCTAGGACCAGCGGATTAAGTTGTGTGTTGTTATATGTATGAACATAGAGTAGATGACATAAAATTAATATTTTTTACACATACCTAAATATGTTTAAGGAATTCCCAATTTGCTAGTTGTGCCTAGTAGGAAGGATTAAGCTAGGTCAGTATACGTGTTAGGTACTTCACAATGGTTCCGTGATTGAAACTCGTGAATTGCTACAAAAACCTTGCTACAAGGTCGGCGTACAGTTGTAAATAAAAGTTTCTACAGGGTATTATTTTCACGAAATCATAATGTATATTCTATTTAGTAAAAACAAAAGCTTGTCGTTTGTTCGTACGAATGCATGATCAAACATAGGTACTTACTAATTTTGAAAGCGTATGTCGAGTGCGAACTTAATTCACACGAACACGCGATCAAACATACTGCTGCCGAACAGATGTCCTAACTGGCAGTCGCGGGTTGCATTGTCTTAGGAAACCCGATTCACATCGCTTAGTCTCATGATAAGATTTTGACAAAATTTATGTGGGACCAACCCTGAGGTACCACCTATCTAACAAATACTTTTTATGATCTCAAGACCATAACACTATATTTTATTTTAAGATCCGTGTGAAGCTGGGGCGGGTCTACTAGGATTTTAACGTCAACAGAAAATGGCCATCATACTAAACACTTTTGCTAAGGTGGCATTTATTTATCTCTCATAGTTTAGCTGTTCCCGCTATGGTTCGTCATTAGATAAAAGAGGGGTGAAATGGGGGCTATGCTTAAGTTTTGATAGTTTTGCCTTTGTATTAAAATCTATCCCTGTACCAAATTTCAGCTCTCTAGGTATATGGGAAGTACTTGTTGATCGAGCGAAGCGAGATCTCCAAATCAACTTGGGTAAATCGGTGTTGTATGTATGTTTGTTTGTCTGAGGATAACTTTCGAAGCGTTTGTTCTATCATTATGAAATTTGGTATATAGGTAGGTAGGGATGGTACAATTTTGGTGTGACTCAATAAGCTAAAACTGCACATTTTTATTAAACGTTTAAAAAAAATTTTAACGAACACGCAAAATTTGGGGGGGTTGTTAAGATATTAGGGTTCAAGAGGGGTAAAAAAAAACAAAATGAGACTATCTAGTCAAATAGCCCGTCTAATAAAAGGTATTTGTGAGTACATTTTGACCCAGTTTTTATTTTTACTTTAAACTTTGAAGTTTTTAAGTTATTAGCCATAATAAAAACTGAACTTTGACAAAATTCACAGGGTACACCAGTTACCCCACAGTGCTAAAATTTGGCATGCGTGTAGCTTTAGTGACAATAATATAGGCAAAAGTCTGAAATCCAGAATAACTGCAATTTCTACTCCAAAAAAGGTAACCAATTAACATGAACTCCCGTTACCTGTAATTTGAATGAAACTGTAAACTGTAGGTCAAGTAAAGTGGTTATGCATTTCTTGGCACTATTTTGATAGTCAAAGTTTTAAATTTTCACTGAAAAGGGAACTTCTATCACTATAAAAGCGCTCATAGCTCACCAAACTTTATGTGAGCAATGAGAAACCATGTAGTCTTTTTCGCCTTCTTGTTACGCTGCCCGTAACACTACTCCACACTCTCTGCTCACTCGTTTTCTGGTCCCGGTTGTTGCCTCTTGTATATTTCTGTTGAAGATAACTCCTGCTAGCCTTTCATGCACCTTTTCGTGAGTAATTTATTCAGAAAGTATGTCAATGTCAATTGTCATCTACTATTTGTCGCTCGCCACAGACAACTTAAATTTGCTCCACCTTACATACTCTTAACCTCTAATCTGTATTTTATTCTTTCAAGATTGTTTTATTATTTTCGTGTAAGTATGTGTATGTACCTATTTATCTATTTATTTCTCTGCGTTCGTGAGGCTACCCATGGGTCCCATCTGAAAACCAGCGCTGCTTACCTTCCTCGGATGGTTGGCAGCAAAACGCTGAGATGGGACCTGTTTGGCCCACACAGCACTGAAGACCATATTGTATGTGCCTACCTATGTATACCTAGCTACAAAAATTTTATCATGTGTTTTTTCCTGTGTTTAAATAATTTTTTCTTTTCTTTTTATTAATTTATAGTCTTTATGTAAGTAGGTATGTTTGTTATGTTCTGAATGGTTTGTCCCATGTGTGTGTCAAATAAATGTATTTTCTTTCTTTCTTTTCTTTCTTTCAAATATTACGATTTTTTTTTTCGGAGACTTGCGAGATCTTAGTTCGGGGTGAACCAATAGTTCTATTATGACTAGTGGTTCGCCCCGAACTGAGATATCGCGAATTTCCCATAAAAACAAAAAAATATTGTTCGTAATCTTTGACTATCAAAATAGTGCCACGAAATAAAAACCAGGAGACTTGACCTACAATTTCATTCAAATTACAGGTAATGGGAGTTCATGTAATTGGTAACCCTTTTTTGGGGTACAAGTTGCAATTATTCTAGATTTCAGACTTTTGCTTATATTTGTGATACATAAGCTACACGCATATCAAATTACAGTACTTACTGTGGGATCACTGGTGTACCCTGTGAATATTGTCAAAGTTTAGTTTTTATTATGGGTAATAACTCAAAAACTACAAAAACTTTACTAAAAGTAAAAACGGGGTTCAAATGTACTAACGAAGACCTTTAATTTGACGTCTCATTTGACCTAATAGTCATATTTTTTTACCCCTCTTGAACCCCAATATCTCAACAACCCCTCAAAATTTTAGCTCATTGAGTCACACCAAAATTGTGCCATCATTACCTACCTATATACCAAATTTCACGATGATCGGATAAACGCTTCGAAAGTTATCCTCGGGCAAGCAAATATACATACATACATACATACAACGCCGATTTGCCCAAGTTGATTTGGAGATCTCGCTTCGCTCGATCAATGATAGTTTTTTATATGAGTGAGTGACTGCATGAGTAGTATCTGCTGTAACCAATTGTTTATTCCAATGTTCTGCATAATTGCAATTATTATTTGTTTATTTGCAATTAGTAACTGACATTTGTAATGTATTTTTGACATACCAAATTAATACCAATATTATGCAATGTAATGAAATCTTCTTCTTTATGTGTAAAACAAAGTCGAGTTAGTTACATCATTTATAACTGAAGAATGGTGGGACCGATTTTGATGATCTTTGATTTGTTGGATTTTTCTCCACGCAAATAGCAGAATAACTATTAAAATATTTGAAAAATACACACAAAAAAAATATTCAATTCAATTCAATAACATTTATTGCAGACGTAGTATTATGTCCATATATTGTTACGTACTATGACTACATTACGTATTATGACGATATTTTTTTTAATGAAAAACTTAGCGCTTGGCCACTACCTCACCTGGTGGTCATTTTCTCATTCAGACATATGGCCGATTGGCAATTCTACCGTCATATGTATATAAGCATTCTACCAGTTAGGTATTTGGTTCCCATAGTACAAGCTCTGCTTAGTTTGGGGCTAGATAGCGCTGTGTGAAATGTCCAGCAATATTTATTTATTATTTATATTTATTATGCATGTCAAGGCGGTACGAAGTTCGGCGGGTCAGCTAGTTGAGAATAAATGAATACCGAATACTGAGAAAGAGTAAAACTAGCTGAACTTTACCATCATCTTTAAAAACATCTTAGTTATAAACTTGAAGTTCTAGAGTCCTCATAAGTACACGTATCTTATTACATAGCGATATTTTCAACATTTTAATCGTTCCTAGTGCCAAGAAGACTCGAAAATTGGCCAAAATGTTTCCCGAATTTTACGGCAGTTTGCTTTCGCTCAACTTGGGATGCCCCTAGATTTGAGTATTGAAAGACAGGTTGGCGATTTATGTTTGACGTCTCGTACCAAAGCTAAAGTAATTATTATATCAAAACTAAACCTTGAGGATTTGGTGGGGTATCACGTTATCTCCTGTAACATCAGAGTATTTCTATTAGTATAGCGATGTCCTTTATTAGGTGAGAATACAAAGAATCGCCTTGATGAGTTTTCAATAAAGACAATGAAATAAGGGAATCACAGCTAACACTTTTGTGATCTTATGTACCCATAACGATATGCATAATTACGCTAAACCGTTATTATGGCCAATAACGATGTCGTGTTTTGTTATAATTAAACATTATTCAGGTAAAGTTGATGCCCATGACAAAGGGTTTTAAATCAGGTCATATCATGTCCAGCCGTATGTGAAATAATGTATGAACTAATTTTATTTTGGTACTCATATGGATCCTGTTACTTTCCAGCTTGCATATTATACGGTTGGGTGTGCAAAGCTGTGCCCTTCATGAGTTCCGGAGCGATACGGCAGTGAAACAGCTTTGTCACAATAGATTATCGTGCACTAGAGTAGCCCCCGTAGCATTTCTGGTATGCCGGATACTTTTGCAGCGTCAACGTTTCAGCCGTTATCGAACCGAACGGTCTAACACGTGACGATGTTAAACGACCTGATGGAATGACTGTTGTATATTGAGAGAAGGATAGGCCTTTAGTGTGGAAAGCCTGTCTGAAACGGCAGTCAGTACGGCGGAAAATTCAGCCGAAGATCTCAAGCCGCAGAAATATGGTCTCAACAGAGCAAACGTATTTGAGCCACTTGGGGTCCAGAGCTCGGGTTGATACCGTCAGGTACCAAGAGTATCGATACACATTGTGTTTAAAAAAAAATATGCACCTGGTTTATGTGACTTGTGATCTGAAAGCTGGCACTTATCTGTGTTAACGCATAAGAATTGTAGTGGAAGTGAGTGTACCTGGAGATGAAAGCATTTGACCCACTTCGATGTTAAGTTCGTTTATAACAAAGTATTGCCTCTTATGTCACGCACTTTAGAAACGTATCCTACGATGTACTGCCCTGCTTAAATCAACTTGAAGCATACCGAAACACAGCAATGCCACTTGGCTGCAAAATCAAGTACGAGTATAGTGGTAATACTTTCCCGGCGAGCCCTTTCACAAGGAACTATGGCTTAGAAATTTAAAACACATTCCTGTGTGTGAATTTATTTAACAAAAACTCTTGGGGGCACCACAACTTTGTTAGAAATAATAATCCAAGTACTTAATTGTAAGTTAATTTCGCTCACATTTTACTGAGAACCACGACTTTGCCATAATGTACTGTGCAGGCCGACCAACTAGAGAGTTAACATGTTATCAACTTTATGGAGTCAACAAAACCTTTGTTTAATGTTTATTTTGTACCAAAGCCGCTTTTGGAAAATAAAAATTTAAATTGTGAAGCGCAGATGTTCGTATTGACGGAAATTCAGTTTTTAACTTGGTACGACGCGAAAAATACATGTTTCAGAATTTCATACCTAAAAGTTAAATGAGTTATTTACACCCACAATGTGCCAACGGAACGCTTTTCACAAGTTGTATTTCCGCGTGTCTAGTTATATATTTTAAATATTATTTGTTAATTTAAGTGTGGTATACAATAAAACGTTTTTAAGTTAAGCTTTTAGGTCACAAAAATATTAATTTGTTTAAGAAAAATAGCAATAATCATAATTTTAATACTAGAAATAAAGATAAACACGCTGTTGCCACTTGTAGACTCCTTAAAGTTAGTAAAACGTTTAATGTGCGCTTTTATAACAAACCCCCAAGGGATGTACAAAAATTGACAATTAACAAATTTAAAAACGTAATTAAATAAAATCTTTATAAAAAGCCTACTGTAAAATATCGGATTATTTAGATGATAGAGAAGCTTGGGATTGAAATTGCTCCAACTCGTTCAAAATGTTACAATTTAGATGTAATTTATTTTCTGTGTTGTTATCTAAAAGGATCTATAAAAAAACGACCAGCCTTGTTTCTTGCCTTTCTTTCCTGGCTTAGTCGCGAAGGAACAGGCAGTAAAATTGACGTTTCAAAGTGATCCTTGTGATTTTAATGAATAAAAAATATTTGACTTTGACTTTTACTTTGCTAATATGAGCCAGTAGTCAACTCTGTTGTCCTAGAAATAAAGCCGCCAGAAGGGCTTAAGAACTGCCACCTCACAAGATCAGTCCCTCTGGAAATCTATAGGGGAGACCTATGTTCAGCAGTAGACGTCCTATGACTGATATGATGACGATGATGATGTGCTTTGAAAATACGAACTAGAAAAATATACGATAATTTTAAATTTAACTTTCTACACAAGATCTAGTTGATCAATTATATTGGAGTGAATCACCAAAAACTTTTTATTTTATTCAATAATAGCTGACCCGCCAGTGGCTTCGCACGCGTTGTAAAAAATATATAACTGTGTTTGTAATTCTTCTATTAAACTGGTTGGCAGACGTTGATTAAACAAGTACATATGTGACAATTTTTTTTTACCTGTCTTTGGGTGGTTCTTAGCTATAGCTCAAAAAATTTGATGAAAATTAAAAAAAATCTGAATCTCTACAACAGCGGCACCTACCGGGTCTAACTATAACTAATGAGGTTACCTCGCAGACACTGGAGAACTGCTACCATCAACCCAAATTCCTACTCCGCTCTCCAAGAATTTAGGGTGGCTGGGGTCAGGAGAAGGGGGGTATAATACACAGTCCCTATACTGGACGTCAGTGCAGATCTTATCCCCCCTTTCCCCCCACATCCTAGAATTCTACTCGTGCTTGACCGGTCTTATTTATTTTTTCTTATTGTATTGTGTGTGCTTTGGTAGCAAATCCTGAAATGTCTCTCTATGTCTAAGAACCGCACAGAAGACCTCACAAGTACAAACCCAAGTACGAACACACCCACACTGGAATTTTTTATACTAGTGGCTCGCCCCGAACTGAGATCTCGCGAGTATCCCATAAAAACAAAAAATATTATTCGTAATTTTTGACTATAAAATAGTGCTACGAAATGCATAACCAAATTACTTGACCTACAGTTTCATTCAAATTACAGGTAACGGGAGTTCATGTAAATTTGGTTATACTTTTTTGGGGTAGAAATTCCAGTTATTTTGGAATTTTGTCCTGTGAATGTTGTCAAAGTTCAGTTTATATTATGACTAATAACTTAAAAACTACAAAGTTTAATCTAAAAAACAACAGGGTCGAAATGTACTCACAAATACCTTTTATTAAACCTGCCATTTCACTGGATAGTCCCATTTTCGTTATTTTTTTACCCCTCTTGAACCCCAATATCTCAACAACCCCATAACATTTCTAGCTCATTGAGTCACACCAAAATTTTGTCATCACTACCTACCTACATACCAAATTTCACGATGATCGGATAAACGCTTCAAAAGTTAT
Source organism: Philereme transversata (assembly GCA_963924445.1). Taxonomy (NCBI): domain Eukaryota; kingdom Metazoa; phylum Arthropoda; class Insecta; order Lepidoptera; family Geometridae; genus Philereme; species Philereme transversata. The sequence continues at coordinate 22,247,063 of OZ004348.1, read as the reverse complement.
CCTTGACAAACAAACAAACATACATACATATATGCAACGCCGATTTGCCCAAGTTGATTTGGAGATCTCGCTTCGCTCGATCAATAAAGAAAGACTAGTTTTATATAAAAATAAAAAAGTGGAATTTCAACTTTCCAAGCTTGTGTAATAAGAAGTCGTTTTTATAAAGTTTTAATCAAATTCGTACGTATTGTACTTACTGCTTAAAAGTTATGATTTTGCAAGAGATCTGTTATTTTCCGTTAATTTTCCCGCTTGGTGGAAGTTACAGGCGACTCGCTTAACACTTTCAGTGGCAAGTTTCCAACTCACTCGATTTTATGGCATCGTTCAGATGTATTCGCTTTCGATGTTTCTTGACAGCGTTTCTCAACCCGAGATCTCGCGATGTCCATCAAAAACGAAATGTGTATATCATGATCATCCACAGCGCATAATTACCTATAGCTGGGTGTTGGTTTCCTTTGTAAATATCACCCTTCGCGGTCCTGTTAGCAACTTTTATAAAACTTAAATAAACGAAATCATAGTCAACCGGTATGCAAAGTTTCAGCTCAATCGGACAATTTGCTGAGGAGTTCTGTCTCCATCATCTGATCAGCTTGCTGTCACCAGAATATTGCATTGTCGTTGGAATTACATACATTTGCAAAGTTTCAAATGGCTACGGGCATTATACGTTTTAAGGATAAGGTATATATATTTAAATTATATATATAAGGTATATTATTCTGTCCCTTCTTTTTAACATTCTTTTCAATCCTTCTTCACCATCCTATCTAAAGGAGCGTTTTGTGTTCTTGCACCAGGCGCATGATCGGAATCTACGCTCATCTGAAGCTCTAAGTCTCCAAACCCCTGTCCACAGTTCTCAATTTTATGGTGACTCCTTTACAGTTCAAGCTGTGCGGCTGTGGAACGCTTTACCTTTCTCTATTAGATCATCTAAATCTCTTCCTATCTTCAAAGCTAAGGTATACAACCATTTCCTTTCTTTGTCTACGCACTGCTAGTTTATCGTTATGTTTATCTCCTTTATTGTAGTTTATATATATAAGTATATATTATTATATTTGTAAGTATATATATTTAGTTTATTAGTAAGTATAGGTAGTTTATGTAAGTTTATGAATATACTCGTATTTACACCGCCGTCTTTTTGATTTCGTTTTGTCCTGTCCATCCAAAGGTTGTCTGGAAGAGATCGCTTTTAGCGATAAGACCGCCCATTGTACTTACCTTAATTTTTGTGTATTTTTTTATTGTATTTTAATTATGTTGGTGTGCAATAAAGAGTATTCTATTCTATTCTATTCTATTCTATATATTCTACGGGCCGTAGAATGTTGCTTCAATACAATATTTTTTATACACCAACATATTTTTAAACTCGTTTATAACTAGTGGTTCCCCCGAACTGAAATCTCGTGAGTCTCCGAGTAAAATAAAAAAATATTATTGGTAATCTTTGACTATCAAAATAGTGCCACGAAAGGCATAACCAACTTACTTGGCCTACGGTTTCATTCAAATTACAGGTAACAGCAGTTCATGTATTTTGGTTAATCTTTTGTGGGTTACAAATGCCAGTTATTCTGGATTTCAGACTTTTTCCTATATTTGTATCACTTATGCTACACGCATACCAAATTACAGCACTGTGGGGTCACTGATGTATCTTGTGAATTTTATCAAAATTCAGTGTTTATTATGGCTAATAACTCAAATACTATTAAAATTTTACTAAAAATAAAAACGGAGTCTAAATGTACTAATGAAGAACTTTCATTTAACGTTCCACTTGACCTACTAGACTCATTTTCATTTTTTTACCCCCCTTGAACTCCAATATCTCAACAACCCCCCCAACATTTTTAGTTCATTTAGTCACACCAAAATTGTGCTATTACTACCTATGTATTAAATTTCACGATGATCGGATCAACGCTTCGTAAGTTATCCTCGGACAAACAAATATACATACATACAACGCCGATTTGCCCAAGTTGATTTAGAGATCTCGCTTCGCTCGATCAAAAAATACATTTTTCACTACAGAGTATCTTAATACATATTGCACGTTATTTTTTATTTAAGTTTTTATTATTTATTATTACAATAACAGAAACTTATTAAACTATGAAGTTATCAAAACTATAACGGAAGCTAAAAATCTCGCGACAGATTGGTTTCCATATTTTACTATTTTTAAAACCTAGAATAATCCTAGAACACAAACACATCCTTGATTTTTTTTTAATCTTATCTGCGATCAGTTTTACAACTATGAGCAAATGGTTTCTGGGTTTTGTGTCGTGCCCGAGTGCACTCCTATATCTCACTCTTCATTCTTTTCAGTTACCAAGTAGCATGACATCTTTTCTTTTCAGTCACTTCTTATGTGAAGGCTTCGTGAGTTGTTGTGCCAGCTTATTTGGCTGTATTTTTAACTTTTTCTGGTAGATTTGAGCATTAGCTTTGATCTCATCGGAGACCGTGTTGATTCGTAGTATATCATGCAGCTCAGTATTTATGATGAACCAGGGAGAATTTACATCCTAGAATAAAAATATATACAGTTTTGGCATGTACCTATACATTCATAAAGCTTTTTCATATGACGTCCCGTATTTATAATATTGATTTAAATAAATCACAAAAGTCTTCTAAATAAGATTTTACCCACAATGACACAATTTTACATACACACACACAATGAAACAATTTTAATCAGTATCATTTTATTCTTTTTTTTTTTCATTATAAAAGTCTCCGTCATAGTATACATATACTTGCTATGGTTTTTTTAGTTAAATCTCATAAGGTCTAATAAATATATCACAATATCACACTAATATTATAAATGTGAAAGTTTGGATGTTTGTTTATTTATTTGTTTGTTTGTTACTCAATCACAGCTGAAACGATTTGGATGAAATTTCGCATATACGTAGATTAAAACCTGGATTACCACATAAGCTACCTTTTATCCCATATATCAGTTTTCATGGGATAAAAATGGGGTGTCAAGTCAAGTTGTAACAGTGAGTTTAGCTTTATTTCTAGGTTACCTACACATTTAGGAGTATAACGCGTGCGAAGTCGCGAGCAACAGCGAGTCTACAATAATTCCTTTCGAGAATCAAACCCGCTTCACCAAAGTTCCTCGGACCATGCACCCTTGTCCTTATGTTATACGTAACTTGGGAGGTCAAGGCCAGTCTTTCGGCCCACCGATACCCCCCCCCCCCCCGAAAGGAAATAATAGTATATGTATAATAACGAACGTTTCACTATAGAGACAATAACTAGGGGGAAAAGTTTTATGAAATTCATAATCTGATTCAAATGAGCACAAACACTGCTGGAAGAAAATGATAATTTATATAGGCATTAAGTTTGCCTATGTATTATATTATAATGGCTTTATTCAATTTTACAATAACCTTTTTCTTACGATAGTAAATCACAATCAATCTCTAGTTAAACCATACAAATGTCTCTTTAAGATAAGCAACCATTTATTCCATTCAGAAGTTCCGTTTTCTAGCATCTGTCTCCATCATGAGACCGCCTCCATGGTACCATAGTATTGCACTGTCACCGAAGTTACGATGGGTTAGAAGCTTTACTACATCTCGATTTGACTAGATTAATATTCCAAATTTCAGCTCAATCGATTGGGGGGAACTGGTATAAAATTAAATTGCAAGATTTGAGGACACACTAACAAGGCAAGTTAAATTGGTCGTGCGTGTGTTGAACCATGCACTGTGTAGGATTCCATAGCCAGTATGGCTGCATCTTAGTCATATTAATGTATAAAATTAATTTTGCAGTTGATATTGGTAATTTTGTATTAACATTAGGTCAACGGGAAGTAAATAGGCGATTGTTACCACTTAACATCGGGTGGGCAATAAGTTTATTTCATCTCTATGTAGTATAAAACAATCCTATAGGTTTTGATTTATTTGAGTCAAAATATGCGGCATAAATGCTTGTTTTAGATTGACTTAGAAGCCCGCTTTTTTTAACAGCTCTAAATGGCCGTAGTTCTAAATATTTAATATAAATATCATCAATATACCTCCACTGAAAGGTTCTTGACGAACAAACAGACAGACGGGTAACGAACTGATCCTATAAGGTTCCTTTTTTTTCGTTCTAAGTACAAAACCCTCAAAGAGCTTCTGATACAGTTGCCTAGATCTGTAGCAAGCACTCTATATTTTTTTGTAAACTAAACCTAAACTCAGCGCAATAAAGCCTTTTATTCATTATACTTCAATGTAGACTGACACGGCCCTGTCTCTACCTCTCGCAAGGAGCTTGTGCCCACTTTATTATTTCGAATGAGTACACCGAAATTGAGAATTTCACCTCTGCTTTTTTATTGCCTTGGCCTTTATTGCTGCGCAGAATTTGTAGGTTAGTGCAAAACTAGTTGTTTTCAGAATATCTGCTCTGAGATAATAGAGTTCATTTTGAAGTTGTTATTAAGTATTTATTTTTTAAATGATTTAAGCAAAACAAGCTTTTATAAAATTCATAATCAGAACCGCAAGCAGATTCAAATGAGTCCAAACACTAGTTGCGTCGTTTTATTACAGTTCCCATGGCCACCTGCCCGCTCCATCAGATCAGCTCCATGTAATAAAAATATTGCATTGTTATCCGATTTACATGTACATGCAAAATTACAGCTCGGAAACTGGAAAGTGGGTCAAAAATTTAACTTGCAAGATTTGACTCCTGACAGATAGATACCGGGACAGGTGAAACTAAATAAAATCTTGTAATAGATAAAGTTGAAACCCAGTTGGCACTTTGTCTCAACCGTCTCTGGGTTCATCAGTATGAATATATCAGTGGGAATAATGCATAATAGTCCGGGAGGTAGCAACATTTCAGGTGGTGTTTTACGCCGATCGATTGATATCTTTTTCGATAGACCGTATGACTAAAAAGTGTACTAAGCGTCAGCTGACGAACCAGTGGTAGGTGTGAGTGGTAAGTATGAGAAACTGCAAAAGTAGTAAAAAAAGGTTAAGTAATAATACGCTGGCTAAAACTTTTTTAATAAACATTTAAATTTCATTCGACGTACTGTTGTCGTATTGTACATATTACTTTATATTTCTTTTTTAATGATGTACAAGTGGGGCATCGAGAAGTCGTCCGAAGGGGATTTTTCTGCCACTAAATCTTTACTAACAAGGGGAAGGCCTTTACCCAACAGCATAAAAGTATTAGCTAGCTTTTAATAAAGTATCAGAGTCAATTTCCGTTCTCTGATGACACGTATAGTATAGTATATAAATAGCGATGATCATAATTTTAATACTAGAAATAAAGATAAACTCGCTATTGCCACCTGTAGACTCCATAAAGTTAGTAAATCGTTTAAAGGGCAAGGTGTACGCTTTTATAACAAACTCCCAAAGGATGTACAAAAATTGACAATTAACAAATTTAAAAACGTAATTAAACAAAATCTGTATAAAAAAGCCTACTATAAAATATCGGATTATTTAGATAATAGAGAAGCTTGGGATTGAAATTGCTCCAACTCGTTCAAAATGTTACAATTTAGACGTAATTTATTTTCTGTAATGTTAAGGATCATTAAAAAAACAACCCGCCTTGTTTCTTTCCTTTTTTTCCTGGCTTCGCGAAGGAACAGACAATAAAATTGACGTTTCAAAGTGATCCTTGTGATGTTAATGAATAAAAATATTTGACTTTGACTTTTGCATATAAACCAGTTTATTACGCTGCATGATTGTATATTGTAAATTATGTTATACTCAATCGACGACCTCCGTGGTGCAGTGGGCAAATAGCCGGCTGAGACGCAGGAGGTAGCGGGTTCGATTCCCGCCGCGGAACAAATGTTTGCATGATCTACAGATATTTGTTCCGGGTCTGGTTGTTTCTCTATATATTATAAGTATGTATTTACAAAAAAGAATGTATATAAGTATTCTATCAGTTATCTGGTTCCCATAGTACAAGCTCTGCTTAATTTGGGGCTAGGCTGCGCTGTGTGAAATGTCCAGCAATATTTATTTATTATTATTTATTAATTGTTCTTAGCATATTTTGTGAGATCAGAATAACAAGAGGTAGTTCCTGAGCACCTGAGTCTTAGACCTTGTATCACAACCTAAGTTGCTTGATGTAATTTACGTCCGCCGTGAGACCGTGAGAAGTACTCCCTAGTAAGGAATTTGATATTCAGTGGTACATAAATACGTATGCACGTCCTAAGAATATATTTATTGCTGTACAAGGAATAATTAGATGCAAACGGTTTAACTGACTGAGGGTTATGGGAGGAGGCTTATGCCCAGAATTGAGTTATTACGAGCTCATGGTGATATACTCGTAAGAAAAGTAATAAATACTATTGGTTCGCCCTGAACTAATCTTGCGGATGTCTATCATATAAATAATTATGTTATAGTAAACTACGAAACACGCTTTTACTGTTAGAACTCGACTGGTATGCAAAGTTTCAGCTCAATCGAATAATTTGCTGAAGAGTTCTGTAGAATAGCTCCTGAATCTATCATATGATCAGCTCGCTGTTACCATAATATTGCATTGTCATCGGAATCTTAATATATAAAACAAAGTTGGGTTTGTTCGAACACTTATAACTCGAGAACGGCTGCACCGATTTTGATTTGTTGGATTTTTCTCCGTTCCGAATAGCAGAATAACTATTAAAATATCGGAAAAATTGACGAAAAAAGATATTATGAAAAAATAATCTGATAAATTGATGGCCGATGTATCATATGAAAGTTTACGTAGTTTCCAATGGTTACGAGCATTATAGAAACATACCCCCCGCAAGAACTATAACGTCATCGAATCTAACTAATAGGAGGTCTCGATAGATTGGGTTTCTTTTATTTCAAAAAGTATACATACCAGAATAATTAGTGGTTCGCCACTAACTGAGATCTAGTGAGTCTCCCATAAAAACAAAAAAAAAAATTATTTAATTTTGTAATCTTTGACTATCAAAATAGTGCCACGAAATAAAAACCAGCTAACTTAACCTACCATTTCAAATTACAGGCAACGGGAGTTCATGATAATAGGATACTATTTTTTTGGGTAGAAATTACAGTTATTCTGGGTTTCAGACTTTTCCCTATATTTGTGTCACTAAAGCTACACGCATACCAAAGTCAAAGTCAAAATATTTTATTCATTAAAATCACAAGGATCACTTTGAAACGTCAATTTTACTGCCTGTTCCTTCACGACCAAACCAGGAAAGGAAGCCAAGAAACAAGGCTGGTTGTTGTTGGTCGCTTCGGTTTGCTTTGCTCTATTGCCCATTAAACGAATTGGTGACGTTTTGCATAGTTTACTGGTTTGAGTTGAATCTTGTACGGGTGAAGGTGGAGGTTTGTCGTTAAAATTCGCTGCGACTACGCTCAGCACTAGCTTCGTGAAATTTGAAGTTGTTGAGCACGATGCCGAATAGATTTTTTCAGGTTTTCGGCCACACTCTCGCTTACAGCAGCAATATTTTCAAGAGATCTACCAGTACGTCGACGTAGAGGAAACTTAATGTAGACAACAGATCCAGTTTCTTCAAATTTTTTGACTACTCTTCGAATTGTCTTAGCGTAATTCTCCTTCTCCATTTTAATATTAAGTTTTCACATTGATAACACGTTCTTCTTTTGTGTAACGCTCCATTTTTATTAATCGGAACAATCACAGATAACAGCTATTAAATTTTAGAGTTGCCTCAAACACGAAAAAAAAATTACACAATATTTAAAAAGTGCACTCTCATTGAGACACCCTATATTTGTATCATAATAATTTTTGTACCTTTGAAACTCAATATCATAATAACGTCTTCATCAATTCAGCTCATATACTTACCCGCAAAATTTTATAGCACAAGCTATCGATCTACTGAATTTCATGCAAATGGAATAAATGGTGCGATACTTATGCTCCGACAAACTATAGATAGATTAAGACATAGGCTACTTTTATTGAAACCACGCGTGCGAAACCGTGATTAGAAGCTTGTTATATATACCTAATCAAAATTGATGATATGCTCACAATCCAAAAGATATTTGAAAAGGAGCATGAAATTGTAAACATATTGAAGTAATCTAAATGCTTTCGTATATTGTGAATTGGCAGTCATAAGGGAAATGTAAATATTTACAATTTTATTGCGTTCATAGTATGCCTCAAGTTGATGGACGCAGGGAAGTGCATCGTAGGGCACATTTCTAAGGAGCGTGACCTACGAGGCAAACTTTGTTATAGGCGATGGTTACCACTTAACATCAGGTGAGCCATAGGCTTGTTCAATCTCCTTATTATAAAAAAAGTATATTGTTATGCAAGGGCCGTAAGCGATATATTACACTCGAGATATTTTGGCGTATGAGCGAGCGAACGCAAGCGATGGTGATTGTATTTTATTAAAGCATATAATGAATATGGTCTGTTCCATTTTTAAATAGAAATAAGGATTTGTCATGGAGATTTTATTACATTTTAGCAATACATATTAATGTATGGAGACTAATGAAGACACATCTGCTCTCAAATTTACTAGTGCCGTAAATTGCATTTATAGATCAGTCATCGAATTAACAATGACCTACTTTCAGAGCATGAGTGATGAAGATGTATTTATTACCTATCTGTTAATGAATAATTTTTCTCTATGGTGAATAGAATCCACCATAGAGCTATTGGAGCTTACGATACCCCGCGTATGTAATTTTCTCACCAAGCTGGGTACTCTAAAGTGTTTTCTAAACCTCTTTTCCGAAGGGGTAATTACCTATAATCAGCGACAGCAACATGACAGCAATCGGTCACGAAACGTCAATTTTCACATAGAAACTAGCGCCACCAGCAAAGAGACGGCAACAGATAGAACTATTTTCCCGTAGTATTGTTTCGCGACCGATTGTTATTGTGTTGCTGTCGCTAATTTTAGGTAACTAGGTGACGACTCCCTTTTTTTTAATAGACTAGCTGGAATACTATTAAATAGAACTATCAAAATCTCGCTATCAAAAAAACAAGATCAGTCAAGTGTGAGTGGCATTCTAGTACCGAGGGTTTCAAACCTACCTAGATTTATATTAACTTGGCCGTGCCCTCTGTTATGTGACAGAAACCAAATAAACTTAGACGGCAAACTTCTAAAAACTGCTCGTTGTTAGGGTTCCGTACCCAAAAGGTAAAACGGGACCCTATTACTAAGACTCAGCTGTCTGTCTGTCCGTCAATCACCAGAATGTATCTCGTGAACAGTGATAGTTAGACAGTTGAAATTTCATAGATGATGTATTTCTGTTGCCGCTATAACAACAAATACTAAAAACAGAATAAAATAAATATTTAACTGGGGCTCCCATACAACAGACATGATTTTTTGCCGTTTTTATAGATAATAATTTAATGCTTAATGTGGAAAAGACCAATATTATAAAATTTTTTTTAGGCCATGGAATTAATGTTAATGATAATTTAATAAATAATATAATTGATAAACATTTCATGACAACTTTTGATCACATCAAATTTCTAGGGGTATATATTGACGATAAAGTAATTTGGAGTAAGCATATTGACAGTCTAGTTGGGAGATTAAAATCAGCCGTATATGCAATAAAAACGATGAGACAACTAAGCGATATAAGTACAGCTAAAATGGTTTATCACGGATATTTCCATTCTATCATGACGTATGGTATCCTTGCATGGGGTAATGCCTCCCAATCAAATAGAATTTTTATACTGCAAAAAAGAGCATTACGTTCAATCCTACTCATGAAAAATCTAGAATCTTGTAGACAAAAGTTTAGACAACTAGAAATTATGACGATGACAGGAGAGTACATATATCAAAATCTTATGTATGTAAAATTTATCTTAAATAAATTGGAATTGAATAGTGACATTCATAAATATAATACTAGAAATAAAAATAATATTTGTCTTCCAACACACAGATTAGCTAAAGTTGGAAAAGTTTTTTATGTCTAAGTGTTAAATTATTTAATAAATTATCACATAATCTGCGGAATACAAGTCATACCGACTTTAGTAATAAAATTAGAAAGATGTTATTGGACAAATCATATTATACGATTGACGAAGCACTTGCTGATGATCTCAGTACACTGTGAATTTATTTATTTTATATATTTTTGTTATATAGTTAAATTATTTGAGATTACTATTATTTGAGATGTAAATTTGTACTACGTACACAATGTTTTATGTTAGTTTAAATTAGTTACTTTCTTTTTTATTGTTTATATTGCTATATTCAAATTATTATTATGTATGTAAAATATTGACTTTTCCAAGTGTACTGTGGTATCTTTGTGGAATAAATGAATCTGAATCTGAATGAATCTGAATCTGAATAATGGTACGGAACCTTTCGTGCGCGAGTATGACTCGCACTTGGCCGGTTTTATTCGTTTCTGTTTTTTCTCCTTACAAACTTCGGAGATAAGGGGGAACGAACAGTATTATTTCGATATTACATAATCATAATATTTTAAAAATACACATAAAAATAAGAAATATGGTTTTGAAATGTGTTAAGTTATTTTATATGATACCCCATTTGAGCTAGCTATATTTGACTCCTACCAATGTGGCTCCTAAGGGATTTTTAGGGTTCCTTAGTCAAACTCGGCACCCTTAAGTATCACTATTTCCTTCTGTACGTTTGTCTGTCCGACCCATTACAGTAAACTTTTTACTCGTAAACTAAAAAATGTGTTACGTAAACGTGCTAAAAAAATATATTTTTTGGGACAGTTGCACAACTTATACCAAGCACAAGTCCGATCGTGTCTGGAGTACTGTGTTCTCACCTCTGGGATGGATCAGCGAAATACCAGCTAGAGGCTCTAGATTCCATTGAGAGAAGAGCCAAGAAGCTCATTTGCAATGACGAGTTAGCAAATGCAAGGCTCCACAGCCTCGAGTATCGTCGAAAGGTTGCAAGCCTCTCGGTTTTTTATCGGATACATTTCAAACCAAATTAAAATTTCTTAGTTGAATTAAGTTGGAACTTATTATAAAACTTTCAACTTTGACTAATTATTAACTATTATTTATTATAACTGTAACAACGCATACGTCATTATTATTACTTTTTAAGATACTCAACTGTGACAGACAGACAAAATCGTATCATAAGGGTTCCGTTTTTACCATTGTGGTCCAGAACACTAATAACGAACTCCTTATTAATAAAACGATCAAGTCATCATGTTTTGGCAAGTGCTAATCTGTTAAAAAACTCGGGACCTAGGTGTGGGTACAAATGAGACATCGTGGATCGCCGGATCGATAGACGGAGGCCGATGCGGATTTCGCAAACAACTTACTACTTCAAGGTGAACTGAGCATGAAAGTATTTACGTGGGCAATGTTCAATGTCATAGAAACCGCAGAACTTAATTGGTCACTAATTTAACACGGCTAGTAAATTAACGATCCTGCATGCCCACTCATTCGAAAGAGAAATGAAAGAGCTATCGACTACAATTCGTAATCGTACAAGAAAGTAATTAAATACAAGAAACTTTTTAACAATAACCTAACCAACTTTTGAAACCAGAAATTGTAAAAGTTTCGGAAACTGAAGTCTAAAAATCCTCAACTTAACATTGCAAGCAACATTTATTTTACATATTCTAAAGTACCGTATTATTTTACTTCAATAAAACTAAAACGGGATTATCTTTAAGTTATACTGAACCCAACGCAGAAAGAATCTCTCAAATCGGTTCATAAACAAAGAAGCATACTCGAGAAAACATTTAAAAAATTACTAATAGAGTTCTTTTTATGAAGTCTGTTAATAAGATTACAGCTTTCGTGATTCGACTGTTAGAAATTATATTATTTGTATTCCAACAATATTTAGGAAAACGAAAAGGAGCTAATAAAAACAGACAGGAACAAAACAGAACAGAACAGAAGAGCGACATCAGGTGGGCCATAGGCTTGTTACCATCTCCATAGTATAAAAAAAAATAAAAATAAAAAATAACTCTATGGCAAGGCGCTGTGAAAAAGCAAACAACTTTACTAACAGCTTTTGTATTTTTATACGTTGGTATAGAGCAATGATATAGAGTAATTGAAGCTTTTAATTTTATATAATTCATTTTTAATTTCATTTTTTGAATTATGTAACTATGCCTGTAGCACCATTGCGATCATGGGCCAAATTGTATTCAAATCACTTCTCGAAACCTGTAGAGTGTGTGCAACAATTATTTGGCGATATTGTAAACTCATAGCAACAAGTACATTACTAAATAGGTACGAGTATGTAACACTTTACCGTCGTCTGTTTTTCCTAATGAATACAATACGGGCCTCTTTAAGGTAAGATTGAACAAGTTTCTTCTAGATCTTCGTACTTCATCTTAAGCCACATCATCGCTTACCATCAGGTGAGATTGTGGTCAAACGAAGATCTAGCCAGATTAAAAAAAATTGTTAAAATTCCGTTAGAGTTAAAATCCGTGTTGGTCTAGTGAAATGTATGTGTAGTGATTCTAAGGTAACTGTGTCTTACTGTATTTTTGTTACGTTTTCACGATTGAATAGGTATAACGACTTTGATTATATTTAGTATATAAATAGATTTTGACCTAGATTGAGGCATAGGCTACTTTTTGTTGGCAAACCATGAGCGAAAATCTAGATTACTTTGTATAAGTTAACTAATGTTTATTTTCTTATATTACACTTCTGTCCTAGAGAAACTCTTTCTAACTCTATAATTTTAAGTATGTGCACTAATAGACCATCCTAGTGATCGTCGATTAGTGCACATACTTAAAATTATGGTTCGCCCCGAACTGAGATCTCGCGTAATCCTTGACTATCAAAATAGTGCCACGAAATAAATTACCGGTAACGGGAATTCATGTAATTGGTGATTCAATTTTGGGGTGCAAATTGCAGTTATTCTGGATTTACACGCATACCGAATTTCAGCACTGTGAGGTCACTGGTGTATTACCTGTGAATTTAGTCAAAGTTCAGTTTTGATTATTGCTAAAACATAAAAACTACAAGGTTTAAACTAAAAATAAAAATGAGGTCTACATTTACTTACAAAGAACTTTTATTAGACGTGCCCTTGACGGGATAGTCCCATTTTGGTTTTTTTGAACCCACTTGAACTCTAATATCTCAACAACCCCCCACATTTTTTGCTCATTTAGTCACACCAAAGTTGTGCCATCACCACCTACTTATATACCAAATTTCATTGATGAAGATGATTGAATAAACGCTTCGAAAGTTATGCTCGGATAAACAAACATACACACATACATACAACGCCGATTTGCCTAAGTTGATTTGGAGATCTCGCTTCGCTCGATCAAAAAAAGCAGGAGGTTCTCAGTTGGCTGTATTTTTTACTTGACTTTATAAAAGGAGGATAACGTTAACTACCGAATGACTTACCTCTGTCGCGTGGTGGATTTACGTCGCGGTACGAATCGATTGAAAATACTTTATTGCACTTATAAAACTAGTACAAATGCGAACTTAATGCTAAAGAGCATTCTCTTCCAGATAACCTTTAACAAACAGCAGATTTAGTAAACGAATGTTTACTAAATCTGCAAACATGACGACATGCGTGGCGAAGTGGCCGAATAGCCGGCTGAGACGCAGAAGGTTACGGGTTGGATTCCCACCGTGGAATAAATGTTTGCATAATGTACAGAAGATATTTGTTTCGGGGCTGGATGTTTTTTTTATATGATAAGTGTATATTACTAAAAATTTTAAAAAAGTATATAAGTATTGTATCAGTTATCTTATTAAACAAGTTTGGCTTAGTTTGGGGCTAAATAGCGCTGTGTGAAATTTGTCCACCATTATTAATTAATTTATTAATTTATACGAAATGTGAGATTTGGCATAGTTCAAATAAAGAAAAGGAAGTACGAATGCTAATATTAAACTAAAAAATATATTACGCTCGAATTTAGACCTCTGTGCGCTGACTTCTAGAATATTTAGGTGATAGAGAACTTGGTCAAAAATGTTACAATTTAGACGTAATTTATTTTCTTTGTTGTATTCTAAAAGGATCATTAGGAAAAACCACCAGCCTTGTTTCTTGCCTTTCTTTCCTGGCTTGGTTGCGAAGGAAGAGGCAGTAAAATTTAAGTTTCAAAGTGACCCTTGAGATTTTAATAAATAAATACATTTTTGATTTGATTTGTGCACAGTTTTCTCCTCACATATTTATATAGATTGATGCGACTGTTAGAAACTACACATTATTTAAATACCACAAGTGGGACATGTAGTTTTTATCGGTGTATCAAATGCATGTGAAAGTTCTCTGCATGTTGTTGAACATAAAGATTCGTTATTGGTTCACGAATGCAAGTTACGAACAAAGTAACACGTAACACAACCATTATATTCACTTTTCCGCAGAATATTTCCGTAAGATTTGTACGTAGATGAATTCATAATTAGAACATCAAATTCATAATTCAAATTCATAATCAGAAACGAAAGCAGATTCAAATGAGCCCAAACACCAGTTCCAGTGTCTAGAATCCGTCTTCATCATGAAACCACCTCCATGGTACCATATTATTGCATTAAAGTAACATATGTATTCTAAATTTAAATGCAAATGTATACGAAATTTCGTGTCTGTGCTGTTGACCGTTGAGGAGTTCCTTCTTGGAAGTCAACTTTGAGTGCAGCAGCCATGTCATGGTGGAACTTAGATAAGAGGATAAGAGGAAGTGGTTCTAATCCAGCTCGAAAGCTTTGACCTAAACTAACTAACCAATTAATAAACTAACAAACAAATATTGCAAGCTTGTAATATATGCATGAAATCTTTACTTAATATTATAAAGAGGTTTGCGAGGTTTGTTTGTTTGGATGTAAGGGGTAATTTCTGGATCAGATTATGAAAATGTTTTCACAAATAGCTACATATGCCTGACTGCTTTAAAAAACTATTGATAGATATTTTAGATTGCTTATAATTTCCGATGCATTTATAATGTACGAGTCTCTGCCCGCGGTTTCGCATGCTTGGTTAGTCAGTAAATAGTAGGCTATGTATAGATCTGTGACAATCTAAATCACAGTCAAAACTTTTAACTAGTCAAAACTAGTTTTGGCTAAAGACGTTGGTGAAATCTTTATTTAACGAGTTATTGCCATCCAGTGTGTCTGGTTGGCAGTTAAATTGTAAAGAGGATTGATTGACTTTTTCCAATAATCCCCTTCCGCAACTCAAAGGGGATTCAGTCAAAAGTAAGTTTTCTCCGACGCCTTTAGACAAAACTAGTAAGTTTGGTAAAAGTTTTAAATTGATTCAGAAAGGCAAAAGGACAGTCGACAAAACGTACTGTTTGCTTGAATTCTGCGATTTGGCCGTGATATCGAATTCTATTTTTTATATAAATTTCCGGTGTTTATAAATTTTTATTATCATTTTCATTAAATTAAAAATTTTACTTATTCGATTTCCTGTATGATTCTTAGCTATAGTTGGATCCAGTAGATGGTGCTGTGGTTGAGATTCAGAAAATTGGCAGACGAAGTCGCGGGCATTAAACTGGTTTCATATAAAGTTAGTTAAAGAGTCTGGTATTGAAAATGCCTAAAAAGTCGTAGACTTTACTAGTATTTGTATTTGGTCAAAAACGTATTGTACACTTATTGTAGATTTTGTACACAATGGCATTGTGAAGTGTGTATGTATGTGTGTGTGTACGTATTGTGTGTTTTGTTGTACAAGTACAACAATGTAGCTTTAAGAAGGTTCTAAAAGTGGTTTTGAAAAAAGTTTGAAGTGGTGGTTCATCAGTGTTTACTCACTTTTTTCGGGGTCTCTTCCGGGGACGGCGTCGCTCACCCTCCATCTCGTTGTCGAGGCCGCGGCGGCGTGGGCCCTGGTTGTTGCGGCGGTTCATCTTGCGGTCCGATGGTACTTCTCGCAAGGGCTCCACTATGGCCACGCGGGGCACGCACTCATCCTCCTCGATGGGTTTAGGTGTCTGCGGTGCGCCCATCCAAAGATGGCGTTGTCGCCACCACAGCACCCACGAGCTGATGTTATCGCGAATTTTGCTGGAGAGCGACGCGTCCGAACCAAACTCTCCTTCGGGCGGCACCGTGACGATCTATTATTTATCTCAGTCTCAAAAAACGGTAGGTATACCTAGCCTATTCTTACGCTATCGGAAGGCGGCGTGGCAGTGAAGCGTTCGCGAAGCGATGGTTTGTGAACTCAGCTATTGCACTCGAAATCGCGATCGGAGGATCCCACATCGTACCGAGTCTCGTTCACAAGCTACAAGCATCGAGTTCTCTACTTAAAACTAAACTTAATCTTTAATTGGCAGGAATGTTTCGGCAGTTTAAAAAGTTTGATTACTACATGTTTTTAAGTATCGTTCGGGTGGCGAACGGTAGTCTTGGTGACGGCGTCATCGTCGGCGTCTGCGGGTGGCGACATGACGGTGCGCGAAATGGTCAGCGGTGCAAGCGTGCCGGCGGTGGCTCACTCAACAGATGTTAAGTTTAAGTTACGTAACGGGCGGGCGTACCGAGCGCGGGTGGATGCGCGTCGGCGTCGGGCACGCGAGTGCCGTGCCGCGGTCCGTTTGTCGCGCGCGAGACCGCTTCCTCCCCACCCCACTTCTTCCAGTACCCGCTCCTTCCCTACCTGAAGAAGATCCTGTTCCAACCATATATCATTTTTGCCTAATAATTGCATGACCATAACCTTCGATTCCGGCCATACCGTGCATGACATAAGCGCCATATGTAGGGTAAGATTCTGTGGGCAGATGCCGCCCAAGGTCGGACGTATGTTCCTTTCGAGCCGTTTTACGACTATTTCTAAGGGTCTGTGTAAACATCGCAATTTTTTCTGAAAGCATGCCGTCTTCGCATTTCTTTAAAATCTGTTTACGATGGTTGCATTAACGGGTTTAATTCCTTTCTAATAAAACATGTTATATTTTTTTTAGTTTTTCTAAACAGTATATTGTTGTAAACAAAAGTTAGAATTTAAAGTAAACTGAACTTGATTAACAGACACGAAACGACACTTCGGATTTTACTAAGTGTGAACTAGCTGACCCACCCCGGCACCGCACAGATGTCAAAATAAAATTTTGAATTCATACAAAAACCCCATAAATAAAAGCAATTATAATTTATTAAGAATTTAAAATTTTCCGGGCAACTTTTCCAGTTTTACTCTCCTAGAACCCTATTTTAAAAAGAAAGAAATTTAAAAAGAGATTTCGGGGAAGTTCTTTAAGTTTCCCTCGACATTTCTAAAGCGTTTTGATACAGAAAGTAATTAACAACGGCCTCAATAAAATTATTTCCCCGTATGGATTACTGTCTAACCTGCTAAAGTAGATAAATTACTTCTTGAAAGAATTATCGATTCGAATAGTTAATGGCGACTACTCGTCAGATATATTGGCTATCAATGATTGATGTACCCCTGGATACCTCAAGGGTCTGTCCTTTCAGCCACTCTATTTCTCCTGTGTATCAATGACCTGCTGAAACCCGGTATCTATGGGTATGCAGATGACAGGACGGTTGGCAAGTGCGAATGATATCAGCAATCATCGAAAAGATATGATGGAACATTGCAATTTCAACCTGAAGTATGTGTCCAACTGAGGTGACGCAAATCAGGTGAGATTTACCACTACTATAACTCAGGCCTGCGTATTCTGCACAAACTAGATTCCTTTTAATCTCACTCCTACATTTTGTGATACCCCACACGTAATCACTGAAAGTCTGAGCTTGTAAAGCGTTGAACTCAAGTCTTAAACTGTCTCCTTTAAGTTCTCTATTTTAATTGTAGTATAAATAAGTAAACAGTTTTAACCCACTGCTAGGCAAAAATCTCAACTAAGCCCTTTCGCCTGTCCCTATCCAATGCGATACTCCACCATTCCTTCTTGAAGTCTACAAGATCTTATAAAGAAAAATCGCTTTCTTAATTATGTGACACACCCTCACTGCAACCACAACTCGAGTTATTAATTTTAAATTTAAATTAACTGTTATTCGAGTATTTCGCTTGTTAGTGCGGTAGTGACAGCCCGTAGCGGATCATGATCATGACCATGATCAGTCCAGTCAAATTTGTGGTTAACGCCATCTGTTTGCTTCTTTGACTGGGCTAAATTGCGTAAAAAATTGTTGCGATCGACAAACCGCACTTACAACCAGACGTTGTTATAGGACGCAGTGCGTAATGTTTCAGAACATTTGGGGGCATTATACTACTTATAAGACTTTTCATCAGTTTTCAGTATCTATTTATTGTGGTTGCCAAATAAATGTTTAAATTGACACCGTCGCATGTTGCAAACAATGTTAGCGAACTCTTGGAAAAAGACTAAGTTTATCACTGAATCTTATTGTGTCATAGATAATCAACGAAAATGACTAATTAAGCATCGTACTACAAAAATTATTTCTCAATCAATTCATAGCTACTTGTTCCAGTACTGAATTAGAGAACCCAGGATTATTTTTTCTGGATACTAACCACAAAAAAATATTTTAGTACAGTATCTATACAATTTTACAGAAGAGAATAATATCACTAACACTTTTAAAATAATAAACACAATGATTATTTAAATATGGTATCAAAAAACTTATTGAAGCAACATAATGCTGTTGCAAAACAAACAACTCTGGTCTTCCGTTAATGCCAATTTAGTAATAGCATTGAACAATTATTGGATTAATATTTGTTAAGGGTAATTGTATTGTTGTTAGTGTATTGTCAAGTAGGTATTGGTGATTAGAATTGTTGTTATTGCTTATTGTTATTAGTGTATTTTCATGCTACTGTTATTAGTATTGTTGTTATCGCTTATTCATTTTATTATTATTTTTAGTATTATGATTTTTAAATTTGTGACGTCACCCTACATAAGGCCCTGCCTGAAAACCAGCGCTGCTTTGCACAAAGGAGCTTAAAGCTGAGGCAGGACCTGTTTGGCCATGCGTGGCACGGAGCGGGACTAGTTAGTACTCCTACCTACTGGCTGGCTAGCTGAGTTCCTGTGTTCTACCCATGTTATAATATCTCATTCTACTGTATTTTTCCTGTCTGTCTACTATTTTGTTTGTGATCCGTTCTGTGTTTCTTTGTGTGTGTCAAATAAATATATTCTATTCTATTCTATTCTATAACAGTCTCACAAGGTTACTTGCAGATGGGCGTCGAAGCCGGGGCAGGCCTAGGAAGCGTTGGCGTGACAACCTCGAGGCATTCTAAGATAAAAGAAGATAAAAGAAGACTGGTAGGACGTTGCGAGTGATTGTGAGATATGGAGGAACATTGGAGAGACCCTTGCCCAGCAGTACGAAAGTATAGGTTAAGAAAAAAAATAGGGTAATGCTCCCAACGAGTGCTGTGTAACTGATATAATGATGATTTGTTACGTTTTCCAGAATAAACGTCTGATCTATAAGTTAACAGTATGTAAAGTGAAGTTTTCTAAACGACTAGACCAATTAAAATTTGCAAGTCAAAAACGTTATACGATTGAAACTTGTAGTATATTAATTCGAATTTAGAAGTATGTATATTTATAAATTAATAATTATGTATGATATGAATCTAATCTAGTTATCAATCTCTTATCTTGATCTTACATAGAACCTATTAAATCTATGATCTATTTATGAGCTGAAGTGGCAGTGGGCAGGGCACGTAGCTCGAAGAACTGACGGCCGTTGGGGCAGAAAAGTTGGCGAGTGGATACCACGCACTAGAAAGCGCAGCGTACTGTGGCCCCTAACTACATAGAAAGATGACCTGTTAAAGGTTGCTGGGTGCCTGGAAAGCTCTGGAAATTTATGGGGGAGATAAATGTATATCTTAACAACAGGAAACTAATTATATACTATTAAGTAACAATCTACAATAAACATAACGAAGTTCTGCAAAATTGTCGATGTATGAATGGGTTAACGATACTAATACGAGGACTATTTTCCCGTATCTTAGAATTTCGTTTTTTTCCTTACCATTTCTACCGATTTTTTCATTCATAACGATTTTTCTGTTCGATATTTATCGGTCAGAAAATCCGATAGTTATCATTTTCCGGATAAGGTCACGAAAGTTATAATATTTGTCACTCCAAGGTTGCCTTGATTAAGTTTATTGGCACCATTCCATACAACCAAAATATGGTTGCGTAGCAACTTGTAGCGCCTTGTTAGTCGGTGCCGTCTCAATCCCAGAGCAACGTCTCAATAAGCTGGGAATAAGGAATTCTATACAAAAGAGACTGACAACGTTAGACAGACAGACCGTATAGACAGCATGTGACAGTATAAATTTATTACGTTGGTTTAAAATAATATTTATATATCTTTATATATAAAATTCCAGTGTGCGTGTGTTCGTAATTCTCTTCCTACTTAACGGCTTGACCTATTTTGATGTTTTTTTTTGTACTTATGTGGTCACTTGGATTGTTTTTATATAGCTAAAAACAAATATTGTCAAATATAAAATTGACGATAGTATCAGACCCAATATGTGGCGCTATTGTCGAGATCCAGAAAATTGCGGACAAGTCACAGGCATTTAACTAGTATTTATATTATACATAAACTATGAAAGATTGATATATTTTCCATTTTACTATATAACTAAGAAACTTTTAAATTTATATTTTTATTTATTGTGTACCATCTAACGATAAGTCTTAAGTTAAACGCGTCTATCCATTATTTTCCCTCGTGCGTGTTTACGGCATAACTGAATACCAGCGCTACTTCAGTGTTTCCACTGTTATTATCACAACGCTGAGTGGTTACCAATTTTGTTACCACTTTTATTGTTTTTTAGTTAAAATATTCTATAAATTTTGTTTGTGGCGCAAAATTTATATTTTCTTTTGCAATTTATTTAAGGTTCTATTTAGGGGTTCGAACCAAAATGTTAAAACAGACACCTTATGGCCCAACTTTGTCCGTCCGTTCGTCTGTTATAGCATGTTATAGCGCTGCCTACACGATATTCTACGGACATAGTAACCGCTACTTTGTTTATTGAAATCCAAGACACCTTTGCTACGCGGGTGCTATGCTGCCTACACGATGTGCTACAGCTTAGTAACCGCTACTTTGTCTATTGAAATCCAATACCTTTGCTACGCAGCTACTACGCTACCTACACGATGTGCTACGGGCTAGTAACCGCTACTTTGTTTATTGAAATCCAAGACACCTTTGCTACGCGGGTGCTACGCTGCCTACACGATGTGCTACAGCTTAGTAACCGCTACTTTGTCTATTGAAATCCAATACCTTTGCTACGCAGCTACTACGCTACCTACACGATGTGCTACGGGCTAGTAACCGCTACTTTGTTTATTGAAATCCAAGACACCTTTGCTACGCGGGTGCTACGCTGCCTACACGATGTGCTACAGCTTAGTAACCGCTACTTTGTCTATTGAAATCCAATACCTTTGCTACGCAGCTACTACGCTACCTACACGATGTGCTACGGGCTAGTAACCGCTACTTTGTTTATTGAAATCCAAGACACCTTTGCTACGCGGGTGCTACGCTGCCTACACGATGTGCTACAGCTTAGTAACCGCTACTTTGTCTATTGAAATCCAATACCTTTGCTACGCAGCTACTACGCTACCTACACGATGGGCTACGGGCTAGTAACCGCTACTTTGTTTATTGAAATCGAATACACCTTTGCTACGCAGCTGCTACGCTGCCTAAACGATGTGCTACGGGCATAGTAACCGCTAATTTTTCTATTGAAATAAAACACGACTTTGCTACGCAGGTGCTACGCTGCCTACACGATGTGCTACGGCTTAGTAACCGCCACTTTGTCTTATAAAATTTAATACGACTTTGTTACGCGGGTGCTACACTGCATACACGATGTGCTACGGACGTAGTAAGCGCTACTTTATCTATTTAAACCTAATACATCTTTGCTATGCGGGTGCTACGCTGCCTACACGATGTGATACGGGCTTCATAAGATTAAAGTGGGACGAATGACAAAGTGCGAGTAGATAGCCTTAGATTATAACTTTAAAAGGATATCAACTTTCGCTTTAGCTAACAAGGACATTTTAATGAAGCAAACTTTCTTACTTAAGTAATTATTATAATTGATTGAAGGTCTCCAGGATGGGTAGGTTGGAGTTTGTATGTATGTATTATGCTTATTTGTCCGAGGATAACTTTTGCAGCGTTGATACGATCTTTGTCAAATTTGGTTAGTAGTGATGACTCGATTCTGGTGTGACTAAATGTGTTAAAAATATCATGGAGCAAAAATTGTTTCTAGTTAAATTCATTTTTTTCTAAAGGATACCACAATCAAACACAAATGACGGTCTTGCAAATTAAAAAATAAGAAGCCATCAGAGAGTTCCATTTTCGAATTTCTTATTGCTTTTATTTTTATTGTAAGTGGCCAGTTTCAAAAACTTACAATATGCCTCACGTATACGACGACCTCCATGGCGCAGTGGGCGAATAGCCGCCTGAGACTCAAGAGTTAGCGGGTTCGATTCCCGCTGCAAAACAAATGTTTGCATGATATACAAATATTTGTTCCGGGTCTGGATGATGGGTTACATATTATAAGTATGTATTTACAAAAAAAAAGCATATAAGTATTCTATCAGTTATCTGGTGCCCATAATACAAGCTCTGCTTAGTTTGGGGCTAAATAGTGCTGTGTGAAATGTCCAGCTATATATATATATTTTTTTTATAAACTTTAACGACTTATATCACACATTCCTCCGCGCGCGCAATAAGCTTAAAAAGGGGTACAAAGTTTTCACTTCACGTATTAATTATTGGCCCTATCAATTTGTGTCAAACATGTGTTGTAATTTTTTTTTGTGTCAATATACTCGTAACTGCAGAAGACAAGCAACATAAAAATTAAAACATTAACTTACGTAACTTACTCATAAAAATTAAAGTATGTTTCATGTTCGTAAAATTTGTATAAATTGAATATTTAGGGTATTTTTCCAGTATGAAAGGAACAGTGTTGCACCCCCCCCCCCCAAAAAGGATCCATGCGCAATGTACACGTCCTAAAAGATTCAAGTGAAAAAGCCCCATTAATTCCCAAACGCGTGAGACTCCGACTCAAGGTCGCCGTGTCAAGAGCGAGTCAAGGTCGCCCCAACTGGGGCGAGCGATACAATCAGGATACTGTGCTCATTTGAATTTCGATTTTCTTCAACCCTGAACGAGCGCTGCCTGAAATATAGTTACTGAAACAGCTGAATTTAGTTCACTGTCTAACCACTGTTTGTAAAAAAATTAAGTGATAAAATAATTTAAAAAAAAACTGATTTTATAGTTTTGACCACCACCCTCTTGGCTCCATTGTCAATCAAATAGAAAATATTTTCTATCGCTTTAATGAAACTCCACAAATAATAACAAGCGTTCGATATTTATTCAATTGCTTTTTCTACGTGACCAAATACATTTGATGAAAAGTGAAAAGATAGTGCACAGAACGAATACATGATACTTTTTGGTATAATATAAGCCCACCAAATTGGAAATTGTTCCACGCGGACGAGGTCACGGGCATTCAGCTAGTCTATAATAAAATATAATATAATATTAAAAGAGGTGAAGTTTCTTGTTTTTATGTGTTGTAGGGGATAAACTCAGAAACAAACAAAGCGATTCTGAAATTAGTTTTACTGATTCAAAGCTATACTACTCCTGTGTGCTTTAGGCTATATTTTACTTTAATATAAATCGGTGCGATGCCGTATTTATTAAGCGATGATGTGGTCTAAGATGAAACACGGAGATCTAAAAGAAACCTATTACCTTAAAGAGTCCCGGATTGTATTCTTTAGGAAAAACAGACGACGGTAAAGTGTTCCATACCTTAGCTGTACGCATCACGAATGCCGTATAAAAGCGTAAAGCCACATGTCAAAGCTCTCGGTTGAGAAAGCTTTTTTTTACGACCTGGAGATGGAACAAGCATATAGCCCACCTGATATTAAGTGGTAACCATAGCCTATAACAAAGTATTGCCTCGTAGATCGCGCACGTTACAAACATGCCCTATGATGCACTGCCCTGCGTCTATCAACTCCAGGCATACAGGTGTAAAGTCTCATGTGCCTGCACACTGGCACCCGAAACACAGCAATGCTGTTTGGCGGCAGAAATAGGTATGATGGTAGTACATCCCCGAGCGAGCCCTTTCACTAGGAATTCTACTATTTTAAGCTACTAGCTCAGTTTTGAAAATGAATGGTTCTACAGGATATGCCATCAGAAAACGTTTTGCCGTACACAGGTTGGAACCTGAACGGATGTTACCTGCTTTAAAACCACTTTTCAATATAAATTGCATATTACGTGAAATAGTTTCCTCTTACACGACACAACATGAGGTTTTGAAAGCATGTTACGTATTATGTGTACGAGGCTGCTTTTCCCGCAGGAAATGGGAAGCTCCAGGAAATGTTGTCGACCGGAAGTCCAACGAAAACCACCTCAAAGATATTTGAAATTCACTGGATAGTATAGAATAGACACACTAGCTGACCCGCCCCGGCTTTGCACGTATTAAATAAGTAAATAAAATAATTAAATATTGCTGGACATTTCACACAGCGCTATCTAGCCCAAATTAAGCAGAGCTTGTACTATGGGAACCAGATAACTGGTAGAATACTTATATACATTTTTTTTTTGTAAATACATACTTATAATATATAGAGAAACAACCAGACCCGGAACAAATATCTGTAGATCATGCAAACATTTGTTCCGCAGCGGGGATCGAACCCGCTACCTCCTGCGTCTCAGCCGGCTATTCGCCCACTGCACCACGGAGGTTGTATTGATAACTAATCAAATAAAAATCTTTCTACAAATGAAAGAATATTCAAAATCGTTTCAGTAGTACCGGATATTATCCATTATAGTGCACAGCAGTTGTTTAACTATAACATAACATATAACATAACATAATATAACACAATAACATATTGTAACATTTGCCTATCAAATCAAAAACAAAATCAAAAATTCTTTATTTCTCTGTCATGTTTTAGAATAAATGGCGCCCTACTTGCCAAACTAAGTTTGTGAAAACTTGTATCTTGGCAATTAGTGCTCTTCCTTTTGATTAAAACTACTTACAGAGATGTGAACTAAAAACAAATTAAATGAACAAAAAAATAAATTACATTACATTATGTACATAAATTACTTATTAAAATTAATTATTGTCTTTACATAAGAATTAGGATCCACACTATTCCTATTTAATTAATAGTGGTGTGTGTGTGTGTGTGTTTGTGTGTGTTCGTGCATTACCTTAAATAATTATTTTAAAAAGATCCTCGGTTTCAGTATAGGATAAAACCTTCAGCCAATTAGTTACTGTATCTTTACAATTTCTTGCGGAAAGATCGTAAATCTGCAACTTCTCATTGGCTAGATGGTAGAGGCGGGAGCTTAATATAAGGGATAAATATTTAAATAACAATAAAATGTTATATAATATTTTATATGTACAGTTTATATAACAACAAAATGTTGATCACAATCACCCGACGAAGGTAAGCGATGATGTGGTCTAAGATGTAGCACGAAGATCTAGAAGAATCTATTTACTCTTACCATAAAGAGGCCCAAATTGTATTCTTTAGGAAAAACAGAAGACGATAAAGTGTTTTATACCTTAACTGTATGCATTAAAAACGTAGTACCAATATAAGCTATTATAAAATTCATAATGACAACCGCAAGCAGATTCAAATGAGTTCAAACACTAGTTGCGTCATTTTATTGCAGAGTTCCCATAGCCACCTTCTGGTTCCATCATCAGACCCTGGATATCACTAAGACCAGAGTACTTGTCATGGCGAAAAACGAGTCCAAATTCGTTCAATGGGGTTGCGTCGTTTTATTACAGAGTTTCCATAACCACCTTCTGGCTTCATCACCAGATAATATCATCAGATAATATCATCAGATCAGATAATCATAATAATATTGCATTGTTATCCGATTTACACCAGTATGCAAAATTTCAGCTCAATCCCAAATGAAACCAAAATGTGGGTCAAATTTAACTTGATTACATTTAGACGACCCCGGGACAGGTGAAACTAAATAAAAGCTTGTAAAATTACCATCACTCGACTTCAACCACTGCTGGGTGAGTTCATCTTTCTACAGCCACTTCTTAGCTACCATTCTGGTATCGCCTTTATCACCACACTTGCCCATGTTTCGAAACCATCTGTTCTACTATGGGTTCAATAGAGGTTTACCGTTTTCTGTATAACCTCATATGACCTACCAATGTAGCTCGTTTGCATCAAATATCGATGCATTTAGAATCGATTGAGAGACAGCTATGTCTCTGAGCTTTACGATTATTGGTTGTTATTAAAAGCCCCATACCGACACGAAGCACGAACATTCCAGGAACGACTGTAGGTCATCCTACTGATTGACTATAAACTAAGCTAAGCGCAGGACTGCTAGAGCAGTAAGACAAGTGCAGTGTCCTTGACACAGGTAGAAAGACAAAGGAAAAGTTAAATCGTTACAAATAAGGTTTTTGTTGAAAAAATACTTTTTCAAAACAAGCTTTCATAAAATTCATAATCGGAACCACAAGCAGACTCAAATGAGCCCAAACACTAGCAGCCTACTATAATCCATTCAGAAGTTCCGTTGTCTAGCATCCGTATCCATCATGAGACCACCTCCATGGTACTTTATGAAGTGTATAAAAAACATTAAAATCGATGAGTTATTCTGACATACTCAGAATAACTCTGACTTGAAGCTGTCAACGATTCAAGAAGTTGTCGATCTGTATCGATCCCATCTATAAAAGTCTATACTGGAGGTCTATAAACTCCAACAGCAGCAGCTAATTTTATGGGAAGTGACTTTTGTATTTGGAGCCGATATAAGAACAAGCTCAAAGAAAAAAGGCTCCTGTAAAGTTAGAATACTGTTTTCTATACGTATACTATACGCGATAAGTATGTCAGGGATGTAGCAAGGCCGATACGGCATGCTAACATTTAGGTTCACAACAATTATTTTTGCAAGAACGAATATAACTTCAAATCGATACGACCTGCTGAGCTGTGAAGCCATGATAGAAATATATTTTAAAGTTCCGTAGCTTATTCGCAATAACGTTTAATCTCTCATATCAGAAAAAATAGACCTGGGCCCGTAGCCAAATTACATTCGTCACGAATCTATTCGATTTCTACATACATTTGTTGTCGCTGAATGACGTAATATTTCTATAGCATGTGTCAAATCCCATACATTTTCGGACGTATCGTCTAGCGTCATCGCTAATCGACTGTAACTTGGCTAAGCCCTCTGTATTCTTCAAGTAGTGCTGAAAATCATTTAAATTCTACTAAAAAGGTTTTGTCTTGAACAAAAACTGCTTAGCGTCACGTCACTCTCAGAAACGAAATGAGACTAACGGCTTTTTCTATGTGCTTATAAGAGTAAATAAGTGTTTTCTTATAGTAGACCGCGCACGCGTGGTTTGATAACAAAAACATTCCCGTCCTTCGCGCAGTCTAGTAAAAAATTGCCAATCTCAATTCCCGTCTTTATCTATTTACCAAACTTTATCGAAATCGGTCAAGCCTTGAAAAAGCAACAAACAAACAGACAGAGGGACAGAGATACTTTCGAGTTTATAGTATTTAAAAGTTTAATAGCGTAAGGAAGGAAGGATAAGTAGCGTAAGCGGGGCATTGTAGCGATCGCAGGAGGTCAGAGGAGAGGGGTTCAAGGCGACTCATTTTATGGTAATCTTCAAGGTAGACGTCTACCAAAGATGAAAAATAAGTTATATTTTAGTTAAAACAAAATGTTAATGCTACGGATTCATTAACTAGGTCATTGACTAGCGGTGAACCTAGAAGTAATTGAAAAAAAAAATTATATATATAATAACTTACAATTTTTAACTTTCGCGATCACTATACATAATTACTGACTAAAACGGGTGTTTATCGCGTATGTACCACTTGTAACTTAATTTTAAGCTGAATAGAACCCTGAGACTGAAATTGAGTTCTGTATTTGCGGAATCCAGTGGCGTGTCACGTACGGCCGTTGGTTTGATTGACGTCATAAAGCTGCAATGCAATACGCTTGTACCAACGAACATTGAAATTAGGTAGCTAAGAGTGTATGTTTTGCTCGTTGACCTGGAAACCTTATAGTTTGACGAGTCGGGAGTCATTTGGCCATTTGATGTGGTTTGTAAAAAATAGTCCTTAAACTACCAATAAAACCAGCTGAATTTTGTTGATTTTTTTCATTTTTTTATTACATTAATCCTTCGAATGTTTATTTAAGAATCTGCTCGGTCGGCGCAGAATATTCTGAATTGGTGTGAGTGGAAATATAAAGGAATGTCATTGAAATAAATCAGCGCGGACGGCGCAAGGGCGCAGATACAGAAGAAGCGAGAATAGTATGAGGCGTAAGAGTGAAATTCTTGCCCGTACCACTCATATGTGGTAACTTTGCAACACTTTTATGTTGATTTCGATGATATTTGGTAGGTGTATAGAAAAATTAGGACCTTGAGATTATTTAATTAGGGAGTTAGGCTACTTTTTAATGATACCCGTGAAAGCCGCGGGCGAATGCTTGTACCTTGGACAATGCCGCCTCAAAATGATCCTCCACTTTTTTATCTACTACTGACGTTGCGAGATTATTGTTAATTGACTAGCGATGTTTCCTTTCTAACAACTTTAGAATATCAGTAATCATTTTAGGTCGGAAACATATTATTAACACTCGATCCACCCGTTTTTTATTGTGATTCTAGTCATAGAAAATAGTGAATTTGTTAAAATATACATTTAATCTAAACACACGACTGAGAGGGGTGGGCGGCGCACGAAGCGAACGGAGTCTATCGTCAACTCGCCCGGTCAGGCGAGATAGCGATTTCAGAAATTATATATACTCGTATTTTTGATCATCAACTCATCCGGTTTACGTGACCCTGGCTGCATGAAAAAAAAAATTGTGTCACTCCGGGAGTGCCGACAGAAGTGAAAACTTGAACAATTACGAGGTACTTATATACAGAGGTGTCGGTAACGGTAACAGTGTCGCGAGTTTAATGTTTTTTTTCCATCCCAAAAATGGCCAACGCGCCTAAAGAAGTGTTCACTTCATAAATATAGCATCTTGCCTGTTCTCGGATTATTATCGCAATTACATTTAAAAAGTGTATTCGTCTAGTACCTTAAAGTGTTAAAAGAGGCGCAAACAACGTGATATACAATTTATTATCATCTAAATCACAGAAATGTAATTTTTTTAAATTAAAATTTAAAACTTTTTCACATAGAAAAGTAGCGTTGAAAAAAACTTCGGCTAACGAAAATAGAGCCCTCGCAGTATAAATATTATTTTGCTACCATATGACACAATTTACTCTAGAGCGCCGATACCAAATACTAAACCTGTAAGTGCGCCGGCAACTGAAAAAGTTTGGGAACCCCTGCGTTAGACCTTTTTTTATTTTTATTTTTTTGTGGAACTGACATGTTACAAATGTCAGTAGAAACAGTAAATCGCACCATATCAAATTAGTCTAGCACACAAACTTCTGTTATAGGATAGAAATGTGCATAGATGCGCTAGTCATTTGTTTGGAGCCCGTTTTTTGTTTTGATGCCCCGTGCTAGGCAACAGCGGGTCGTGTCCCAAGGACGAATAGGAGTCATTGGCGAAAAATTAAATTATAGGTTATTACAGAATGCAGAGTTATGGTAAACTAGGTGGCAATTTATGTATTGTATTAAGTTATAGGCCCGCCCGCGGCTTTGCACGTGGTTTGTCAATAAAAACAGGAACTGGAAAGCGCAGCGTAGGACGGGCCTCAACTAGATGGAAGGATGACCTATAAAGGTTGCTAGGTGCCATTGGGTGTAGGCCGCACAAGATAGAACGTTCTGGAAGTCTATAGAGAAAGTCAACAGCAGATGACGTCCTATGGCTTATATTGTGATGATGCAGATACAATTAATTGCTAGCTGTCTTTATTTTCCATCTAATATATAAAATTCTCGTGTCACAGTTTTCGTTGCCATACTCCTCCGAAACGGCTTGACCGATTTTGATGAAATTTTTTGTGCTTATCTGGTATCTATGAGAATCGGCCAACATCTATTTTTCATCCCCCTAAATGTTAGGGGTAGTCCACCCCTAAATTTTTTTTTTTTATTTTTTAGACAAATTTTTAATTTCTATTTTTTTATGATACAACATACAAAAATACATACAATCCTCAATTTTCACCCTTCTACGATCAACCCTTATTTTTTAATAGCCATTTTAGTAATTTAATCATTTTTCAACCCGATTTATAAGGCAAAACAACGTTTGCCGGATCAGCTAGTTTCCTTATAGAAAATACTTTTAAAATCATCACGGACTGAGGGGCGCTGGACGCCCGCCGGGGGCGCCGCTGACTAGTGCCTCCCACCCCGACCGGACCATCCAATCATAATACTAATATCTTACGACAACGATAAATAATACAAAAAATACTGATACGCGATCGTAAATTTACAGAGACTTCTCGATTTGACTATTTCAGCAATACCGTCGTGCATCTCCTTGACGGCGTCGTACTTGGTGAACCCCATGCGGCGCTTGTTGGAGATGTCGTAGACGCTAATTGATACCCAAGTCAAAATTATCACAACCTATTCAATCCAAAGGTTGTCTAGTAGAATTGATACTTAGCAATAAGACCGTCATTTATGATGTGCTAATTTTAATTTAATGTGTCTTTTTATAGTGTGCAATAAAGTGGCACTGCAAATTAGCTTGAATGAATCGGCGTTGTGTGCGCTATATGCATAATTGTTTGTCCGAGGATAACTTTCGAAGCGTTGATCCGATCTTCTTGAAATTTGGTATAAAGTTAGATTGATGACACAATCTTAGTGTGAGCTAATAATGTTGGGGGGTTGTTGAGATATTGGAATTCAAGAGGGATCAAGTTGGAATAGTGGGATCTGGCCTGACTACTGATCGTCAGAGTGTGGATTGAGACACTTATGGGTTTTTCTATTTGAACAGATTTTTTTTAACACGTGCTCTTAATGTACAGAAAATCATCGTTTGAAAAATCCCAGCTTAGCTCTGTCCATGTTTCACTTGTGGAATTGATCTCACTAGCTGTGAGCGTAGTTAACCCACGTGGGCTTATACCAGTTTTTTTTTTGTTCTCCCGAATTTAACCTATAGAATGTTTTGGTTTTACATAAGTTACTGTTTCATCAAGTGGCTTTAAATTTATTGAAAATTGTAGCATAATCTTAGTTTACAGAATATTCTGCAAACAACGTCATTATCAATTGTAAACTTAGATTAACCCGTGGCCGGTCGGCTGGAAAAATTATTATATTAACTTGGGCCACTTGGACTCGGTACAAAGGTTTTTACAGCACAAACATGTTTTTGCATGAAGTATGACATTTGATTTAGTATTGACATTGATTGATTGACTTATTTGACATTGTTTCGTTCTGTGTTTTATTGAGTTTTGTTTTATTTTTATTATTATAAATTGACATTATTTGATATAATAACTTAATTAGTCCCGATACCTGTATGTTTGAGTTACTATAATGTTAATTTTATCTCAATTGTTATTGATAAATTCTAAATATGACGTCACTTAGTGTTCTATAATGTACAGTGGAAAATAAATGAAATGAAATGAAAAAGTTATCCGTCATAATATTATAAAGTAGCTACGCACTTAGTAAGACTTTGGAACTAACATTGTAGCCTAAGGAATCAATGTCCAGTACAAAATTAAAACTATAAATGACAATGGAATCGATACGACGTAATTTCCCTGTTCCATTATGTATCTCGCCGTTTCAGAATCAGAAATCATTTATTGTATAACCGTTGTGCAACAAAGATCTTATTATCATGTGGGTACAGTACAAAATAAAGTACTCAGGGACATCGTAGATGCACTCTAGTATATCAGAAATGACGACCCTCACCGGGATCTCAACATAGAGTTCATCGATAGAGTAATACAAAAATATGCAGAAGCTCTCGAACAAAGACTTCGCTATCATGTGAACGTCGAGGTGACGTCGAGGCAATCCAGGAACACAACACGGATATAGTGAGAAGACTGAAAAGGACAAAACCTTTTAAGTTATTTTAGTGTAAAATAGTGTAATATAGTATTAGTGTTAATGCTATTCATAAAGAACACCAGAACAAAGTGTCTTCCCCTTAAATAGAGAGTGTAAGAAAAGTGCCAATGGCCACATTCTTAATCATAATTCTATTATTTTGCTAAATTGTAATCAAACTGAGTACACTTACGATGTAGGTACCTAATATTCAAAAAAATTGTGGGTACAGGTTTACATAGCTTATAAATTGCAGACATAGGTACTATATGTAAAGATAATATATTATATTATATCTACCTAACCTATAAAAAACTTGGAACGTTACATCGAATTAAAAATTGTACTCGTAAGTGTTTCTTCATTTCTTATGTTAATACTAGCTCACCGGCCCGCGGCTTCGAACGCCCGAAATTTCCCATTCCCGTGAGAAATGTGGAATAAAAACTATATAAAACACTCTTGTCAAAGTGACGCGACACTTCATGTAAATGACTTCACGTCAATGAACGACGGTTAAATTATATGGATATTGTTCATACAAAAATACTAAATCACGATTAAAAAAATAGGGAGTGTAGGAGGGTGGAAAATACTTTAGGACCTATTTCCATACCTACCAAATATACAAAAAAACAAACACCGTGACACGAGATTTTTATATATTAGAAGATAGTACCCCTCAATTAGACATACTAGTTAAATTCAATATTAATGCTAATATTTCGATATTGCATGCCGAACTGATTACTATCTCTGAGTCATTGTCATACGCTTTATCAGTTGATTTTAATACATTTGTTATATTTTAATACATTTGGCTCGGATAACCTCGAATATTCGAGGTCTCCCAATTGCCTACACCATCCTCGAAACCATTCGTAAATTACGCGACTCAAAAAAAACATAATTTTTCAATGGGTTCCCTCTCATGTCGGTATCATAGGTAACGAGGAGGCGGCTCGAGCGGCACGTGAAGCTATAGACGACGGTTTTCCCTACAGCTGTGTACCGGTGCATAGTGAAGTTTTATTCAAGATCAAACAAAGATGTCATCAATCGTGGAGTGAATATTTTGATGAGCGGTCGCGATCTATAGGGATATGGTACAGAACGATTCAGGGGGAACTTCCTCGTTACCCGTGGTTTGACAGGGTTAAGGAAAAGAAAACAGATTGTTGGATTACTGAGACTACGTTCCGGACACATCCCGACAAATAAATTTAAATTCCTAATGAAAGTATCGAGTAGACCAAATTGTTCCAACTGTGACACCGTTGAAGATGTGCATCACGTGTTGTCGGATGTCTCTATGTTGTTTACCGATAACAGCGTAGGGACATGTAACAGTTTCTTGTCTTCACCATCATATAATGAGGCCAAGAGACTGCTTAAAATTTATCTCTCTTCGCTGGAGGGGAATAGTTAGATAGGTAGTTAATTAATAATTGTTAGTTTTTTGTATTTTGACCTTGAACGCCTTGATACAAAAACGTCTTCTTACAATTTGGTATAAAGATTTATTGATGACACAATCCTGGTGTAAGCTAATAATGTTGGGTGGTTATTGAGATATTGGTGTTCAAATGGGATAAAAAAATCAAAGTGTGACAATCAGTCTAAATGGGACATCGAATGAATGGCCTTTGTCAGTACGTTCAATCCCATTTTTTCATCGGTAGTTGCTTTTGAGTTATTAGCCAAAATAAAAACTAAACTTTGCAAATTTCACATGGCCACTTCAGTAATCCCACAGTGCTGAAATTTGCTTGTAGTTTTAGTAACAGAAATATAGAGAAGTATGAAATTCAGAATAACTGCAATTTATACCCCATTATAGAGTACCCAAAATAAAATGTTCTTTTTTATAGTTTTTACGTTAGTTATGATTTATTGATAAGTACTCTTCATTATTTAAAAAAAAAAAACATTTATTAAATCAGGCAATAGTAGTTTACAAGTCCATTTGTGCACACCACATAAAAATACAGTAACAAATCTATATATATAAAAATCAATTGCTGTTCGTTAGTCTCACTAAAACTCATAAACGACTGAACTGATTTGCCTAATTTTGGTCTTGAAATATTTGTAGAAGTCCAAGGAAGGTTTAAAAGATGAGAAAAAATAAAGAAATTGCGATAAAAGTAGTAAATAACTATTTTATTTTCCCATACAAACTGTTCGTACCTGTCAAACTGGATGCGTTTATTTAATTTGTTATCTAAACATTATTTTAAGTACATATTTAATTTCTGAATGCACTATAAATATTTGACCACAGACAAATGTGACATATATGTTTGTTGTCAAATATTGGTGAATCCTTGGATATATTCTTTATAATTTGTGTTTGTGAATTCGTGAAGTGCGCGGAAACTTTTTATGTATCCATATAATTTAAACATCGTTCATTGACGTGAATTCATTTACATTACGAAGTGTCGCGTCACTTTGACAAGAGTGTTTATATAGTTTTTATCCCGAAGTTCCGCAGGAACGGGAAATTTCAAGCGTGAGAAGCCGCGGGCGGGTCAACTAGTAAATAAATATTGCTGGACATTTTCACACAGCGCTATCTAGCTCCAAATTAAGGAGTGCTTGTATTATGGGAAACAGATAACTGATAGAATACTTATATACTTTTTTTTTGTAAATACATACTTATAATATATAGAAAAACAACCAGACCCGGAACAAATATCTGTAGATCATGCAAACATTTGTTTCGCGGCAGGTATCGAACCTGCTACCTCCTGCGTTTCAGCCGGCTATTCGCCCACTGCGCCACGGAGGTCGTCAAATAACAAAGGAAATATACAATGAAAAACGGTAAATGGGTGGTCTTATCGCTAAAAGTGATCTGTTCCAGACAACCATGGCATAGCATCTTTATTTATTTAAGTTTTCTTTATATATTTAACTTTTTTTTAATCAATTTTGTAACTAGGTTAATTGGTATACTTACGTAATCAGGAAGGAACGTCAAACTCATTTAGTTGTATGTACGGGCGCTGGAAACTGCGACAAAGTATTTTACTAATGCAGTTTCCAGTGTTCACTTTTTTAGTTACATGTAGAAAGTTCACAATAAATAAATTACAATTACAAATAATTACAAAACTACAACCGTTTTATTGTTGCCTGAATTAAATGATTTATTATTATTATTCCACACATTTATTGCTTAACACAGGCTTTAGGCCTGGACCTTTACAAAGGCATTACCGGGGCCGAAGCCAACGAGTAAGAGGCCTGTTTGTTTTTACAAAAAACACTATTACAAGATGGTGGTGAGACAGATGATGGTAGCACTATTGCAACACATGGATTATAGTTCGGGCTATTGTTAGAGTAATGCTTATGAAATAGAGTACGGTTTATCAGAGAAATGAGATACGGCACCTGCCAATCCTGTAATATTACGAATGATTGAGGCAGGTGGTGACTAGCCGTCCACTAAACGGGCCCCCATAAGTGCCGCCAATAGAAGGCAGCGTAAGGGGCAACGTTGGTGTGGGCGGTTAAAGGGTTTTGAGAGGTGTGCTGCAGTTTCACTAAGCGCTACTCCCGGCTTTATGCCTTTAACACTTCAACCCTTGGAGCATAGGTTCCGCTCTTGCGGCCCCACCCTTGACTAGCCAACTAAGGCAAACCAAGGGTCAGGGGTTTCTGTCAACCCCAGGGAGTAATGGGGCTCCGCGGTGTCGCCACGCACCGAACGCTCGCCACAAGCGTGCCCTGCGGGGGTATTATTATTAACCTTTGACTAGAACTAACATACCTACCTAGCTGTAACGTAGAACTATTTTTTATTGACAAACCACCATGCGAAGCCGAAGGTGGAAGCTAGTAAACTGTAAGTTTGATCTAAATACGTTGTATTGTTGAAAATAAATTATATTGGAATTAAAAAGAAAATACTAACAATGGCTGACGACATCGGTCGCTTCAAAAAGTGCCATCTAGCGGAGGGTTGGATAACTACTTATGTTATCAAATGTGAACGGGCTCTGCAACCCTACAGCGAAGAAGGTACGATAACTGACTGCTTGATTTCGTATAATTTTTGTCCGTTGTATTTTTTATAATATAGTTTGGTGGCGCTAGGATCTATCTTTATATCGAACTTTCGTAAAATTTTGATTCCTGTTGTGAATTTCATCACAGTTTTACAATATTATTTTGGTCTATTCGTTCATTTGTTACTTCCTTCATATGGACTTCGAGCTCAGTTCTGCTCTTGGCTTGCAGACTTTCTAATGGAACGATCCATTCGGGTAGTTATTGATGGGCGCTCATCTGATCAATTGGCTATTAACACCGGGGTACCTCAGGGGTCAGTACTCTCTGCCACGCTATTTCTGCTGCATATCAATGATCTGCTCATGCCCAGTATCGTTGGGTACAGTACAGTTGTGGAGAGGTACACTTCTAATGCTCAAGCCAGCAGAACTAAAACGCAGAAGCAGAGAGATGAGATGCTGCAGCGTTTGTATTTCACACTCAAGACCTTCTCTGACTAGGGCGACGCTAATCTCATCAAACTCAATGCCTCTAAAATGCAACCATGTTTCTTCTCAGCGAAAAAAAGTCAGTTTCTCCAAGTTCCCATTTTCCGAGATGTACCGGTAGCTGTAAAAGGTCACCTTGAGCTCCTAGGAGTTTCACTCACGTCTACTCTCAACTTTCGCTCATACATCGAATCTAAGGCTAAAACAGCTGCCATGAAGCTGGGCATCCTCAACAAGGTCAAGAGATACTTCGCACCAGGACAGCTTCTTAGTCTTTACAAAGCACAAGTCCGGTCTGGTATGGAGTACTACTGCCACCTTTGGGATGGTTCGGCCAAATACCAGCTAGCTACCTCAGACTCGATAAAACGTAGGGTTTTTAGGCTTATAGGTGAGCAATATATGGCTGAGACTAAGACCCAAAATCTCGAACACCGCCGTAAAGTTGCAAGCTTATAGATCTTTTACAGAATACATTTCGGGGAATGTGCCCAGGAACTATACGATCTGATCCCGCCATCTCCTTTCCATCAAAGGACAAGCAGGCGCACGGCTCACTACCATCCGTACCTAGTTGATGTACCACCCATTCGCACACACCGTTTTGGTTCTACGTTCTTGATGCGTACATCTAAGGTATGTAACACTTTGCCGTCGTCTGTTTTTTCTAACGAATACAATTCGAGCGTCCTTAAAGTAAGAGTGAATAGGTTTTTTCTAGATCTTCGTGATCTTAAACCACATCATCGCTTACCATCAGGTGAGATTGTGGTCAAACAAAGATCTATACAGTAAAAAAAAAGTAACTTGATTTTTTATAAAAAATTAGGATAATGCCATTTTTATTATAGATACAAACAAGAACCAACCCACATAGGTAATAAAAAAATATTTCCAAAAGGGACTATGTGGTTTGGTTCTTTTTAAATAAAAATAAAAAATTAGTTTTTTTAGATTGTCGGAGTATCATGTGGTTTGGATCTTTTTAGAAAAAAATAAATTTATAGTTTTTTCAGATTGTCGGGGTACCATGGAGCTTGGATCTTATTAGTTTATTGTACAACCGTTGATAAGTGAGTTGGTAACTTTGTCGACAAAATGTTTTGTTCAGTCTAATTTGTCGGATCGTTTTGATATTTACAGGGTTGATATAAGGTGCATTTTGAAAGCTTTCTGTATACTTAACTCAATTTTGACTTAAGTGTGGGTTGGTTGCGGCTTGCGTATATAGGTCCAACTGAACCAATGATGTATAGATGTAGGCTATAAGTTGATTGTCAGTAACATTACGCAAGTATTTAAATACCCAGATTAGTATATACGTAGATTATAACCTGGATTAACATATAGGCTACTTTTTATCCCATAAATCAGGTCCTATGGGATAAAAATGGGGTGTCAAGTCAAGTAGCAACAACGAATTTAGCTTTATTTCTAGGTTACCTACATTTAGTAGTGTAACGCGTACGAAGTCACTGGCAACAGCTAGTTAATAATAAATTAATGATAGAAAAATGTACTCCTATTGACTGGGATATTATTTCACTCTAGATCTCAGTTCAGGGCGAACCACTAGTGTAGCAGTTTGCGATTACTTTTGTGCGTTGGTGCGTTGCACATAGGCGCTTAAATATGCTACGTATAATTATTAAAGTGAAACTTTTATTACATCGTCTCAAACATTTTCGTCTGTGTGTTGCATGTCGCGTGACGGTCGGCCGCGGAGTAGGGATAAAGTGAAAGGCGCTCGTCAGAGCAGCTGAGGCCAATATGGCGGCGCCTATAGTTCGCATCAGCTGGCCGTGTAGTGACTATTACTCATTTGTGCCAACGAAAATTTTTAGTTAAATGTTTATAATGTGAAACAAAGTTTCACTTTTACCGTGGTTTCATAAAACCACACAATCCTTTTTTGGTAATTACAAATTTAATTTCGGTGACGATTGGGCGAAGCATATAAATAGATATGTGCCCCGCGCGCAAAAAAGTGACTGCTGTTTACTTGCTTAGGTGAAGAACGAGACAAGCATATATCATAGCCGCGCCGCATTATCGCAGGAGTAAATGACGTAAGCGACAAAAGATAAAATCTCGAATTGCATGCGAACCAACAAATGAAACAAAAAATGCGTAATTTAGGTACATACCATAATTACCTACATAACTGTCTAAAAAAATACTTTAAATCTTTTCGAGAGTCGGAGAATGAACGATATTAGTGTTTTAGAAGAGCCGATTTTGACACATAATTGTATCGAGAAAAGTTTCACCAATTGCGTTTCTGACTTTTATTTAAGTAGTTTAAATTCTCAAGTAAATATGGTCTGAATATGGAATCAGTATTATTTTTCCTTATTGAATACGACAGTTACTTAGCGGCTCAATTTTGTTTACATATCGTCTTAACATATTATACTTTGCACATAATAATAAATATATATTATATCAACGTCCACCCTCAACGCAAATAGAATAGCAATAAGCTAAAGAGATTACAAGTATATGTGTAACCGAAAACGCTTTCCAGTGCGTGGTCTCCACTCGAGAACGTTTCTGCCCCAACGGCCGTCAGTTCTGCGAGCTATGTGCCCCGCCCACTGCCATTTCAGGTTTCTAATCCTCTAAAATCATCTATATCATCTAAAAGTTGCTGGGCTATGTCGGTGACTTTACTTTGTATACGAACCTCTTCATTTGTGATCTGTGCACGTAGAGAAACACCAAGCATCGGCCATGGAACCCTAGAAGTCTCTGGAGAGCCATAGCACGCTGACATTTGTTACGCCGGTATTTTATTGAGCTATAAACAAACCGATACAAATATCATATTGATGCACCTGATAAGCTCGTCGGGAGATCGAAAAGAATGCCATAATAAAGAGGAGGCTTTTAACCAACAGTGGCTGCAGACGGGCTGAAATTATGATGTTGATTTTCTTTTATCTCTACTTAGCTTTGGTGGATACAGCCCTAACTCTTGAACCCAGTGGAGTGCAATATATGACAGTCGATAACAATCTATACGAATATTATAAATTCGAAAGTAACTGTTTGTTTGTTACGTTTTCACGACTAAGAGGCAGGACAGATTTCGATCAAATTTGGTATATAGAGAGATTATAACTGGAATTAGGACATAGGCTACTTTTACCCGACTGCGCAGAAGGAGGATAATGTTTTTATTGACAAACCACACGTGCGAAGCCGCGGGAGTCAGCTAGTTTTGTAGTAATATATAGGCTGTTTGATAATGTAGGCACAAAAATGAAAGGGGTTGTTTTGATGAGCATGATAAATAAGTTTGTGAAATGTTTACAATAGAAATGTGAAATTTATTTTGGCATGTAAAAACAAACACATTAGTAAATTTATGTTCTGCTATTGCATAATGCTTGCCATCTAACCAAAGATACTGTATTGGTGACGTCTCGAGATATCTCTTGTTGTCCCTTTCTAACCCGAAGCCCGCAGCCATTTCCGAAAGTAATATCAAATCGGCCTTTATTTTTGGATGTCGATTGCAAGAGTGGGCAATAAGTTTTATGTCGAGTTAATCACCTAAACTAAACCTAAACCGTAGTTTTTTTTCCGTAAGTTTTTTTTTATGTTTTGAGAAACCGTCACTTAAATATCGTCAAACACCTTGTGTAAGTACTACGAGTTATCTTTATAACTACCTTCAAAATAAGTAGGGGGTTTCCAACCCGTTGGATTGTTCAGCGTTATTTCCTAACCACGTCGTCCGATTTAAATGTTTCTTCCGTAATGTTGGAAATTTCTCTAAAAAATTAAGAAGAAATATTGTCATTAACCACTATTTACAATCTTTTATTTAGATTGCAATGTTTGTTTGTTAGTTAGTTGATTTAGATCAAATCTTGCGAGCTGAATTAGAACCACTTCCTCTTAGGCTAAGTTCATATGACCGCGCGGTACCGCGCGGAACTACTAACCGCGTGGTACACGATCTTGCGCTGTGCCGCGCGGCAGCGCACGGTAATAGTGCTTATCGTCTACATTACCGCGCGCTACCGCGCGGCACAGCGCGGCGCACTCCTCCCGTGCGCAAGATCTTGTACCGCGCGTTACCACGAGGTACAAGTTCTCCAAACCTGTATCGACTCGTTCAGTTGATCCGCGCCGTTTGTGATGGACACACTGTCGGTGAACTGTGAACTAAAAATTCTAGCCTAGATAGGTATAATCTATGGTTCATTTCGGTTGCAATCTCCTAGTTCTCTAGTGAAGCTTGTACTCAACTTTGTGCCTTGTACACACCATTTAAAGCTTATTTCTTATCATATCTTGAGTCATCAATGGTAGAAACTATTCTTCCGGACAGATTTAATTTATCCAATAGAATCAGGTCAACTGCAGTATCGATTCAAATTCCCAAATCATCTTAGCTATATCGGTAGCGAGCATGCCATTCCACAATTAATTTGTGGTGTGGAGCATAGTCACATCCCAAATAAAGAAAGTTGGTTCACTCACTCGTTACTCTATAGGTGTAGGTAGGTTATTCGAATTAAAATCTACTCTTGACGGCTATTTACAAATTTTCAGGTTAATGTAATTGTTTTCTGTATTGTTATGCATTCTAAAAGGATCATTAAAAAAAACAACCAGCCTCATTTCTTCCCTTGCTTGGTCGCGAAGGAACAGGCAGTAAAATTGACGTTTCAAAGTGATCCTTGTGATTTTACTGAATAAAAATATTTGACTTTGACTTTGAGTGAACGTAGGGTAGTTCATTGTAGGACACGTTTATAAGGTGCGTGATCTACTACTTTGTTGCGAGGCAATGCTTTGTTTTAAGCGATGGTTACTACTTAACATCAGGTGGACCACAGGTATGTTCCACCATACAGTTTGGTTGTTTGTTTATTTGTTCATTACTCAATCACGTCGTAACGGCCAAACCGATTTCGATGAAATTGGTACGTAGAGTATAACCTGGATCAATATATAGGCTACGTTTTGTTGACAAACAACGCGTGCGAAGCCGCTGGCGGAAGCTAGTAAATAATAAAACTAGTTTGGATATATTTTTTTAAACTTTTATAATGTGTAAACACCGTATCCAACAGATATGTTATCATGATTTTACCAATTAAACTCTCTCTACTTACCAACTTGGCGAAATTTCAGTGTTTTTTTCAGTGCACTCCCAGGGAGGCTTCGATTGCTTTTGGAAGCCCGCTCCTCCCCCCGCAAACATCACTGCAACTTACACACTATAACACATTCACTATTATTGTACACTAACGCATTACCCCTTGATTGTCAGTAATTGTGCACAAATTAAGCCTACATATAAAAAAAATCACTACGTAATCACTAGTTTATAATTCAGCTTGGGATATAACATTGTTTATTTCTAATCTAAGTTTTTGATGTGATTAGCGCGTCCGATCGCCGTTTCTACGGAATATTATCGCAAGTATTCTGGGAACGTCCCGCTGGCGTGGCGGCATGTCTCGACGCCGGCTGCTAGTTTTATTTTTGTACACACTTTACAGCTTTGCGTAATTACTCTAAACTTCCAGTTCAACGATTGATTAAACCTGAAAATAAACAATTTGGCGTACAATTAATAGTTTCTTTAAAATATTATAATGGATAAAAATAGACCGTGTTCTTTCGCGTCACGCTGAGATTCTCACACTCTTATAGGTCAATGCCGGGAAAGTTTAGATAAATAGTAATGAACGCGTTAAGATTAGAATGCGTTATGAGTAGGGATTCGGTTCAAGGTCGGATAAAGATGGAGTGTATTAAACTGGTGTAATTAAGGATGTATTCTGTTTTACTATTTGTACTATTTGTGCCTGCATTCATGATAGAAACTATTGGAAATCTTAATAATATATATAAAACAAAGTCAGGTTTGTTCGAACACTTACAACTCGAGAACGGCTGGACCGATTTTCATGGTTTTTGATTTGTTGTATTTGTCTCCGTCCCAAATAGCAGAA
The DNA here is from genome assembly GCA_963924445.1 of Philereme transversata. Lineage (NCBI taxonomy): Eukaryota > Metazoa > Arthropoda > Insecta > Lepidoptera > Geometridae > Philereme > Philereme transversata. Next base: position 22,204,211 of record OZ004348.1, on the reverse strand, counting down.
TAACTATTAAAATATTGGAAAATTCACACAAAAAAAAATTATGACGAAAACTCATTTTCTCATACATAGAATGCAGCTAATGATGGCTGGTTGACAATTCTACCGGTGACATTGGTAGATTTGGCAGCCCGCGTCAAATGCATGAATATGAGCAAAATGCAATGACTATTCTTTATTGTACACAAATAGATTACAGCCAAAAACAGCTTACAAAGGCGAGCTTAACCCTTATAAGAGTTGTCTTCCAGCAAACCTTTGAAGATAGTTGATTATAGTGGGTACGGGCATAAAAATTGACATTGGAATAAAAAACTAAAAAAAAACTGAATTTAACTCAGCTAATAGATTAAATACATAAAAATTAATTGTAAGGCGGTACGAAGTTCACGGGGTCAGCTTGTTAAAGATATAAATTCCATACTATTACTGATTTACATTAAACATACGAGTGTATCGCTTGGGTGCTGCGATATTCTTGTGTGCTGTATACTCGCCAAGGCTACAGTTCACGCTTTAACACGGTTTTTATTCATTATCATCATCATACTTCTACAGCTAAACATAAGGCCTCCCGATTTCCAGAGCGACTGATGTTGTGCGACGTGCACCCAACAACAGCAACCTTCATCAGGTAGTCCTTCGATCTATTGGCGGGTCGTCCTATGCTGCGCTTTCCAGTGCGTAGTCTACACTCGAAAAGCTTTCTCCCCCAACATCCGTCAGTTCTTCGAGCTATGTGCCCTGCCCACTGCCACTTCAGCTAGCTAATCATTTGTGCTATATCGGTGACTTTGGTTCATCTACGAATCTCCTCATTTCTGATTCGATCTCGTAGAGAAACACCGAACATAGCCCTCTCCATAGCACGCTGAGCGACCGCGAGCCTTCTTATGAAGCCCATAGCGAAAAACCACGTTTCTCTACCATACATCATCACTGGTAACACACACAGATCATTGGTCTTATGGCACTGAGGTATTTTGGACGAGAAGACGTCACGAAGTTTTCCTATTTCTCAAAGTTGGACTTACCTAACTGGACTGTTAGTCCTAGGTAGATGTTGTTGTCCTCGTCAACAACATCGAGATTGGAGTTCCCAACTGAAACCAACAGGGTGCCACATGGACAATCAACATGATTTTTATGACAACACAAATTTTATTAACTTAGGTAAGTCCTCTTATATAATATACTAGCTAAACGCCCGCGACTACGTACGTGTTACACTACTAAATGTGTAGGTAAGTAACCTATAAATAAAGCTAAACTCGCTGTTGCAACTTGACTTGACACCCCATTTTTATCCAATGGGAAATTTATCGGATAAAAAGTAAAAAAATTATTAGTAAAAAATATTAAATTTCATTTAAATCGGTTCAGCCGTTACGACGTGATTGAGTAACAAAAAAACAAATAAATAAACAAACATCCTTACCATTACAAATTTCGAACTCTACGTCCCTATGAGGCCGTGTCCTAAAAGTGCATAACCTCTTTAAGCTTAGAAACCTTCAAATGAGGTACTAATATAGTACGGTGACTTTCGAGACATTGTTATTTTATAGAATATTTGCTTATGTTTTTAAGTGAGGTCAACCTTTTTTGAATAAAATCGGACTGAGTTTTCATAACTGTCTCAAAATAAAATGTAATTTAGATCAAAAGCACTAAGGAGTATTGATATCAACTTCGAACCAAATCACCGCCAAAATAACTTTCCACCCCTTTTTAACCCCGTTGTGGGATAAATTTCAATAAAATACGAAACACATCTTCTATCAATTCTGTTATAAAAGGTTTATGCAAAATTTGAAGTAGATTGGACCAAGGAATCACGTTGTCCCATACAAACTTTGCCCCCCTTTTTAGAACCTTTAGGGGTAGAATTTCGGAAAATCCTTTCTTATCGGATGCCTACGTCATACAAAGAACACACCCTCCAAGTTTCAGGTCTCTACGATCAGCGGTTTAGGCTGTGCGTCGATCCGTCAGTCAGTCATTCAGGACAAGGCATTTTATATGTATAGATAACTCACGTTAAAACACAATTCCGGCCGTCTCAACCTCACTTTTATTTATGAATTATAGTTTAAAATTTAATTTAATTTAATAATATTAATTTAATTTAATAATATTATTTTTTTTTTTAATTAAAATGAATTTATGTTATTTGATGACCAATTTTTATATTTTTTGCAGTTTCATCGTGCTATCAGTAATCTGTTTGTACTAAGTAATAGTTTAAAATAAATTAATTTGAATTAAAGATGCTTTGACTCTTAGACTTTGTTTTTGACCAAGTATCTGACAACGAAGGATAATTATGATTGCTTATAGTATGATGCACGCTTTATACTATGATGTTTTTGGGTAGCAATTTTACACACCTTTAGTACCTGTTACCTCTCAAAGCCACTGCGACCTTTGATTTTTTGACTGCCTCCGTAGTGCAGTGGGCATATAGCAGGCTGAGACACAGGAGATAGTGGGTTCGTTTCCCGCCGCGGAACAAATGTTTGCATGATCTACAGATATTTGTTCCATGTCTGGGTGTTTTTCTATATATTATAAATATGGCTGGACATTTCACACAGCGGTATCTAGCCCCAAATTAAGCAGAACTTGTACTATGGGAACCAGATAACTGATAGAATACTTATATACTTTTTTTTTGTAAATACATACTTATAATAGATACATATATAGAAAACATCCAGACCCAGAACAAATATCTGTAAATCATACAAACATTTGTTTCGCGGTGGGAATCGAACCCGCTACCTCCTGCGTCTCAGCCGGCTATTCGCCCACTGCGCCACGGAGGTCGTCAGTATGTATTTACAAAAAAAAGTATATAAGTATTCTATCAGTTATCTGGTTCCCATAGTACAAGCTCTGCTTAGTTTGGAGCTAGATAGCGCTGTGTGAAATGTCCAGCAATATTTATATATATTTATTATTATGATTTATATTGCCTTATTGTTCTTACCACTTGTCAGCCTTAATATTATGACGTAGATCTGGCGTCAGGGGATCTTACTCTACCACTGCCTCCTCCAGCAATTTGTTATAGAGCATAAAATTGTAAAGCATATTCCTTTGGAAAACATTACCACAGCGACATCTATCCGCATTATCCTTCAGAGTATTCAGTGAGGCAGAGAAAACGAACGAATACTTGGAATGAAAACCAAATTCAAGCAACAATAAAAATGAAATTTCAATGTAAATAAAATCAGAGCATTGGTAGACTTTCGATTTCCTCAAATGCAATAATAACAAAATAATCAAATTAATAGTGTTTAAATACAACTGCCGTGTATACAAAATAAAGAATTGAAAATATATAAAATAGGTTGATTTTTTTCGGTCGACTAATTTTATAAATCAATTATTTATTATTTTAAAAATAATCTCAACTAATACAAAACACTGCCATTGCCAAGCAATCAAGCTAAGGCGTCGTCGCTCTAAAAAAAACAAATGTTAAGAAAAAGTTAGCCAAATGTGAAAAAGCTTCAACGTCAAGAAAACAACCAAAGTTTTGTCAAATAAAACGTCACAAAACATCAAAAAGTCCGAATGAGACTAATAATAATCAATACCGTATTTAGAGGTCTGGAGGCCACGGGGCAACAAAGGATTGGAGGCACCTGGCCCCAAATCATTTTCCAAAAAAAATGTACAATTTTTTTCAATCAACTCGATTGAAAAAAATTGTCCATAAATCATTTATTGTGAAACCAAGTATAGATTCTTTTAATATTTAACAAACATAAATATAATCGGAAACAAGAATTATCTGAAATGTTTATTTATTGATCAAATATGATATACATATATAATATAGTAATTGATTTAATCAGGCGTTACTTTGCGGAAATCCATTTTAAGCTAATGTAAATTACCTAAACAGGGTGTTTGGTAATATACTGGCGATATTCAAGTGACGGTTTCTAAAAACATTAAAAAGGACTTCTTGAAAAAAAAACTACTAGTTATATAGTATCAAATTTTAAAGAAAATCGACTAAGTTTAGATGATTAATTCGATTTAAAACTTACTGCCTACTCTTGCCATCGACATCCAAAATTAAGGGCCGTAATCCACAAAAGCTTAGATTTGCTACGAGTACCTACCTACTACCGTAGATCTAGGCAAGCATGTATTTATAATCTCTTTCGGAAATGGCTAGGGGTTTTGGGTTAGAAAAGAATAACAAGAGATATCTCGAGACGTCACCAATACAGTATCTGTGATTTGCAAGCATTATGCAATAGCACAACATAAGTTTAATTGTTTTTACATGCCAAAATAAATTTCACATTTATATGGTAAACATTTCACAAATGTATTTATTATGCTCATCAAAACAACCCCTTTAATTTTTGTGCATATTATTATCAAACACCCTAAAAGAACAACAATAAAGAGTCGAGACACGGAATCGAATACCCAACCTCCGAGGCTGCGGGCGAGTACCACCCCACTCAGCCGTTGAGCCATTGGAATACTCCCTCACGATGGGTAGTAAATTGCAAGTTCTAATCAGGGCTATTTGAAATTTTGATATTTTACTGATGGAGTGAACAAATATAGATCGATGATTCCTGTTTATATTTAATATAACAGTTTTTGTACAAAGTACTGTAGGTAAAGGTAAAACACGAAAAAAAATATCAAAGGTAAAGTTGTTTATTAGTGTTAACTAGTCTGAATTTGATTTTTTTTTTCCGAGTTCTCTATTTTGGGGGCCTTTCTTTTGTGGAGGCCCCAGGGCTGTAGCCGCGGTTGCCCTCCTCTAAATCCGGCCGTGATAATAATGGGCATGCTACACAAGAAAGAAACATTGAGACAAACGAAAACGAAATAAGTACACATTGGAGAAGATGAATATCAAAACACGCAAGCTGAAAAAAGAAATTAGACAGATAATGAAAATGAACAACACACTGAAGAAAACCAGTCTGAAAACAAAATAGCTGAAAAAGAAAAATACCAGGCAGATTATGAAAATGGAAAATAAATGCGGCAGGAACACAATGAAAAGAACGTCAATGAAGGAGAAGGATTTGAAGAGAAACAGTAACTTAGAAGTTATGTTATGATGATTAAAAATAGAATCTATAATAACGCAGGTGATTTTTAATTTTGTTGATTATTTTTTAAGGTAAAGTTGCAGTGCAATGTTTTATTACGTAAGATTATGGCTGAAAACTTTGTGAAAGACTGATTCGGGTACAACATTTATTAGGTAATGTAAATTAGTAACAGATGATTATTTTGTGATGTCGTCGTAGTCTTAAACACTAACATCTTTCTTTATGTACTCTCACGATTAGTGTAGGTAGGTACTCATTATGTTAGGTAGTTCATATTTTATGTTTTTGGAAATATTTTAAAACTTGCTTTTGAAACTTGTTTACTTTGTTTTTATAGTACCTATATACTAGTTGACACGCCCGCGGCTTCGCACGGGTTGTTTTTCAATAATACATTAAACAAAAATAAATCTATTGCTGAAAACTGCATTAAAATCAGTTGAGTAGTTTAAAAGATCTAAGGGAACAACAGCGGAAGTGACTTCATTTTATACTATGTAAAGATGTCGAGCAAAATTAGTAAAAAGGTAAAAGTAATCAATTTTTCTTGTTTTGTTTTAACGTTATATACCTAATTATTTAAATTGAACAAACAACATTATGTGTAATTTATTTAAATATGAAGTACAGTGTCTAACTACTAGTTTATGTGACTTCATTTCATTTTATGAACAGGGTCTTTGGATATTTACAAGACTACCAATACCAAGATTGTTTACCTTTTTAGATTTTTGATTGAAACAGACCATATAGATTTGTTTTTCACAACCTCATAGAACTAATTAGCTATATTATTATAACATTTAGTTTGTAATTAAAATATAGCTAGTTCAGCTACTAACATTTTTAAAGATGTTTCGTTCGTACATTTCGTTTTCAAAACTAGGTTTAAAGAACTTTTTATTTCTCATAAGAACTACATGGTTCACTTAAAATGAGATACATAGAAATTTTATACTGATAATCTTACACTCTGGGGCCTTATAACTTATTATTATTATTTAAGCAGTGCTATATTGTGTTATTTCTATAAGTGATATATTCTATAACGTTTGTACATATTTCTTAAGCTTATTTTTATATATATTTATTTTAACACACTATTTAATGTTGTTAGGTAATTTGTTGTACAACTGTGCTCCCTCAAACAAAATCGTTTTCTTTCCGTAATTAGTTCGAGAATTAGATATATGTAATTTAATTTTGTTTCTTAGATTGTGTATATTTGATTTATGTTGTAGCTGGAACTAATTAGCTGTATTATTATAACATTTAGTTTGTAATTAAAATATAGCTAGTTCAGCTACTAACATTTTTAAAGATTTTTAAGGATTTTTCGTTCGTACATTTCGTTTTTAAAACTCATTTACCTACGTCATTTTCAGAATAAAAAGCATCGAAATTAATCAATTTCATTAATTTTTTACTTATACTGTATGCAGCTGGTAGCGGTAGGTTCAATATATTTTTATAACATATACTAACTAATTATATACATAAATAGCCGATTTGATTTACCTGTCTAACATAGCGAACAATACTGTGGATTGCCCAGAGCTTCTGGAGCTAATAGGGCTGCGAACTTGAGAAATCCTAACCTTCTTTATGTTCCCAGAGTTAGGACTAATTAAGTATAGGCAAAATTATTTTATAGTGAGAGCTTGTAACTCCTATAATTCATTGGCTAAGACGAATAAAGATATTGATCTGTTTAACACAAAAACTAGTAAGCTTAAACGCTTACTTAGTGACATTCACTTTAATATATACCTAGTCAGGTCATAAGTATTGTCACACAGTAAAAACTTTTCTTTTAGAATGCTGGCCACAAAAATGTTTATAGAATTCGAATTTCGAATAGTTCATGAAAATAAAATGTATACTTTTTAGAATTGTACTCATTTTTAAATATGGAGTGGACGCTTAAAGAAGACCGTGTTGCAGTTATTGCGTTGCATCGTTGCGGTTACGCGCCAATTCAAATTTTTGACATACTGAAAAATTTGAATATAACCAAAAGATTCGTTTATCGCACCATCAAACGATACAATGAAGACTCTAGTGTAGATGGCAGGTCAAGAAGTGGTCGCCCTCGGTCTGTTAGGACTCCAGCAGTGATAAAAGCTGTGAAGGCGCGAATTCAAAGAAATCCCAAACTTAAGCAGAAACTGTTGGCCCTTCAGATGGGGTTAAGCAGAACCACGGTGAAAAGGGTGTTAAATGAAGACTTAGGGCTTCGGGCATATCGAAGAAAAACAGTACATCGTTTGAATGCTCGTCTAATGGACCTGAGACTGAAGAGATGCCGCGCTTTGTTGAAGCGGTACGCGGGAAAAAAATATCGGGAAATTCTTTTTTCGGATGAAAAAATTTTTACCGTAGAAGAGAGCTACAACAAACAAAATGATAAGGTGTACGCACACAGTAGTGAAGAAGCGAGCAACCGTATTCCGCGTGTCCAACGAGGTCATTTTCCATCCTCGCTCATGGTATGGTTGGGAGTTTCTTATTGGGGCTTAACAGAGGTACATTTTTGTGAGAAAGGTGTAAAAACGAATGCAGTTGTGTATCAAAATACAGTCCTGATGAACCTTGTGGAACCTGTTTCTCATACCATGTTCAATAACAGGCACTGGGTATTCCAACAAGATTCGGCGCCAGCTCATAGAGCGAAGAGCACACAAGACTGGCTGGCGGCGCGTGAAATCGACTTCATCCGGCACGAAGACTGGCCCTCCTCCAGTCCAGATTTGAATCCGTTAGATTACAAGATATGGCAATACTTGGAGGAAAAGGCGTGCTCAAAGCCTCATCCCAATTTGGAGTCACTCAAGACATCCTTGATTAAGGCAGCCGCCGATATTGACATGGACCTCGTTCGTGCTGCGATAGACGACTGGCCGCGCAGATTGAAGGCCTGTATTCAAAATCACGGAGGTCATTTTAAATAAACTTAGTGTCATAAGAATCTATGTTTTGTTAAGTTCATTTTGATATATAAATGGTTACATAATGAATAAACTTGTTTCAATTATTTTATATTAAACATGTGACAGAATTTATGACCTGACTAGGTAGATTAAGCACTTATCCGATGTCGTGTATGTGTGTGTGTGTATCAATATTTCCTATATCTAACTTTTTTTTTCTCTCAATTTAAGTGTCGTCTATCTTACCTGTTTATATATTGCCTATTCATCTTCTACCTCACTTGCGGAAACTTTTAATTGGCTTTCTTGTAATAAGTAGCATTTACTGTTGTTTATTTCCTACTCAAATAACTTTTCTGTAACCTAGCTGTAAGTTTACCAAAAATTCAAAAAATAAAATAAAATAATTTGCACTTCATTTTGCCAGGGTTTATTTTAACCCTTATTGGGAGGAAGACTTTCCACCTCTCAAATCGTTATTTGTTTGTAAATGGTAAAACCAAATTAATCCACTTTTTTCTGAACGCAGACATAAAATACAAGACGATATTTCTAATGGCAACACTCTTCTATGAAATGCCATGTGTCATGGTAAGTCAACGTCAAAGGTTGGTGAGGCGACTTTTTGCTCAAAAGTCGGTGCTTACGTTTTGTTTTTTGTGATATGCTGCGAAAAATCAGGTAGGTACGTAGAAGTGATTCCAAAAATGGAAAGTGAACTAAATTTCTGTTGTTTTGACCTCAAAGTTTCCATAAAATCTTTGATATTTAGCTAGGCCGCCTCGCCTAAAGTTGGGTCTTTTAAATGGGAATATATATATGTATATATGGACTCAAATGGAGTTGGGCAGGACATGTGGCCAGGCGCGGTAATGACAGGTGGAGCAGGATGCTGACTGAGTGGTGGCCCCGAGATGGAACTAGGAACGCAGGTCGTCCACCGGCAAGATGGGTCGACGACATTATAAAATCGCAGGTCGTATGTGGGTTAGAACAGCGCAGGACAGAGGTGAATGGCGACTACGAAGAGAGGCCTATGCGCAGCAGTGGGATGACAAAGGCTGACGATGATGATGATGATGATATATATATTGACCCCAATGTCCGTGATACGTAAATTATGAGTGAATTTATCTATATAAAATTATGAGTGTTTGTCTTCGAACTTAAAGGATAGGAAGCGATTTACTAAGGGGTTTGGGGCAATTCTTGTATTGCGGTTCGTAATACTAATACTTCTACGGCGTTTATAGATCAATTGTTTGTGTTTGTAGGTGGAGTGTTTGGCGTACTAGATGAGGTACGTCTGATAAATGTTGTCAGAAGAAAGCAGCACATACAAGAGATGCAGGTTCTGCAGCACAAGAAAATAAGAGAAAAGAACGAGAATGAAATTCTCCTCTTGTAATGTACCCCTGTGTATTAGAGCTGTTTCAAAAATTTCCATACAGCAGAAACAAGCTAGAAACTGACTGATAGACCATGCGAGCAGAGGGCGCCGTGCCTTAGAGCGCTATCACTCTAGCGCTATGAAAGAGAGTACAAAGCAAGACGAGTGTGCAGCGAGCTCGCCACAAAAATTGTGATGAATAAATACTCTATTATCTATTTAAATGTTATGTGAGGATTGTGATATTAAATACTATAATATAGGTACTGATGTTACCAAATAAATAAGTATTGTATTTATAAAAATTTTCATAATTTCTTAAAATAAAACTGTAGTTTCACAAAAAGTGGTTTTATTGGCTTAAAATTTTGCGTACAAACTAAATCAGAAATAAAGCCAGGGCAACCAGCTAGTTCAAAAATATATCAATGTGACACCAGACAATGGGAGTTATAGTTCCCACTTAAACAATTTAGGTGAGCGCATTAACAGACAACTGGAGCTCTACTTCACACCAAAAAAAGGTCGCTTCCCCCCCCATTTATCCCCCTTTTTATGGATTTTTGAAATCTATGACTCAAACTTACCCTAAAACCGATAAGTATTAGTTTTCCATTTACCCTTCCACAGGTTCGCATTTGAATAAGGGTTAATAATTTCAGGCAAGTTATAGGGTTCCTTCACTTTGTACATATTCAAATTTAACGATTTAATGGTTCTCTGATGCCATGATGCCAATATTCTCCACTATATTGTTTTTTTTTTATATGGTTTTGCAGCGTCTGCAAAATTGTACATGGGTCGTTGTTTAGTGACATTATAGTATCGAAACTTTCATTTAAAATTAACAGCAAATCCTATAGTGCAACATGGGAAATATTATTTTTTAACAACCAATCTTTAATTATTTTTTTCAAAGTTATTTTTTAATTATTTATTAGAAGGATCATCTCCTTCGTCTGAGCTGCTAATTGGCAATAAATCGAAAAACAATTGTAAGGAACCTTGTTGCTCAATATAATTCCCTTGCTCGGGCTTGACCAATAGATGTAGTAGCATTTGCCTCTACATGAGGCATTTTACTATATTATGTAAAAGCGTATTTTTTTTTCATAACCACAGCATAACTATTATCAACGGAACCCTGTTGAATATCACCATTACTGGCCTCTACTCTTGACTCCAAAAACGGTTTCGCTTCGTTAATAACAGTCTAAATACCACCTATAGGCCTAAGTTTGTTCCTTATCTCATATAAATATTGACATCTTAACTTTTCCTCGACTACGGCAGTATTTTGAGCTTTGTATGGTTCTTCTAGATTTCTTCGTGGTGGAGTTATAAGGGAAACTTCCATTTTGACTAAAACCCATTTATTTCAGAATAGAAGCCATTACATAAAAAAAGTAATTAACTACAAAAACTTTAGCTATTGACGGATTCTCCAGGTCTCCAGATGCTGGTATCCAGATGGGCGGTACAGCCTGATTTCTGGCTGTACGGACTTAGATAAACGCTCATAACTTCTGAACTGTTGAACTACTAATTCAGGGAATATGATTTTCGGGAACTACAAATTCTTAGCTATAAGTTGACATGGAAACCAGATCCCTAGCGAGTGGGGCCCAACGTTCTGATGTCAATATATAAAAAACCGTTAACGACAAACGAATACATTATAAATCAGAAGTAGTACTCTAAGCTTTAAAATTACCTGCAATCAACACATAAAGTTGGGCTTCTAACTAAATATAGTAGGCTTTGTCAGTCTATGGATTATGCAGCTCATATTTCTCCATACATTCAATACAAAACATACAAATACAAAAATCTTTATTGAACAATTTAACAGTTTGGTACTTATCTTTAAATATAATATAATGGCAACAGTTTACAAGCTTCCCTCCTTTTATAGCGTGGTATGGAACTAAGATTCTTGCTCGGGTATGGATTCAGAATTCGGGACTCTACTTAAGACGACTCCTCCTCCATCGGTAATCAGTTTAGTCAGAATAGGCTTTGACATGATTAGATCTTTTGTTATCTTATATGCAGTCAAGAAGTTGTATAGAGAAGTGACAGCCATCGAAAAGTCCTGGCAATTGCTTGTATTTGTTATGTTGAGCTTTTTTCAGTCCTTGATACATCTTTGCACCGATACCCTTTACTTCGTATTTATCAAAAGGTTCTAATTTAGCTTTTGTTGTTTTTGTGAGCCATTGTGATGACAGTATCCATATTGAACCTAATATTCCTTGTAAGACATCCACACGTGAGAGGCACATGCCATCATCCTTCATATCCACGATCAAATGTGTGACTTTTTTGGTAAATTCCACCTCTATATGCATATTACGTGATGTTTGACCAATGTCTTCAATTCAATTTACTGTGTACAGACCGGAACTTAGACACATAGTGGATATGGATATCCTCCAGGCCTAACTCTGTGTATAACATAGAAATACAACTGATGTTTACGCTCTGTGTCTGTAAGATGTTATCAGCAGCATTGTGTATCAGATTCTTCATATCGGCATTGGCTAACTGAAATGGTGTCTCTCCTTTGCAGTTCCGGACCTCAATATCTGCTCTGTTCATAACCAATTCCTTGATGATATCCTCCTGTGTGTATTGAACAGCTTCACGTAACGGGGCTCATTCCCCTGTCCTAGGATATTGATTAACGTGTTATGCTGCACCAGAAGTATGACTATATCTAATCAACTTTAACTAAACTACTTAAACTTTACTTAAACTTTATCAACTTTAACGAGCCTACACGCAATATGCAGCATGGATTCACCTTTGGTATTCCTTTTTTCAACAGCTTTATTAATTTTACTGAGAGAGTTGATGGACACATTTAGATTTGACTTGATTCGCATTTGAACGATTTGTGCGTTCAGAGGCGGGTTAGATAGAATGAGACATATCTCTGTTGGCCCGTTCATTGGTTTTTTTAGCCTTTTTAGGTTTTGCTTTAGCAATTTTTTTAATTTGTCCTAATCCAGCCGTCATCTTACCCATCTCACGGGCAGATTCTATAGCAGCGCTGAGCCGTTCGTCGGTGAACGTAGTGCATCCTTCTAGACTTATATGACAGTTTGGGCAAGATTTGAGCCCCGCAAAGTGTTCAGAACAGATGATATGAAAACATTTGCTCAAGGTGACGGGATTCTTGCAAAGCTCGGAGCAGACACCGCATGTGTAATCTTGTTTTACTGCTTCGAGAGCTTTAATGAACTTATTCACTGCGGACGCCGACATTTTTCAAATTGTTACAGCTTTTTTGATGACAGTTGTGCACTATTTACTAACTATGATGTAAAACTTTAAATTTTCGGATTGTTTTCAGTTGATACCGCGTGTTATTTGCATCCGCGTGTCCTACACAGTTATAAAAGCGGGAAAACAATTTTAAAGTGAGTGAATGACAGTGACAGTTTGAGTTTGACACTTGCTTGACGGCCGGGTAGGGCAGCAGACTCATAATTAATTTTCCCCAAGAATAAGGGATTTAATTTTCGATTTAAAAAAACTAGTTCCAACCAGCGCGGATAAAAATATGGTTTAAATGACAAAATCTCAAAGAAACAATATCAAACTTTGTCTAAAACAATCGCACTTCGTAAATTAAACAAACACAAATTATGTTTGTTTTAATTTCAAGTTCCTCGACATTGACACTTTCCTTTGATAATCAACGTATGACAGAGCAACGCCATCTATTATCAGTTATTAAAACAAAACATGGCCGTGAAAACCCCTCAGCCTACACGAAAAGGCTGTCTATTTTGATCGCCATTACCATTTAACCGACGTGAGCCAATTAAAATAAGATTTTAATTTGATTATAACCCAGTTTTACATTGTACAGTTTGCCTTTCTGTCCAATTTGACTAGGTATGTATATTCAGATTCATTCTATTTTATCCAGAAATTGAAAATTCACAAAATTTATTCATCAAATTTACCTACCTAAGTAAAGAACCAAGTTTACATATAAGATAGACCGGTAGGTACAGTGACTTTCACATCAGACATATTGCTAAGAACTAGATCAAGGAAGTTGTTATGAACATTTGGTTTGTTGATAAACTAGTTGAGATTAATAATAGATATAAAATCAATCAGGGCATAGCCCAGAGCATTATTATAATTTTAAGAGTCAGCGGTGTTTAAAACATCATCTGAAAAACATTGATAAATAAAAGGTAAGTTAAAGACACCTAGTAAAATGATATTATCAACATCGCCAATACGATTATTAACCATAGGAAAATATGATAGTATATCCATATTAACCGGAGGGGGTAAATAAACTAAGCAGATTGCCAACTTTTTAGATGTGCCTTGATCAGAAAAATCTACAATGACCAATAAATCTTCAAAATTAGGGTGTCTGGTTTCCCAACTGCACATTCTCGTCGATTTTAGTTTATTTGATACGGCTATTAAAGCACCTCCTCCATCTAATTTAGTATTGATAGAAAAGTCTCTATCATGCCGATAGACTACATAGGTATCTTGAGTCAAAAATTTCACTACTAGCACACGATAATCAGTAGACATTATCATTCGAAAAACATCGTCAATTTTAGTCTTTAAACTATTCATTTACATTCTGATAATATATCAAACGTGAGAAGAAATAAATATTTAAATAAAAAAAATTGTAGTATAAAATTGGTGTTGAACCAATAATTTACTTGATGGACTATAAAGACAGAAAGCCAATCACAAACAACCAACTAAGCAGGCAAGGATACCTTCTTCAATCGTACCAGATTTTCGAAAGTCTTAATAAGGGTGGCTTGGCTAAATTCGTCTTGGCAAACAAAGATACGTCCATTACGGACCCATATAAATTAGGGACCTATGTATTAGTTAATGTTATTTGGATGTCGAAAATCATGGAGGATGTTAAATTATATAAGTCAAATATGACTGATCCTTGATCTATAGAGGCTTGAAATTGTAGTAATTTGTGATATACACTTAAATAATTTGTAAGTGTATGTGTGTACCTACTGAATGTGAGAGAGCCAGTATTTGCTTCAGGTGCATTAGTAAAACCACACTTATTATTATTTTATCATTTATTTTTTTTATCTAATACGACAATACAATTAAAATATCTTAATATAATCACCAGGTGGTGAAGTGTGATGACCGCGCTTGCTGTGTACATGTGCGATCTATTCTTTCGGAACGCTTTGTTATACCTCCTTACCTGATTTTGCAGTGGTCCAGTGGCCTATGTATTCCGAAGCCTCAAGAGCATGATGGCAAGGCTTTGCTACATTTCTTCTGCGTCGGTCTCTTGGAATTACCACGACGCATGAGGGCTTTAACAAATTGCTTTATGACCTGTATTGCCCTAGCATGCAGAATGATCGTCAGCAACTAATGGAAACGACGTGCCAGCTATGTGGATCGTGCTTCTGTACAAAGAAGAAAGTTATGGAACATGTAAATTCATGTCACAAGCAACCTAATCCGAACAATAATAGTCTAGAGATGCACAATGTTCGTCCTTCACACTTCCTCACGCGACAATCGATTCTCTGCTTAGTGCGTGAAAATGATGACACCGAGTGGCTTGATGAAACCGACGTTGATCTTCAGTGCCACTTGCAACAAGATGCTTATCCAGTTGTTAGTGTTGAAGAAAGTCTTGCTAATCCGGGGTCCGAGGACAATGTAGGTACCTACATTAAATATGCTCACGTACAATATATGTTTTTCGCATGATTTACAGCATTCCTTTAATATTATTTTTATGCCAGTCAAAAACAACCTGCAACCTTTCTGTCTAGACATTTTTATCAGGGTCCTTAATTTTCTAGAATAAAATTAGATTATACTGTACTGTACTGTGTGTTTTATACATAATATACCTGTATGTAAAGATGTAAAGACCTGTTTCTAAAAATTTTAAGATTCCTAGTAGGTACTAAAACATACACGTGATTTGGGGCGGGGGTTAGTCTTAAACCTCATCACGTGTAACCAAGGGGGAGGGCTGAAGGGGTTAAAAATGCTAAAAAAACATCACGTGAATAATGGACAGCCCCATAATCAGCTAATCTTCCTAACTTCTGATTCTTATTGAATAGTGCACTCAGTATGAAACTATAATTGTTTCTTTCACATAAAGATAGCTAGATAAACTGTTTATTGTTAATGCACGGATTTTCCGCACAATCCATACTCTTGACGCAGCCCAATGCCACACTGGAGGAGATGGATGATTTGGCTGACAAACTACAGGAGGTGAACCCTGCACCACCTCAAGTGCGGGTGGTTAGCAATCATAATCAGCCAGGTAATATCAAAACGTTGACACAACTTTACTGGTGGTTAACATAACAAAGCAGGATGCCAACCTAGCCTTATCCACTTATACGAGAGGGAGGTCAACCGATCATACTATTACGTCCAACCAGCTATGTAGGTTTTGATTGAATTTAAATATAAAAAACATTCGCCAATTCAGTTAGACGTATGTATAACTAAAAACTAGGCAAAATATTGCGTCTTAAAAAAATAAAAGGGTAATTTTCTTATTAATAGGGTACTTTTGACTAGAGCCCGCTGGCAACACTGGTTAACCTTAAAATTTGAAGAATCAAACAAAATAAATAGTAAAATTCCGAAGGGCAGGATTAATGAACTGGATGAATATTTAATTTAACCAGTATATATGCTCAATTATAAATAATGCTGTCAATAAAACGATTGCCGACGCTTTCGGCATCAAAAATCCAATCTAAGTTTTGTTTTGATTTACGAAATGTCTCTGGAGAGAAAGAAGTAAACAAACACTGTCACAGAAGTTTAGTAAAATTGTGCAGATCATTTTCAGTGTTACATCATTGGACCAGCAAATCCAAAAATCCGGTAAGAAGCAATAACGTGTTTACTAGTTGTTCTTTTAAATAAAATATCTATCATCCATCATCGCAGAGAAAAGCTTAGGTACTGTGTAAGTGTAGTAATTATAGATTGTGCCTTTTGCCATATTATTCTGCTGGGTGATGACTTTATGTCTGACCTATTTTCTGATCAATGCCCAATGGCAAACCTCGATATATATTCAGGTTTTTGACTTAATTCGTAGGTACTTTAAAAGATTAGACTGTATTATCTAATCATAAGAACTATAATGTACGGCCTGTATAAAGTATCTGAAACCAACACTCATGACTGTTTCAGAAGCATTAGAAATACTGAATAAATTACGGAGTGGATTACTTCTCAATTCCTCACATAATCAAACTATGTAATGCGTACGTATGTGTCAGTGGTAATGAATCCTCAGGGCACAAAATCAGACTCAACTTACCTTTAGGCGCAGTGAGCTTGCAAAACCTCAAAACCAATTTATGAGATATTCATTTTTGAAAATCTGTAATCAAATTCCATAACCACTTGGAAACGATGCTGTTCAGTTTTATAAAGGAAACTCTTCGAACCCTGCTTTTGTAGCTATTAATTTACGTTTGTAGCCAGTTATTGTTATGATTTAAATAAATATTGCTGGACATTTGACACAGCGCTATCTAGCTCCAAACTAAGCAGAGCTTGTACTATTGGAACCAGATAACTGATAAAATACTTATATACTTTTTTTTTGTAAATCTATACTTATAATATATAGAAAAAACCCAGACACGGAACAAATATCTGTAGATCATGCAAACATTTGTTCCGCGGCAGGTGGAATATATATATGTATATATATATTGACCCCAATGACCGTGATACGTAAATTATGAGTGAATTTATCTATATAAAATTATGAGTGTTTGTCTTCGAACTTAAAGGATAGGAAGCGATTTACTAAGGGGTTTGGGGCAATTCTTGTATTGCGGTTCGTAATACTAATACTTCTACGGCGTTTATAGATCAATTGTTTGTGTTTGTAGGTGGAGTGTTTGGCGTACTAGATGAGGTACGTCTGATAAATGTTGTCAGAAGAAAGCAGCACATACAAGAGATGCAGGTTCTGCAGCACAAGAAAATAAGAGAAAAGAACGAGAATGAAATTCTCCTCTTGTAATGTACCCCTGTGTATTAGGGGCTGTTTCAAAAATTTCCATACAGCAGAAACAAGCTAGAAACTGACTGATAGACCATGCGCGCAGAGGGCGCCGTGCCTTAGAGCGCTATCACTCTAGCGCTATGAAAGAGAGTACAAAGCAAGACGAGTGTGCAGCGAGCTCGCCACAAAAATTGTGATGAATAAATACTCTATTATCTATTTAAATGTTATGTGAGGATTGTGATATTAAATACTATAATATAGGTACTGATGTTACCAAATAAATAAGTATTGTATTTATAAAAATTTTCATAATTTCTTAAAATAAAACTGTAGTTTTACAAAAAGTGGTTTTATTGGCTTAAAATTTTGCGTACAAACTAAATCAGAAATAAAGCCAGGGCAACCAGCTAGTTCAAAAATATATCAATGTGACACCAGACAATGGGAGTTATAGTTCCCACTTAAACAATTTAGGTGAGCGCATTAACAGACAACTGAAGCTCTACTTCACACCAAAAAAAGGTCGCTTCCCCCCCCATTTATCCCCCTTTTTATGGATTTTTGAAATCTATGACTCAAACTTACCCTAAAACCGATAAGTATTAGTTTTCCATTTACCCTTCCACAGGTTCGCATTTGAATAAGGGTTAATAATTTCAGGCAAGTTATAGGGTTCCTTCACTTTGTACATATTCAAATATAACGATTTAATGGTTCTCTGATGCCAATATTCTCCACTATATTGTTTTTTTTTTATATGGTTTTGCAGCGTCTGCAAAATTGTACATGGGTCGTTGTTTAGTGACATTATAGTATCGAAACTTTCATTTAAAATTAACAGCAAATCCTATAGTGCAACATGGGAAATATTAATTTTTTAACAACCAATCTTTAATTATTTTTTTCAAAGTTATTTTTTAATTATTTATTAGAAGGATCATCTCCTTCGTCTGAGCTGCTAATTGGCAATAAATCGAAAAACAATTGTAAGGAACCTTGTTGCTCAATATAATTCCCTTGCTCGGGCTTGACCAATAGATGTAGTAGCATTTGCCTCTACATGAGGCATTTTACTATATTATGTAAAAGCGTATTTTTTTTTCATAACCACAGCATAACTATTATCAACGGAACCCTGTTGAATATCACCATTACTGGCCTCTACTCTTGACTCCAAAAACGGTTTCGCTTCGTTAATAACAGTCTAAATACCACCTATAGGCCTAAGTTTGTTCCTTATCTCATATAAATATTGACATCTTAACTTTTCCTCGACTACGGCAGTATTTTGAGCTTTGTATGGTTCTTCTAGATTTCTTCGTGGTGGAGTTATAAGGGAAACTTCCATTTTGACTAAAACCCATTTATTTCAGAATAGAAGCCATTACATAAAAAAAGTAATTAACTACAAAAACTTTAGCTATTGACGGATTCTCCAGGTCTCCAGATGCTGGTATCCAGATGGGCGGTACAGCCTGATTTCTGGCTGTACGGACTTAGATAAACGCTCATAACTTCTGAACTGTTGAACTACTAATTCAGGGAATATGATTTTCGGGAACTACAAATTCTTAGCTATAAGTTGACATGGAAACCAGATCCCTAGCGAGTGGGGCCCAACGTTCTGATGTCAATATATAAAAAACCGTTAACGACAAACGAATACATTATAAATCAGAAGTAGTACTCTAAGCTTTAAAATTACCTGCAATCAACACATAAAGTTGGGCTTCTAACTAAATATAGTAGGCTTTGTCAGTCTATGGATTATGCAGCTCATATTTCTCCATACATTCAATACAAAACATACAAATACAAAAATCTTTATTGAACAATTTAACAGTTTGGTACTTATCTTTAAATATAATATAATGGCAACAGTTTACAAGCTTCCCTCCTTTTATAGCGTGGTATGGAACTAAGATTCTTGCTCGGGTATGGATTCAGAATTCGGGACTCTACTTAAGACGACTCCTCCTCCATCGGTAATCAGTTTAGTCAGAATAGGCTTTGACATGATTAGATCTTTTGTTATCTTATATGCAGTCAAGAAGTTGTATAGAGAAGTGACAGCCATCGAAAAGTCCTGGCAATTGCTTGTATTTGTTATGTTGAGCTTTTTTCAGTCCTTGATACATCTTTGCACCGATACCCTTTACTTCGTATTTATCAAAAGGTTCTAATTTAGCTTTTGTTGTTTTTGTGAGCCATTGTGATGACAGTATCCATATTGAACCTAATATTCCTTGTAAGACATCCACACGTGAGAGGCACATGCCATCATCCTTCATATCCACGATCAAATGTGTGACTTTTTTGGTAAATTCCACCTCTATATGCATATTACGTGATGTTTGACCAATGTCTTCAATTCAATTTACTGTGTACAGACCGGAACTTAGACACATAGTGGATATGGATATCCTCCAGGCCTAACTCTGTGTATAACATAGAAATACAACTGATGTTTACGCTCTGTGTCTGTAAGATGTTATCAGCAGCATTGTGTATCAGATTCTTCATATCGGCATTGGCTAACTGAAATGGTGTCTCTCCTTTGCAGTTCCGGACCTCAATATCTGCTCTGTTCATAACCAATTCCTTGATGATATCCTCCTGTGTGTATTGAACAGCTTCACGTAACGGGGCTCATTCCCCTGTCCTAGGATATTGATTAACGTGTTATGCTGCACCAGAAGTATGACTATATCTAATCAACTTTAACTAAACTACTTAAACTTTACTTAAACTTTATCAACTTTAACGAGCCTACACGCAATATGCAGCATGGATTCACCTTTGGTATTCCTTTTTTCAACAGCTTTATTAATTTTACTGAGAGAGTTGATGGACACATTTAGATTTGACTTGATTCGCATTTGAACGATTTGTGCGTTCAGAGGCGGGTTAGATAGAATGAGACATATCTCTGTTGGCCCGTTCATTGGTTTTTTTAGCCTTTTTAGGTTTTGCTTTAGCAATTTTTTTAATTTGTCCTAATCCAGCCGTCATCTTACCCATCTCACGGGCAGATTCTATAGCAGCGCTGAGCCGTTCGTCGGTGAACGTAGTGCATCCTTCTAGACTTATATGACAGTTTGGGCAAGATTTGAGCCCCGCAAAGTGTTCAGAACAGATGATATGAAAACATTTGCTCAAGGTGACGGGATTCTTGCAAAGCTCGGAGCAGACACCGCATGTGTAATCTTGTTTTACTGCTTCGAGAGCTTTAATGAACTTATTCACTGCGGACGCCGACATTTTTCAAATTGTTACAGCTTTTTTGATGACAGTTGTGCACTATTTACTAACTATGATGTAAAACTTTAAATTTTCGGATTGTTTTCAGTTGATACCGCGTGTTATTTGCATCCGCGTGTCCTACACAGTTATAAAAGCGGGAAAACAATTTTAAAGTGAGTGAATGACAGTGACAGTTTGAGTTTGACACTTGCTTGACGGCCGGGTAGGGCAGCAGACTCATAATTAATTTTCCCCAAGAATAAGGGATTTAATTTTCGATTTAAAAAAACTAGTTCCAACCAGCGCGGATAAAAATATGGTTTAAATGACAAAATCTCAAAGAAACAATATCAAACTTTGTCTAAAACAATCGCACTTCGTAAATTAAACAAACACAAATTATGTTTGTTTTAATTTCAAGTTCCTCGACATTGACACTTTCCTTTGATAATCAACGTATGACAGAGCAACGCCATCTATTATCAGTTATTAAAACAAAACATGGCCGTGAAAACCCCTCAGCCTACACGAAAAGGCTGTCTATTTTGATCGCCATTACCATTTAACCGACGTGAGCCAATTAAAATAAGATTTTAATTTGATTATAACCCAGTTTTACATTGTACAGTTTGACTTTCTGTCCAATTTGACTAGGTATGTATATTCAGATTCATTCTATTCTATCCAGAAATGGAAAATTCACAAAATTTATTCATTAAATTTACCTACCTAAGTAAAGAACCAAGTTTACATATAAGATAGACCGGTAGGTACAGTGACTTTCACATCAGACATATTGCTAAGAACTAGATCAAGGAAGTTGTTATGAACATTTGGTTTGTTGATAAACTAGTTGAGATTAATAATAGATATAAAATCAATCAGGGCATAGCCCAGAGCATTATTATAATTTTAAGAGTCAGCGGTGTTTAAAACATCATCTGAAAAACATTGATAAATAAAAGGTAAGTTAAAGACACCTAGTAAAATGATATTATCAACATCGCCAATACGATTATTAACCATAGGAAAATATGATAGTATATCCATATTAACCGGAGGGGGTAAATAAACTAAGCAGATTGCCAACTTTTTAGATGTGCCTTGATCAGAAAAATCTACAATGACCAATAAATCTTCAAAATTAGGGTGTCTGGTTTCCCAACTGCACATTCTCGTCGATTTTAGTTTATTTGATACGGCTATTAAAGCACCTCCTCCATCTAATTTAGTATTGATAGAAAAGTCTCTATCATGCCGATAGACTACATAGGTATCTTGAGTAAAAAATTTCACTACTAGCACACGATAATCAGTAGACATTATCATTCGAAAAACATCGTCAATTTTAGTCTTTAAACTATTCATTTACATTCTGATAATATATCAAACGTGAGAAGAAATAAATATTTAAATAAAAAAAATTGTAGTATAAAATTGGTGTTGAACCAATAATTTACTTGATGGACTATAAAGACAGAAAGCCAATCACAAACAACCAACTAAGCAGGCAAGGATACCTTCTTCAATCGTACCAGATTTTCGAAAGTCTTAATAAGGGTGGCTTGGCTAAATTCGTCTTGGCAAACAAAGATACGTCCATTACGGACCCATATAAATTAGGGACCTATGTATTAGTTAATGTTATTTGGATGTCGAAAATCATGGAGGATGTTAAATTATATAAGTCAAATATGACTGATCCTTGATCTATAGAGGCTTGAAATTGTAGTAATTTGTGATATACACTTAAATAATTTGTAAGTGTATGTGTGTACCTACTGAATGTGAGAGAGCCAGTATTTGCTTCAGGTGCATTAGTAAAACCACACTTATTATTATTTTATCATTTATTTTTTTTATCTAATACGACAATACAATTAAAATATCTTAATATAATCACCAGGTGGTGAAGTGTGATGACCGCGCTTGCTGTGTACATGTGCGATCTATTCTTTCGGAACGCTTTGTTATACCTCCTTACCTGATTTTGCAGTGGTCCAGTGGCCTATGTATTCCGAAGCCTCAAGAGCATGATGGCAAGGCTTTGCTACATTTCTTCTGCGTCGGTCTCTTGGAATTACCACGACGCATGAGGGCTTTAACAAATTGCTTTATGACCTGTATTGCCCTAGCATGCAGAATGATCGTCAGCAACTAATGGAAACGACGTGCCAGCTATGTGGATCGTGCTTCTGTACAAAGAAGAAAGTTATGGAACATGTAAATTCATGTCACAAGCAACCTAATCCGAACAATAATAGTCTAGAGATGCACAATGTTCGTCCTTCACACTTCCTCACGCGACAATCGATTCTCTGCTTAGTGCGTGAAAATGATGACACCGAGTGGCTTGATGAAACCGACGTTGATCTTCAGTGCCACTTGCAACAAGATGCTTATCCAGTTGTTAGTGTTGAAGAAAGTCTTGCTAATCCGGGGTCCGAGGACAATGTAGGTACCTACATTAAATATGCTCATGTACAATATATGTTTTTCGCATGATTTACAGCATTCCTTTAATATTATTTTTATGCCAGTCAAAAACAACCTGCAACCTTTCTGTCTAGACATTTTTATCAGGGTCCTTAATTTTCTAGAATAAAATTAGATTATACTGTACTGTACTGTGTGTTTTATACATAATATACCTGTATGTAAAGACCTGTTTCTAAAAATTTTAAGATTCCTAGTAGGTACTAAAACATACACGTGATTTGGGGCGGGGGTTAGTCTTAAACCTCACCACGTGTAACCAAGGGGGAGGGCTGAAGGGGTTAAAAATGCTAAAAAAACATCACGTGAATAATGGACAGCCCCATAATCAGCTAATCTTCCTAACTTCTGATTCTTATTGAATAGTGCACTCAGTATGAAACTATAATTGTTTCTTTCACATAAAGATAGCTAGATAAACTGTTTATTGTTAATGCACGGATTTTCCGCACAATCCATACTCTTGACGCAGCCCAATGCCACACTGGAGGAGATGGATGATTTGGCTGACAAACTACAGGAGGTGAACCCTGCACCACCTCAAGTGCGGGTGGTTAGCAATCATAATCAGCCAGGTAATATCAAAACGTTGACACAACTTTACTGGTGGTTAACATAACAAAGCAGGATGCCAACCTAGCCTTATCCACTTATACGAGAGGGAGGTCAACCGATCATACTATTACGTCCAACCAGCTATGTAGGTTTTGATTGAATTTAAATATAAAAAACATTCGCCAATTCAGTTAGACGTATGTATAACTAAAAACTAGGCAAAATATTGCGTCTTAAAAAAATAAAAGGGTAATTTTCTTATTAATAGGGTACTTTTGACTAGAGCCCGCTGGCAACACTGGTTAACCTTAAAATTTGAAGAATCAAACAAAATAAATAGTAAAATTCCGAAGGGCAGGATTAATGAACTGGATGAATATTTAATTTAACCAGTATATATGCTCAATTATAAATAATGCTGTCAATAAAACGATTGCCGACGCTTTCGGCATCAAAAATCCAATCTAAGTTATGTTTTGATTTACGAAATGTCTCTGGAGAAAAAGAAGTAAACAAACATTGTCACAGAAGTTTAGTAAAATTGTGCAGATCATTTTCAGTGTTACATCATTGGACCAGCAAATCCAAAAATCCGGTAAGAAGCAATAACGTGTTTACTAGTTGTTCTTTTAAATAAAATATCTATCATCCATCATCGCAGAGAAAAGCTTAGGTAAGTACTGTGTAAGTGTAGTAATTATAGATTGTGCCTTTTGCCATATTATTCTGCTGGGTGATGACTTTATGTCTGACCTATTTTCTGATCAATGCCCAATGGCAAACCTCGATATATATTCAGGTTTTTGACTTAATTCGTAGGTACTTTAAAAGATTAGACTGTATTATCTAATCATAAGAACTATAATGTACGGCCTGTATAAAGTATCTGAAACCAACACTCATGACTGTTTCAGAAGCATTAGAAATACTGAATAAATTACGGAGTGGATTACTTCTCAATTCCTCACATAATCAAACTATGTAATGCGTACGTATGTGTCAGTGGTAATGAATCCTCAGGGCACAAAATCAGACTCAACTTACCTTTAGGCGCAGTGAGCTTGCAAAACCTCAAAACCAATTTATGAGATATTCATTTTTGAAAATCTGTAATCAAATTCCATAACCACTTGGAAACGATGCTGTTCAGTTTTATAAAGGAAACTCTTCGAACCCTGCTTTTGTAGCTATTAATTTACGTTTGTAGCCAGTTATTGTTATGATTTAAATAAATATTGCTGGACATTTGACACAGCGCTATCTAGCTCCAAACTAAGCAGAGCTTGTACTATAATAAATAAAATAAAATAAAAATTGTTTATTTCAAGCCATTGACTCATAAATAAAATTAAAATTAAATTAATAAAATCAAATTAAACAAAATCAAATCAAAATAAATTAAATCAAATCAAATTAAATCAAACAAAATTAAATTAAATCAAACAAAATTAAATTAAATCAAATAAAATTAATAAAAATAAAATTACACCGAAAAATTTAATTATAATTAAAAAGGCACATACAAACATACACGTTCGCGGACACGAGGGACTATCAGTGACTGGGGCAACGTCCCTTATAAGGGGGTTGCATGGAGGCTTAACCAGTGCCCCAGAAACGGAGAGTCCCACCTGTCCCCAAATGTGCTCAGAATGATGTTGGGGCTACCACGCAGGCGTTTCAAGAGCGACGCACACCGCTTTCTTATAATGGCGTGGAACCCATCCGTGTGCGCCTCACTGAACATACCTGATGCACTGCAGAAACGTGGCAACCCCATCAGCACTCTGAACCCATTGTTATACTGTACGCGCAGCGCGTTGTACGCCCTTTGCGTATAGGCTACCCACAGGCTGCATGTGTAAAGTGACTGACAGTAGGCTTTAAAAAGCGTCACCTTTACCTCCCTGGAACTGCGAGCAAACCTGCGAGCCACCATATTACATCGGACGGCCAACGCCCTGCGCTCTCTCTCTATGTCATCATTGTCCTCTAGGTCCTCGGTGACCCAGTGGCCCAGATACTTGAATCTAGTAACACGCTCGAGAGTAGTTCCGTCTAGATTGATAGGTGGCACATTTTGATAACTTTTGGGGCCAGCCCTAAACACCATAAACTCACTCTTCCTAGCATTATATCTGAGCCCATGGGCCTCCGCATAGGACTCACAAATTTTTAGCAGCCTACGTAGGGCTCCGATCGAAGGGCTCAGTAACACCATATCGTCGGCGTAGCTAATGTTATTTATACAGACCCCATCTATGTGACAGCCAACTTTGGTGCCACTGAGCTCCTCAATTAAACTGTTCATGTACAGATTGAAAAGACCCGGAGAAGAGACACCCCCCTGCCTCACCCCGCACTCCAACCTGTACATATCCGAGTAGGAGTCCGCCCACTTCACTCTATTGGTTTGGTGACTGTACCAGTATCGAAATAGGGACGTCAACTCTCTTGGCAAGTCCGACTCAAGCGCCAGCTTCTCCCACAGTGAATTATATGACACTAGGTCGAATGCCTTGGAAAGGTCCAAATAACAGGCGTACACTGGTGTTTTTCTAGCTGTATAGTACTTAACAGCTTGCTTGAGACATAAAATAGCACTCTCTGTTGATAAGCCTGAACGAAACCCAAATTGAGCATCGTTCAGTTGAACGTGTATGCGTAGGTGTCGATCAAGCAAGCTGTCCAGCACCCTAGCCACAATAGTAGCCAGCGATATAGGCCTGTAGTTGGACATGTCCGAAACATCGCCAGTTTTATTCTTCACTATGGGAACCACCGTTGTGTGCATTAGGTTGTCAGGTAGATATGAATGACTCAGACAAAGATTAAAAAGCAAAGATAGCACCCTCGGTAGATGGACCCCGGCGCACTGCAGGTGTTCGATGCTGAGATAGTCGTAACCTGGAGATTTACCACGAACCATCTTTTTAATTACGGTCCCAACATCTTTGACAGAAAATCTGACCGTCAGTTGGTCAGTACGACACTCATCATCAACCACCGCAGGCGACGACGGTCCTAGGGGCGAGTCAACTTTAAAGTGCGCCTGAAAGGCTCTAGCTATCCCAGCAAGGTCGTGCACACCAGCGACGCTCACGGGAAGGCTCGGCTTCGGACTAAGTTTATTTGTCGATTTCCAAAAGAGTTTAAAGTCCTTGTTGGAGTGGTGTTGTGAGATACTGTCCATTTTAAGTTGTTGCTGGTTGTTTTGACACCATTTCAACTTAGACTTAAAAACTCTTCTGGACTCGACCATCTCATTGTAAACCTGCCCAGCACTAGGTTTACCATAAAGCTGCCACATCTGAAAACAAAGGCGAGACCTCACGTGCGCGGCCCTGACGTGCTTATTCCACCCAGCCACTTGTTTATACTTTTTACGCTTTATTTTGTTAAAACAGCTAGCTGCACCCTCGCTCAGACAATTTACAATATCATTATAAAACTTATCAATTAGCAATTTGTGCGAGCCATCTAAACAATTTTTATCGGCACAGTCTGCACATTCCACTGGAGAATGCATATCCTTTAATTTAGAATTACAATAATTATAATATTTTTCTACTTGAGAGTGATCCCTATCTCCCCAAATTACATTGTTATGGCAATTATCAGAAAACACGATTTTAGGCTTAATCAAATTGATGTTACATTCTATCTGTAAAGGACAATGATCAGACCAGTAGGTATCATATAAAACCCTAACGCCAACAACGGTCTGCCGCGCGGCACCTGTCACAATGCAGTGGTCCAGCCAACGCAGACTGCCATAAACGTCACTCACGAAGGTATATGTATCCGTCGGTAACAGTTCCAAGTCAACGCATGACCAAGTTTGATCAACACAAAAATTTGACAGTTCCACAGCAAACAGCTCACCTGGATGTGCATTATAGTCACCAAGCATATACACAGAGTCCACATTTTGATTTTCTACTATAGCACTAATTTCACTGAGGCACTGTGTAAACTCTGTCAAATTTAGTACGGAGTTGGTAGGCATATAAACCGAGAACAATAGCAATGAGCGGTCGTGAAGCGATACTTTTATTGCGGCAAGCCGTACACTACTACACGGTATGACTGATACACAGGTGAAGAGTGTTTTTCGCCACAGAAGCGCCACGCCTCCATAAGGCCTCCCGCGCAGCACCCCTGCCGATGTATCCACCGCAGATGTAGCAGTGAAAGCAAAGTTTTCATCTATGTTTCCCAGAAATGAGATGTCGTGAGGTAATAACCACGTCTCCTGTAACGCGATCACGTCGTTTGTGCGGCAAAGTCTCCTTACACATTCGACTGACCTTACCACATTTTTACAATTAAAACTGGAGAAGTTGACTGTGTTTATGGTGTTATACATTATGATTTTAATTTATTTACACTGTTGACTCGATTATAATGTTCATAGCCGAGATTAAGGAAGCGGCGAAATGCTATTCCATCTGGCCAGAAATCATCACACAGAAATATATCTTCTTTACTTTTCGGTACAAAAATCTTGTACGCGTCATAATCTTTTGATTTCTTCATATTCATTTTGAACAGCGTCACCTCCACATTGGTCTTATTCTGAACGTATTTTTGTATGTCACACGCGGATACTTCCTTCGCTACGTTGTATATATAAATAGGGGTTTTGACATCTGCTGCTTTGAATTTCTCGTTCGGTTCTGTGGTCGCCTTTCCCCTGTTGCCTATAAAGCGATTTCTCAGCCTCCTTCGCTGAACTTGGATCCAGTTTTCATCCGGGGCCTCCTGTTTCCATACCCCACCGCGTACAGTCTCCGCGACTGTTTTACTCGCGGTAATCTCTCCACTATATTTGACCGGCGCGTCCGTGTGTATTCTGACCGGTGAGTGGGTTGGCTGCGCATGAGTCAACGCCTCGTCACTACTCGTGTTCGTTCGCTCTGTGCACTGAGGGCTCTCGGGCATCCTCGTCATCGGCTCGGGCGCCGTCGTCACCCGCTTCGGTTCGGTTGCGGCCACCCGACCGGTTCGAATTAGCTCGCTCACAGCTGATGCATTTGTTTGCTGTCCGTTAGATAATTGCGTTTGTTGCGCGGAACTACCCTCTATTGAAAAATTGCTTTCAGAAATACTCCGATAATCTCTTGGCGCCGGAGGAGTTGGCTGTTGATTATTAGGAGTTGATACTTCATTATGCAGAGGTGGTAATCCCATTGGTCCACTATCATAAGTAGAACTGTTCAATAAATACGCACCGCGTTTCGTATTGACGTTCCCCCTGAAGTTATTCACAATCGAGGCTTTCTTTAGTGATTCTAGGTCCGATCTGATGTCATTTAATTCACTAGTAGTAGCATATTTTTCTTTGATGATCTGAATTTCATTTTGCATTCTTAGAAGATCTTTCAATAGTCGTGTTACGTCAACATGGTCAAATAAAACCGGCGGCAACTTTTGTAGATCCCTAGCTACAAATATAGGAAAATCTTCAGGGTCGGATTCTTTGATCACTGTGATAATGTCATCGATATCACGTAGTGTCTTTCCTTGCCTTTTTCGGATTTTCTTGCGCCTTGCCGTGGGTAATGAGTCAAATAACAGATTCTTTGCACTTACAATATCACTTTCAGAGAAAGCACTAACACAAATACGACTTATGCTTTCTTCGTCCATCACGTCGACTTTATTGCAGATAAATGCAAGCACCTCGTTTATTACAACGTTGCAATTTGGACATTTCACAACATTAGACGACATCGTAAATTACAATGCCTTTCAGTTACACACGATACGCACGACACGACCGTTGGCTAGCGAGCGGCGGGCTGAACTATGGGAACCAGATAACTGATAAAATACTTATATACTTTTTTTTTGTAAATCTATACTTATAATATATAGAAAAAACCCAGACACGGAACAAATATCTGTAGATCATGCAAACATTTGTTCCGCGGCAGGTGGAATATATATATGTATATATATATTGACCCCAATGACCGTGATACGTAAATTATGAGTGAATTTATCTATATAAAATTATGAGTGTTTGTCTTCGAACTTAAAGGATAGGAAGCGATTTACTAAGGGGTTTGGGGCAATTCTTGTATTGCGGTTCGTAATACTAATACTTCTACGGCGTTTATAGATCAATTGTTTGTGTTTGTAGGTGGAGTGTTTGGCGTACTAGATGAGGTACGTCTGATAAATGTTGTCAGAAGAAAGCAGCACATACAAGAGATGCAGGTTCTGCAGCACAAGAAAATAAGAGAAAAGAACGAGAATGAAATTCTCCTCTTGTAATGTACCCCTGTGTATTAGGGGCTGTTTCAAAAATTTCCATACAGCAGAAACAAGCTAGAAACTGACTGATAGACCATGCGCGCAGAGGGCGCCGTGCCTTAGAGCGCTATCACTCTAGCGCTATGAAAGAGAGTACAAAGCAAGACGAGTGTGCAGCGAGCTCGCCACAAAAATTGTGATGAATAAATACTCTATTATCTATTTAAATGTTATGTGAGGATTGTGATATTAAATACTATAATATAGGTACTGATGTTACCAAATAAATAAGTATTGTATTTATAAAAATTTTCATAATTTCTTAAAATAAAACTGTAGTTTCACAAAAAGTGGTTTTATTGGCTTAAAATTTTGCGTACAAACTAAATCAGAAATAAAGCCAGGGCAACCAGCTAGTTCAAAAATATATCAATGTGACACCAGACAATGGGAGTTATAGTTCCCACTTAAACAATTTAGGTGAGCGCATTAACAGACAACTGAAGCTCTACTTCACACCAAAAAAAGGTCGCTTCCCCCCCCATTTATCCCCCTTTTTATGGATTTTTGAAATCTATGACTCAAACTTACCCTAAAACCGATAAGTATTAGTTTTCCATTTACCCTTCCACAGGTTCGCATTTGAATAAGGGTTAATAATTTCAGGCAAGTTATAGGGTTCCTTCACTTTGTACATATTCAAATATAACGATTTAATGGTTCTCTGATGCCAATATTCTCCACTATATTGTTTTTTTTTTATATGGTTTTGCAGCGTCTGCAAAATTGTACATGGGTCGTTGTTTAGTGACATTATAGTATCGAAACTTTCATTTAAAATTAACAGCAAATCCTATAGTGCAACATGGGAAATATTAATTTTTTAACAACCAATCTTTAATTATTTTTTTCAAAGTTATTTTTTAATTATTTATTAGAAGGATCATCTCCTTCGTCTGAGCTGCTAATTGGCAATAAATCGAAAAACAATTGTAAGGAACCTTGTTGCTCAATATAATTCCCTTGCTCGGGCTTGACCAATAGATGTAGTAGCATTTGCCTCTACATGAGGCATTTTACTATATTATGTAAAAGCGTATTTTTTTTTCATAACCACAGCATAACTATTATCAACGGAACCCTGTTGAATATCACCATTACTGGCCTCTACTCTTGACTCCAAAAACGGTTTCGCTTCGTTAATAACAGTCTAAATACCACCTATAGGCCTAAGTTTGTTCCTTATCTCATATAAATATTGACATCTTAACTTTTCCTCGACTACGGCAGTATTTTGAGCTTTGTATGGTTCTTCTAGATTTCTTCGTGGTGGAGTTATAAGGGAAACTTCCATTTTGACTAAAACCCATTTATTTCAGAATAGAAGCCATTACATAAAAAAAGTAATTAACTACAAAAACTTTAGCTATTGACGGATTCTCCAGGTCTCCAGATGCTGGTATCCAGATGGGCGGTACAGCCTGATTTCTGGCTGTACGGACTTAGATAAACGCTCATAACTTCTGAACTGTTGAACTACTAATTCAGGGAATATGATTTTCGGGAACTACAAATTCTTAGCTATAAGTTGACATGGAAACCAGATCCCTAGCGAGTGGGGCCCAACGTTCTGATGTCAATATATAAAAAACCGTTAACGACAAACGAATACATTATAAATCAGAAGTAGTACTCTAAGCTTTAAAATTACCTGCAATCAACACATAAAGTTGGGCTTCTAACTAAATATAGTAGGCGTTGTCAGTCTATGGATTATGCAGCTCATATTTCTCCATACATTCAATACAAAACATACAAATACAAAAATCTTTATTGAACAATTTAACAGTTTGGTACTTATCTTTAAATATAATATAATGGCAACAATTTACAAGCTTCCCTCCTTTTATAGCGTGGTATGGAACTAAGATTCTTGCTCGGGTATGGATTCAGAATTCGGGACTCTACTTAAGACGACTCCTCCTCCATCGGTAATCAGTTTAGTCAGAATAGGCTTTGACATGATTAGATCTTTTGTTATCTTATATGCAGTCAAGAAGTTGTATAGAGAAGTGACAGCCATCGAAAAGTCCTGGCAATTGCTTGTATTTGTTATGTTGAGCTTTTTTCAGTCCTTGATACATCTTTGCACCGATACCCTTTACTTCGTATTTATCAAAAGGTTCTAATTTAGCTTTTGTTGTTTTTGTGAGCCATTGTGATGACAGTATCCATATTGAACCTAATATTCCTTGTAAGACATCCACACGTGAGAGGCACATGCCATCATCCTTCATATCCACGATCAAATGTGTGACTTTTTTGGTAAATTCCACCTCTATATGCATATTACGTGATGTTTGACCAATGTCTTCAATTCAATTTACTGTGTACAGACCGGAACTTAGACACATAGTGGATATGGATATCCTCCAGGCCTAACTCTGTGTATAACATAGAAATACAACTGATGTTTACGCTCTGTGTCTGTAAGATGTTATCAGCAGCATTGTGTATCAGATTCTTCATATCGGCATTGGCTAACTGAAATGGTGTCTCTCCTTTGCAGTTCCGGACCTCAATATCTGCTCTGTTCATAACCAATTCCTTGATGATATCCTCCTGTGTGTATTGAACAGCTTCACGTAACGGGGCTCATTCCCCTGTCCTAGGATATTGATTAACGTGTTATGCTGCACCAGAAGTATGACTATATCTAATCAACTTTAACTAAACTACTTAAACTTTACTTAAACTTTATCAACTTTAACGAGCCTACACGCAATATGCAGCATGGATTCACCTTTGGTATTCCTTTTTTCAACAGCTTTATTAATTTTACTGAGAGAGTTGATGGACACATTTAGATTTGACTTGATTCGCATTTGAACGATTTGTGCGTTCAGAGGCGGGTTAGATAGAATGAGACATATCTCTGTTGGCCCGTTCATTGGTTTTTTTAGCCTTTTTAGGTTTTGCTTTAGCAATTTTTTTAATTTGTCCTAATCCAGCCGTCATCTTACCCATCTCACGGGCAGATTCTATAGCAGCGCTGAGCCGTTCGTCGGTGAACGTAGTGCATCCTTCTAGACTTATATGACAGTTTGGGCAAGATTTGAGCCCCGCAAAGTGTTCAGAACAGATGATATGAAAACATTTGCTCAAGGTGACGGGATTCTTGCAAAGCTCGGAGCAGACACCGCATGTGTAATCTTGTTTTACTGCTTCGAGAGCTTTAATGAACTTATTCACTGCGGACGCCGACATTTTTCAAATTGTTACAGCTTTTTTGATGACAGTTGTGCACTATTTACTAACTATGATGTAAAACTTTAAATTTTCGGATTGTTTTCAGTTGATACCGCGTGTTATTTGCATCCGCGTGTCCTACACAGTTATAAAAGCGGGAAAACAATTTTAAAGTGAGTGAATGACAGTGACAGTTTGAGTTTGACACTTGCTTGACGGCCGGGTAGGGCAGCAGACTCATAATTAATTTTCCCCAAGAATAAGGGATTTAATTTTCGATTTAAAAAAACTAGTTCCAACCAGCGCGGATAAAAATATGGTTTAAATGACAAAATCTCAAAGAAACAATATCAAACTTTGTCTAAAACAATCGCACTTCGTAAATTAAACAAACACAAATTATGTTTGTTTTAATTTCAAGTTCCTCGACATTGACACTTTCCTTTGATAATCAACGTATGACAGAGCAACGCCATCTATTATCAGTTATTAAAACAAAACATGGCCGTGAAAACCCCTCAGCCTACACGAAAAGGCTGTCTATTTTGATCGCCATTACCATTTAACCGACGTGAGCCAATTAAAATAAGATTTTAATTTGATTATAACCCAGTTTTACATTGTACAGTTTGACTTTCTGTCCAATTTGACTAGGTATGTATATTCAGATTCATTCTATTCTATCCAGAAATGGAAAATTCACAAAATTTATTCATTAAATTTACCTACCTAAGTAAAGAACCAAGTTTACATATAAGATAGACCGGTAGGTACAGTGACTTTCACATCAGACATATTGCTAAGAACTAGATCAAGGAAGTTGTTATGAACATTTGGTTTGTTGATAAACTAGTTGAGATTAATAATAGATATAAAATCAATCAGGGCATAGCCCAGAGCATTATTATAATTTTAAGAGTCAGCGGTGTTTAAAACATCATCTGAAAAACATTGATAAATAAAAGGTAAGTTAAAGACACCTAGTAAAATGATATTATCAACATCGCCAATACGATTATTAACCATAGGAAAATATGATAGTATATCCATATTAACCGGAGGGGGTAAATAAACTAAGCAGATTGCCAACTTTTTAGATGTGCCTTGATCAGAAAAATCTACAATGACCAATAAATCTTCAAAATTAGGGTGTCTGGTTTCCCAACTGCACATTCTCGTCGATTTTAGTTTATTTGATACGGCTATTAAAGCACCTCCTCCATCTAATTTAGTATTGATAGAAAAGTCTCTATCATGCCGATAGACTACATAGGTATCTTGAGTCAAAAATTTCACTACTAGCACACGATAATCAGTAGACATTATCATTCGAAAAACATCGTCAATTTTAGTCTTTAAACTATTCATTTACATTCTGATAATATATCAAACGTGAGAAGAAATAAATATTTAAATAAAAAAAATTGTAGTATAAAATTGGTGTTGAACCAATAATTTACTTGATGGACTATAAAGACAGAAAGCCAATCACAAACAACCAACTAAGCAGGCAAGGATACCTTCTTCAATCGTACCAGATTTTCGAAAGTCTTAATAAGGGTGGCTTGGCTAAATTCGTCTTGGCAAACAAAGATACGTCCATTACGGACCCATATAAATTAGGGACCTATGTATTAGTTAATGTTATTTGGATGTCGAAAATCATGGAGGATGTTAAATTATATAAGTCAAATATGACTGATCCTTGATCTATAGAGGCTTGAAATTGTAGTAATTTGTGATATACACTTAAATAATTTGTAAGTGTATGTGTGTACCTACTGAATGTGAGAGAGCCAGTATTTGCTTCAGGTGCATTAGTAAAACCACACTTATTATTATTTTATCATTTATTTTTTTTATCTAATACGACAATACAATTAAAATATCTTAATATAATCACCAGGTGGTGAAGTGTGATGACCGCGCTTGCTGTGTACATGTGCGATCTATTCTTTCGGAACGCTTTGTTATACCTCCTTACCTGATTTTGCAGTGGTCCAGTGGCCTATGTATTCCGAAGCCTCAAGAGCATGATGGCAAGGCTTTGCTACATTTCTTCTGCGTCGGTCTCTTGGAATTACCACGACGCATGAGGGCTTTAACAAATTGCTTTATGACCTGTATTGCCCTAGCATGCAGAATGATCGTCAGCAACTAATGGAAACGACGTGCCAGCTATGTGGATCGTGCTTCTGTACAAAGAAGAAAGTTATGGAACATGTAAATTCATGTCACAAGCAACCTAATCCGAACAATAATAGTCTAGAGATGCACAATGTTCGTCCTTCACACTTCCTCACGCGACAATCGATTCTCTGCTTAGTGCGTGAAAATGATGACACCGAGTGGCTTGATGAAACCGACGTTGATCTTCAGTGCCACTTGCAACAAGATGCTTATCCAGTTGTTAGTGTTGAAGAAAGTCTTGCTAATCCGGGGTCCGAGGACAATGTAGGTACCTACATTAAATATGCTCATGTACAATATATGTTTTTCGCATGATTTACAGCATTCCTTTAATATTATTTTTATGCCAGTCAAAAACAACCTGCAACCTTTCTGTCTAGACATTTTTATCAGGGTCCTTAATTTTCTAGAATAAAATTAGATTATACTGTACTGTACTGTGTGTTTTATACATAATATACCTGTATGTAAAGACCTGTTTCTAAAAATTTTAAGATTCCTAGTAGGTACTAAAACATACACGTGATTTGGGGCGGGGGTTAGTCTTAAACCTCACCACGTGTAACCAAGGGGGAGGGCTGAAGGGGTTAAAAATGCTAAAAAAACATCACGTGAATAATGGACAGCCCCATAATCAGCTAATCTTCCTAACTTCTGATTCTTATTGAATAGTGCACTCAGTATGAAACTATAATTGTTTCTTTCACATAAAGATAGCTAGATAAACTGTTTATTGTTAATGCACGGATTTTCCGCACAATCCATACTCTTGACGCAGCCCAATGCCACACTGGAGGAGATGGATGATTTGGCTGACAAACTACAGGAGGTGAACCCTGCACCACCTCAAGTGCGGGTGGTTAGCAATCATAATCAGCCAGGTAATATCAAAACGTTGACACAACTTTACTGGTGGTTAACATAACAAAGCAGGATGCCAACCTAGCCTTATCCACTTATACGAGAGGGAGGTCAACCGATCATACTATTACGTCCAACCAGCTATGTAGGTTTTGATTGAATTTAAATATAAAAAACATTCGCCAATTCAGTTAGACGTATGTATAACTAAAAACTAGGCAAAATATTGCGTCTTAAAAAAATAAAAGGGTAATTTTCTTATTAATAGGGTACTTTTGACTAGAGCCCGCTGGCAACACTGGTTAACCTTAAAATTTGAAGAATCAAACAAAATAAATAGTAAAATTCCGAAGGGCAGGATTAATGAACTGGATGAATATTTAATTTAACCAGTATATATGCTCAATTATAAATAATGCTGTCAATAAAACGATTGCCGACGCTTTCGGCATCAAAAATCCAATCTAAGTTATGTTTTGATTTACGAAATGTCTCTGGAGAAAAAGAAGTAAACAAACATTGTCACAGAAGTTTAGTAAAATTGTGCAGATCATTTTCAGTGTTACATCATTGGACCAGCAAATCCAAAAATCCGGTAAGAAGCAATAACGTGTTTACTAGTTGTTCTTTTAAATAAAATATCTATCATCCATCATCGCAGAGAAAAGCTTAGGTAAGTACTGTGTAAGTGTAGTAATTATAGATTGTGCCTTTTGCCATATTATTCTGCTGGGTGATGACTTTATGTCTGACCTATTTTCTGATCAATGCCCAATGGCAAACCTCGATATATATTCAGGTTTTTGACTTAATTCGTAGGTACTTTAAAAGATTAGACTGTATTATCTAATCATAAGAACTATAATGTACGGCCTGTATAAAGTATCTGAAACCAACACTCATGACTGTTTCAGAAGCATTAGAAATACTGAATAAATTACGGAGTGGATTACTTCTCAATTCCTCACATAATCAAACTATGTAATGCGTACGTATGTGTCAGTGGTAATGAATCCTCAGGGCACAAAATCAGACTCAACTTACCTTTAGGCGCAGTGAGCTTGCAAAACCTCAAAACCAATTTATGAGATATTCATTTTTGAAAATCTGTAATCAAATTCCATAACCACTTGGAAACGATGCTGTTCAGTTTTATAAAGGAAACTCTTCGAACCCTGCTTTTGTAGCTATTAATTTACGTTTGTAGCCAGTTATTGTTATGATTTAAATAAATATTGCTGGACATTTGACACAGCGCTATCTAGCTCCAAACTAAGCAGAGCTTGTACTATGGGAACCAGATAACTGATAAAATACTTATATACTTTTTTTTTGTAAATCTATACTTATAATATATAGAAAAAACCCAGACACGGAACAAATATCTGTAGATCATGCAAACATTTGTTCCGCGGCAGGTGGAATATATATATGTATATATATATTGACCCCAATGACCGTGATACGTAAATTATGAGTGAATTTATCTATATAAAATTATGAGTGTTTGTCTTCGAACTTAAAGGATAGGAAGCGATTTACTAAGGGGTTTGGGGCAATTCTTGTATTGCGGTTCGTAATACTAATACTTCTACGGCGTTTATAGATCAATTGTTTGTGTTTGTAGGTGGAGTGTTTGGCGTACTAGATGAGGTACGTCTGATAAATGTTGTCAGAAGAAAGCAGCACATACAAGAGATGCAGGTTCTGCAGCACAAGAAAATAAGAGAAAAGAACGAGAATGAAATTCTCCTCTTGTAATGTACCCCTGTGTATTAGGGGCTGTTTCAAAAATTTCCATACAGCAGAAACAAGCTAGAAACTGACTGATAGACCATGCGCGCAGAGGGCGCCGTGCCTTAGAGCGCTATCACTCTAGCGCTATGAAAGAGAGTACAAAGCAAGACGAGTGTGCAGCGAGCTCGCCACAAAAATTGTGATGAATAAATACTCTATTATCTATTTAAATGTTATGTGAGGATTGTGATATTAAATACTATAATATAGGTACTGATGTTACCAAATAAATAAGTATTGTATTTATAAAAATTTTCATAATTTCTTAAAATAAAACTGTAGTTTTACAAAAAGTGGTTTTATTGGCTTAAAATTTTGCGTACAAACTAAATCAGAAATAAAGCCAGGGCAACCAGCTAGTTCAAAAATATATCAATGTGACACCAGACAATGGGAGTTATAGTTCCCACTTAAACAATTTAGGTGAGCGCATTAACAGACAACTGAAGCTCTACTTCACACCAAAAAAAGGTCGCTTCCCCCCCCATTTATCCCCCTTTTTATGGATTTTTGAAATCTATGACTCAAACTTACCCTAAAACCGATAAGTATTAGTTTTCCATTTACCCTTCCACAGGTTCGCATTTGAATAAGGGTTAATAATTTCAGGCAAGTTATAGGGTTCCTTCACTTTGTACATATTCAAATATAACGATTTAATGGTTCTCTGATGCCAATATTCTCCACTATATTGTTTTTTTTTTATATGGTTTTGCAGCGTCTGCAAAATTGTACATGGGTCGTTGTTTAGTGACATTATAGTATCGAAACTTTCATTTAAAATTAACAGCAAATCCTATAGTGCAACATGGGAAATATTAATTTTTTAACAACCAATCTTTAATTATTTTTTTCAAAGTTATTTTTTAATTATTTATTAGAAGGATCATCTCCTTCGTCTGAGCTGCTAATTGGCAATAAATCGAAAAACAATTGTAAGGAACCTTGTTGCTCAATATAATTCCCTTGCTCGGGCTTGACCAATAGATGTAGTAGCATTTGCCTCTACATGAGGCATTTTACTATATTATGTAAAAGCGTATTTTTTTTTCATAACCACAGCATAACTATTATCAACGGAACCCTGTTGAATATCACCATTACTGGCCTCTACTCTTGACTCCAAAAACGGTTTCGCTTCGTTAATAACAGTCTAAATACCACCTATAGGCCTAAGTTTGTTCCTTATCTCATATAAATATTGACATCTTAACTTTTCCTCGACTACGGCAGTATTTTGAGCTTTGTATGGTTCTTCTAGATTTCTTCGTGGTGGAGTTATAAGGGAAACTTCCATTTTGACTAAAACCCATTTATTTCAGAATAGAAGCCATTACATAAAAAAAGTAATTAACTACAAAAACTTTAGCTATTGACGGATTCTCCAGGTCTCCAGATGCTGGTATCCAGATGGGCGGTACAGCCTGATTTCTGGCTGTACGGACTTAGATAAACGCTCATAACTTCTGAACTGTTGAACTACTAATTCAGGGAATATGATTTTCGGGAACTACAAATTCTTAGCTATAAGTTGACATGGAAACCAGATCCCTAGCGAGTGGGGCCCAACGTTCTGATGTCAATATATAAAAAACCGTTAACGACAAACGAATACATTATAAATCAGAAGTAGTACTCTAAGCTTTAAAATTACCTGCAATCAACACATAAAGTTGGGCTTCTAACTAAATATAGTAGGCTTTGTCAGTCTATGGATTATGCAGCTCATATTTCTCCATACATTCAATACAAAACATACAAATACAAAAATCTTTATTGAACAATTTAACAGTTTGGTACTTATCTTTAAATATAATATAATGGCAACAGTTTACAAGCTTCCCTCCTTTTATAGCGTGGTATGGAACTAAGATTCTTGCTCGGGTATGGATTCAGAATTCGGGACTCTACTTAAGACGACTCCTCCTCCATCGGTAATCAGTTTAGTCAGAATAGGCTTTGACATGATTAGATCTTTTGTTATCTTATATGCAGTCAAGAAGTTGTATAGAGAAGTGACAGCCATCGAAAAGTCCTGGCAATTGCTTGTATTTGTTATGTTGAGCTTTTTTCAGTCCTTGATACATCTTTGCACCGATACCCTTTACTTCGTATTTATCAAAAGGTTCTAATTTAGCTTTTGTTGTTTTTGTGAGCCATTGTGATGACAGTATCCATATTGAACCTAATATTCCTTGTAAGACATCCACACGTGAGAGGCACATGCCATCATCCTTCATATCCACGATCAAATGTGTGACTTTTTTGGTAAATTCCACCTCTATATGCATATTACGTGATGTTTGACCAATGTCTTCAATTCAATTTACTGTGTACAGACCGGAACTTAGACACATAGTGGATATGGATATCCTCCAGGCCTAACTCTGTGTATAACATAGAAATACAACTGATGTTTACGCTCTGTGTCTGTAAGATGTTATCAGCAGCATTGTGTATCAGATTCTTCATATCGGCATTGGCTAACTGAAATGGTGTCTCTCCTTTGCAGTTCCGGACCTCAATATCTGCTCTGTTCATAACCAATTCCTTGATGATATCCTCCTGTGTGTATTGAACAGCTTCACGTAACGGGGCTCATTCCCCTGTCCTAGGATATTGATTAACGTGTTATGCTGCACCAGAAGTATGACTATATCTAATCAACTTTAACTAAACTACTTAAACTTTACTTAAACTTTATCAACTTTAACGAGCCTACACGCAATATGCAGCATGGATTCACCTTTGGTATTCCTTTTTTCAACAGCTTTATTAATTTTACTGAGAGAGTTGATGGACACATTTAGATTTGACTTGATTCGCATTTGAACGATTTGTGCGTTCAGAGGCGGGTTAGATAGAATGAGACATATCTCTGTTGGCCCGTTCATTGGTTTTTTTAGCCTTTTTAGGTTTTGCTTTAGCAATTTTTTTAATTTGTCCTAATCCAGCCGTCATCTTACCCATCTCACGGGCAGATTCTATAGCAGCGCTGAGCCGTTCGTCGGTGAACGTAGTGCATCCTTCTAGACTTATATGACAGTTTGGGCAAGATTTGAGCCCCGCAAAGTGTTCAGAACAGATGATATGAAAACATTTGCTCAAGGTGACGGGATTCTTGCAAAGCTCGGAGCAGACACCGCATGTGTAATCTTGTTTTACTGCTTCGAGAGCTTTAATGAACTTATTCACTGCGGACGCCGACATTTTTCAAATTGTTACAGCTTTTTTGATGACAGTTGTGCACTATTTACTAACTATGATGTAAAACTTTAAATTTTCGGATTGTTTTCAGTTGATACCGCGTGTTATTTGCATCCGCGTGTCCTACACAGTTATAAAAGCGGGAAAACAATTTTAAAGTGAGTGAATGACAGTGACAGTTTGAGTTTGACACTTGCTTGACGGCCGGGTAGGGCAGCAGACTCATAATTAATTTTCCCCAAGAATAAGGGATTTAATTTTCGATTTAAAAAAACTAGTTCCAACCAGCGCGGATAAAAATATGGTTTAAATGACAAAATCTCAAAGAAACAATATCAAACTTTGTCTAAAACAATCGCACTTCGTAAATTAAACAAACACAAATTATGTTTGTTTTAATTTCAAGTTCCTCGACATTGACACTTTCCTTTGATAATCAACGTATGACAGAGCAACGCCATCTATTATCAGTTATTAAAACAAAACATGGCCGTGAAAACCCCTCAGCCTACACGAAAAGGCTGTCTATTTTGATCGCCATTACCATTTAACCGACGTGAGCCAATTAAAATAAGATTTTAATTTGATTATAACCCAGTTTTACATTGTACAGTTTGCCTTTCTGTCCAATTTGACTAGGTATGTATATTCAGATTCATTCTATTTTATCCAGAAATTGAAAATTCACAAAATTTATTC
This sequence comes from Philereme transversata, assembly GCA_963924445.1. Taxonomy (NCBI): domain Eukaryota; kingdom Metazoa; phylum Arthropoda; class Insecta; order Lepidoptera; family Geometridae; genus Philereme; species Philereme transversata. The sequence continues at coordinate 22,162,178 of OZ004348.1, read as the reverse complement.
ATCAAATTTACCTACCTAAGTAAAGAACCAAGTTTACATATAAGATAGACCGGTAGGTACAGTGACTTTCACATCAGACATATTGCTAAGAACTAGATCAAGGAAGTTGTTATGAACATTTGGTTTGTTGATAAACTAGTTGAGATTAATAATAGATATAAAATCAATCAGGGCATAGCCCAGAGCATTATTATAATTTTAAGAGTCAGCGGTGTTTAAAACATCATCTGAAAAACATTGATAAATAAAAGGTAAGTTAAAGACACCTAGTAAAATGATATTATCAACATCGCCAATACGATTATTAACCATAGGAAAATATGATAGTATATCCATATTAACCGGAGGGGGTAAATAAACTAAGCAGATTGCCAACTTTTTAGATGTGCCTTGATCAGAAAAATCTACAATGACCAATAAATCTTCAAAATTAGGGTGTCTGGTTTCCCAACTGCACATTCTCGTCGATTTTAGTTTATTTGATACGGCTATTAAAGCACCTCCTCCATCTAATTTAGTATTGATAGAAAAGTCTCTATCATGCCGATAGACTACATAGGTATCTTGAGTCAAAAATTTCACTACTAGCACACGATAATCAGTAGACATTATCATTCGAAAAACATCGTCAATTTTAGTCTTTAAACTATTCATTTACATTCTGATAATATATCAAACGTGAGAAGAAATAAATATTTAAATAAAAAAAATTGTAGTATAAAATTGGTGTTGAACCAATAATTTACTTGATGGACTATAAAGACAGAAAGCCAATCACAAACAACCAACTAAGCAGGCAAGGATACCTTCTTCAATCGTACCAGATTTTCGAAAGTCTTAATAAGGGTGGCTTGGCTAAATTCGTCTTGGCAAACAAAGATACGTCCATTACGGACCCATATAAATTAGGGACCTATGTATTAGTTAATGTTATTTGGATGTCGAAAATCATGGAGGATGTTAAATTATATAAGTCAAATATGACTGATCCTTGATCTATAGAGGCTTGAAATTGTAGTAATTTGTGATATACACTTAAATAATTTGTAAGTGTATGTGTGTACCTACTGAATGTGAGAGAGCCAGTATTTGCTTCAGGTGCATTAGTAAAACCACACTTATTATTATTTTATCATTTATTTTTTTTATCTAATACGACAATACAATTAAAATATCTTAATATAATCACCAGGTGGTGAAGTGTGATGACCGCGCTTGCTGTGTACATGTGCGATCTATTCTTTCGGAACGCTTTGTTATACCTCCTTACCTGATTTTGCAGTGGTCCAGTGGCCTATGTATTCCGAAGCCTCAAGAGCATGATGGCAAGGCTTTGCTACATTTCTTCTGCGTCGGTCTCTTGGAATTACCACGACGCATGAGGGCTTTAACAAATTGCTTTATGACCTGTATTGCCCTAGCATGCAGAATGATCGTCAGCAACTAATGGAAACGACGTGCCAGCTATGTGGATCGTGCTTCTGTACAAAGAAGAAAGTTATGGAACATGTAAATTCATGTCACAAGCAACCTAATCCGAACAATAATAGTCTAGAGATGCACAATGTTCGTCCTTCACACTTCCTCACGCGACAATCGATTCTCTGCTTAGTGCGTGAAAATGATGACACCGAGTGGCTTGATGAAACCGACGTTGATCTTCAGTGCCACTTGCAACAAGATGCTTATCCAGTTGTTAGTGTTGAAGAAAGTCTTGCTAATCCGGGGTCCGAGGACAATGTAGGTACCTACATTAAATATGCTCACGTACAATATATGTTTTTCGCATGATTTACAGCATTCCTTTAATATTATTTTTATGCCAGTCAAAAACAACCTGCAACCTTTCTGTCTAGACATTTTTATCAGGGTCCTTAATTTTCTAGAATAAAATTAGATTATACTGTACTGTACTGTGTGTTTTATACATAATATACCTGTATGTAAAGATGTAAAGACCTGTTTCTAAAAATTTTAAGATTCCTAGTAGGTACTAAAACATACACGTGATTTGGGGCGGGGGTTAGTCTTAAACCTCATCACGTGTAACCAAGGGGGAGGGCTGAAGGGGTTAAAAATGCTAAAAAAACATCACGTGAATAATGGACAGCCCCATAATCAGCTAATCTTCCTAACTTCTGATTCTTATTGAATAGTGCACTCAGTATGAAACTATAATTGTTTCTTTCACATAAAGATAGCTAGATAAACTGTTTATTGTTAATGCACGGATTTTCCGCACAATCCATACTCTTGACGCAGCCCAATGCCACACTGGAGGAGATGGATGATTTGGCTGACAAACTACAGGAGGTGAACCCTGCACCACCTCAAGTGCGGGTGGTTAGCAATCATAATCAGCCAGGTAATATCAAAACGTTGACACAACTTTACTGGTGGTTAACATAACAAAGCAGGATGCCAACCTAGCCTTATCCACTTATACGAGAGGGAGGTCAACCGATCATACTATTACGTCCAACCAGCTATGTAGGTTTTGATTGAATTTAAATATAAAAAACATTCGCCAATTCAGTTAGACGTATGTATAACTAAAAACTAGGCAAAATATTGCGTCTTAAAAAAATAAAAGGGTAATTTTCTTATTAATAGGGTACTTTTGACTAGAGCCCGCTGGCAACACTGGTTAACCTTAAAATTTGAAGAATCAAACAAAATAAATAGTAAAATTCCGAAGGGCAGGATTAATGAACTGGATGAATATTTAATTTAACCAGTATATATGCTCAATTATAAATAATGCTGTCAATAAAACGATTGCCGACGCTTTCGGCATCAAAAATCCAATCTAAGTTTTGTTTTGATTTACGAAATGTCTCTGGAGAGAAAGAAGTAAACAAACACTGTCACAGAAGTTTAGTAAAATTGTGCAGATCATTTTCAGTGTTACATCATTGGACCAGCAAATCCAAAAATCCGGTAAGAAGCAATAACGTGTTTACTAGTTGTTCTTTTAAATAAAATATCTATCATCCATCATCGCAGAGAAAAGCTTAGGTACTGTGTAAGTGTAGTAATTATAGATTGTGCCTTTTGCCATATTATTCTGCTGGGTGATGACTTTATGTCTGACCTATTTTCTGATCAATGCCCAATGGCAAACCTCGATATATATTCAGGTTTTTGACTTAATTCGTAGGTACTTTAAAAGATTAGACTGTATTATCTAATCATAAGAACTATAATGTACGGCCTGTATAAAGTATCTGAAACCAACACTCATGACTGTTTCAGAAGCATTAGAAATACTGAATAAATTACGGAGTGGATTACTTCTCAATTCCTCACATAATCAAACTATGTAATGCGTACGTATGTGTCAGTGGTAATGAATCCTCAGGGCACAAAATCAGACTCAACTTACCTTTAGGCGCAGTGAGCTTGCAAAACCTCAAAACCAATTTATGAGATATTCATTTTTGAAAATCTGTAATCAAATTCCATAACCACTTGGAAACGATGCTGTTCAGTTTTATAAAGGAAACTCTTCGAACCCTGCTTTTGTAGCTATTAATTTACGTTTGTAGCCAGTTATTGTTATGATTTAAATAAATATTGCTGGACATTTGACACAGCGCTATCTAGCTCCAAACTAAGCAGAGCTTGTACTATTGGAACCAGATAACTGATAAAATACTTATATACTTTTTTTTTGTAAATCTATACTTATAATATATAGAAAAAACCCAGACACGGAACAAATATCTGTAGATCATGCAAACATTTGTTCCGCGGCAGGTGGAATATATATATGTATATATATATTGACCCCAATGACCGTGATACGTAAATTATGAGTGAATTTATCTATATAAAATTATGAGTGTTTGTCTTCGAACTTAAAGGATAGGAAGCGATTTACTAAGGGGTTTGGGGCAATTCTTGTATTGCGGTTCGTAATACTAATACTTCTACGGCGTTTATAGATCAATTGTTTGTGTTTGTAGGTGGAGTGTTTGGCGTACTAGATGAGGTACGTCTGATAAATGTTGTCAGAAGAAAGCAGCACATACAAGAGATGCAGGTTCTGCAGCACAAGAAAATAAGAGAAAAGAACGAGAATGAAATTCTCCTCTTGTAATGTACCCCTGTGTATTAGGGGCTGTTTCAAAAATTTCCATACAGCAGAAACAAGCTAGAAACTGACTGATAGACCATGCGCGCAGAGGGCGCCGTGCCTTAGAGCGCTATCACTCTAGCGCTATGAAAGAGAGTACAAAGCAAGACGAGTGTGCAGCGAGCTCGCCACAAAAATTGTGATGAATAAATACTCTATTATCTATTTAAATGTTATGTGAGGATTGTGATATTAAATACTATAATATAGGTACTGATGTTACCAAATAAATAAGTATTGTATTTATAAAAATTTTCATAATTTCTTAAAATAAAACTGTAGTTTTACAAAAAGTGGTTTTATTGGCTTAAAATTTTGCGTACAAACTAAATCAGAAATAAAGCCAGGGCAACCAGCTAGTTCAAAAATATATCAATGTGACACCAGACAATGGGAGTTATAGTTCCCACTTAAACAATTTAGGTGAGCGCATTAACAGACAACTGAAGCTCTACTTCACACCAAAAAAAGGTCGCTTCCCCCCCCATTTATCCCCCTTTTTATGGATTTTTGAAATCTATGACTCAAACTTACCCTAAAACCGATAAGTATTAGTTTTCCATTTACCCTTCCACAGGTTCGCATTTGAATAAGGGTTAATAATTTCAGGCAAGTTATAGGGTTCCTTCACTTTGTACATATTCAAATATAACGATTTAATGGTTCTCTGATGCCAATATTCTCCACTATATTGTTTTTTTTTTATATGGTTTTGCAGCGTCTGCAAAATTGTACATGGGTCGTTGTTTAGTGACATTATAGTATCGAAACTTTCATTTAAAATTAACAGCAAATCCTATAGTGCAACATGGGAAATATTAATTTTTTAACAACCAATCTTTAATTATTTTTTTCAAAGTTATTTTTTAATTATTTATTAGAAGGATCATCTCCTTCGTCTGAGCTGCTAATTGGCAATAAATCGAAAAACAATTGTAAGGAACCTTGTTGCTCAATATAATTCCCTTGCTCGGGCTTGACCAATAGATGTAGTAGCATTTGCCTCTACATGAGGCATTTTACTATATTATGTAAAAGCGTATTTTTTTTTCATAACCACAGCATAACTATTATCAACGGAACCCTGTTGAATATCACCATTACTGGCCTCTACTCTTGACTCCAAAAACGGTTTCGCTTCGTTAATAACAGTCTAAATACCACCTATAGGCCTAAGTTTGTTCCTTATCTCATATAAATATTGACATCTTAACTTTTCCTCGACTACGGCAGTATTTTGAGCTTTGTATGGTTCTTCTAGATTTCTTCGTGGTGGAGTTATAAGGGAAACTTCCATTTTGACTAAAACCCATTTATTTCAGAATAGAAGCCATTACATAAAAAAAGTAATTAACTACAAAAACTTTAGCTATTGACGGATTCTCCAGGTCTCCAGATGCTGGTATCCAGATGGGCGGTACAGCCTGATTTCTGGCTGTACGGACTTAGATAAACGCTCATAACTTCTGAACTGTTGAACTACTAATTCAGGGAATATGATTTTCGGGAACTACAAATTCTTAGCTATAAGTTGACATGGAAACCAGATCCCTAGCGAGTGGGGCCCAACGTTCTGATGTCAATATATAAAAAACCGTTAACGACAAACGAATACATTATAAATCAGAAGTAGTACTCTAAGCTTTAAAATTACCTGCAATCAACACATAAAGTTGGGCTTCTAACTAAATATAGTAGGCTTTGTCAGTCTATGGATTATGCAGCTCATATTTCTCCATACATTCAATACAAAACATACAAATACAAAAATCTTTATTGAACAATTTAACAGTTTGGTACTTATCTTTAAATATAATATAATGGCAACAGTTTACAAGCTTCCCTCCTTTTATAGCGTGGTATGGAACTAAGATTCTTGCTCGGGTATGGATTCAGAATTCGGGACTCTACTTAAGACGACTCCTCCTCCATCGGTAATCAGTTTAGTCAGAATAGGCTTTGACATGATTAGATCTTTTGTTATCTTATATGCAGTCAAGAAGTTGTATAGAGAAGTGACAGCCATCGAAAAGTCCTGGCAATTGCTTGTATTTGTTATGTTGAGCTTTTTTCAGTCCTTGATACATCTTTGCACCGATACCCTTTACTTCGTATTTATCAAAAGGTTCTAATTTAGCTTTTGTTGTTTTTGTGAGCCATTGTGATGACAGTATCCATATTGAACCTAATATTCCTTGTAAGACATCCACACGTGAGAGGCACATGCCATCATCCTTCATATCCACGATCAAATGTGTGACTTTTTTGGTAAATTCCACCTCTATATGCATATTACGTGATGTTTGACCAATGTCTTCAATTCAATTTACTGTGTACAGACCGGAACTTAGACACATAGTGGATATGGATATCCTCCAGGCCTAACTCTGTGTATAACATAGAAATACAACTGATGTTTACGCTCTGTGTCTGTAAGATGTTATCAGCAGCATTGTGTATCAGATTCTTCATATCGGCATTGGCTAACTGAAATGGTGTCTCTCCTTTGCAGTTCCGGACCTCAATATCTGCTCTGTTCATAACCAATTCCTTGATGATATCCTCCTGTGTGTATTGAACAGCTTCACGTAACGGGGCTCATTCCCCTGTCCTAGGATATTGATTAACGTGTTATGCTGCACCAGAAGTATGACTATATCTAATCAACTTTAACTAAACTACTTAAACTTTACTTAAACTTTATCAACTTTAACGAGCCTACACGCAATATGCAGCATGGATTCACCTTTGGTATTCCTTTTTTCAACAGCTTTATTAATTTTACTGAGAGAGTTGATGGACACATTTAGATTTGACTTGATTCGCATTTGAACGATTTGTGCGTTCAGAGGCGGGTTAGATAGAATGAGACATATCTCTGTTGGCCCGTTCATTGGTTTTTTTAGCCTTTTTAGGTTTTGCTTTAGCAATTTTTTTAATTTGTCCTAATCCAGCCGTCATCTTACCCATCTCACGGGCAGATTCTATAGCAGCGCTGAGCCGTTCGTCGGTGAACGTAGTGCATCCTTCTAGACTTATATGACAGTTTGGGCAAGATTTGAGCCCCGCAAAGTGTTCAGAACAGATGATATGAAAACATTTGCTCAAGGTGACGGGATTCTTGCAAAGCTCGGAGCAGACACCGCATGTGTAATCTTGTTTTACTGCTTCGAGAGCTTTAATGAACTTATTCACTGCGGACGCCGACATTTTTCAAATTGTTACAGCTTTTTTGATGACAGTTGTGCACTATTTACTAACTATGATGTAAAACTTTAAATTTTCGGATTGTTTTCAGTTGATACCGCGTGTTATTTGCATCCGCGTGTCCTACACAGTTATAAAAGCGGGAAAACAATTTTAAAGTGAGTGAATGACAGTGACAGTTTGAGTTTGACACTTGCTTGACGGCCGGGTAGGGCAGCAGACTCATAATTAATTTTCCCCAAGAATAAGGGATTTAATTTTCGATTTAAAAAAACTAGTTCCAACCAGCGCGGATAAAAATATGGTTTAAATGACAAAATCTCAAAGAAACAATATCAAACTTTGTCTAAAACAATCGCACTTCGTAAATTAAACAAACACAAATTATGTTTGTTTTAATTTCAAGTTCCTCGACATTGACACTTTCCTTTGATAATCAACGTATGACAGAGCAACGCCATCTATTATCAGTTATTAAAACAAAACATGGCCGTGAAAACCCCTCAGCCTACACGAAAAGGCTGTCTATTTTGATCGCCATTACCATTTAACCGACGTGAGCCAATTAAAATAAGATTTTAATTTGATTATAACCCAGTTTTACATTGTACAGTTTGACTTTCTGTCCAATTTGACTAGGTATGTATATTCAGATTCATTCTATTCTATCCAGAAATGGAAAATTCACAAAATTTATTCATTAAATTTACCTACCTAAGTAAAGAACCAAGTTTACATATAAGATAGACCGGTAGGTACAGTGACTTTCACATCAGACATATTGCTAAGAACTAGATCAAGGAAGTTGTTATGAACATTTGGTTTGTTGATAAACTAGTTGAGATTAATAATAGATATAAAATCAATCAGGGCATAGCCCAGAGCATTATTATAATTTTAAGAGTCAGCGGTGTTTAAAACATCATCTGAAAAACATTGATAAATAAAAGGTAAGTTAAAGACACCTAGTAAAATGATATTATCAACATCGCCAATACGATTATTAACCATAGGAAAATATGATAGTATATCCATATTAACCGGAGGGGGTAAATAAACTAAGCAGATTGCCAACTTTTTAGATGTGCCTTGATCAGAAAAATCTACAATGACCAATAAATCTTCAAAATTAGGGTGTCTGGTTTCCCAACTGCACATTCTCGTCGATTTTAGTTTATTTGATACGGCTATTAAAGCACCTCCTCCATCTAATTTAGTATTGATAGAAAAGTCTCTATCATGCCGATAGACTACATAGGTATCTTGAGTCAAAAATTTCACTACTAGCACACGATAATCAGTAGACATTATCATTCGAAAAACATCGTCAATTTTAGTCTTTAAACTATTCATTTACATTCTGATAATATATCAAACGTGAGAAGAAATAAATATTTAAATAAAAAAAATTGTAGTATAAAATTGGTGTTGAACCAATAATTTACTTGATGGACTATAAAGACAGAAAGCCAATCACAAACAACCAACTAAGCAGGCAAGGATACCTTCTTCAATCGTACCAGATTTTCGAAAGTCTTAATAAGGGTGGCTTGGCTAAATTCGTCTTGGCAAACAAAGATACGTCCATTACGGACCCATATAAATTAGGGACCTATGTATTAGTTAATGTTATTTGGATGTCGAAAATCATGGAGGATGTTAAATTATATAAGTCAAATATGACTGATCCTTGATCTATAGAGGCTTGAAATTGTAGTAATTTGTGATATACACTTAAATAATTTGTAAGTGTATGTGTGTACCTACTGAATGTGAGAGAGCCAGTATTTGCTTCAGGTGCATTAGTAAAACCACACTTATTATTATTTTATCATTTATTTTTTTTATCTAATACGACAATACAATTAAAATATCTTAATATAATCACCAGGTGGTGAAGTGTGATGACCGCGCTTGCTGTGTACATGTGCGATCTATTCTTTCGGAACGCTTTGTTATACCTCCTTACCTGATTTTGCAGTGGTCCAGTGGCCTATGTATTCCGAAGCCTCAAGAGCATGATGGCAAGGCTTTGCTACATTTCTTCTGCGTCGGTCTCTTGGAATTACCACGACGCATGAGGGCTTTAACAAATTGCTTTATGACCTGTATTGCCCTAGCATGCAGAATGATCGTCAGCAACTAATGGAAACGACGTGCCAGCTATGTGGATCGTGCTTCTGTACAAAGAAGAAAGTTATGGAACATGTAAATTCATGTCACAAGCAACCTAATCCGAACAATAATAGTCTAGAGATGCACAATGTTCGTCCTTCACACTTCCTCACGCGACAATCGATTCTCTGCTTAGTGCGTGAAAATGATGACACCGAGTGGCTTGATGAAACCGACGTTGATCTTCAGTGCCACTTGCAACAAGATGCTTATCCAGTTGTTAGTGTTGAAGAAAGTCTTGCTAATCCGGGGTCCGAGGACAATGTAGGTACCTACATTAAATATGCTCACGTACAATATATGTTTTTCGCATGATTTACAGCATTCCTTTAATATTATTTTTATGCCAGTCAAAAACAACCTGCAACCTTTCTGTCTAGACATTTTTATCAGGGTCCTTAATTTTCTAGAATAAAATTAGATTATACTGTACTGTACTGTGTGTTTTATACATAATATACCTGTATGTAAAGATGTAAAGACCTGTTTCTAAAAATTTTAAGATTCCTAGTAGGTACTAAAACATACACGTGATTTGGGGCGGGGGTTAGTCTTAAACCTCATCACGTGTAACCAAGGGGGAGGGCTGAAGGGGTTAAAAATGCTAAAAAAACATCACGTGAATAATGGACAGCCCCATAATCAGCTAATCTTCCTAACTTCTGATTCTTATTGAATAGTGCACTCAGTATGAAACTATAATTGTTTCTTTCACATAAAGATAGCTAGATAAACTGTTTATTGTTAATGCACGGATTTTCCGCACAATCCATACTCTTGACGCAGCCCAATGCCACACTGGAGGAGATGGATGATTTGGCTGACAAACTACAGGAGGTGAACCCTGCACCACCTCAAGTGCGGGTGGTTAGCAATCATAATCAGCCAGGTAATATCAAAACGTTGACACAACTTTACTGGTGGTTAACATAACAAAGCAGGATGCCAACCTAGCCTTATCCACTTATACGAGAGGGAGGTCAACCGATCATACTATTACGTCCAACCAGCTATGTAGGTTTTGATTGAATTTAAATATAAAAAACATTCGCCAATTCAGTTAGACGTATGTATAACTAAAAACTAGGCAAAATATTGCGTCTTAAAAAAATAAAAGGGTAATTTTCTTATTAATAGGGTACTTTTGACTAGAGCCCGCTGGCAACACTGGTTAACCTTAAAATTTGAAGAATCAAACAAAATAAATAGTAAAATTCCGAAGGGCAGGATTAATGAACTGGATGAATATTTAATTTAACCAGTATATATGCTCAATTATAAATAATGCTGTCAATAAAACGATTGCCGACGCTTTCGGCATCAAAAATCCAATCTAAGTTTTGTTTTGATTTACGAAATGTCTCTGGAGAGAAAGAAGTAAACAAACACTGTCACAGAAGTTTAGTAAAATTGTGCAGATCATTTTCAGTGTTACATCATTGGACCAGCAAATCCAAAAATCCGGTAAGAAGCAATAACGTGTTTACTAGTTGTTCTTTTAAATAAAATATCTATCATCCATCATCGCAGAGAAAAGCTTAGGTACTGTGTAAGTGTAGTAATTATAGATTGTGCCTTTTGCCATATTATTCTGCTGGGTGATGACTTTATGTCTGACCTATTTTCTGATCAATGCCCAATGGCAAACCTCGATATATATTCAGGTTTTTGACTTAATTCGTAGGTACTTTAAAAGATTAGACTGTATTATCTAATCATAAGAACTATAATGTACGGCCTGTATAAAGTATCTGAAACCAACACTCATGACTGTTTCAGAAGCATTAGAAATACTGAATAAATTACGGAGTGGATTACTTCTCAATTCCTCACATAATCAAACTATGTAATGCGTACGTATGTGTCAGTGGTAATGAATCCTCAGGGCACAAAATCAGACTCAACTTACCTTTAGGCGCAGTGAGCTTGCAAAACCTCAAAACCAATTTATGAGATATTCATTTTTGAAAATCTGTAATCAAATTCCATAACCACTTGGAAACGATGCTGTTCAGTTTTATAAAGGAAACTCTTCGAACCCTGCTTTTGTAGCTATTAATTTACGTTTGTAGCCAGTTATTGTTATGATTTAAATAAATATTGCTGGACATTTGACACAGCGCTATCTAGCTCCAAACTAAGCAGAGCTTGTACTATTGGAACCAGATAACTGATAAAATACTTATATACTTTTTTTTTGTAAATCTATACTTATAATATATAGAAAAAACCCAGACACGGAACAAATATCTGTAGATCATGCAAACATTTGTTCCGCGGCAGGTGGAATATATATATGTATATATATATTGACCCCAATGACCGTGATACGTAAATTATGAGTGAATTTATCTATATAAAATTATGAGTGTTTGTCTTCGAACTTAAAGGATAGGAAGCGATTTACTAAGGGGTTTGGGGCAATTCTTGTATTGCGGTTCGTAATACTAATACTTCTACGGCGTTTATAGATCAATTGTTTGTGTTTGTAGGTGGAGTGTTTGGCGTACTAGATGAGGTACGTCTGATAAATGTTGTCAGAAGAAAGCAGCACATACAAGAGATGCAGGTTCTGCAGCACAAGAAAATAAGAGAAAAGAACGAGAATGAAATTCTCCTCTTGTAATGTACCCCTGTGTATTAGGGGCTGTTTCAAAAATTTCCATACAGCAGAAACAAGCTAGAAACTGACTGATAGACCATGCGCGCAGAGGGCGCCGTGCCTTAGAGCGCTATCACTCTAGCGCTATGAAAGAGAGTACAAAGCAAGACGAGTGTGCAGCGAGCTCGCCACAAAAATTGTGATGAATAAATACTCTATTATCTATTTAAATGTTATGTGAGGATTGTGATATTAAATACTATAATATAGGTACTGATGTTACCAAATAAATAAGTATTGTATTTATAAAAATTTTCATAATTTCTTAAAATAAAACTGTAGTTTTACAAAAAGTGGTTTTATTGGCTTAAAATTTTGCGTACAAACTAAATCAGAAATAAAGCCAGGGCAACCAGCTAGTTCAAAAATATATCAATGTGACACCAGACAATGGGAGTTATAGTTCCCACTTAAACAATTTAGGTGAGCGCATTAACAGACAACTGAAGCTCTACTTCACACCAAAAAAAGGTCGCTTCCCCCCCCATTTATCCCCCTTTTTATGGATTTTTGAAATCTATGACTCAAACTTACCCTAAAACCGATAAGTATTAGTTTTCCATTTACCCTTCCACAGGTTCGCATTTGAATAAGGGTTAATAATTTCAGGCAAGTTATAGGGTTCCTTCACTTTGTACATATTCAAATATAACGATTTAATGGTTCTCTGATGCCAATATTCTCCACTATATTGTTTTTTTTTTATATGGTTTTGCAGCGTCTGCAAAATTGTACATGGGTCGTTGTTTAGTGACATTATAGTATCGAAACTTTCATTTAAAATTAACAGCAAATCCTATAGTGCAACATGGGAAATATTAATTTTTTAACAACCAATCTTTAATTATTTTTTTCAAAGTTATTTTTTAATTATTTATTAGAAGGATCATCTCCTTCGTCTGAGCTGCTAATTGGCAATAAATCGAAAAACAATTGTAAGGAACCTTGTTGCTCAATATAATTCCCTTGCTCGGGCTTGACCAATAGATGTAGTAGCATTTGCCTCTACATGAGGCATTTTACTATATTATGTAAAAGCGTATTTTTTTTTCATAACCACAGCATAACTATTATCAACGGAACCCTGTTGAATATCACCATTACTGGCCTCTACTCTTGACTCCAAAAACGGTTTCGCTTCGTTAATAACAGTCTAAATACCACCTATAGGCCTAAGTTTGTTCCTTATCTCATATAAATATTGACATCTTAACTTTTCCTCGACTACGGCAGTATTTTGAGCTTTGTATGGTTCTTCTAGATTTCTTCGTGGTGGAGTTATAAGGGAAACTTCCATTTTGACTAAAACCCATTTATTTCAGAATAGAAGCCATTACATAAAAAAAGTAATTAACTACAAAAACTTTAGCTATTGACGGATTCTCCAGGTCTCCAGATGCTGGTATCCAGATGGGCGGTACAGCCTGATTTCTGGCTGTACGGACTTAGATAAACGCTCATAACTTCTGAACTGTTGAACTACTAATTCAGGGAATATGATTTTCGGGAACTACAAATTCTTAGCTATAAGTTGACATGGAAACCAGATCCCTAGCGAGTGGGGCCCAACGTTCTGATGTCAATATATAAAAAACCGTTAACGACAAACGAATACATTATAAATCAGAAGTAGTACTCTAAGCTTTAAAATTACCTGCAATCAACACATAAAGTTGGGCTTCTAACTAAATATAGTAGGCTTTGTCAGTCTATGGATTATGCAGCTCATATTTCTCCATACATTCAATACAAAACATACAAATACAAAAATCTTTATTGAACAATTTAACAGTTTGGTACTTATCTTTAAATATAATATAATGGCAACAGTTTACAAGCTTCCCTCCTTTTATAGCGTGGTATGGAACTAAGATTCTTGCTCGGGTATGGATTCAGAATTCGGGACTCTACTTAAGACGACTCCTCCTCCATCGGTAATCAGTTTAGTCAGAATAGGCTTTGACATGATTAGATCTTTTGTTATCTTATATGCAGTCAAGAAGTTGTATAGAGAAGTGACAGCCATCGAAAAGTCCTGGCAATTGCTTGTATTTGTTATGTTGAGCTTTTTTCAGTCCTTGATACATCTTTGCACCGATACCCTTTACTTCGTATTTATCAAAAGGTTCTAATTTAGCTTTTGTTGTTTTTGTGAGCCATTGTGATGACAGTATCCATATTGAACCTAATATTCCTTGTAAGACATCCACACGTGAGAGGCACATGCCATCATCCTTCATATCCACGATCAAATGTGTGACTTTTTTGGTAAATTCCACCTCTATATGCATATTACGTGATGTTTGACCAATGTCTTCAATTCAATTTACTGTGTACAGACCGGAACTTAGACACATAGTGGATATGGATATCCTCCAGGCCTAACTCTGTGTATAACATAGAAATACAACTGATGTTTACGCTCTGTGTCTGTAAGATGTTATCAGCAGCATTGTGTATCAGATTCTTCATATCGGCATTGGCTAACTGAAATGGTGTCTCTCCTTTGCAGTTCCGGACCTCAATATCTGCTCTGTTCATAACCAATTCCTTGATGATATCCTCCTGTGTGTATTGAACAGCTTCACGTAACGGGGCTCATTCCCCTGTCCTAGGATATTGATTAACGTGTTATGCTGCACCAGAAGTATGACTATATCTAATCAACTTTAACTAAACTACTTAAACTTTACTTAAACTTTATCAACTTTAACGAGCCTACACGCAATATGCAGCATGGATTCACCTTTGGTATTCCTTTTTTCAACAGCTTTATTAATTTTACTGAGAGAGTTGATGGACACATTTAGATTTGACTTGATTCGCATTTGAACGATTTGTGCGTTCAGAGGCGGGTTAGATAGAATGAGACATATCTCTGTTGGCCCGTTCATTGGTTTTTTTAGCCTTTTTAGGTTTTGCTTTAGCAATTTTTTTAATTTGTCCTAATCCAGCCGTCATCTTACCCATCTCACGGGCAGATTCTATAGCAGCGCTGAGCCGTTCGTCGGTGAACGTAGTGCATCCTTCTAGACTTATATGACAGTTTGGGCAAGATTTGAGCCCCGCAAAGTGTTCAGAACAGATGATATGAAAACATTTGCTCAAGGTGACGGGATTCTTGCAAAGCTCGGAGCAGACACCGCATGTGTAATCTTGTTTTACTGCTTCGAGAGCTTTAATGAACTTATTCACTGCGGACGCCGACATTTTTCAAATTGTTACAGCTTTTTTGATGACAGTTGTGCACTATTTACTAACTATGATGTAAAACTTTAAATTTTCGGATTGTTTTCAGTTGATACCGCGTGTTATTTGCATCCGCGTGTCCTACACAGTTATAAAAGCGGGAAAACAATTTTAAAGTGAGTGAATGACAGTGACAGTTTGAGTTTGACACTTGCTTGACGGCCGGGTAGGGCAGCAGACTCATAATTAATTTTCCCCAAGAATAAGGGATTTAATTTTCGATTTAAAAAAACTAGTTCCAACCAGCGCGGATAAAAATATGGTTTAAATGACAAAATCTCAAAGAAACAATATCAAACTTTGTCTAAAACAATCGCACTTCGTAAATTAAACAAACACAAATTATGTTTGTTTTAATTTCAAGTTCCTCGACATTGACACTTTCCTTTGATAATCAACGTATGACAGAGCAACGCCATCTATTATCAGTTATTAAAACAAAACATGGCCGTGAAAACCCCTCAGCCTACACGAAAAGGCTGTCTATTTTGATCGCCATTACCATTTAACCGACGTGAGCCAATTAAAATAAGATTTTAATTTGATTATAACCCAGTTTTACATTGTACAGTTTGACTTTCTGTCCAATTTGACTAGGTATGTATATTCAGATTCATTCTATTCTATCCAGAAATGGAAAATTCACAAAATTTATTCATTAAATTTACCTACCTAAGTAAAGAACCAAGTTTACATATAAGATAGACCGGTAGGTACAGTGACTTTCACATCAGACATATTGCTAAGAACTAGATCAAGGAAGTTGTTATGAACATTTGGTTTGTTGATAAACTAGTTGAGATTAATAATAGATATAAAATCAATCAGGGCATAGCCCAGAGCATTATTATAATTTTAAGAGTCAGCGGTGTTTAAAACATCATCTGAAAAACATTGATAAATAAAAGGTAAGTTAAAGACACCTAGTAAAATGATATTATCAACATCGCCAATACGATTATTAACCATAGGAAAATATGATAGTATATCCATATTAACCGGAGGGGGTAAATAAACTAAGCAGATTGCCAACTTTTTAGATGTGCCTTGATCAGAAAAATCTACAATGACCAATAAATCTTCAAAATTAGGGTGTCTGGTTTCCCAACTGCACATTCTCGTCGATTTTAGTTTATTTGATACGGCTATTAAAGCACCTCCTCCATCTAATTTAGTATTGATAGAAAAGTCTCTATCATGCCGATAGACTACATAGGTATCTTGAGTCAAAAATTTCACTACTAGCACACGATAATCAGTAGACATTATCATTCGAAAAACATCGTCAATTTTAGTCTTTAAACTATTCATTTACATTCTGATAATATATCAAACGTGAGAAGAAATAAATATTTAAATAAAAAAAATTGTAGTATAAAATTGGTGTTGAACCAATAATTTACTTGATGGACTATAAAGACAGAAAGCCAATCACAAACAACCAACTAAGCAGGCAAGGATACCTTCTTCAATCGTACCAGATTTTCGAAAGTCTTAATAAGGGTGGCTTGGCTAAATTCGTCTTGGCAAACAAAGATACGTCCATTACGGACCCATATAAATTAGGGACCTATGTATTAGTTAATGTTATTTGGATGTCGAAAATCATGGAGGATGTTAAATTATATAAGTCAAATATGACTGATCCTTGATCTATAGAGGCTTGAAATTGTAGTAATTTGTGATATACACTTAAATAATTTGTAAGTGTATGTGTGTACCTACTGAATGTGAGAGAGCCAGTATTTGCTTCAGGTGCATTAGTAAAACCACACTTATTATTATTTTATCATTTATTTTTTTTATCTAATACGACAATACAATTAAAATATCTTAATATAATCACCAGGTGGTGAAGTGTGATGACCGCGCTTGCTGTGTACATGTGCGATCTATTCTTTCGGAACGCTTTGTTATACCTCCTTACCTGATTTTGCAGTGGTCCAGTGGCCTATGTATTCCGAAGCCTCAAGAGCATGATGGCAAGGCTTTGCTACATTTCTTCTGCGTCGGTCTCTTGGAATTACCACGACGCATGAGGGCTTTAACAAATTGCTTTATGACCTGTATTGCCCTAGCATGCAGAATGATCGTCAGCAACTAATGGAAACGACGTGCCAGCTATGTGGATCGTGCTTCTGTACAAAGAAGAAAGTTATGGAACATGTAAATTCATGTCACAAGCAACCTAATCCGAACAATAATAGTCTAGAGATGCACAATGTTCGTCCTTCACACTTCCTCACGCGACAATCGATTCTCTGCTTAGTGCGTGAAAATGATGACACCGAGTGGCTTGATGAAACCGACGTTGATCTTCAGTGCCACTTGCAACAAGATGCTTATCCAGTTGTTAGTGTTGAAGAAAGTCTTGCTAATCCGGGGTCCGAGGACAATGTAGGTACCTACATTAAATATGCTCACGTACAATATATGTTTTTCGCATGATTTACAGCATTCCTTTAATATTATTTTTATGCCAGTCAAAAACAACCTGCAACCTTTCTGTCTAGACATTTTTATCAGGGTCCTTAATTTTCTAGAATAAAATTAGATTATACTGTACTGTACTGTGTGTTTTATACATAATATACCTGTATGTAAAGATGTAAAGACCTGTTTCTAAAAATTTTAAGATTCCTAGTAGGTACTAAAACATACACGTGATTTGGGGCGGGGGTTAGTCTTAAACCTCATCACGTGTAACCAAGGGGGAGGGCTGAAGGGGTTAAAAATGCTAAAAAAACATCACGTGAATAATGGACAGCCCCATAATCAGCTAATCTTCCTAACTTCTGATTCTTATTGAATAGTGCACTCAGTATGAAACTATAATTGTTTCTTTCACATAAAGATAGCTAGATAAACTGTTTATTGTTAATGCACGGATTTTCCGCACAATCCATACTCTTGACGCAGCCCAATGCCACACTGGAGGAGATGGATGATTTGGCTGACAAACTACAGGAGGTGAACCCTGCACCACCTCAAGTGCGGGTGGTTAGCAATCATAATCAGCCAGGTAATATCAAAACGTTGACACAACTTTACTGGTGGTTAACATAACAAAGCAGGATGCCAACCTAGCCTTATCCACTTATACGAGAGGGAGGTCAACCGATCATACTATTACGTCCAACCAGCTATGTAGGTTTTGATTGAATTTAAATATAAAAAACATTCGCCAATTCAGTTAGACGTATGTATAACTAAAAACTAGGCAAAATATTGCGTCTTAAAAAAATAAAAGGGTAATTTTCTTATTAATAGGGTACTTTTGACTAGAGCCCGCTGGCAACACTGGTTAACCTTAAAATTTGAAGAATCAAACAAAATAAATAGTAAAATTCCGAAGGGCAGGATTAATGAACTGGATGAATATTTAATTTAACCAGTATATATTATGCTCAATTATAAATAATGCTGTCAATAAAACGATTGCCGACGCTTTCGGCATCAAAAATCCAATCTAAGTTATGTTTTGATTTACGAAATGTCTCTGGAGAAAAAGAAGTAAACAAACATTGTCACAGAAGTTTAGTAAAATTGTGCAGATCATTTTCAGTGTTACATCATTGGACCAGCAAATCCAAAAATCCGGTAAGAAGCAATAACGTGTTTACTAGTTGTTCTTTTAAATAAAATATCTATCATCCATCATCGCAGAGAAAAGCTTAGGTACTGTGTAAGTGTAGTAATTATAGATTGTGCCTTTTGCCATATTATTCTGCTGGGTGATGACTTTATGTCTGACCTATTTTCTGATCAATGCCCAATGGCAAACCTCGATATATATTCAGGTTTTTGACTTAATTCGTAGGTACTTTAAAAGATTAGACTGTATTATCTAATCATAAGAACTATAATGTACGGCCTGTATAAAGTATCTGAAACCAACACTCATGACTGTTTCAGAAGCATTAGAAATACTGAATAAATTACGGAGTGGATTACTTCTCAATTCCTCACATAATCAAACTATGTAATGCGTACGTATGTGTCAGTGGTAATGAATCCTCAGGGCACAAAATCAGACTCAACTTACCTTTAGGCGCAGTGAGCTTGCAAAACCTCAAAACCAATTTATGAGATATTCATTTTTGAAAATCTGTAATCAAATTCCATAACCACTTGGAAACGATGCTGTTCAGTTTTATAAAGGAAACTCTTCGAACCCTGCTTTTGTAGCTATTAATT
Source organism: Philereme transversata (assembly GCA_963924445.1). Lineage (NCBI taxonomy): Eukaryota > Metazoa > Arthropoda > Insecta > Lepidoptera > Geometridae > Philereme > Philereme transversata. The sequence continues at coordinate 22,142,550 of OZ004348.1, read as the reverse complement.
TACGTTTGTAGCCAGTTATTGTTATGATTTAAATAAATATTGCTGGACATTTGACACAGCGCTATCTAGCTCCAAACTAAGCAGAGCTTGTACTATGGGAACCAGATAACTGATAAAATACTTATATACTTTTTTTTTGTAAATCTATACTTATAATATATAGAAAAAACCCAGACACGGAACAAATATCTGTAGATCATGCAAACATTTGTTCCGCGGCAGGTGGAATATATATATGTATATATATATTGACCCCAATGACCGTGATACGTAAATTATGATTGAATTTATCTATATAAAATTATGAGTGTTTGTCTTCGAACTTAAAGGATAGGAAGCGATTTACTAAGGGGTTTGGGGCAATTCTTGTATTGCGGTTCGTAATACTAATACTTCTACGGCGTTTATAGATCAATTGTTTGTGTTTGTAGGTGGAGTGTTTGGCGTACTAGATGAGGTACGTCTGATAAATGTTGTCAGAAGAAAGCAGCACATACAAGAGATGCAGGTTCTGCAGCACAAGAAAATAAGAGAAAAGAACGAGAATGAAATTCTCCTCTTGTAATGTACCCCTGTGTATTAGGGGCTGTTTCAAAAATTTCCATACAGCAGAAACAAGCTAGAAACTGACTGATAGACCATGCGCGCAGAGGGCGCCGTGCCTTAGAGCGCTATCACTCTAGCGCTATGAAAGAGAGTACAAAGCAAGACGAGTGTGCAGCGAGCTCGCCACAAAAATTGTGATGAATAAATACTCTATTATCTATTTAAATGTTATGTGAGGATTGTGATATTAAATACTATAATATAGGTACTGATGTTACCAAATAAATAAGTATTGTATTTATAAATATTTTCATAATTTCTTAAAATAAAACTGTAGTTTCACAAAAAGTGGTTTTATTGGCTTAAAATTTTGCGTACAAACTAAATCAGAAATAAAGCCAGGGCAACCAGCTAGTTCAAAAATATATCAATGTGACACCAGACAATGGGAGTTATAGTTCCCACTTAAACAATTTAGGTGAGCGCATTAACAGACATCTGAAGCTCTACTTCACACCAAAAAAAGGTCGCTTCCCCCCCCATTTATCCCCCTTTTTATGGATTTTTGAAATCTATGACTCAAACTTACCCTAAAACCGATAAGTATTAGTTTTCCATTTACCCTTCCACAGGTTCGCATTTGAATAAGGGTTAATAATTTCAGGCAAGTTATAGGGTTCCTTCACTTTGTACATATTCAAATATAACGATTTAATGGTTCTCTGATGCCAATATTCTCCACTATATTGTTTTTTTTTTATATGGTTTTGCAGCGTCTGCAAAATTGTACATGGGTCGTTGTTTAGTGACATTATAGTATCGAAACTTTCATTTAAAATTAACAGCAAATCCTATAGTGCAACATGGGAAATATTAATTTTTTAACAACCAATCTTTAATTATTTTTTTCAAAGTTATTTTTTAATTATTTATTAGAAGGATCATCTCCTTCGTCTGAGCTGCTAATTGGCAATAAATCGAAAAACAATTGTAAGGAACCTTGTTGCTCAATATAATTCCCTTGCTCGGGCTTGACCAATAGATGTAGTAGCATTTGCCTCTACATGAGGCATTTTACTATATTATGTAAAAGCGTATTTTTTTTTCATAACCACAGCATAACTATTATCAACGGAACCCTGTTGAATATCACCATTACTGGCCTCTACTCTTGACTCCAAAAACGGTTTCGCTTCGTTAATAACAGTCTAAATACCACCTATAGGCCTAAGTTTGTTCCTTATCTCATATAAATATTGACATCTTAACTTTTCCTCGACTACGGCAGTATTTTGAGCTTTGTATGGTTCTTCTAGATTTCTTCGTGGTGGAGTTATAAGGGAAACTTCCATTTTGACTAAAACCCATTTATTTCAGAATAGAAGCCATTACATAAAAAAAGTAATTAACTACAAAAACTTTAGCTATTGACGGATTCTCCAGGTCTCCAGATGCTGGTATCCAGATGGGCGGTACAGCCTGATTTCTGGCTGTACGGACTTAGATAAACGCTCATAACTTCTGAACTGTTGAACTACTAATTCAGGGAATATGATTTTCGGGAACTACAAATTCTTAGCTATAAGTTGACATGGAAACCAGATCCCTAGCGAGTGGGGCCCAACGTTCTGATGTCAATATATAAAAAACCGTTAACGACAAACGAATACATTATAAATCAGAAGTAGTACTCTAAGCTTTAAAATTACCTGCAATCAACACATAAAGTTGGGCTTCTAACTAAATATAGTAGGCGTTGTCAGTCTATGGATTATGCAGCTCATATTTCTCCATACATTCAATACAAAACATACAAATACAAAAATCTTTATTGAACAATTTAACAGTTTGGTACTTATCTTTAAATATAATATAATGGCAACAATTTACAAGCTTCCCTCCTTTTATAGCGTGGTATGGAACTAAGATTCTTGCTCGGGTATGGATTCAGAATTCGGGACTCTACTTAAGACGACTCCTCCTCCATCGGTAATCAGTTTAGTCAGAATAGGCTTTGACATGATTAGATCTTTTGTTATCTTATATGCAGTCAAGAAGTTGTATAGAGAAGTGACAGCCATCGAAAAGTCCTGGCAATTGCTTGTATTTGTTATGTTGAGCTTTTTTCAGTCCTTGATACATCTTTGCACCGATACCCTTTACTTCGTATTTATCAAAAGGTTCTAATTTAGCTTTTGTTGTTTTTGTGAGCCATTGTGATGACAGTATCCATATTGAACCTAATATTCCTTGTAAGACATCCACACGTGAGAGGCACATGCCATCATCCTTCATATCCACGATCAAATGTGTGACTTTTTTGGTAAATTCCACCTCTATATGCATATTACGTGATGTTTGACCAATGTCTTCAATTCAATTTACTGTGTACAGACCGGAACTTAGACACATAGTGGATATGGATATCCTCCAGGCCTAACTCTGTGTATAACATAGAAATACAACTGATGTTTACGCTCTGTGTCTGTAAGATGTTATCAGCAGCATTGTGTATCAGATTCTTCATATCGGCATTGGCTAACTGAAATGGTGTCTCTCCTTTGCAGTTCCGGACCTCAATATCTGCTCTGTTCATAACCAATTCCTTGATGATATCCTCCTGTGTGTATTGAACAGCTTCACGTAACGGGGCTCATTCCCCTGTCCTAGGATATTGATTAACGTGTTATGCTGCACCAGAAGTATGACTATATCTAATCAACTTTAACTAAACTACTTAAACTTTACTTAAACTTTATCAACTTTAACGAGCCTACACGCAATATGCAGCATGGATTCACCTTTGGTATTCCTTTTTTCAACAGCTTTATTAATTTTACTGAGAGAGTTGATGGACACATTTAGATTTGACTTGATTCGCATTTGAACGATTTGTGCGTTCAGAGGCGGGTTAGATAGAATGAGACATATCTCTGTTGGCCCGTTCATTGGTTTTTTTAGCCTTTTTAGGTTTTGCTTTAGCAATTTTTTTAATTTGTCCTAATCCAGCCGTCATCTTACCCATCTCACGGGCAGATTCTATAGCAGCGCTGAGCCGTTCGTCGGTGAACGTAGTGCATCCTTCTAGACTTATATGACAGTTTGGGCAAGATTTGAGCCCCGCAAAGTGTTCAGAACAGATGATATGAAAACATTTGCTCAAGGTGACGGGATTCTTGCAAAGCTCGGAGCAGACACCGCATGTGTAATCTTGTTTTACTGCTTCGAGAGCTTTAATGAACTTATTCACTGCGGACGCCGACATTTTTCAAATTGTTACAGCTTTTTTGATGACAGTTGTGCACTATTTACTAACTATGATGTAAAACTTTAAATTTTCGGATTGTTTTCAGTTGATACCGCGTGTTATTTGCATCCGCGTGTCCTACACAGTTATAAAAGCGGGAAAACAATTTTAAAGTGAGTGAATGACAGTGACAGTTTGAGTTTGACACTTGCTTGACGGCCGGGTAGGGCAGCAGACTCATAATTAATTTTCCCCAAGAATAAGGGATTTAATTTTCGATTTAAAAAAACTAGTTCCAACCAGCGCGGATAAAAATATGGTTTAAATGACAAAATCTCAAAGAAACAATATCAAACTTTGTCTAAAACAATCGCACTTCGTAAATTAAACAAACACAAATTATGTTTGTTTTAATTTCAAGTTCCTCGACATTGACACTTTCCTTTGATAATCAACGTATGACAGAGCAACGCCATCTATTATCAGTTATTAAAACAAAACATGGCCGTGAAAACCCCTCAGCCTACACGAAAAGGCTGTCTATTTTGATCGCCATTACCATTTAACCGACGTGAGCCAATTAAAATAAGATTTTAATTTGATTATAACCCAGTTTTACATTGTACAGTTTGACTTTCTGTCCAATTTGACTAGGTATGTATATTCAGATTCATTCTATTCTATCCAGAAATGGAAAATTCACAAAATTTATTCATTAAATTTACCTACCTAAGTAAAGAACCAAGTTTACATATAAGATAGACCGGTAGGTACAGTGACTTTCACATCAGACATATTGCTAAGAACTAGATCAAGGAAGTTGTTATGAACATTTGGTTTGTTGATAAACTAGTTGAGATTAATAATAGATATAAAATCAATCAGGGCATAGCCCAGAGCATTATTATAATTTTAAGAGTCAGCGGTGTTTAAAACATCATCTGAAAAACATTGATAAATAAAAGGTAAGTTAAAGACACCTAGTAAAATGATATTATCAACATCGCCAATACGATTATTAACCATAGGAAAATATGATAGTATATCCATATTAACCGGAGGGGGTAAATAAACTAAGCAGATTGCCAACTTTTTAGATGTGCCTTGATCAGAAAAATCTACAATGACCAATAAATCTTCAAAATTAGGGTGTCTGGTTTCCCAACTGCACATTCTCGTCGATTTTAGTTTATTTGATACGGCTATTAAAGCACCTCCTCCATCTAATTTAGTATTGATAGAAAAGTCTCTATCATGCCGATAGACTACATAGGTATCTTGAGTCAAAAATTTCACTACTAGCACACGATAATCAGTAGACATTATCATTCGAAAAACATCGTCAATTTTAGTCTTTAAACTATTCATTTACATTCTGATAATATATCAAACGTGAGAAGAAATAAATATTTAAATAAAAAAAATTGTAGTATAAAATTGGTGTTGAACCAATAATTTACTTGATGGACTATAAAGACAGAAAGCCAATCACAAACAACCAACTAAGCAGGCAAGGATACCTTCTTCAATCGTACCAGATTTTCGAAAGTCTTAATAAGGGTGGCTTGGCTAAATTCGTCTTGGCAAACAAAGATACGTCCATTACGGACCCATATAAATTAGGGACCTATTAGTTAATGTTATTTGGATGTCGAAAATCATGGAGGATGTTAAATTATATAAGTCAAATATGACTGATCCTTGATCTATAGAGGCTTGAAATTGTAGTAATTTGTGATATACACTTAAATAATTTGTAAGTGTATGTGTGTACCTACTGAATGTGAGAGAGCCAGTATTTGCTTCAGGTGCATTAGTAAAACCACACTTATTATTATTTTATCATTTATTTTTTTTATCTAATACGACAATACAATTAAAATATCTTAATATAATCACCAGGTGGTGAAGTGTGATGACCGCGCTTGCTGTGTACATGTGCGATCTATTCTTTCGGAACGCTTTGTTATACCTCCTTACCTGATTTTGCAGTGGTCCAGTGGCCTATGTATTCCGAAGCCTCAAGAGCATGATGGCAAGGCTTTGCTACATTTCTTCTGCGTCGGTCTCTTGGAATTACCACGACGCATGAGGGCTTTAACAAATTGCTTTATGACCTGTATTGCCCTAGCATGCAGAATGATCGTCAGCAACTAATGGAAACGACGTGCCAGCTATGTGGATCGTGCTTCTGTACAAAGAAGAAAGTTATGGAACATGTAAATTCATGTCACAAGCAACCTAATCCGAACAATAATAGTCTAGAGATGCACAATGTTCGTCCTTCACACTTCCTCACGCGACAATCGATTCTCTGCTTAGTGCGTGAAAATGATGACACCGAGTGGCTTGATGAAACCGACGTTGATCTTCAGTGCCACTTGCAACAAGATGCTTATCCAGTTGTTAGTGTTGAAGAAAGTCTTGCTAATCCGGGGTCCGAGGACAATGTAGGTACCTACATTAAATATGCTCATGTACAATATATGTTTTTCGCATGATTTACAGCATTCCTTTAATATTATTTTTATGCCAGTCAAAAACAACCTGCAACCTTTCTGTCTAGACATTTTTATCAGGGTCCTTAATTTTCTAGAATAAAATTAGATTATACTGTACTGTACTGTGTGTTTTATACATAATATACCTGTATGTAAAGACCTGTTTCTAAAAATTTTAAGATTCCTAGTAGGTACTAAAACATACACGTGATTTGGGGCGGGGGTTAGTCTTAAACCTCACCACGTGTAACCAAGGGGGAGGGCTGAAGGGGTTAAAAATGCTAAAAAAACATCACGTGAATAATGGACAGCCCCATAATCAGCTAATCTTCCTAACTTCTGATTCTTATTGAATAGTGCACTCAGTATGAAACTATAATTGTTTCTTTCACATAAAGATAGCTAGATAAACTGTTTATTGTTAATGCACGGATTTTCCGCACAATCCATACTCTTGACGCAGCCCAATGCCACACTGGAGGAGATGGATGATTTGGCTGACAAACTACAGGAGGTGAACCCTGCACCACCTCAAGTGCGGGTGGTTAGCAATCATAATCAGCCAGGTAATATCAAAACGTTGACACAACTTTACTGGTGGTTAACATAACAAAGCAGGATGCCAACCTAGCCTTATCCACTTATACGAGAGGGAGGTCAACCGATCATACTATTACGTCCAACCAGCTATGTAGGTTTTGATTGAATTTAAATATAAAAAACATTCGCCAATTCAGTTAGACGTATGTATAACTAAAAACTAGGCAAAATATTGCGTCTTAAAAAAATAAAAGGGTAATTTTCTTATTAATAGGGTACTTTTGACTAGAGCCCGCTGGCAACACTGGTTAACCTTAAAATTTGAAGAATCAAACAAAATAAATAGTAAAATTCCGAAGGGCAGGATTAATGAACTGGATGAATATTTAATTTAACCAGTATATATTATGCTCAATTATAAATAATGCTGTCAATAAAACGATTGCCGACGCTTTCGGCATCAAAAATCCAATCTAAGTTATGTTTTGATTTACGAAATGTCTCTGGAGAAAAAGAAGTAAACAAACATTGTCACAGAAGTTTAGTAAAATTGTGCAGATCATTTTCAGTGTTACATCATTGGACCAGCAAATCCAAAAATCCGGTAAGAAGCAATAACGTGTTTACTAGTTGTTCTTTTAAATAAAATATCTATCATCCATCATCGCAGAGAAAAGCTTAGGTACTGTGTAAGTGTAGTAATTATAGATTGTGCCTTTTGCCATATTATTCTGCTGGGTGATGACTTTATGTCTGACCTATTTTCTGATCAATGCCCAATGGCAAACCTCGATATATATTCAGGTTTTTGACTTAATTCGTAGGTACTTTAAAAGATTAGACTGTATTATCTAATCATAAGAACTATAATGTACGGCCTGTATAAAGTATCTGAAACCAACACTCATGACTGTTTCAGAAGCATTAGAAATACTGAATAAATTACGGAGTGGATTACTTCTCAATTCCTCACATAATCAAACTATGTAATGCGTACGTATGTGTCAGTGGTAATGAATCCTCAGGGCACAAAATCAGACTCAACTTACCTTTAGGCGCAGTGAGCTTGCAAAACCTCAAAACCAATTTATGAGATATTCATTTTTGAAAATCTGTAATCAAATTCCATAACCACTTGGAAACGATGCTGTTCAGTTTTATAAAGGAAACTCTTCGAACCCTGCTTTTGTAGCTATTAATTTACGTTTGTAGCCAGTTATTGTTATGATTTAAATAAATATTGCTGGACATTTGACACAGCGCTATCTAGCTCCAAACTAAGCAGAGCTTGTACTATGGGAACCAGATAACTGATAAAATACTTATATACTTTTTTTTTGTAAATCTATACTTATAATATATAGAAAAAACCCAGACACGGAACAAATATCTGTAGATCATGCAAACATTTGTTCCGCGGCAGGTGGAATATATATATGTATATATATATTGACCCCAATGACCGTGATACGTAAATTATGAGTGAATTTATCTATATAAAATTATGAGTGTTTGTCTTCGAACTTAAAGGATAGGAAGCGATTTACTAAGGGGTTTGGGGCAATTCTTGTATTGCGGTTCGTAATACTAATACTTCTACGGCGTTTATAGATCAATTGTTTGTGTTTGTAGGTGGAGTGTTTGGCGTACTAGATGAGGTACGTCTGATAAATGTTGTCAGAAGAAAGCAGCACATACAAGAGATGCAGGTTCTGCAGCACAAGAAAATAAGAGAAAAGAACGAGAATGAAATTCTCCTCTTGTAATGTACCCCTGTGTATTAGGGGCTGTTTCAAAAATTTCCATACAGCAGAAACAAGCTAGAAACTGACTGATAGACCATGCGCGCAGAGGGCGCCGTGCCTTAGAGCGCTATCACTCTAGCGCTATGAAAGAGAGTACAAAGCAAGACGAGTGTGCAGCGAGCTCGCCACAAAAATTGTGATGAATAAATACTCTATTATCTATTTAAATGTTATGTGAGGATTGTGATATTAAATACTATAATATAGGTACTGATGTTACCAAATAAATAAGTATTGTATTTATAAAAATTTTCATAATTTCTTAAAATAAAACTGTAGTTTCACAAAAAGTGGTTTTATTGGCTTAAAATTTTGCGTACAAACTAAATCAGAAATAAAGCCAGGGCAACCAGCTAGTTCAAAAATATATCAATGTGACACCAGACAATGGGAGTTATAGTTCCCACTTAAACAATTTAGGTGAGCGCATTAACAGACAACTGAAGCTCTACTTCACACCAAAAAAAGGTCGCTTCCCCCCCCATTTATCCCCCTTTTTATGGATTTTTGAAATCTATGACTCAAACTTACCCTAAAACCGATAAGTATTAGTTTTCCATTTACCCTTCCACAGGTTCGCATTTGAATAAGGGTTAATAATTTCAGGCAAGTTATAGGGTTCCTTCACTTTGTACATATTCAAATATAACGATTTAATGGTTCTCTGATGCCAATATTCTCCACTATATTGTTTTTTTTTTATATGGTTTTGCAGCGTCTGCAAAATTGTACATGGGTCGTTGTTTAGTGACATTATAGTATCGAAACTTTCATTTAAAATTAACAGCAAATCCTATAGTGCAACATGGGAAATATTAATTTTTTAACAACCAATCTTTAATTATTTTTTTCAAAGTTATTTTTTAATTATTTATTAGAAGGATCATCTCCTTCGTCTGAGCTGCTAATTGGCAATAAATCGAAAAACAATTGTAAGGAACCTTGTTGCTCAATATAATTCCCTTGCTCGGGCTTGACCAATAGATGTAGTAGCATTTGCCTCTACATGAGGCATTTTACTATATTATGTAAAAGCGTATTTTTTTTTCATAACCACAGCATAACTATTATCAACGGAACCCTGTTGAATATCACCATTACTGGCCTCTACTCTTGACTCCAAAAACGGTTTCGCTTCGTTAATAACAGTCTAAATACCACCTATAGGCCTAAGTTTGTTCCTTATCTCATATAAATATTGACATCTTAACTTTTCCTCGACTACGGCAGTATTTTGAGCTTTGTATGGTTCTTCTAGATTTCTTCGTGGTGGAGTTATAAGGGAAACTTCCATTTTGACTAAAACCCATTTATTTCAGAATAGAAGCCATTACATAAAAAAAGTAATTAACTACAAAAACTTTAGCTATTGACGGATTCTCCAGGTCTCCAGATGCTGGTATCCAGATGGGCGGTACAGCCTGATTTCTGGCTGTACGGACTTAGATAAACGCTCATAACTTCTGAACTGTTGAACTACTAATTCAGGGAATATGATTTTCGGGAACTACAAATTCTTAGCTATAAGTTGACATGGAAACCAGATCCCTAGCGAGTGGGGCCCAACGTTCTGATGTCAATATATAAAAAACCGTTAACGACAAACGAATACATTATAAATCAGAAGTAGTACTCTAAGCTTTAAAATTACCTGCAATCAACACATAAAGTTGGGCTTCTAACTAAATATAGTAGGCTTTGTCAGTCTATGGATTATGCAGCTCATATTTCTCCATACATTCAATACAAAACATACAAATACAAAAATCTTTATTGAACAATTTAACAGTTTGGTACTTATCTTTAAATATAATATAATGGCAACAGTTTACAAGCTTCCCTCCTTTTATAGCGTGGTATGGAACTAAGATTCTTGCTCGGGTATGGATTCAGAATTCGGGACTCTACTTAAGACGACTCCTCCTCCATCGGTAATCAGTTTAGTCAGAATAGGCTTTGACATGATTAGATCTTTTGTTATCTTATATGCAGTCAAGAAGTTGTATAGAGAAGTGACAGCCATCGAAAAGTCCTGGCAATTGCTTGTATTTGTTATGTTGAGCTTTTTTCAGTCCTTGATACATCTTTGCACCGATACCCTTTACTTCGTATTTATCAAAAGGTTCTAATTTAGCTTTTGTTGTTTTTGTGAGCCATTGTGATGACAGTATCCATATTGAACCTAATATTCCTTGTAAGACATCCACACGTGAGAGGCACATGCCATCATCCTTCATATCCACGATCAAATGTGTGACTTTTTTGGTAAATTCCACCTCTATATGCATATTACGTGATGTTTGACCAATGTCTTCAATTCAATTTACTGTGTACAGACCGGAACTTAGACACATAGTGGATATGGATATCCTCCAGGCCTAACTCTGTGTATAACATAGAAATACAACTGATGTTTACGCTCTGTGTCTGTAAGATGTTATCAGCAGCATTGTGTATCAGATTCTTCATATCGGCATTGGCTAACTGAAATGGTGTCTCTCCTTTGCAGTTCCGGACCTCAATATCTGCTCTGTTCATAACCAATTCCTTGATGATATCCTCCTGTGTGTATTGAACAGCTTCACGTAACGGGGCTCATTCCCCTGTCCTAGGATATTGATTAACGTGTTATGCTGCACCAGAAGTATGACTATATCTAATCAACTTTAACTAAACTACTTAAACTTTACTTAAACTTTATCAACTTTAACGAGCCTACACGCAATATGCAGCATGGATTCACCTTTGGTATTCCTTTTTTCAACAGCTTTATTAATTTTACTGAGAGAGTTGATGGACACATTTAGATTTGACTTGATTCGCATTTGAACGATTTGTGCGTTCAGAGGCGGGTTAGATAGAATGAGACATATCTCTGTTGGCCCGTTCATTGGTTTTTTTAGCCTTTTTAGGTTTTGCTTTAGCAATTTTTTTAATTTGTCCTAATCCAGCCGTCATCTTACCCATCTCACGGGCAGATTCTATAGCAGCGCTGAGCCGTTCGTCGGTGAACGTAGTGCATCCTTCTAGACTTATATGACAGTTTGGGCAAGATTTGAGCCCCGCAAAGTGTTCAGAACAGATGATATGAAAACATTTGCTCAAGGTGACGGGATTCTTGCAAAGCTCGGAGCAGACACCGCATGTGTAATCTTGTTTTACTGCTTCGAGAGCTTTAATGAACTTATTCACTGCGGACGCCGACATTTTTCAAATTGTTACAGCTTTTTTGATGACAGTTGTGCACTATTTACTAACTATGATGTAAAACTTTAAATTTTCGGATTGTTTTCAGTTGATACCGCGTGTTATTTGCATCCGCGTGTCCTACACAGTTATAAAAGCGGGAAAACAATTTTAAAGTGAGTGAATGACAGTGACAGTTTGAGTTTGACACTTGCTTGACGGCCGGGTAGGGCAGCAGACTCATAATTAATTTTCCCCAAGAATAAGGGATTTAATTTTCGATTTAAAAAAACTAGTTCCAACCAGCGCGGATAAAAATATGGTTTAAATGACAAAATCTCAAAGAAACAATATCAAACTTTGTCTAAAACAATCGCACTTCGTAAATTAAACAAACACAAATTATGTTTGTTTTAATTTCAAGTTCCTCGACATTGACACTTTCCTTTGATAATCAACGTATGACAGAGCAACGCCATCTATTATCAGTTATTAAAACAAAACATGGCCGTGAAAACCCCTCAGCCTACACGAAAAGGCTGTCTATTTTGATCGCCATTACCATTTAACCGACGTGAGCCAATTAAAATAAGATTTTAATTTGATTATAACCCAGTTTTACATTGTACAGTTTGCCTTTCTGTCCAATTTGACTAGGTATGTATATTCAGATTCATTCTATTTTATCCAGAAATTGAAAATTCACAAAATTTATTCATCAAATTTACCTACCTAAGTAAAGAACCAAGTTTACATATAAGATAGACCGGTAGGTACAGTGACTTTCACATCAGACATATTGCTAAGAACTAGATCAAGGAAGTTGTTATGAACATTTGGTTTGTTGATAAACTAGTTGAGATTAATAATAGATATAAAATCAATCAGGGCATAGCCCAGAGCATTATTATAATTTTAAGAGTCAGCGGTGTTTAAAACATCATCTGAAAAACATTGATAAATAAAAGGTAAGTTAAAGACACCTAGTAAAATGATATTATCAACATCGCCAATACGATTATTAACCATAGGAAAATATGATAGTATATCCATATTAACCGGAGGGGGTAAATAAACTAAGCAGATTGCCAACTTTTTAGATGTGCCTTGATCAGAAAAATCTACAATGACCAATAAATCTTCAAAATTAGGGTGTCTGGTTTCCCAACTGCACATTCTCGTCGATTTTAGTTTATTTGATACGGCTATTAAAGCACCTCCTCCATCTAATTTAGTATTGATAGAAAAGTCTCTATCATGCCGATAGACTACATAGGTATCTTGAGTCAAAAATTTCACTACTAGCACACGATAATCAGTAGACATTATCATTCGAAAAACATCGTCAATTTTAGTCTTTAAACTATTCATTTACATTCTGATAATATATCAAACGTGAGAAGAAATAAATATTTAAATAAAAAAAATTGTAGTATAAAATTGGTGTTGAACCAATAATTTACTTGATGGACTATAAAGACAGAAAGCCAATCACAAACAACCAACTAAGCAGGCAAGGATACCTTCTTCAATCGTACCAGATTTTCGAAAGTCTTAATAAGGGTGGCTTGGCTAAATTCGTCTTGGCAAACAAAGATACGTCCATTACGGACCCATATAAATTAGGGACCTATGTATTAGTTAATGTTATTTGGATGTCGAAAATCATGGAGGATGTTAAATTATATAAGTCAAATATGACTGATCCTTGATCTATAGAGGCTTGAAATTGTAGTAATTTGTGATATACACTTAAATAATTTGTAAGTGTATGTGTGTACCTACTGAATGTGAGAGAGCCAGTATTTGCTTCAGGTGCATTAGTAAAACCACACTTATTATTATTTTATCATTTATTTTTTTTATCTAATACGACAATACAATTAAAATATCTTAATATAATCACCAGGTGGTGAAGTGTGATGACCGCGCTTGCTGTGTACATGTGCGATCTATTCTTTCGGAACGCTTTGTTATACCTCCTTACCTGATTTTGCAGTGGTCCAGTGGCCTATGTATTCCGAAGCCTCAAGAGCATGATGGCAAGGCTTTGCTACATTTCTTCTGCGTCGGTCTCTTGGAATTACCACGACGCATGAGGGCTTTAACAAATTGCTTTATGACCTGTATTGCCCTAGCATGCAGAATGATCGTCAGCAACTAATGGAAACGACGTGCCAGCTATGTGGATCGTGCTTCTGTACAAAGAAGAAAGTTATGGAACATGTAAATTCATGTCACAAGCAACCTAATCCGAACAATAATAGTCTAGAGATGCACAATGTTCGTCCTTCACACTTCGTCACGCGACAATCGATTCTCTGCTTAGTGCGTGAAAATGATGACACCGAGTGGCTTGATGAAACCGACGTTGATCTTCAGTGCCACTTGCAACAAGATGCTTATCCAGTTGTTAGTGTTGAAGAAAGTCTTGCTAATCCGGGGTCCGAGGACAATGTAGGTACCTACATTAAATATGTTCATGTACAATATATGTTTTTCGCATGATTTACAGCATTCCTTTAATATTATTTTTATGCCAGTCAAAAACAACCTGCAACCTTTCTGTCTAGACATTTTTATCAGGGTCCTTAATTTTCTAGAATAAAATTAGATTATACTGTACTGTACTGTGTGTTTTATACATAATATACCTGTACATATGTAAAGATGTAAAGACCTGTTTCTAAAAATTTTAAGATTCCTAGTAGGTACTAAAACATACACGTGATTTGGGGCGGGGGTTAGTCTTAAACCTCACCACGTGTAACCAAGGGCGAGGGCTGAAGGGGTTAAAAATGCTAAAAAAACATCACGTGAATAATGGACAGCCCCATAATCAGCTAATCTTCCTAACTTCTGATTCTTATTGAATAGTGCACTCAGTATGAAACTATAATTGTTTCTTTCACATAAAGATAGCTAGATAAACTGTTTATTGTTAATGCACGGATTTTCCGCACAATCCATACTCTTGACGCAGCCCAATGCCACACTGGAGGAGATGGATGATTTGGCTGACAAACTACAGGAGGTGAACCCTGCACCACCTCAAGTGCGGGTGGTTAGCAATCATAATCAGCCAGGTAATATCAAAACGTTGACACAACTTTACTGGTGGTTAACATAACAAAGCAGGATGCCAACCTAGCCTTATCCACTTATACGAGAGGGAGGTCAACCGATCATACTATTACGTCCAACCAGCTATGTAGGTTTTGATTGAATTTAAATATAAAAAACATTCGCCAATTCAGTTAGACGTATGTATAACTAAAAACTAGGCAAAATATTGCGTCTTAAAAAAATAAAAGGGTAATTTTCTTATTAATAGGGTACTTTTGACTAGAGCCCGCTGGCAACACTGGTTAACCTTAAAATTTGAAGAATCAAACAAAATAAATAGTAAAATTCCGAAGGGCAGGATTAATGAACTGGATGAATATTTAATTTAACCAGTATATATGCTCAATTATAAATAATGCTGTCAATAAAACGATTGCCGACGCTTTCGGCATCAAAAATCCAATCTAAGTTATGTTTTGATTTACGAAATGTCTCTGGAGAAAAAGAAGTAAACAAACATTGTCACAGAAGTTTAGTAAAATTGTGCAGATCATTTTCAGTGTTACATCATTGGACCAGCAAATCCAAAAATCCGGTAAGAAGCAATAACGTGTTTACTAGTTGTTCTTTTAAATAAAATATATATCATCCATCATCGCAGAGAAAAGCTTAGGTAAGTACTGTGTAAGTGTAGTAATTATAGATTGTGCCTTTTGCCATATTATTCTGCTGGGTGATGACTTTATGTCTGACCTATTTTCTGATCAATGCCCAATGGCAAACCTCGATATATATTCAGGTTTTTGACTTAATTCGTAGGTACTTTAAAAGATTAGACTGTATTATCTAATCATAAGAACTATAATGTACGGCCTGTATAAAGTATCTGAAACCAACACTCATGACTGTTTCAGAAGCATTAGAAATACTGAATAAATTACGGAGTGGATTACTTCTCAATTCCTCACATAATCAAACTATGTAATGCGTACGTATGTGTCAGTGGTAATGAATCCTCAGGGCACAAAATCAGACTCAACTTACCTTTAGGCGCAGTGAGCTTGCAAAACCTCAAAACCAATTTATGAGATATTCATTTTTGAAAATCTGTAATCAAATTCCATAACCACTTGGAAACGATGCTGTTCAGTTTTATAAAGGAAACTCTTCGAACCCTGCTTTTGTAGCTATTAATTTACGTTTGTAGCCAGTTATTGTTATGATTTAAATAAATATTGCTGGACATTTGACACAGCGCTATCTAGCTCCAAACTAAGCAGAGCTTGTACTATGGGAACCAGATAACTGATAAAATACTTATATACTTTTTTTTTGTAAATCTATACTTATAATATATAGAAAAAACCCAGACACGGAACAAATATCTGTAGATCATGCAAACATTTGTTCCGCGGCAGGTGGAATATATATATGTATATATATATTGACCCCAATGACCGTGATACGTAAATTATGAGTGAATTTATCTATATAAAATTATGAGTGTTTGTCTTCGAACTTAAAGGATAGGAAGCGATTTACTAAGGGGTTTGGG
Source organism: Philereme transversata (assembly GCA_963924445.1). NCBI lineage: Eukaryota > Metazoa > Arthropoda > Insecta > Lepidoptera > Geometridae > Philereme > Philereme transversata. The sequence goes on along the minus strand of OZ004348.1, from coordinate 22,126,104 downwards.
GCAATTCTTGTATTGCGGTTCGTAATACTAATACTTCTACGGCGTTTATAGATCAATTGTTTGTGTTTGTAGGTGGAGTGTTTGGCGTACTAGATGAGGTACGTCTGATAAATGTTGTCAGAAGAAAGCAGCACATACAAGAGATGCAGGTTCTGCAGCACAAGAAAATAAGAGAAAAGAACGAGAATGAAATTCTCCTCTTGTAATGTACCCCTGTGTATTAGGGGCTGTTTCAAAAATTTCCATACAGCAGAAACAAGCTAGAAACTGACTGATAGACCATGCGCGCAGAGGGCGCCGTGCCTTAGAGCGCTATCACTCTAGCGCTATGAAAGAGAGTACAAAGCAAGACGAGTGTGCAGCGAGCTCGCCACAAAAATTGTGATGAATAAATACTCTATTATCTATTTAAATGTTATGTGAGGATTGTGATATTAAATACTATAATATAGGTACTGATGTTACCAAATAAATAAGTATTGTATTTATAAAAATTTTCATAATTTCTTAAAATAAAACTGTAGTTTCACAAAAAGTGGTTTTATTGGCTTAAAATTTTGCGTACAAACTAAATCAGAAATAAAGCCAGGGCAACCAGCTAGTTCAAAAATATATCAATGTGACACCAGACAATGGGAGTTATAGTTCCCACTTAAACAATTTAGGTGAGCGCATTAACAGACAACTGAAGCTCTACTTCACACCAAAAAAAGGTCGCTTCCCCCCCCATTTATCCCCCTTTTTATGGATTTTTGAAATCTATGACTCAAACTTACCCTAAAACCGATAAGTATTAGTTTTCCATTTACCCTTCCACAGGTTCGCATTTGAATAAGGGTTAATAATTTCAGGCAAGTTATAGGGTTCCTTCACTTTGTACATATTCAAATATAACGATTTAATGGTTCTCTGATGCCAATATTCTCCACTATATTGTTTTTTTTTTATATGGTTTTGCAGCGTCTGCAAAATTGTACATGGGTCGTTGTTTAGTGACATTATAGTATCGAAACTTTCATTTAAAATTAACAGCAAATCCTATAGTGCAACATGGGAAATATTAATTTTTTAACAACCAATCTTTAATTATTTTTTTCAAAGTTATTTTTTAATTATTTATTAGAAGGATCATCTCCTTCGTCTGAGCTGCTAATTGGCAATAAATCGAAAAACAATTGTAAGGAACCTTGTTGCTCAATATAATTCCCTTGCTCGGGCTTGACCAATAGATGTAGTAGCATTTGCCTCTACATGAGGCATTTTACTATATTATGTAAAAGCGTATTTTTTTTTCATAACCACAGCATAACTATTATCAACGGAACCCTGTTGAATATCACCATTACTGGCCTCTACTCTTGACTCCAAAAACGGTTTCGCTTCGTTAATAACAGTCTAAATACCACCTATAGGCCTAAGTTTGTTCCTTATCTCATATAAATATTGACATCTTAACTTTTCCTCGACTACGGCAGTATTTTGAGCTTTGTATGGTTCTTCTAGATTTCTTCGTGGTGGAGTTATAAGGGAAACTTCCATTTTGACTAAAACCCATTTATTTCAGAATAGAAGCCATTACATAAAAAAAGTAATTAACTACAAAAACTTTAGCTATTGACGGATTCTCCAGGTCTCCAGATGCTGGTATCCAGATGGGCGGTACAGCCTGATTTCTGGCTGTACGGACTTAGATAAACGCTCATAACTTCTGAACTGTTGAACTACTAATTCAGGGAATATGATTTTCGGGAACTACAAATTCTTAGCTATAAGTTGACATGGAAACCAGATCCCTAGCGAGTGGGGCCCAACGTTCTGATGTCAATATATAAAAAACCGTTAACGACAAACGAATACATTATAAATCAGAAGTAGTACTCTAAGCTTTAAAATTACCTGCAATCAACACATAAAGTTGGGCTTCTAACTAAATATAGTAGGCTTTGTCAGTCTATGGATTATGCAGCTCATATTTCTCCATACATTCAATACAAAACATACAAATACAAAAATCTTTATTGAACAATTTAACAGTTTGGTACTTATCTTTAAATATAATATAATGGCAACAGTTTACAAGCTTCCCTCCTTTTATAGCGTGGTATGGAACTAAGATTCTTGCTCGGGTATGGATTCAGAATTCGGGACTCTACTTAAGACGACTCCTCCTCCATCGGTAATCAGTTTAGTCAGAATAGGCTTTGACATGATTAGATCTTTTGTTATCTTATATGCAGTCAAGAAGTTGTATAGAGAAGTGACAGCCATCGAAAAGTCCTGGCAATTGCTTGTATTTGTTATGTTGAGCTTTTTTCAGTCCTTGATACATCTTTGCACCGATACCCTTTACTTCGTATTTATCAAAAGGTTCTAATTTAGCTTTTGTTGTTTTTGTGAGCCATTGTGATGACAGTATCCATATTGAACCTAATATTCCTTGTAAGACATCCACACGTGAGAGGCACATGCCATCATCCTTCATATCCACGATCAAATGTGTGACTTTTTTGGTAAATTCCACCTCTATATGCATATTACGTGATGTTTGACCAATGTCTTCAATTCAATTTACTGTGTACAGACCGGAACTTAGACACATAGTGGATATGGATATCCTCCAGGCCTAACTCTGTGTATAACATAGAAATACAACTGATGTTTACGCTCTGTGTCTGTAAGATGTTATCAGCAGCATTGTGTATCAGATTCTTCATATCGGCATTGGCTAACTGAAATGGTGTCTCTCCTTTGCAGTTCCGGACCTCAATATCTGCTCTGTTCATAACCAATTCCTTGATGATATCCTCCTGTGTGTATTGAACAGCTTCACGTAACGGGGCTCATTCCCCTGTCCTAGGATATTGATTAACGTGTTATGCTGCACCAGAAGTATGACTATATCTAATCAACTTTAACTAAACTACTTAAACTTTACTTAAACTTTATCAACTTTAACGAGCCTACACGCAATATGCAGCATGGATTCACCTTTGGTATTCCTTTTTTCAACAGCTTTATTAATTTTACTGAGAGAGTTGATGGACACATTTAGATTTGACTTGATTCGCATTTGAACGATTTGTGCGTTCAGAGGCGGGTTAGATAGAATGAGACATATCTCTGTTGGCCCGTTCATTGGTTTTTTTAGCCTTTTTAGGTTTTGCTTTAGCAATTTTTTTAATTTGTCCTAATCCAGCCGTCATCTTACCCATCTCACGGGCAGATTCTATAGCAGCGCTGAGCCGTTCGTCGGTGAACGTAGTGCATCCTTCTAGACTTATATGACAGTTTGGGCAAGATTTGAGCCCCGCAAAGTGTTCAGAACAGATGATATGAAAACATTTGCTCAAGGTGACGGGATTCTTGCAAAGCTCGGAGCAGACACCGCATGTGTAATCTTGTTTTACTGCTTCGAGAGCTTTAATGAACTTATTCACTGCGGACGCCGACATTTTTCAAATTGTTACAGCTTTTTTGATGACAGTTGTGCACTATTTACTAACTATGATGTAAAACTTTAAATTTTCGGATTGTTTTCAGTTGATACCGCGTGTTATTTGCATCCGCGTGTCCTACACAGTTATAAAAGCGGGAAAACAATTTTAAAGTGAGTGAATGACAGTGACAGTTTGAGTTTGACACTTGCTTGACGGCCGGGTAGGGCAGCAGACTCATAATTAATTTTCCCCAAGAATAAGGGATTTAATTTTCGATTTAAAAAAACTAGTTCCAACCAGCGCGGATAAAAATATGGTTTAAATGACAAAATCTCAAAGAAACAATATCAAACTTTGTCTAAAACAATCGCACTTCGTAAATTAAACAAACACAAATTATGTTTGTTTTAATTTCAAGTTCCTCGACATTGACACTTTCCTTTGATAATCAACGTATGACAGAGCAACGCCATCTATTATCAGTTATTAAAACAAAACATGGCCGTGAAAACCCCTCAGCCTACACGAAAAGGCTGTCTATTTTGATCGCCATTACCATTTAACCGACGTGAGCCAATTAAAATAAGATTTTAATTTGATTATAACCCAGTTTTACATTGTACAGTTTGCCTTTCTGTCCAATTTGACTAGGTATGTATATTCAGATTCATTCTATTTTATCCAGAAATTGAAAATTCACAAAATTTATTCATCAAATTTACCTACCTAAGTAAAGAACCAAGTTTACATATAAGATAGACCGGTAGGTACAGTGACTTTCACATCAGACATATTGCTAAGAACTAGATCAAGGAAGTTGTTATGAACATTTGGTTTGTTGATAAACTAGTTGAGATTAATAATAGATATAAAATCAATCAGGGCATAGCCCAGAGCATTATTATAATTTTAAGAGTCAGCGGTGTTTAAAACATCATCTGAAAAACATTGATAAATAAAAGGTAAGTTAAAGACACCTAGTAAAATGATATTATCAACATCGCCAATACGATTATTAACCATAGGAAAATATGATAGTATATCCATATTAACCGGAGGGGGTAAATAAACTAAGCAGATTGCCAACTTTTTAGATGTGCCTTGATCAGAAAAATCTACAATGACCAATAAATCTTCAAAATTAGGGTGTCTGGTTTCCCAACTGCACATTCTCGTCGATTTTAGTTTATTTGATACGGCTATTAAAGCACCTCCTCCATCTAATTTAGTATTGATAGAAAAGTCTCTATCATGCCGATAGACTACATAGGTATCTTGAGTCAAAAATTTCACTACTAGCACACGATAATCAGTAGACATTATCATTCGAAAAACATCGTCAATTTTAGTCTTTAAACTATTCATTTACATTCTGATAATATATCAAACGTGAGAAGAAATAAATATTTAAATAAAAAAAATTGTAGTATAAAATTGGTGTTGAACCAATAATTTACTTGATGGACTATAAAGACAGAAAGCCAATCACAAACAACCAACTAAGCAGGCAAGGATACCTTCTTCAATCGTACCAGATTTTCGAAAGTCTTAATAAGGGTGGCTTGGCTAAATTCGTCTTGGCAAACAAAGATACGTCCATTACGGACCCATATAAATTAGGGACCTATGTATTAGTTAATGTTATTTGGATGTCGAAAATCATGGAGGATGTTAAATTATATAAGTCAAATATGACTGATCCTTGATCTATAGAGGCTTGAAATTGTAGTAATTTGTGATATACACTTAAATAATTTGTAAGTGTATGTGTGTACCTACTGAATGTGAGAGAGCCAGTATTTGCTTCAGGTGCATTAGTAAAACCACACTTATTATTATTTTATCATTTATTTTTTTTATCTAATACGACAATACAATTAAAATATCTTAATATAATCACCAGGTGGTGAAGTGTGATGACCGCGCTTGCTGTGTACATGTGCGATCTATTCTTTCGGAACGCTTTGTTATACCTCCTTACCTGATTTTGCAGTGGTCCAGTGGCCTATGTATTCCGAAGCCTCAAGAGCATGATGGCAAGGCTTTGCTACATTTCTTCTGCGTCGGTCTCTTGGAATTACCACGACGCATGAGGGCTTTAACAAATTGCTTTATGACCTGTATTGCCCTAGCATGCAGAATGATCGTCAGCAACTAATGGAAACGACGTGCCAGCTATGTGGATCGTGCTTCTGTACAAAGAAGAAAGTTATGGAACATGTAAATTCATGTCACAAGCAACCTAATCCGAACAATAATAGTCTAGAGATGCACAATGTTCGTCCTTCACACTTCGTCACGCGACAATCGATTCTCTGCTTAGTGCGTGAAAATGATGACACCGAGTGGCTTGATGAAACCGACGTTGATCTTCAGTGCCACTTGCAACAAGATGCTTATCCAGTTGTTAGTGTTGAAGAAAGTCTTGCTAATCCGGGGTCCGAGGACAATGTAGGTACCTACATTAAATATGTTCATGTACAATATATGTTTTTCGCATGATTTACAGCATTCCTTTAATATTATTTTTATGCCAGTCAAAAACAACCTGCAACCTTTCTGTCTAGACATTTTTATCAGGGTCCTTAATTTTCTAGAATAAAATTAGATTATACTGTACTGTACTGTGTGTTTTATACATAATATACCTGTACATATGTAAAGATGTAAAGACCTGTTTCTAAAAATTTTAAGATTCCTAGTAGGTACTAAAACATACACGTGATTTGGGGCGGGGGTTAGTCTTAAACCTCACCACGTGTAACCAAGGGCGAGGGCTGAAGGGGTTAAAAATGCTAAAAAAACATCACGTGAATAATGGACAGCCCCATAATCAGCTAATCTTCCTAACTTCTGATTCTTATTGAATAGTGCACTCAGTATGAAACTATAATTGTTTCTTTCACATAAAGATAGCTAGATAAACTGTTTATTGTTAATGCACGGATTTTCCGCACAATCCATACTCTTGACGCAGCCCAATGCCACACTGGAGGAGATGGATGATTTGGCTGACAAACTACAGGAGGTGAACCCTGCACCACCTCAAGTGCGGGTGGTTAGCAATCATAATCAGCCAGGTAATATCAAAACGTTGACACAACTTTACTGGTGGTTAACATAACAAAGCAGGATGCCAACCTAGCCTTATCCACTTATACGAGAGGGAGGTCAACCGATCATACTATTACGTCCAACCAGCTATGTAGGTTTTGATTGAATTTAAATATAAAAAACATTCGCCAATTCAGTTAGACGTATGTATAACTAAAAACTAGGCAAAATATTGCGTCTTAAAAAAATAAAAGGGTAATTTTCTTATTAATAGGGTACTTTTGACTAGAGCCCGCTGGCAACACTGGTTAACCTTAAAATTTGAAGAATCAAACAAAATAAATAGTAAAATTCCGAAGGGCAGGATTAATGAACTGGATGAATATTTAATTTAACCAGTATATATGCTCAATTATAAATAATGCTGTCAATAAAACGATTGCCGACGCTTTCGGCATCAAAAATCCAATCTAAGTTATGTTTTGATTTACGAAATGTCTCTGGAGAAAAAGAAGTAAACAAACATTGTCACAGAAGTTTAGTAAAATTGTGCAGATCATTTTCAGTGTTACATCATTGGACCAGCAAATCCAAAAATCCGGTAAGAAGCAATAACGTGTTTACTAGTTGTTCTTTTAAATAAAATATATATCATCCATCATCGCAGAGAAAAGCTTAGGTAAGTACTGTGTAAGTGTAGTAATTATAGATTGTGCCTTTTGCCATATTATTCTGCTGGGTGATGACTTTATGTCTGACCTATTTTCTGATCAATGCCCAATGGCAAACCTCGATATATATTCAGGTTTTTGACTTAATTCGTAGGTACTTTAAAAGATTAGACTGTATTATCTAATCATAAGAACTATAATGTACGGCCTGTATAAAGTATCTGAAACCAACACTCATGACTGTTTCAGAAGCATTAGAAATACTGAATAAATTACGGAGTGGATTACTTCTCAATTCCTCACATAATCAAACTATGTAATGCGTACGTATGTGTCAGTGGTAATGAATCCTCAGGGCACAAAATCAGACTCAACTTACCTTTAGGCGCAGTGAGCTTGCAAAACCTCAAAACCAATTTATGAGATATTCATTTTTGAAAATCTGTAATCAAATTCCATAACCACTTGGAAACGATGCTGTTCAGTTTTATAAAGGAAACTCTTCGAACCCTGCTTTTGTAGCTATTAATTTACGTTTGTAGCCAGTTATTGTTATGATTTAAATAAATATTGCTGGACATTTGACACAGCGCTATCTAGCTCCAAACTAAGCAGAGCTTGTACTATGGGAACCAGATAACTGATAAAATACTTATATACTTTTTTTTTGTAAATCTATACTTATAATATATAGAAAAAACCCAGACACGGAACAAATATCTGTAGATCATGCAAACATTTGTTCCGCGGCAGGTGGAATATATATATGTATATATATATTGACCCCAATGACCGTGATACGTAAATTATGAGTGAATTTATCTATATAAAATTATGAGTGTTTGTCTTCGAACTTAAAGGATAGGAAGCGATTTACTAAGGGGTTTGGGGCAATTCTTGTATTGCGGTTCGTAATACTAATACTTCTACGGCGTTTATAGATCAATTGTTTGTGTTTGTAGGTGGAGTGTTTGGCGTACTAGATGAGGTACGTCTGATAAATGTTGTCAGAAGAAAGCAGCACATACAAGAGATGCAGGTTCTGCAGCACAAGAAAATAAGAGAAAAGAACGAGAATGAAATTCTCCTCTTGTAATGTACCCCTGTGTATTAGGGGCTGTTTCAAAAATTTCCATACAGCAGAAACAAGCTAGAAACTGACTGATAGACCATGCGCGCAGAGGGCGCCGTGCCTTAGAGCGCTATCACTCTAGCGCTATGAAAGAGAGTACAAAGCAAGACGAGTGTGCAGCGAGCTCGCCACAAAAATTGTGATGAATAAATACTCTATTATCTATTTAAATGTTATGTGAGGATTGTGATATTAAATACTATAATATAGGTACTGATGTTACCAAATAAATAAGTATTGTATTTATAAAAATTTTCATAATTTCTTAAAATAAAACTGTAGTTTCACAAAAAGTGGTTTTATTGGCTTAAAATTTTGCGTACAAACTAAATCAGAAATAAAGCCAGGGCAACCAGCTAGTTCAAAAATATATCAATGTGACACCAGACAATGGGAGTTATAGTTCCCACTTAAACAATTTAGGTGAGCGCATTAACAGACAACTGAAGCTCTACTTCACACCAAAAAAAGGTCGCTTCCCCCCCCATTTATCCCCCTTTTTATGGATTTTTGAAATCTATGACTCAAACTTACCCTAAAACCGATAAGTATTAGTTTTCCATTTACCCTTCCACAGGTTCGCATTTGAATAAGGGTTAATAATTTCAGGCAAGTTATAGGGTTCCTTCACTTTGTACATATTCAAATATAACGATTTAATGGTTCTCTGATGCCAATATTCTCCACTATATTGTTTTTTTTTTATATGGTTTTGCAGCGTCTGCAAAATTGTACATGGGTCGTTGTTTAGTGACATTATAGTATCGAAACTTTCATTTAAAATTAACAGCAAATCCTATAGTGCAACATGGGAAATATTAATTTTTTAACAACCAATCTTTAATTATTTTTTTCAAAGTTATTTTTTAATTATTTATTAGAAGGATCATCTCCTTCGTCTGAGCTGCTAATTGGCAATAAATCGAAAAACAATTGTAAGGAACCTTGTTGCTCAATATAATTCCCTTGCTCGGGCTTGACCAATAGATGTAGTAGCATTTGCCTCTACATGAGGCATTTTACTATATTATGTAAAAGCGTATTTTTTTTTCATAACCACAGCATAACTATTATCAACGGAACCCTGTTGAATATCACCATTACTGGCCTCTACTCTTGACTCCAAAAACGGTTTCGCTTCGTTAATAACAGTCTAAATACCACCTATAGGCCTAAGTTTGTTCCTTATCTCATATAAATATTGACATCTTAACTTTTCCTCGACTACGGCAGTATTTTGAGCTTTGTATGGTTCTTCTAGATTTCTTCGTGGTGGAGTTATAAGGGAAACTTCCATTTTGACTAAAACCCATTTATTTCAGAATAGAAGCCATTACATAAAAAAAGTAATTAACTACAAAAACTTTAGCTATTGACGGATTCTCCAGGTCTCCAGATGCTGGTATCCAGATGGGCGGTACAGCCTGATTTCTGGCTGTACGGACTTAGATAAACGCTCATAACTTCTGAACTGTTGAACTACTAATTCAGGGAATATGATTTTCGGGAACTACAAATTCTTAGCTATAAGTTGACATGGAAACCAGATCCCTAGCGAGTGGGGCCCAACGTTCTGATGTCAATATATAAAAAACCGTTAACGACAAACGAATACATTATAAATCAGAAGTAGTACTCTAAGCTTTAAAATTACCTGCAATCAACACATAAAGTTGGGCTTCTAACTAAATATAGTAGGCTTTGTCAGTCTATGGATTATGCAGCTCATATTTCTCCATACATTCAATACAAAACATACAAATACAAAAATCTTTATTGAACAATTTAACAGTTTGGTACTTATCTTTAAATATAATATAATGGCAACAGTTTACAAGCTTCCCTCCTTTTATAGCGTGGTATGGAACTAAGATTCTTGCTCGGGTATGGATTCAGAATTCGGGACTCTACTTAAGACGACTCCTCCTCCATCGGTAATCAGTTTAGTCAGAATAGGCTTTGACATGATTAGATCTTTTGTTATCTTATATGCAGTCAAGAAGTTGTATAGAGAAGTGACAGCCATCGAAAAGTCCTGGCAATTGCTTGTATTTGTTATGTTGAGCTTTTTTCAGTCCTTGATACATCTTTGCACCGATACCCTTTACTTCGTATTTATCAAAAGGTTCTAATTTAGCTTTTGTTGTTTTTGTGAGCCATTGTGATGACAGTATCCATATTGAACCTAATATTCCTTGTAAGACATCCACACGTGAGAGGCACATGCCATCATCCTTCATATCCACGATCAAATGTGTGACTTTTTTGGTAAATTCCACCTCTATATGCATATTACGTGATGTTTGACCAATGTCTTCAATTCAATTTACTGTGTACAGACCGGAACTTAGACACATAGTGGATATGGATATCCTCCAGGCCTAACTCTGTGTATAACATAGAAATACAACTGATGTTTACGCTCTGTGTCTGTAAGATGTTATCAGCAGCATTGTGTATCAGATTCTTCATATCGGCATTGGCTAACTGAAATGGTGTCTCTCCTTTGCAGTTCCGGACCTCAATATCTGCTCTGTTCATAACCAATTCCTTGATGATATCCTCCTGTGTGTATTGAACAGCTTCACGTAACGGGGCTCATTCCCCTGTCCTAGGATATTGATTAACGTGTTATGCTGCACCAGAAGTATGACTATATCTAATCAACTTTAACTAAACTACTTAAACTTTATCAATTTTAACGAGCCTACACGCAATATGCAGCATGGATTCACCCTTGGTATTCCTTTTTTCAACAGCTTTATTAATTTTACTGAGAGAGTTGATGGACACATTTAGATTTGACTTGATTCGCATTTGAACGATTTGTGCGTTCAGAGGCGGGTTAGATAGAATGAGACATATCTCTGTTGGCCCGTTCATTGGTTTTTTTAGCCTTTTTAGGTTTTGCTTTAGCAATTTTTTTAATTTGTCCTAATCCAGCCGTCATCTTACCCATCTCACGGGCAGATTCTATAGCAGCGCTGAGCCGTTCGTCGGTGAACGTAGTGCATCCTTCTAGACTTATATGACAGTTTGGGCAAGATTTGAGCCCCGCAAAGTGTTCAGAACAGATGATATGAAAACATTTGCTCAAGGTGACGGGATTCTTGCAAAGCTCGGAGCAGACACCGCATGTGTAATCTTGTTTTACTGCTTCGAGAGCTTTAATGAACTTATTCACTGCGGACGCCGACATTTTTCAAATTGTTACAGCTTTTTTGATGACAGTTGTGCACTATTTACTAACTATGATGTAAAACTTTAAATTTTCGGATTGTTTTCAGTTGATACCGCGTGTTATTTGCATCCGCGTGTCCTACACAGTTATAAAAGCGGGAAAACAATTTTAAAGTGAGTGAATGACAGTGACAGTTTGAGTTTGACACTTGCTTGACGGCCGGGTAGGGCAGCAGACTCATAATTAATTTTCCCCAAGAATAAGGGATTTAATTTTCGATTTAAAAAAACTAGTTCCAACCAGCGCGGATAAAAATATGGTTTAAATGACAAAATCTCAAAGAAACAATATCAAACTTTGTCTAAAACAATCGCACTTCGTAAATTAAACAAACACAAATTATGTTTGTTTTAATTTCAAGTTCCTCGACATTGACACTTTCCTTTGATAATCAACGTATGACAGAGCAACGCCATCTATTATCAGTTATTAAAACAAAACATGGCCGTGAAAACCCCTCAGCCTACACGAAAAGGCTGTCTATTTTGATCGCCATTACCATTTAACCGACGTGAGCCAATTAAAATAAGATTTTAATTTGATTATAACCCAGTTTTACATTGTACAGTTTGCCTTTCTGTCCAATTTGACTAGGTATGTATATTCAGATTCATTCTATTTTATCCAGAAATTGAAAATTCACAAAATTTATTCATCAAATTTACCTACCTAAGTAAAGAACCAAGTTTACATATAAGATAGACCGGTAGGTACAGTGACTTTCACATCAGACATATTGCTAAGAACTAGATCAAGGAAGTTGTTATGAACATTTGGTTTGTTGATAAACTAGTTGAGATTAATAATAGATATAAAATCAATCAGGGCATAGCCCAGAGCATTATTATAATTTTAAGAGTCAGCGGTGTTTAAAACATCATCTGAAAAACATTGATAAATAAAAGGTAAGTTAAAGACACCTAGTAAAATGATATTATCAACATCGCCAATACGATTATTAACCATAGGAAAATATGATAGTATATCCATATTAACCGGAGGGGGTAAATAAACTAAGCAGATTGCCAACTTTTTAGATGTGCCTTGATCAGAAAAATCTACAATGACCAATAAATCTTCAAAATTAGGGTGTCTGGTTTCCCAACTGCACATTCTCGTCGATTTTAGTTTATTTGATACGGCTATTAAAGCACCTCCTCCATCTAATTTAGTATTGATAGAAAAGTCTCTATCATGCCGATAGACTACATAGGTATCTTGAGTCAAAAATTTCACTACTAGCACACGATAATCAGTAGACATTATCATTCGAAAAACATCGTCAATTTTAGTCTTTAAACTATTCATTTACATTCTGATAATATATCAAACGTGAGAAGAAATAAATATTTAAATAAAAAAAATTGTAGTATAAAATTGGTGTTGAACCAATAATTTACTTGATGGACTATAAAGACAGAAAGCCAATCACAAACAACCAACTAAGCAGGCAAGGATACCTTCTTCAATCGTACCAGATTTTCGAAAGTCTTAATAAGGGTGGCTTGGCTAAATTCGTCTTGGCAAACAAAGATACGTCCATTACGGACCCATATAAATTAGGGACCTATGTATTAGTTAATGTTATTTGGATGTCGAAAATCATGGAGGATGTTAAATTATATAAGTCAAATATGACTGATCCTTGATCTATAGAGGCTTGAAATTGTAGTAATTTGTGATATACACTTAAATAATTTGTAAGTGTATGTGTGTACCTACTGAATGTGAGAGAGCCAGTATTTGCTTCAGGTGCATTAGTAAAACCACACTTATTATTATTTTATCATTTATTTTTTTTATCTAATACGACAATACAATTAAAATATCTTAATATAATCACCAGGTGGTGAAGTGTGATGACCGCGCTTGCTGTGTACATGTGCGATCTATTCTTTCGGAACGCTTTGTTATACCTCCTTACCTGATTTTGCAGTGGTCCAGTGGCCTATGTATTCCGAAGCCTCAAGAGCATGATGGCAAGGCTTTGCTACATTTCTTCTGCGTCGGTCTCTTGGAATTACCACGACGCATGAGGGCTTTAACAAATTGCTTTATGACCTGTATTGCCCTAGCATGCAGAATGATCGTCAGCAACTAATGGAAACGACGTGCCAGCTATGTGGATCGTGCTTCTGTACAAAGAAGAAAGTTATGGAACATGTAAATTCATGTCACAAGCAACCTAATCCGAACAATAATAGTCTAGAGATGCACAATGTTCGTCCTTCACACTTCGTCACGCGACAATCGATTCTCTGCTTAGTGCGTGAAAATGATGACACCGAGTGGCTTGATGAAACCGACGTTGATCTTCAGTGCCACTTGCAACAAGATGCTTATCCAGTTGTTAGTGTTGAAGAAAGTCTTGCTAATCCGGGGTCCGAGGACAATGTAGGTACCTACATTAAATATGTTCATGTACAATATATGTTTTTCGCATGATTTACAGCATTCCTTTAATATTATTTTTATGCCAGTCAAAAACAACCTGCAACCTTTCTGTCTAGACATTTTTATCAGGGTCCTTAATTTTCTAGAATAAAATTAGATTATACTGTACTGTACTGTGTGTTTTATACATAATATACCTGTACATATGTAAAGATGTAAAGACCTGTTTCTAAAAATTTTAAGATTCCTAGTAGGTACTAAAACATACACGTGATTTGGGGCGGGGGTTAGTCTTAAACCTCACCACGTGTAACCAAGGGCGAGGGCTGAAGGGGTTAAAAATGCTAAAAAAACATCACGTGAATAATGGACAGCCCCATAATCAGCTAATCTTCCTAACTTCTGATTCTTATTGAATAGTGCACTCAGTATGAAACTATAATTGTTTCTTTCACATAAAGATAGCTAGATAAACTGTTTATTGTTAATGCACGGATTTTCCGCACAATCCATACTCTTGACGCAGCCCAATGCCACACTGGAGGAGATGGATGATTTGGCTGACAAACTACAGGAGGTGAACCCTGCACCACCTCAAGTGCGGGTGGTTAGCAATCATAATCAGCCAGGTAATATCAAAACGTTGACACAACTTTACTGGTGGTTAACATAACAAAGCAGGATGCCAACCTAGCCTTATCCACTTATACGAGAGGGAGGTCAACCGATCATACTATTACGTCCAACCAGCTATGTAGGTTTTGATTGAATTTAAATATAAAAAACATTCGCCAATTCAGTTAGACGTATGTATAACTAAAAACTAGGCAAAATATTGCGTCTTAAAAAAATAAAAGGGTAATTTTCTTATTAATAGGGTACTTTTGACTAGAGCCCGCTGGCAACACTGGTTAACCTTAAAATTTGAAGAATCAAACAAAATAAATAGTAAAATTCCGAAGGGCAGGATTAATGAACTGGATGAATATTTAATTTAACCAGTATATATGCTCAATTATAAATAATGCTGTCAATAAAACGATTGCCGACGCTTTCGGCATCAAAAATCCAATCTAAGTTATGTTTTGATTTACGAAATGTCTCTGGAGAAAAAGAAGTAAACAAACATTGTCACAGAAGTTTAGTAAAATTGTGCAGATCATTTTCAGTGTTACATCATTGGACCAGCAAATCCAAAAATCCGGTAAGAAGCAATAACGTGTTTACTAGTTGTTCTTTTAAATAAAATATCTATCATCCATCATCGCAGAGAAAAGCTTAGGTAAGTACTGTGTAAGTGTAGTAATTATAGATTGTGCCTTTTGCCATATTATTCTGCTGGGTGATGACTTTATGTCTGACCTATTTTCTGATCAATGCCCAATGGCAAACCTCGATATATATTCAGGTTTTTGACTTAATTCGTAGGTACTTTAAAAGATTAGACTGTATTATCTAATCATAAGAACTATAATGTACGGCCTGTATAAAGTATCTGAAACCAACACTCATGACTGTTTCAGAAGCATTAGAAATACTGAATAAATTACGGAGTGGATTACTTCTCAATTCCTCACATAATCAAACTATGTAATGCGTACGTATGTGTCAGTGGTAATGAATCCTCAGGGCACAAAATCAGACTCAACTTACCTTTAGGCGCAGTGAGCTTGCAAAACCTCAAAACCAATTTATGAGATATTCATTTTTGAAAATCTGTAATCAAATTCCATAACCACTTGGAAACGATGCTGTTCAGTTTTATAAAGGAAACTCTTCGAACCCTGCTTTTGTAGCTATTAATTTACGTTTGTAGCCAGTTATTGTTATGATTTAAATAAATATTGCTGGACATTTGACACAGCGCTATCTAGCTCCAAACTAAGCAGAGCTTGTACTATGGGAACCAGATAACTGATAAAATACTTATATACTTTTTTTTTGTAAATCTATACTTATAATATATAGAAAAAACCCAGACACGGAACAAATATCTGTAGATCATGCAAACATTTGTTCCGCGGCAGGTGGAATATATATATGTATATATATATTGACCCCAATGACCGTGATACGTAAATTATGAGTGAATTTATCTATATAAAATTATGAGTGTTTGTCTTCGAACTTAAAGGATAGGAAGCGATTTACTAAGGGGTTTGGGGCAATTCTTGTATTGCGGTTCGTAATACTAATACTTCTACGGCGTTTATAGATCAATTGTTTGTGTTTGTAGGTGGAGTGTTTGGCGTACTAGATGAGGTACGTCTGATAAATGTTGTCAGAAGAAAGCAGCACATACAAGAGATGCAGGTTCTGCAGCACAAGAAAATAAGAGAAAAGAACGAGAATGAAATTCTCCTCTTGTAATGTACCCCTGTGTATTAGGGGCTGTTTCAAAAATTTCCATACAGCAGAAACAAGCTAGAAACTGACTGATAGACCATGCGCGCAGAGGGCGCCGTGCCTTAGAGCGCTATCACTCTAGCGCTATGAAAGAGAGTACAAAGCAAGACGAGTGTGCAGCGAGCTCGCCACAAAAATTGTGATGAATAAATACTCTATTATCTATTTAAATGTTATGTGAGGATTGTGATATTAAATACTATAATATAGGTACTGATGTTACCAAATAAATAAGTATTGTATTTATAAAAATTTTCATAATTTCTTAAAATAAAACTGTAGTTTCACAAAAAGTGGTTTTATTGGCTTAAAATTTTGCGTACAAACTAAATCAGAAATAAAGCCAGGGCAACCAGCTAGTTCAAAAATATATCAATGTGACACCAGACAATGGGAGTTATAGTTCCCACTTAAACAATTTAGGTGAGCGCATTAACAGACAACTGAAGCTCTACTTCACACCAAAAAAAGGTCGCTTCCCCCCCCATTTATCCCCCTTTTTATGGATTTTTGAAATCTATGACTCAAACTTACCCTAAAACCGATAAGTATTAGTTTTCCATTTACCCTTCCACAGGTTCGCATTTGAATAAGGGTTAATAATTTCAGGCAAGTTATAGGGTTCCTTCACTTTGTACATATTCAAATATAACGATTTAATGGTTCTCTGATGCCAATATTCTCCACTATATTGTTTTTTTTTTATATGGTTTTGCAGCGTCTGCAAAATTGTACATGGGTCGTTGTTTAGTGACATTATAGTATCGAAACTTTCATTTAAAATTAACAGCAAATCCTATAGTGCAACATGGGAAATATTAATTTTTTAACAACCAATCTTTAATTATTTTTTTCAAAGTTATTTTTTAATTATTTATTAGAAGGATCATCTCCTTCGTCTGAGCTGCTAATTGGCAATAAATCGAAAAACAATTGTAAGGAACCTTGTTGCTCAATATAATTCCCTTGCTCGGGCTTGACCAATAGATGTAGTAGCATTTGCCTCTACATGAGGCATTTTACTATATTATGTAAAAGCGTATTTTTTTTTCATAACCACAGCATAACTATTATCAACGGAACCCTGTTGAATATCACCATTACTGGCCTCTACTCTTGACTCCAAAAACGGTTTCGCTTCGTTAATAACAGTCTAAATACCACCTATAGGCCTAAGTTTGTTCCTTATCTCATATAAATATTGACATCTTAACTTTTCCTCGACTACGGCAGTATTTTGAGCTTTGTATGGTTCTTCTAGATTTCTTCGTGGTGGAGTTATAAGGGAAACTTCCATTTTGACTAAAACCCATTTATTTCAGAATAGAAGCCATTACATAAAAAAAGTAATTAACTACAAAAACTTTAGCTATTGACGGATTCTCCAGGTCTCCAGATGCTGGTATCCAGATGGGCGGTACAGCCTGATTTCTGGCTGTACGGACTTAGATAAACGCTCATAACTTCTGAACTGTTGAACTACTAATTCAGGGAATATGATTTTCGGGAACTACAAATTCTTAGCTATAAGTTGACATGGAAACCAGATCCCTAGCGAGTGGGGCCCAACGTTCTGATGTCAATATATAAAAAACCGTTAACGACAAACGAATACATTATAAATCAGAAGTAGTACTCTAAGCTTTAAAATTACCTGCAATCAACACATAAAGTTGGGCTTCTAACTAAATATAGTAGGCTTTGTCAGTCTATGGATTATGCAGCTCATATTTCTCCATACATTCAATACAAAACATACAAATACAAAAATCTTTATTGAACAATTTAACAGTTTGGTACTTATCTTTAAATATAATATAATGGCAACAGTTTACAAGCTTCCCTCCTTTTATAGCGTGGTATGGAACTAAGATTCTTGCTCGGGTATGGATTCAGAATTCGGGACTCTACTTAAGACGACTCCTCCTCCATCGGTAATCAGTTTAGTCAGAATAGGCTTTGACATGATTAGATCTTTTGTTATCTTATATGCAGTCAAGAAGTTGTATAGAGAAGTGACAGCCATCGAAAAGTCCTGGCAATTGCTTGTATTTGTTATGTTGAGCTTTTTTCAGTCCTTGATACATCTTTGCACCGATACCCTTTACTTCGTATTTATCAAAAGGTTCTAATTTAGCTTTTGTTGTTTTTGTGAGCCATTGTGATGACAGTATCCATATTGAACCTAATATTCCTTGTAAGACATCCACACGTGAGAGGCACATGCCATCATCCTTCATATCCACGATCAAATGTGTGACTTTTTTGGTAAATTCCACCTCTATATGCATATTACGTGATGTTTGACCAATGTCTTCAATTCAATTTACTGTGTACAGACCGGAACTTAGACACATAGTGGATATGGATATCCTCCAGGCCTAACTCTGTGTATAACATAGAAATACAACTGATGTTTACGCTCTGTGTCTGTAAGATGTTATCAGCAGCATTGTGTATCAGATTCTTCATATCGGCATTGGCTAACTGAAATGGTGTCTCTCCTTTGCAGTTCCGGACCTCAATATCTGCTCTGTTCATAACCAATTCCTTGATGATATCCTCCTGTGTGTATTGAACAGCTTCACGTAACGGGGCTCATTCCCCTGTCCTAGGATATTGATTAACGTGTTATGCTGCACCAGAAGTATGACTATATCTAATCAACTTTAACTAAACTACTTAAACTTTATCAATTTTAACGAGCCTACACGCAATATGCAGCATGGATTCACCCTTGGTATTCCTTTTTTCAACAGCTTTATTAATTTTACTGAGAGAGTTGATGGACACATTTAGATTTGACTTGATTCGCATTTGAACGATTTGTGCGTTCAGAGGCGGGTTAGATAGAATGAGACATATCTCTGTTGGCCCGTTCATTGGTTTTTTTAGCCTTTTTAGGTTTTGCTTTAGCAATTTTTTTAATTTGTCCTAATCCAGCCGTCATCTTACCCATCTCACGGGCAGATTCTATAGCAGCGCTGAGCCGTTCGTCGGTGAACGTAGTGCATCCTTCTAGACTTATATGACAGTTTGGGCAAGATTTGAGCCCCGCAAAGTGTTCAGAACAGATGATATGAAAACATTTGCTCAAGGTGACGGGATTCTTGCAAAGCTCGGAGCAGACACCGCATGTGTAATCTTGTTTTACTGCTTCGAGAGCTTTAATGAACTTATTCACTGCGGACGCCGACATTTTTCAAATTGTTACAGCTTTTTTGATGACAGTTGTGCACTATTTACTAACTATGATGTAAAACTTTAAATTTTCGGATTGTTTTCAGTTGATACCGCGTGTTATTTGCATCCGCGTGTCCTACACAGTTATAAAAGCGGGAAAACAATTTTAAAGTGAGTGAATGACAGTGACAGTTTGAGTTTGACACTTGCTTGACGGCCGGGTAGGGCAGCAGACTCATAATTAATTTTCCCCAAGAATAAGGGATTTAATTTTCGATTTAAAAAAACTAGTTCCAACCAGCGCGGATAAAAATATGGTTTAAATGACAAAATCTCAAAGAAACAATATCAAACTTTGTCTAAAACAATCGCACTTCGTAAATTAAACAAACACAAATTATGTTTGTTTTAATTTCAAGTTCCTCGACATTGACACTTTCCTTTGATAATCAACGTATGACAGAGCAACGCCATCTATTATCAGTTATTAAAACAAAACATGGCCGTGAAAACCCCTCAGCCTACACGAAAAGGCTGTCTATTTTGATCGCCATTACCATTTAACCGACGTGAGCCAATTAAAATAAGATTTTAATTTGATTATAACCCAGTTTTACA
Source organism: Philereme transversata (assembly GCA_963924445.1). Classification (NCBI taxonomy): domain Eukaryota; kingdom Metazoa; phylum Arthropoda; class Insecta; order Lepidoptera; family Geometridae; genus Philereme; species Philereme transversata. The sequence continues at coordinate 22,105,968 of OZ004348.1, read as the reverse complement.
TTGTACAGTTTGCCTTTCTGTCCAATTTGACTAGGTATGTATATTCAGATTCATTCTATTTTATCCAGAAATTGAAAATTCACAAAATTTATTCATCAAATTTACCTACCTAAGTAAAGAACCAAGTTTACATATAAGATAGACCGGTAGGTACAGTGACTTTCACATCAGACATATTGCTAAGAACTAGATCAAGGAAGTTGTTATGAACATTTGGTTTGTTGATAAACTAGTTGAGATTAATAATAGATATAAAATCAATCAGGGCATAGCCCAGAGCATTATTATAATTTTAAGAGTCAGCGGTGTTTAAAACATCATCTGAAAAACATTGATAAATAAAAGGTAAGTTAAAGACACCTAGTAAAATGATATTATCAACATCGCCAATACGATTATTAACCATAGGAAAATATGATAGTATATCCATATTAACCGGAGGGGGTAAATAAACTAAGCAGATTGCCAACTTTTTAGATGTGCCTTGATCAGAAAAATCTACAATGACCAATAAATCTTCAAAATTAGGGTGTCTGGTTTCCCAACTGCACATTCTCGTCGATTTTAGTTTATTTGATACGGCTATTAAAGCACCTCCTCCATCTAATTTAGTATTGATAGAAAAGTCTCTATCATGCCGATAGACTACATAGGTATCTTGAGTCAAAAATTTCACTACTAGCACACGATAATCAGTAGACATTATCATTCGAAAAACATCGTCAATTTTAGTCTTTAAACTATTCATTTACATTCTGATAATATATCAAACGTGAGAAGAAATAAATATTTAAATAAAAAAAATTGTAGTATAAAATTGGTGTTGAACCAATAATTTACTTGATGGACTATAAAGACAGAAAGCCAATCACAAACAACCAACTAAGCAGGCAAGGATACCTTCTTCAATCGTACCAGATTTTCGAAAGTCTTAATAAGGGTGGCTTGGCTAAATTCGTCTTGGCAAACAAAGATACGTCCATTACGGACCCATATAAATTAGGGACCTATGTATTAGTTAATGTTATTTGGATGTCGAAAATCATGGAGGATGTTAAATTATATAAGTCAAATATGACTGATCCTTGATCTATAGAGGCTTGAAATTGTAGTAATTTGTGATATACACTTAAATAATTTGTAAGTGTATGTGTGTACCTACTGAATGTGAGAGAGCCAGTATTTGCTTCAGGTGCATTAGTAAAACCACACTTATTATTATTTTATCATTTATTTTTTTTATCTAATACGACAATACAATTAAAATATCTTAATATAATCACCAGGTGGTGAAGTGTGATGACCGCGCTTGCTGTGTACATGTGCGATCTATTCTTTCGGAACGCTTTGTTATACCTCCTTACCTGATTTTGCAGTGGTCCAGTGGCCTATGTATTCCGAAGCCTCAAGAGCATGATGGCAAGGCTTTGCTACATTTCTTCTGCGTCGGTCTCTTGGAATTACCACGACGCATGAGGGCTTTAACAAATTGCTTTATGACCTGTATTGCCCTAGCATGCAGAATGATCGTCAGCAACTAATGGAAACGACGTGCCAGCTATGTGGATCGTGCTTCTGTACAAAGAAGAAAGTTATGGAACATGTAAATTCATGTCACAAGCAACCTAATCCGAACAATAATAGTCTAGAGATGCACAATGTTCGTCCTTCACACTTCGTCACGCGACAATCGATTCTCTGCTTAGTGCGTGAAAATGATGACACCGAGTGGCTTGATGAAACCGACGTTGATCTTCAGTGCCACTTGCAACAAGATGCTTATCCAGTTGTTAGTGTTGAAGAAAGTCTTGCTAATCCGGGGTCCGAGGACAATGTAGGTACCTACATTAAATATGTTCATGTACAATATATGTTTTTCGCATGATTTACAGCATTCCTTTAATATTATTTTTATGCCAGTCAAAAACAACCTGCAACCTTTCTGTCTAGACATTTTTATCAGGGTCCTTAATTTTCTAGAATAAAATTAGATTATACTGTACTGTACTGTGTGTTTTATACATAATATACCTGTACATATGTAAAGATGTAAAGACCTGTTTCTAAAAATTTTAAGATTCCTAGTAGGTACTAAAACATACACGTGATTTGGGGCGGGGGTTAGTCTTAAACCTCACCACGTGTAACCAAGGGCGAGGGCTGAAGGGGTTAAAAATGCTAAAAAAACATCACGTGAATAATGGACAGCCCCATAATCAGCTAATCTTCCTAACTTCTGATTCTTATTGAATAGTGCACTCAGTATGAAACTATAATTGTTTCTTTCACATAAAGATAGCTAGATAAACTGTTTATTGTTAATGCACGGATTTTCCGCACAATCCATACTCTTGACGCAGCCCAATGCCACACTGGAGGAGATGGATGATTTGGCTGACAAACTACAGGAGGTGAACCCTGCACCACCTCAAGTGCGGGTGGTTAGCAATCATAATCAGCCAGGTAATATCAAAACGTTGACACAACTTTACTGGTGGTTAACATAACAAAGCAGGATGCCAACCTAGCCTTATCCACTTATACGAGAGGGAGGTCAACCGATCATACTATTACGTCCAACCAGCTATGTAGGTTTTGATTGAATTTAAATATAAAAAACATTCGCCAATTCAGTTAGACGTATGTATAACTAAAAACTAGGCAAAATATTGCGTCTTAAAAAAATAAAAGGGTAATTTTCTTATTAATAGGGTACTTTTGACTAGAGCCCGCTGGCAACACTGGTTAACCTTAAAATTTGAAGAATCAAACAAAATAAATAGTAAAATTCCGAAGGGCAGGATTAATGAACTGGATGAATATTTAATTTAACCAGTATATATGCTCAATTATAAATAATGCTGTCAATAAAACGATTGCCGACGCTTTCGGCATCAAAAATCCAATCTAAGTTATGTTTTGATTTACGAAATGTCTCTGGAGAAAAAGAAGTAAACAAACATTGTCACAGAAGTTTAGTAAAATTGTGCAGATCATTTTCAGTGTTACATCATTGGACCAGCAAATCCAAAAATCCGGTAAGAAGCAATAACGTGTTTACTAGTTGTTCTTTTAAATAAAATATCTATCATCCATCATCGCAGAGAAAAGCTTAGGTAAGTACTGTGTAAGTGTAGTAATTATAGATTGTGCCTTTTGCCATATTATTCTGCTGGGTGATGACTTTATGTCTGACCTATTTTCTGATCAATGCCCAATGGCAAACCTCGATATATATTCAGGTTTTTGACTTAATTCGTAGGTACTTTAAAAGATTAGACTGTATTATCTAATCATAAGAACTATAATGTACGGCCTGTATAAAGTATCTGAAACCAACACTCATGACTGTTTCAGAAGCATTAGAAATACTGAATAAATTACGGAGTGGATTACTTCTCAATTCCTCACATAATCAAACTATGTAATGCGTACGTATGTGTCAGTGGTAATGAATCCTCAGGGCACAAAATCAGACTCAACTTACCTTTAGGCGCAGTGAGCTTGCAAAACCTCAAAACCAATTTATGAGATATTCATTTTTGAAAATCTGTAATCAAATTCCATAACCACTTGGAAACGATGCTGTTCAGTTTTATAAAGGAAACTCTTCGAACCCTGCTTTTGTAGCTATTAATTTACGTTTGTAGCCAGTTATTGTTATGATTTAAATAAATATTGCTGGACATTTGACACAGCGCTATCTAGCTCCAAACTAAGCAGAGCTTGTACTATGGGAACCAGATAACTGATAAAATACTTATATACTTTTTTTTTGTAAATCTATACTTATAATATATAGAAAAAACCCAGACACGGAACAAATATCTGTAGATCATGCAAACATTTGTTCCGCGGCAGGTGGAATATATATATGTATATATATATTGACCCCAATGACCGTGATACGTAAATTATGAGTGAATTTATCTATATAAAATTATGAGTGTTTGTCTTCGAACTTAAAGGATAGGAAGCGATTTACTAAGGGGTTTGGGGCAATTCTTGTATTGCGGTTCGTAATACTAATACTTCTACGGCGTTTATAGATCAATTGTTTGTGTTTGTAGGTGGAGTGTTTGGCGTACTAGATGAGGTACGTCTGATAAATGTTGTCAGAAGAAAGCAGCACATACAAGAGATGCAGGTTCTGCAGCACAAGAAAATAAGAGAAAAGAACGAGAATGAAATTCTCCTCTTGTAATGTACCCCTGTGTATTAGGGGCTGTTTCAAAAATTTCCATACAGCAGAAACAAGCTAGAAACTGACTGATAGACCATGCGCGCAGAGGGCGCCGTGCCTTAGAGCGCTATCACTCTAGCGCTATGAAAGAGAGTACAAAGCAAGACGAGTGTGCAGCGAGCTCGCCACAAAAATTGTGATGAATAAATACTCTATTATCTATTTAAATGTTATGTGAGGATTGTGATATTAAATACTATAATATAGGTACTGATGTTACCAAATAAATAAGTATTGTATTTATAAAAATTTTCATAATTTCTTAAAATAAAACTGTAGTTTCACAAAAAGTGGTTTTATTGGCTTAAAATTTTGCGTACAAACTAAATCAGAAATAAAGCCAGGGCAACCAGCTAGTTCAAAAATATATCAATGTGACACCAGACAATGGGAGTTATAGTTCCCACTTAAACAATTTAGGTGAGCGCATTAACAGACAACTGAAGCTCTACTTCACACCAAAAAAAGGTCGCTTCCCCCCCCATTTATCCCCCTTTTTATGGATTTTTGAAATCTATGACTCAAACTTACCCTAAAACCGATAAGTATTAGTTTTCCATTTACCCTTCCACAGGTTCGCATTTGAATAAGGGTTAATAATTTCAGGCAAGTTATAGGGTTCCTTCACTTTGTACATATTCAAATATAACGATTTAATGGTTCTCTGATGCCAATATTCTCCACTATATTGTTTTTTTTTTATATGGTTTTGCAGCGTCTGCAAAATTGTACATGGGTCGTTGTTTAGTGACATTATAGTATCGAAACTTTCATTTAAAATTAACAGCAAATCCTATAGTGCAACATGGGAAATATTAATTTTTTAACAACCAATCTTTAATTATTTTTTTCAAAGTTATTTTTTAATTATTTATTAGAAGGATCATCTCCTTCGTCTGAGCTGCTAATTGGCAATAAATCGAAAAACAATTGTAAGGAACCTTGTTGCTCAATATAATTCCCTTGCTCGGGCTTGACCAATAGATGTAGTAGCATTTGCCTCTACATGAGGCATTTTACTATATTATGTAAAAGCGTATTTTTTTTTCATAACCACAGCATAACTATTATCAACGGAACCCTGTTGAATATCACCATTACTGGCCTCTACTCTTGACTCCAAAAACGGTTTCGCTTCGTTAATAACAGTCTAAATACCACCTATAGGCCTAAGTTTGTTCCTTATCTCATATAAATATTGACATCTTAACTTTTCCTCGACTACGGCAGTATTTTGAGCTTTGTATGGTTCTTCTAGATTTCTTCGTGGTGGAGTTATAAGGGAAACTTCCATTTTGACTAAAACCCATTTATTTCAGAATAGAAGCCATTACATAAAAAAAGTAATTAACTACAAAAACTTTAGCTATTGACGGATTCTCCAGGTCTCCAGATGCTGGTATCCAGATGGGCGGTACAGCCTGATTTCTGGCTGTACGGACTTAGATAAACGCTCATAACTTCTGAACTGTTGAACTACTAATTCAGGGAATATGATTTTCGGGAACTACAAATTCTTAGCTATAAGTTGACATGGAAACCAGATCCCTAGCGAGTGGGGCCCAACGTTCTGATGTCAATATATAAAAAACCGTTAACGACAAACGAATACATTATAAATCAGAAGTAGTACTCTAAGCTTTAAAATTACCTGCAATCAACACATAAAGTTGGGCTTCTAACTAAATATAGTAGGCTTTGTCAGTCTATGGATTATGCAGCTCATATTTCTCCATACATTCAATACAAAACATACAAATACAAAAATCTTTATTGAACAATTTAACAGTTTGGTACTTATCTTTAAATATAATATAATGGCAACAGTTTACAAGCTTCCCTCCTTTTATAGCGTGGTATGGAACTAAGATTCTTGCTCGGGTATGGATTCAGAATTCGGGACTCTACTTAAGACGACTCCTCCTCCATCGGTAATCAGTTTAGTCAGAATAGGCTTTGACATGATTAGATCTTTTGTTATCTTATATGCAGTCAAGAAGTTGTATAGAGAAGTGACAGCCATCGAAAAGTCCTGGCAATTGCTTGTATTTGTTATGTTGAGCTTTTTTCAGTCCTTGATACATCTTTGCACCGATACCCTTTACTTCGTATTTATCAAAAGGTTCTAATTTAGCTTTTGTTGTTTTTGTGAGCCATTGTGATGACAGTATCCATATTGAACCTAATATTCCTTGTAAGACATCCACACGTGAGAGGCACATGCCATCATCCTTCATATCCACGATCAAATGTGTGACTTTTTTGGTAAATTCCACCTCTATATGCATATTACGTGATGTTTGACCAATGTCTTCAATTCAATTTACTGTGTACAGACCGGAACTTAGACACATAGTGGATATGGATATCCTCCAGGCCTAACTCTGTGTATAACATAGAAATACAACTGATGTTTACGCTCTGTGTCTGTAAGATGTTATCAGCAGCATTGTGTATCAGATTCTTCATATCGGCATTGGCTAACTGAAATGGTGTCTCTCCTTTGCAGTTCCGGACCTCAATATCTGCTCTGTTCATAACCAATTCCTTGATGATATCCTCCTGTGTGTATTGAACAGCTTCACGTAACGGGGCTCATTCCCCTGTCCTAGGATATTGATTAACGTGTTATGCTGCACCAGAAGTATGACTATATCTAATCAACTTTAACTAAACTACTTAAACTTTACTTAAACTTTATCAACTTTAACGAGCCTACACGCAATATGCAGCATGGATTCACCTTTGGTATTCCTTTTTTCAACAGCTTTATTAATTTTACTGAGAGAGTTGATGGACACATTTAGATTTGACTTGATTCGCATTTGAACGATTTGTGCGTTCAGAGGCGGGTTAGATAGAATGAGACATATCTCTGTTGGCCCGTTCATTGGTTTTTTTAGCCTTTTTAGGTTTTGCTTTAGCAATTTTTTTAATTTGTCCTAATCCAGCCGTCATCTTACCCATCTCACGGGCAGATTCTATAGCAGCGCTGAGCCGTTCGTCGGTGAACGTAGTGCATCCTTCTAGACTTATATGACAGTTTGGGCAAGATTTGAGCCCCGCAAAGTGTTCAGAACAGATGATATGAAAACATTTGCTCAAGGTGACGGGATTCTTGCAAAGCTCGGAGCAGACACCGCATGTGTAATCTTGTTTTACTGCTTCGAGAGCTTTAATGAACTTATTCACTGCGGACGCCGACATTTTTCAAATTGTTACAGCTTTTTTGATGACAGTTGTGCACTATTTACTAACTATGATGTAAAACTTTAAATTTTCGGATTGTTTTCAGTTGATACCGCGTGTTATTTGCATCCGCGTGTCCTACACAGTTATAAAAGCGGGAAAACAATTTTAAAGTGAGTGAATGACAGTGACAGTTTGAGTTTGACACTTGCTTGACGGCCGGGTAGGGCAGCAGACTCATAATTAATTTTCCCCAAGAATAAGGGATTTAATTTTCGATTTAAAAAAACTAGTTCCAACCAGCGCGGATAAAAATATGGTTTAAATGACAAAATCTCAAAGAAACAATATCAAACTTTGTCTAAAACAATCGCACTTCGTAAATTAAACAAACACAAATTATGTTTGTTTTAATTTCAAGTTCCTCGACATTGACACTTTCCTTTGATAATCAACGTATGACAGAGCAACGCCATCTATTATCAGTTATTAAAACAAAACATGGCCGTGAAAACCCCTCAGCCTACACGAAAAGGCTGTCTATTTTGATCGCCATTACCATTTAACCGACGTGAGCCAATTAAAATAAGATTTTAATTTGATTATAACCCAGTTTTACATTGTACAGTTTGCCTTTCTGTCCAATTTGACTAGGTATGTATATTCAGATTCATTCTATTTTATCCAGAAATTGAAAATTCACAAAATTTATTCATCAAATTTACCTACCTAAGTAAAGAACCAAGTTTACATATAAGATAGACCGGTAGGTACAGTGACTTTCACATCAGACATATTGCTAAGAACTAGATCAAGGAAGTTGTTATGAACATTTGGTTTGTTGATAAACTAGTTGAGATTAATAATAGATATAAAATCAATCAGGGCATAGCCCAGAGCATTATTATAATTTTAAGAGTCAGCGGTGTTTAAAACATCATCTGAAAAACATTGATAAATAAAAGGTAAGTTAAAGACACCTAGTAAAATGATATTATCAACATCGCCAATACGATTATTAACCATAGGAAAATATGATAGTATATCCATATTAACCGGAGGGGGTAAATAAACTAAGCAGATTGCCAACTTTTTAGATGTGCCTTGATCAGAAAAATCTACAATGACCAATAAATCTTCAAAATTAGGGTGTCTGGTTTCCCAACTGCACATTCTCGTCGATTTTAGTTTATTTGATACGGCTATTAAAGCACCTCCTCCATCTAATTTAGTATTGATAGAAAAGTCTCTATCATGCCGATAGACTACATAGGTATCTTGAGTCAAAAATTTCACTACTAGCACACGATAATCAGTAGACATTATCATTCGAAAAACATCGTCAATTTTAGTCTTTAAACTATTCATTTACATTCTGATAATATATCAAACGTGAGAAGAAATAAATATTTAAATAAAAAAAATTGTAGTATAAAATTGGTGTTGAACCAATAATTTACTTGATGGACTATAAAGACAGAAAGCCAATCACAAACAACCAACTAAGCAGGCAAGGATACCTTCTTCAATCGTACCAGATTTTCGAAAGTCTTAATAAGGGTGGCTTGGCTAAATTCGTCTTGGCAAACAAAGATACGTCCATTACGGACCCATATAAATTAGGGACCTATGTATTAGTTAATGTTATTTGGATGTCGAAAATCATGGAGGATGTTAAATTATATAAGTCAAATATGACTGATCCTTGATCTATAGAGGCTTGAAATTGTAGTAATTTGTGATATACACTTAAATAATTTGTAAGTGTATGTGTGTACCTACTGAATGTGAGAGAGCCAGTATTTGCTTCAGGTGCATTAGTAAAACCACACTTATTATTATTTTATCATTTATTTTTTTTATCTAATACGACAATACAATTAAAATATCTTAATATAATCACCAGGTGGTGAAGTGTGATGACCGCGCTTGCTGTGTACATGTGCGATCTATTCTTTCGGAACGCTTTGTTATACCTCCTTACCTGATTTTGCAGTGGTCCAGTGGCCTATGTATTCCGAAGCCTCAAGAGCATGATGGCAAGGCTTTGCTACATTTCTTCTGCGTCGGTCTCTTGGAATTACCACGACGCATGAGGGCTTTAACAAATTGCTTTATGACCTGTATTGCCCTAGCATGCAGAATGATCGTCAGCAACTAATGGAAACGACGTGCCAGCTATGTGGATCGTGCTTCTGTACAAAGAAGAAAGTTATGGAACATGTAAATTCATGTCACAAGCAACCTAATCCGAACAATAATAGTCTAGAGATGCACAATGTTCGTCCTTCACACTTCGTCACGCGACAATCGATTCTCTGCTTAGTGCGTGAAAATGATGACACCGAGTGGCTTGATGAAACCGACGTTGATCTTCAGTGCCACTTGCAACAAGATGCTTATCCAGTTGTTAGTGTTGAAGAAAGTCTTGCTAATCCGGGGTCCGAGGACAATGTAGGTACCTACATTAAATATGTTCATGTACAATATATGTTTTTCGCATGATTTACAGCATTCCTTTAATATTATTTTTATGCCAGTCAAAAACAACCTGCAACCTTTCTGTCTAGACATTTTTATCAGGGTCCTTAATTTTCTAGAATAAAATTAGATTATACTGTACTGTACTGTGTGTTTTATACATAATATACCTGTACATATGTAAAGATGTAAAGACCTGTTTCTAAAAATTTTAAGATTCCTAGTAGGTACTAAAACATACACGTGATTTGGGGCGGGGGTTAGTCTTAAACCTCACCACGTGTAACCAAGGGCGAGGGCTGAAGGGGTTAAAAATGCTAAAAAAACATCACGTGAATAATGGACAGCCCCATAATCAGCTAATCTTCCTAACTTCTGATTCTTATTGAATAGTGCACTCAGTATGAAACTATAATTGTTTCTTTCACATAAAGATAGCTAGATAAACTGTTAATTGTTAATGCACGGATTTTCCGCACAATCCATACTCTTGACGCAGCCCAATGCCACACTGGAGGAGATGGATGATTTGGCTGACAAACTACAGGAGGTGAACCCTGCACCACCTCAAGTGCGGGTGGTTAGCAATCATAATCAGCCAGGTAATATCAAAACGTTGACACAACTTTACTGGTGGTTAACATAACAAAGCAGGATGCCAACCTAGCCTTATCCACTTATACGAGAGGGAGGTCAACCGATCATACTATTACGTCCAACCAGCTATGTAGGTTTTGATTGAATTTAAATATAAAAAACATTCGCCAATTCAGTTAGACGTATGTATAACTAAAAACTAGGCAAAATATTGCGTCTTAAAAAAATAAAAGGGTAATTTTCTTATTAATAGGGTACTTTTGACTAGAGCCCGCTGGCAACACTGGTTAACCTTAAAATTTGAAGAATCAAACAAAATAGTAAAATTCCGAAGGAAAGGATTAATGAACTGGATGAATATTTAATTTAACCAGTATATATGCTCAATTATAAATAATGCTGTCAATAAAACGATTGCCGACGCTTTCGGCATCAAAAATCCAATCTAAGTTTTGTTTTGATTTACGAAATGTCTCTGGAGAGAAAGAAGTAAACAAACACTGTCACAGAAGTTTAGTAAAATTGTGCAGATCGTTTTCAGTGTTACATCATTGGACCAGCAAATCCAAAAATCCGGTAAGAAGCAATAACGTGTTTACTAGTTGTTCTTTTAAATAAAATATCTATCATCCATCATCGCAGAGAAAAGCTTAGGTACTGTGTAAGTGTAGTAATTATAGATTGTGCCTTTTGCCATATTATTCTGCTGGGTGATGACTTTATGTCTGACCTATTTTCTGATCAATGCCCAATGGCAAACCTCGATATATATTCAGGTTTTTGACATAATTCGTAGGTACTTTAAAAGATTAGACTGTATTATCTAATCATAAGAACTATAATGTACGGCCTGTATAAAGTATCTGAAACCAACACTCATGACTGTTTCAGAAGCATTAGAAATACTGAATAAATTACGGAGTGGATTACTTCTCAATTCCTCACATAATCAAACTATGTAATGCGTACGTATGTGTCAGTGGTAATGAATCCTCAGGGCACAAAATCAGACTCAACTTTCCTTTAGGCGCAGTGAGCTTGCAAAACCTCAAAACCAATTTATGAGATATTCATTTTTGAAAATCTGTAATCAAATTCCATAACCACTTGGAAACGATGCTGTTCAGTTTTATAAAGGAAACTCTTCGAACCCTGCTTTTGTAGCTATTAATTTACGTTTGTAGCCAGTTATTGTTATGATTTAAATAAATATTGCTGGACATTTGACACAGTGCTATCTAGCTCCAAACTAAGCAGAGCTTGTACTATGGGAACCAAATAACTGATAAAATACTTATATACTTTTTTATTGTAAATCCATACTTATAATATATAGAAAAAAACCCAGACACTGAACAAATATCTGTAGATCATGCAAACATTTGTTCCGCGGCGGGAATCGAACCCGCTAACTTCTGCGTCTCAGCCGGCTATACGCCCACTGCGCCACGGAGGCAGTCAATAAAGCAAAAATCAGTAAATAAGTTCACTGAAGTGGCACTGACAACATCTTCAGGTAGCATGTTTAATTATGGTCCATCCTGTTACTGAAGAAATGATGTACTATGTTTATGTTATTAAACTTCCACTGCCCATCCACTAATCTCCTGTCCCTGCTACTATTGCTTTGTCATCAGCCTTTTAGTTCCTGGTCCTAGTTAATCCAGCAGTTTCTAGTTCTTTAATTCAACCTATGTCCAGGGAATCTTGGCTCATATTGGACTACGCATAAGCAATTATTGAGATTCAAGCATATATTTTTTACTGTTATCAAAGAAAACACTGTAATAAAATGCTTGACTAGTGCTATTTCTATTGCATTTATATTAAATTGCTATTGATTTAGTTTTTACTATGATTTTGGTATATTGGCCTCAGTGTGGGGTCCGGACTATGTATGTATAGTGTGTATACATGAGTACATAGATGTGTATCTTTTTTGATTGAGCGAAGAGAAATCTCCAAATCAACTTGAGCAAATTGGTGTTGTATGTATTTATGTTTGTTTGTTCCACCCAGGATAACTTTCGAAGCGTTTATCCGATCATCATGAAATTTGGTATATAGGTAGGTAGTGATGGCACAATTTTGCTGTGACTCAATGAGCTAAAAATGTGGCGGGGTTGTTGAGATATTGGGGTTCAAGATGGGTAAAAAAAATCAAAATGGAACGATCTGGTCAAGTGGCACGTCTAATGTCTAAAGGTCTAAAGGTCTTTGTGAGTATATTTTGAACCCCATTTTTATTTTTAGTTTATACCTTGTAGTTTTTAAGTTATTAGCCATACTAAAAACGGAACTTTGACAAAATTCACAGGGTACACCAGTGACCCCACAGTGCTGAAATTTAGTATGCGTCAAGCTTTAGTGACGCAAATATAGGCAAAAGTCTGAAATCTAGAATAACTGCAATTTCTACCCCAAAAAAGCGGTAACCAATTTAATTAAATTGAGTTAAAATTAAGGGACAAGATGATTTTCTCATACTAAGTACCTATCCCTATTTTGTAATTTCCACAGCAACTTCGTCATTTTAACGCTGAATACAAGGCAGCATGTGCTCTGCTGACACGGTCCCACCTGCCGAGCTTTAACACGGCTTTCAATGGCTACTTCAGAGGCCTGCACACAACACCAACTGCATTCAACCAGAATACACCCAAAGATGATAAAGATAAGGTAACTATTTCAGTGGCAGGTAGCATTTGTCACTCACTTATTTGGTTTGGTAAAAAAAAATTATCGAAGCATGAGTGGTACAAAACTAAAACTTAACGTGATAATTCACTAGATTCACACTGGGCTACATAAGTTTGTACTTGCCCACATAAGGTTACATTCGCGACAGAAACTGGAGGTCGACACAAAATTAAATGTCTCCATCTCCGGTGATGTACTGTGTGCAGAGACCAAGTAGCAAGACTGAGACAAGAATCACGCGCGACACCACTTGATTTAGGAAGAGACCATCTCCAAAAGCCTAAAGTCAAATAGCGGTCACGATCTCCAGTCCCTGTCGCCCGGTTACCTTCACAGTTTAAGCTTGTATGTCCTGCGCTGCTATAACAGTTGCTAAATTAAAGTCTAAGTAATCTGTAAGTTTTGTTTGGCTAGCAATTGTAATAAAAACTTTCAATTTGTCAAGTCAGTTTATGTTTAAACATGTTGTTGTAATATTTCAGGATAAGAAAGATAAAAACAAAAATGAAGAGATGTCCTCTCTCCTGATGAAGGCAGCTTTCTGGATGATGACGACCATAATACTCATAATGACGAGTTCAATGCTTATGCCGACTGACAACACACAGAACGAGGTATATTTCCTCTAATCATCTCTGGGTATATTAAAGGTTCACCTATGTTTCAAATAGTTGGCCAGGTACGCTGTTTAAAATAGTTTTAAATACTTCCTGCATATGCGAAGATTGCGAGGTTCAAAATATTCAACAAGATTTGACAGCTAGAATATGTAACGCGTGCTGATTGAGATACACATTATTTTATGGGTACAAAAAGAGCTTAGACAAATAATTAATTAATATCTGACAAAGTAATCAATACCAAAGGGCTTAGGTAATTAAAGCTGCTGCTTTTAAAACAAGATCGGTTAAGTGCGAGCAAGGTTCGCGCGCTGAGGGTTCCTTCCGTACCTCCCTAGATTTGTGTTGATTAAGCTTTCAATACTTTCATATAATGTCACAGCTGATTATCTCAGACGGATAACGTGGGATTGTGCAGTCACCTCGTCTTCTAAAAAAACACTCATTAATCAACTGTTTCAATGTTTGTTTGTCCGAAGATAACTTTCGAATTGTTGACCCGATTATCGTGAAATTTGATATATAGGTAGGTAGTAATGGCACAATCCTGCTGTGACTAAATGAGCTAAAACTGTTGGGAGGTTGTTGAGATATTGGGGTTCAAGAGGGATAACAAAACAAAATGAGACTAATAAGTGAAGTGGGACGTCAAATGAAAGGTCTTCAAGTACATTTCAATCCTGCTTTTATTTTTCGTTAAATCCTTGTAGTTTTTTAATTATTACCCATTATAAAAACTGAACTTTGACGAAATTCACAGGGTACACCAGTGACCCCACAGTGCTGAAATTTGGTATTCGTGTAGCTTTAGTCACACAAATATAGGGAAAAGTCGGAAATCCAGAACTGTAATTTCTACCCCTAAAAAGACTAACCAAATACATGAACCCCCGTTACTTGTAATTTGAATGAAACTGTAGGTCAAGTTAGTTGGTTATGCACTTCGTGGCACAATTTCATTAATCAAAGATTATGAGTATAGTCCAAGATAAGATATATTTATTTGTTTTAGGCGACTCGCGAAGTAGTAAGATATCAGTTCGGGGCGAACCACTAGTATCTTTCTAGTTGTAAACCTAGATCTAATAAGCAAGACCAGTCATATTTTTACACGCTTTTATAGACATAGACAATAATTTCTTTTATTGAGCTTGCAATGTTTGTTTTCTAGTTTGCTTAGGTCAAAGCTTGCGAGCTGAATTATAATCACTTCCTCTTATCCTACGGAGTTGAAATTTGACATGTTTGTTCAGTTCCGATGCCAATGCATTTTTATGGTAAACATGACCTTATCCTATACCCTGGATTGGCTCTAGATGAAAGAACTCCTCAACGGCACAGACAAGAAAATTTGTATTACCACTTAATTATGATAGCCCTTTTTGAGTTCCACCATGACATAGCTGCTGCACTTAGGGTTGGCTTCCGAAGAGGGGATTCCTCGTCAGCAGCACAGACACAAAACTTTGTATACGCATAGACATGATATGAACACTTATATGAAAGATTGTATTCAAAAATGGTATATGTTCAAATTAATTTATTATTTACTTACATTTATTAACCTTAAAATAATGAGAGGGCAACACTGTTTCCCGAAAACGGTAAGTAATAATAAGCGTTTTATTTCAGGTAAAACGCATCTATTTCCTTTCTGACGGGTGCTATAAAATACGCTTTTACAGCAAATCCTTCATTTTTTTTTCAGCTAATTCGCTACGTGTCATGGAACGAGTTCGTCTACTCAATGCTCTCAAAGGGAGAGGTCGAGGAGTTGATCGTGAGACCAGATATGGAGGTGGTCACCATCATCCTGCACGAAGGGGCAGTTCTAAAGGGGAAACGTGTAAGTACTTACATTTTATCGCTCTAAGTCGCCCGGTAAAATCCCCCAAGTCATGATCTATCTATATACCAAATTAGATCGAAATCGGACCAGGCGTTTAGTCCGATTTAGTTTTTTTTTCTTATACGTTTATATACCGTCATTAATATGTTTTTACATAAATTTTAAGTAAACATATTACCATCAATGAAACTTACAAATGGTACCACGGCAAAGGAAGGACTAATCAAAATCAAAGCGATGAGACCGCCGATTGTAAAGGGTGTCCAGTGGAAAATTTTCGATTTTGAATTTAAATATAAAACAAATTATCATACTTATGGTATTTATTATATTTTTAAAAGATACATGGGTTCCGCGGATTTCACTTTTTAAAAATAAAATCCTCCAAGTGTCGTCCATTTCGCGCTACACATTCTTGTAATCGAACCCTCATGTTCGAAAATACGCGCGCACACATTGCTTGGGGGATTGCCTCTATTTCACGTCGGATATTTTCTTGTAGGGCCGATATGGTGCGGGGGTTGTTACAGTATACTTTAGCCTTCAGGTATCCCCACAAGAAAAAATCGCAAGGCGTCAAATCAGGAGACCTTGGTGGCCAAGGTATGTCTCCATACTTACTTATCAGTTTTCTTGGGAAAATTTCCCTTAACTTCGACATAGAGGTCCTAGCAGTGTGCGGAGTTGCCCCATCTTGTTGGAAGTGTGTCCTATTGTTGCGTCCCGGAAACTCTTGCAATTGCGGTACCAAAAACGCATCAATCATACGGCAGTACACGAAAGAAGTCATAGTTTCCCGTGGATTAAAAAAATATGGGCTGATTATTCCTTGAGCAGAAATAGCGCACCAAACTGTGGTTTTAGGGCAGTGCAAACTTTTCTGGTGGCATTCTCTTGGATTGTTGGGATTCCAGTAACGCATATTCTGCTTGTTTACGTACCCTCCGATGTGAAAATGCGCTTCATCGCTAAACAATATGTTTCCAAGAGTTCTGGGAGTTATGAAACGTTCCAAAGCTGTTCTGGCGTACGTTTCTCTCAAATCATAATCAGTTTCATTTAGTTTTTGGACAATTTGCATTCTCTTCAAAATCATATGCACCGTTGATTTTTTAATACCCGTAGAAGCGGCAATCTTCCTTATTGATTTCCTAGGATTTCTAAGGATTTCTTGACGCACCTGCATCACACCTTCTGGTGTTGCTACTGACGTAGACGGTCCCGGTGGATGCCTATTTACCGTTGTACCTTCCTCTCGGAATCTTTGCACCCACGTTCTAATAAGTTGCGTACTCGGACCATCGGTTAATCGCCGAATATGAAATCGCAAGCAAAAAGCACGACGCGCTTGAATCGGCGATTCACCACACAACAGATATTGTTCCACCGCATACGCGCGGTGCGCTCCTGTCCAATGATTTATGGCGACTGACTAATCCGCAGAGACGTTGTAACTAACACTACTTCCTCCGCGTCCCTAACCCCACTAACTAAAAAGTAACGTTCATTTAAAGTTAAAAATTTCCCACTGGACACCCTTTACTTTTAGCTTGTGTTCTGTCAAACTAACTGGTTCAAAATCAAAATAACTGGTTTCGATTTTCTGTTGTCAGAAGTCGGTTATTATTAAAAAGTTTCTTGTAATAGTATTTTAATTCATTGTTTTGAACTACATTAAAAAGTTAACATTGTCATAATGTGTTTTTTAGGCTTCCCATAGAGTATATCACATGAACGTTGGCGATATCCATCGATTCGAGGAGAAACTACGCGAAGTCGAGAAAACCCTGAGCGTCAAGGAAGGTAAGGCGAAGACAAGATAACACCATAAAATAGATAGGTACAGAAGTAAAGTTTAGTGCATCGAGCGATATGAGAGGCAGAGGATCTCAGATCAAGTCGGTCGAGATCGTTCTGACATCCTCGTACGCGCGCGGTTATGTACAAGGAGTAGCAAAATTTGATACTTTTATAAGACATAACTTTTGAAACTATCATGGTTATGAACACTATTTCAACTAAAAACAGGATATTTACCATGATTTATGAGTATTTGAGTATCCGGATGTTTCGACGCAGTTGCATGCGCCTTGGTCACGGGTAAACTGAAGTCTGCGAGTGGATTGTTATTAGCACATTTTATAAGACAGTAAGACTATTTTAATATGTGATTTTATCCATAAACAGTTAGTAATAAGTACTGTGATTGAGACTAAGTATGTTAGTATCGTAGTAAGTGGAGATCCGTGGTCTCTGCCGTGCCTCCGGGATAATGGTGTGACAGTATGTATATAATTGAGACTTGAACATGTTACGTGCTACGTCTATAATTTGTAGTGATGAGATACAATCGTTTATAGTTCACAAGCTGCCGCCCGTGGCTTTGCACGCGTGGTTTGTCAATAAAAATATTATACTCTATTTGCGCAGTCGGGTTAAAAGTAGCCTATGCCCCAAATATCATTAAAATCGCTCCATCCGTTTAGTCGTGAAAACTTAACAAACAGAGAGACAGTTACTTTCGAATTTATAATATTAGTATGGATTTCACGTATACTATGCAAAATGTGGGCATGTATCAATCGTAATTTTTGGACTGAGTAAGAAATTTGAGGATGCCCATAGTGGGGTAATTTTTAATGTGCTTAGTAGGTTGGGTAGAAAGTCTTCGTATTTTGTATATCTGAAGTTGTATTTAAATCTCTTTGGTTGTACTGTTTGTACCTGGCTGGTATCGATACCAATAAAAAGGTAACATTAAAAAAATATCTGTTACCCGCCATTTTCAATTGTTTTTCTGACTAAAAAAATGAGTGAAACTAACTAAGAAATAAACGGATAAAAAAAAATAAACGGAAAAATGCGAATCGAGCCGCGAAAACGAATGGTACCGTTTAGGCACTTGTCTCACCGCCGTCGATGAGCGAGAAGCGAGTAGAGCTAGAAACTAGAAACGAGTTGGCGAGCAGCGAGAAGCGAGTTTTTAGTTCCTAGAGTTGTCTCGCTGGGCGAGTGCAGCGAGTGAGCGAGTGCGGCGGGCGATACTCATCATCTCACGGCGTGTGTTCTGACCGCCAAGCGAGCATCGCTGAGCGAGTATTGCTGGACGGATAGCGATCAACTATTAATATACGTGTCCTATTTTACTGACACGGAATCTATATCTTTTGTTCGTTTCTTGAGCGAGAAAATAGTTGATAGCTAATCGCTTACTCGCCAGCGGTGAGACAAAGTTGGTTCAAGCGTTTTCAGTCTGGAAATTTTAATGTTAAGGATGCAGTTCTCTCTGGACGCCCTGTTACAGATAAAGCCGATGTCATTTACGGAAAATTGGAGCAAGATCGGCATATTAGTAGATACGATATTGCTGAAGAACAGGGCGTTGACCACAGGAAAGTTTTGACGCATTTTAAAAAGCCTGGGCATAAAAATAGCTCGATAATTGGGTGCCAGATGAGCTTTAATTACAACTTCGTACATACAAAATACGAAAATACTTTCTCCCCAACCTATTATTTATTGTTTATTGATTGTTTTAAAGGTGTGCGGGTGATTTACGATCGCAACGGCAGTGTGGCGGGCAAAGTGATTACTTCACTGCTCATCGTGGCAGTGATCCTCTCCTTCCTCTATTCCACCAAGAGCATGCGGATGAACATCAACGTCGGCGGGATCGTAAGTATCTTAGCCCTAAAAGTCGTGCTACACGGGGACGACCAGTGTCCCTAGGTGACCTTGCTGGTTTCTAACCCTGCGGCCACATTACTCGCCTAAGCGCGAGGATAGTGGGCAGCTACGTAATGTGGCCGCGTTACTTCTCATGCTTCCTCGTCATGCCCTACCGCTCCACGTCGTTTTTTTGTGCACGAGTCAAAGGACCGGCAACAATAACGCGAGTAAGCTGGCCACGAGCATCGCGCGTCTCGTACCGCTGCGAGCGCCGCCGCCTACTACGATAGATGAGTGGTCAAATGAAACCACTTTAAAATTTGAAGAATCAATTTATAAGTTATGTAGGGTCTGTCTAATTTTGGTTTCGTATTACCAGACATAACTAGGTATCTAATTACCTATCTCATTTTTAGGGTTCCGTACCCAAAGGGTAAAACGGGACCCTATTACAAGACTCTGCTGTCTGTCTGTTCGTCTGTCTGTCTGTCTGTCCATCTGTCACCAGGCTGTATCTCATGAACCATGTTAGACGGTTGAAATTTTCACGGATGATGTATTTTTGTTGCTGCTATAACAACAAATACGTATAAAATAAAAATAAAAACAGAATAAAATAAATATTTAAGTGTGGCTCCCATAAAACTGACATGGTTTTTTTTGCCGTTTTTGTAGATAATGGTACGGAACCCTTCGTGCGCGAGAAGCAACTTTTATCAGGTCGTCTTTCTATTTAGTGGGGGGCCGTCTTACGCTGCGCTTTCCAGTGCGTGGTCACCACTCTAGAACCTTTCTGCTCTAGCGAACGTCAGTTCTTCGAGCTATGTGCCCGGCCACTGCCACTTCAGCTTCCTCTTGGCTATGTCTGTGACCTTGGTTCGGTACGGATCTCCTCATTTCTGGTTCGATCTCGTGTCGGTCAATGTCTTTGGCAATGGTTTTAATACCACGTTATTCTAAAAGTCGGGTTAGCTAATCCTTTGTTTAAATGCTAGTCACAATTGTCATTTGAAGAAGATACTTTAGAAGAATAACTAGAATGAGGGTTTTTCATTTTCGATTTAAATACAAACTAGTTCCAACTAGCATAATAGATGGCGCTGTCTAGAGATAAGCCACCAAAAAAAGATGTCTAATATGCCAAACTGTCAAACACAATTTCAAACTTTATCTAAAATATCACACTTCGTCAGGTTGTAAACAAACACAAATGATTTTTTTAAATACATATATAAATTTCAAGTTCCTCAGAAAATAATTTTGACAGGGCAATTGACGTTTTCTATGGACACCATCTTATGACAGCGCAGTGCCATCTGTTAACAATTTGAAAAACAAGGCAGTGTAAATCCTTCATTGCAAAGGAAAATCCATCCATTCAAATCCATTAAAAATCCACATGATATATATATTTTCCTTTGTGTGATTTGTCGTTTTATCCGTTAGTTCACCTCGAACTACTTGTAAAATGTGGTAATGTATTCTGTACTATTAAGACGTAATTAATGACTCTTTATTTTATGCTAACCGCCAGCCTTCGATCAAGGTGAGCAATTTTTTCTGTTTTATACAATATTTTCACGGGGTAAGCAGGATGGGACATTAAGTTTTTCGGATTAAAAAAAAAACACCAATATTATCGAAATAAGCTTATATGTACTTTCATAAAAATAGTCAGGAAATTTATGTTTGAAACATAACATAATTTCAAGCTAGATTAGACGGAACGATCTTCATTTTCGTTCTTCCGACATTCTGTCTGCTCGGTACGCCATCCGATCGGCGTCGGGTCAGCGTGCGTTAAATGCATGCGCTATGGCGCTTCACGCATGCGTCAGAGGAAGACGCAAAGCAAACTGGTGTAGACATAGCATTCATAGCATAGGTAGACATTCTTTACAAATCAGCTACGTTAAGCAAGTTCAGCGCGATCACTTGGATGGTCGACTAGGTCTACTTTTGGGTATGAGTTCAAAATGTGCTTTCCTTTGATCTAGTTTTAGACTGTCTCGTCGGGCTGGTTACCTCTCGCTCATGCACATTTTAAAGTTGCTTCTGTAGTGGCAATTTTTGCGGCAATATTGCCCATTATTAACATTACTGTTGCCGGGCAATATTGTCGTAAAAAATTGTTGTAAAAATAGTCCGTTTAGAAGCACCTTAGCAGTATTATACTTATGAATAGCGGAATGTTTTCAGAATCAGCTGGGTCGTGCTAAGTTCACACTAGTGGACTCTAACAGCGGGCAAGGCAAGGGGGTCAAATTCGCGGACGTGGCTGGCCTGAAGGAAGCCAAGATCGAAGTCATGGAGTTCGTCGACTACCTGAAGCGGCCTGACCACTATAAGATCTTGGGCGCGAAGGTAAACATGCAGTTAGAAAATACAACATAATTCGATGAACTGATGGACATTTAAATAAATGAAATTATAATTCTGTACATTTTTCACACAGCGCCATCTAGCCCCAAACTAAGCAAAGCTTGTACTATGAGATACATATAACTGATAGAAAACTTATATACATTATTTTTTTGAATAAATACATTACCCAGCAGTGGGAAAGTATAGATTAAAAAAATACTTTTAATATATAGAGAAACAACCAGACCTGGAACAAATATCTGTAGATCATGTGAAAATTTCTCAGACGGCTATCCGCCCACTGCGCCACGTAAGTCGTCACAAAAGACAATTTGGACAAAAGGTTTCTGTAAGACGACCTAACAAAGGTCACTGGGAACTATTAGGTGCACGTCACACAGGGTCTATTAGGGTCGTCCTGGTGATCTATGGGGGTGGCCGATGTTCGTGTGGCCGACCTAAGGTTGATATGTTGCTAAAGTTAAGCTCGATTCGGATCGACGATCGGATTTCGACCACTGTGGTGCAATGCCAACTAGTGTTTGTTAAAAAGTAGCTTGTATTGTATATTTTTTAGGTACCAAAAGGCGCATTGCTCCTGGGTCCGCCCGGCTGCGGAAAGACGCTCCTAGCCAAGGCAGTCGCGACAGAGGCTAACGTTCCCTTCCTCTCGATGAACGGATCCGAGTTCATAGAGATGATAGGAGGACTCGGCGCGGCCAGGGTCAGGTGAGGCCCACACCTTAAAGGCGGAACACATTGCTGTGTTGTGTCGTGCGCCATAACCCCACCGCCGCTCTGGCGCGATTGGAAACGCGTGTACCGCGACACGCCACAAGGCGCCCCGACTCAACCCTACGCATTAGCGTGAACCTGACCATACTAAATGTATGAATTCGATATCGTTCTGTCGCGCCACGACACACCCCGAAACAGTAATGTGAATCCGGCTTTAGATTAGATTAGATTATTCTTTATTGCACACCATAAAACTTATTTAAGAAACATGTTATCTATCTATATATATATATATGTTAGTATAGTATGGTTAGTTACACCATTTATAACTCAAGAACGGCTTGACCGATTTTGATGATCTTTGATTTGAAGGATTTGTCTCCGCCCCGAATAGCAGAATAACTATTAAAATATCGAAAAATACACGCAAAAAAAATATGAAGAAAAGTCATTTTCTCAGACATAGATGCAGCTAGTGATGGCCGATTGACAATTCTACCGCCGACGTACATTTGCAGCCCGCGTCGTATGCATGTCAATGCGGTACGAAGTTCGGCGAGTCGGCTAGTTAATAATAAATATATAGATATAGATATGGCTTTACCTTATACACTAGCTGACCCGCTCCGGCTCCGCACGGATATTAACAAAATAAAATATAAAATAAAATACATTTATTTCAGACAAATAGGGTCCATCATTTGTTAGTAACAATTATTTCATACAGCTCAAATCTATACACTTTGTTTTCTTTTCATTTAGAAGAAGATTGTTTACATTGAACCATTTTACAATCTTAGATATTGCTTTGTTTATTGGATTTAGTGGCTAAATATTATTTAGAGAGTTGTAGAATCATACAAATACTTCAAATTTAAACATGTAGTCGCCAAATACGTTTAGGGATCATTGTGCAAGTCGGACTTGGCTGGTCGGAAGGGCTTGTCAGCTAGTCTGATTTGTGTCCCCCCTATTCCCTCCAAATATGGAAGGAATAGGGGAGACCTTTAACTATATTCCTGATAGATATGAGATATTTCCTTAATTTATCGTGAATTTAGTAACACTATTTTATTTTTATTTATTTAGCAAACAAAACAGGAAAAGTTCAAAGTTAGGTACAAGTTACATCTAGGTATTCTAGTCAAATTCTAATTCAGAAACGATTTACTAACTTCATGGAGTCTACAAGTGGCAACAGCGAGGTCTATATTTCTAGTATTAAAATTATGATTATTGCTATTTTTCTTACACAAATTAATATTTTTGTGAACATACATCAGATTTTCATAGATGTATTCATTATATTTAATAATATAGGTACATTTTACATTGTATGTTTCGGTACACTTGTGAACGTCATTATACAGTTTTCACAATTATTAAAAGCGTAATAAAATATATTCATAATTTAATAACTAATTAAAATCAAAGTACACAATGACAAAGTAAAAAGTATACCATAAAAGTTTATAACAATTTTATCATATATTTAAGCCTTCTTTATTGCCTTATCTTTTATTTGTTTTTTATTTTTTCTAAAGTTATGAATATTAAGTATGATTAGGAATCCCTCTTTGGGTATAGGCCTCCTCCTGTTTACTCCATGTCTCTCTATAT
Organism: Philereme transversata; assembly: GCA_963924445.1. Taxonomy (NCBI): domain Eukaryota; kingdom Metazoa; phylum Arthropoda; class Insecta; order Lepidoptera; family Geometridae; genus Philereme; species Philereme transversata. Next base: position 22,081,898 of record OZ004348.1, on the reverse strand, counting down.
TTTGCTGTTATCATCCACTGATTCCCAGCGATTTCAGTGATGCTGTCAGTCCATCTTTTTCTTGGTCGACCTGGTTTTCTTTTGCCCCTGGGTCCAACCCGTCTCGTCGCTCTTATGGTCCACCTATCATCCGTATATCGGGTTATATGTCCTGCCCACCGCCTATTTAACTTGATAGATAGATAGATAGATAGATAGATAACTCTTTATTGAATTACCACACAAACAGAAATAATACAAAAATAAATATAAGGCTTGAATAAATAAGGCAATACAATGCAATACAATACTTGAGTGCGTAGTGGAGTGCATCCGTTACTTTTGTTTTTTCTCTTATGAATTCACTTCTGATTTTTGTATTTATCTAATTTTTAAGATGCTTCTTTCCATATCCATTTATAACAATAATAATTATTAATGTCAAAACAATACTTATGTACTTACAAACTAATATACTTCCATTACTTTTTATCGTCAGTCTATAGTAGGCTATTTTATAAGATTTTTTTTAGTTTTAAATATTTTCTCATTGAGAACAACTTACACAGTTAACATAGAATGATTTCGTTATTTTGTTTAGTCTGGTGGCTGGTGGGTGAGTGATGATGTAACAATTTCAGGGATTTATTCAAAGAGGCGGCGTCCCGCGCGCCCTGCATCATCTACATCGACGAGATGGATGCGGTGGGGCGCGCGCGCGCCTCGGGGCCGGCCTCGCTGGGCGCGGGCGGCGGCGAGAGCGAGCAGACGCTCAACCAGCTGCTGGTCGAGATGGACGGCATGAAGTCGAGGGAGGGCGTCGTCGTACTCGCCAGCACCAACCGAGCCGATGTCTTGGATAAGGTACTGTTTACGTTAAATTAGCCTGTGTCTGAATCCCGATCATAATCTATCTATATACCATAACGAAGAGTCTAAGCCTCTGAAGTTTATGTAACCTTAGAATATTAGTACATTGTTATACAAGGGGCGTAAGCGATCAATTGCATCCGAGGTATTTTGGCGTACGAGCGTGTGAATGCGAGCGAGGACGCTAATGGGCCGAGGGTAACTTACATCATAAAATTAATCAATATCAATAATTCATAGAAGTATTATTTTTAATTCATTTATTCATCCTTTGACAAATTATATTTTTCATAGATAAGTATAAATAAATAAATATTGCTGGACATTTCACACAACGCTATCTAGCCCCAAACTAAGCAGGGCTTGTACTATGGGAACCAGATAACTGATAGAATACTTATATACATTTTTTTTGTAAATACATACTTATAATATATAGAGAAACAACCAGACCCGGAACAAATATCTATAGATCATGCAAACATTTGTTCCGCGGCGGGGATCGAACCCGCTACCTCCTGCATCTCAGCCGGCTATTCGCCCACTGCACCACGGAGGTCGTCAAATGGCAGTATAATTTGTGTTAATAGTATTATTTTAGGTTTATAGTATGTAGGTATGTTTTTAATATTATATATGTAGATGCACCGCCGTCATACGATCAATTATTATACCTAGTCAGGTCATAAATTCTGTCACATGTTTAATATAAAATAATTGAAACAAGTTTATTCATTATGTAACCATTTATATACCAAAATGAACTTAACAAAACATAGATTCTTATGACACTAAGTTTATTTAAAATGACCTCCGTGATTTTGAATACAGGCCTTCAATCTGCGCGGCCAGTCGTCTATCGCAGCACGAACGAGGTCCATGTCAATATCGGCGGCTGCCTTAATCAAGGATGTCTTGAGTGACTCCAAATTGGGATGAGGCTTTGAGCACGCCTTTTCCTCCAAGTGTTGCCATATCTTGTAATCTAACGGATTCAAATCTGGATTGGAGGAGGGCCAGTCTTCGTGCCGGATGAAGTCGATTTCACGCGCCGCCAGCCAGTCTTGTGTGCTCTTCGCTCTATGAGCTGGCGCCGAATCTTGTTGGAATACCCAGTGCCTGTTATTGAACATGGTATGAGAAACAGGTTCCACAAGGTTCGTCAGGACTGTATTTTGATACACAACTGCATTCGTTTTTACACCTTTCTCACAAAAATGTACCTCTGTTAAGCCCCAATAAGAAACTCCCAACCATACCATGAGCGAGGATGGAAAATGACCTCGTTGGACACGCGGAATACGGTTGCTTGCTTCTTCACTACTGTGTGCGTACACCTTATCATTTTGTTTGTTGTAGCTCTCTTCTAGGGTAAAAATTTTTTCATCCGAAAAAAGAATTTCCCGATATTTTTTTCCCGCGTACCGCTTCAACAAAGCGCGGCATCTCTTCAGTCTCAGGTCCATTAGACGAGCATTCAAACGATGTCCTATTTTTCTTCGATATGCCCGAAGCCCTAAGTCTTCATTTAACACCCTTTTCACCGTGGTTCTGCTTAACCCCATCTGAAGGGCCAACAGTTTCTGCTTACGTTTGGGATTTCTTTGAATTCGCGCCTTCACAGCTTTTATCACTGCTGGAGTCCTAACAGACCGAGGGCGACCACTTCTTGACCTGCCATCTACACTAGAGTCTTCATTGTATCGTTTGATGGTGCGATAAACGAATCTTTTGGTTATATTCAAATTTTCCAGTATGTCAAAAATTTTAATTGGCGCGTAACCGCAACGATGCAACGCAATAACTGCAACACGGTATTCTTTAAGCGTCCACTCCATATTTAAAAATGAGTAAAATTCTAAAAAGTATACATTTTTATTTTCATGAACAATTCGAAATTCGAATTCTATAAACTTTTTTGTGGCCAGCATTCTAAAAGAAAAGTTTTTACTGTGTGACAATACTTATGACCTGACTAGGTATATCCTGTCCATACAAAGGTTGTCTGGAAGAGATCGCTTTTAGCGATAAGACCGGGCTGTCTTATCGCATTGTACTAAAACTATTTGTAAAAATTATGTTCTATATTTTACTTTGGTGTACAATAAAGAGTTATCCTATAATATTCATAATCAAATAAGTAAAAATTATTAATAACCTATGTATGTGCAAAGTATAATATATTAAGACGATATGTAAAAAAAATTGAGCTGAAAAATGGTACTGATTTCATATTTAAGCAATATTTACTTGGGGATTTAAACTACATAAATGAAAGTCAGAAACGCAATTGGTGAAACTTTTCTCGATATAAATATTTGTCAAAATCGGCTTTTCTAAAACACTAATATCGTTAATTCTCTGACTCTAGAAAAGATTATAGTATTTGTTTACACAGTTATGTAGGTAATTATGGTGCCTAAATTACGCATTTTTTTTTTCATTTCTTGGTTCGCATGTAATTCGAGATTTTATCTTTTGTCGCTTACGTCATTTTATCCTGCGACAATGTTGTGCGGCTATGATATATGTTTGTGTCGTTCTTCACTTATGCAAGTAAATAGCATTGTCACCTTTTTTGCGCGCGGGGCACAGATCTATATGCTCCGCTCAATCGTCACCGAAATTAAATTTGTATATCGTCTTAAAATTTTTATATAGTATAAAAAAGTCGCTTCCGCTGTCTGTTTGCTTAGATCTTTTAAACTACTCTACGGATTTTAATGCAGTTTTCAGCAATAGATAGAGTGATTTAAGAGGAAGGTTTATATGTATAATACATACACAACTCTGTTTGTTTGTTACCTTTACACGAATAAACGGCTGAACGGATCGTAATGAAATTTTGCAAGGAGATAGATCATATCCTGGGAAAGGGTATAGGCTACTTTTTAGCCAACTGCGCAAAATAAGGGTAATGTTTTGTTGAAAAACCACCCGTGTGAAGCCGCGGGCGGGTCAGCTAGTATCGAATAAATAGTAAAATGTAAACAGCATGCCTACCTATTTAGATAGGATAAAATGGTCTGTCTTCCTGTTGCTATACCCTGCCAGGCCAGGGATTGTCTTGATGTGGTGTTGACGCACAGTGATGAAGTGGAGGGGCGTTCATTTTTAAAGTAGACGATCTCTACCTGTAACAACTTTGTCACCATATGAAAGCAATACATGTATTGAGGTATAATTAATTGTATTTAGTAAATTAGAACATTAAATTGGCAGTATACTTGCAGGCGCTGCTGCGTCCAGGGCGGTTCGACCGGCACATCCTCATCGACCTGCCGACGCTGCTCGAGAGAGAACAGATATTCCAACAACATCTCAAGTCCATCGTACTGGAGGAACTACCCAATCACTACGTGAAACGGTAACTAACGTGCAAATGTGGAAAACATGGAAAATGTCTCTTTTTACCCAACTACGGCAAATCAAAGATCGCGCAGAAGAGTCATGTTTTTATTGATAGCCACGCGAGCGAAGCGGGCGGGTCGGCTAGTGAAAAATAACAAGTAATAAGTTTAAAAACAGAAATCCGACTGCGTAATACGTATGTCGATGGTAGTCTTTGTCACCCGGACCAAAATAATGAATCGATTGACACGTCGTTCATTAAATTGGGGTGAGTAGGTAGTTTAGGCGCTACGGTGGAACATACGTAAATAGAAACATACATACACTGCTAAAAACATAACCGTTCTTTTTGGCGTTGCCGTAGCCGGGTAAAACAAAAAAAACATTCAAATCAGTTTGGAAACACATGTTGTTTCGGCGGTTAATAAATGCAAATTTTCTCTGGCGTGACTTGTGTAGTGGATGGGTAAGATCGTGGTAAAGTCGACCTGTGGATAATGACGATGATTTTTTTCACTCAGACTAGCTTATCTGACGCCTGGGTTCAGCGGCGCTGACATCGCGAACGTGTGCAACGAAGCCGCCTTGCACGCCGCTAGGCATAAGCAGTCCATAGTGAAGGCGCAAAACTTGGAGTACGCAGTTGAGAGGGTCGTCGGTGAGTTCCCCTTATTATTAGACAGTGGAAACCAGACATTATTTTTAATAAGTACATGTGTTCTAATATATTAGTTGTTGCAATTTAAATTACAAATAATGACGGAGTATATTTGTGAGGTTATAAATAATGTTTTTATTTCAATCCAAAAACCTCTATTTTTTGTGCCTAACATGTAGGTACTTACCGCCCTGCCCATACGCACTATACGCACTCTGCTGACTGGTTTGGAGCATTGACCGGGCGAGGTAATTAACTCAGCGTGGTCGTTAAACAGCTCGTAGTAACTTTTTAGTAATCTGTGGCATCGTACAATACGCTAGTTCTGTAACATTTCGTTGAACAATATTTTATCGATTTTCTCGAGATTTTGATAAAAAAACAAGAACATTTTATAGATACACTAGCTGTCCCGCCGAACTTCGTACCGCCTTGACATGCATATAACGCGGGCTGTTAATGTACGTCATCCTCTGCATCTATGTATGAGAACATGAATTATCTTCATTATTTCTTTTTGCATGAATTTTACCGATATTTTAATAGTTATTCTGCTGACAAATTCTGAGACAAATCCAACAAATCAAAATCTGTCAGTGAGTTATAAGTGTTTGAACAAACCCGACTTTGTTTTATATATTAAGATTTGTTATTTTTTCTATAGAAACCGTACCATCAATTAATTAGTTTAAATTGCAACACTTTATATATACTAAGTATATGTCCTAAGTATACTTAGTAGTATATGTCTCAAGTTGATGGTCGCAGGGTAGTGCATCGTAGGGCACGTTTCTAAGAGCGTGACATACGAGGCATTACTTTGCTATAGGCGATAGTTACCTCTTAACATCAGGTGGGGCATGTGCTTGTTATATCACCAAGATATATAAAAAAGTAAATATATATTATATAACGTACTAGCTGACCAGCCCGCGGCTACACACGCGTGGTTTGTCAATAAAATATTACCCTACTTTCTGTGTAAAAAGTAGCCTATGTCTCAATCACGGTCATAATATTTCCCTAAAGATGACCTAGATTCAAACAGGTTACTTTTTGATCGAGCGAAGCGAGATCTCCAAATCAACTGGGGCAAATTGGCGTTGTATGTATGTATGTATGTATGTTTGTTTGTCCGAAGATAACTTTCGAAGCGTTGATCCGATCATCGTGAAATTTGATACATAAGTCGGTAGTTATGCCACAATTTTGGTGTGACTTTTTTTTAACCTATACTTTCCCACTGCTGGGCAAAGGTCTCCCCCATGTTCCTCCACATCTCACGATCACTCGCCACGTCCCACCAGCCATCTTGGAATGCATCGAGGTCGTCACGCCAACGCTTCCTTGGCCTGCCACGGCTTCGACGCCCGTCTGCAGGCACCCACTGTGTGGCGACTGTTGCCCGTTTGTCTGTGACCATACGACTGACGTGACCCGCCCAGTCCCACTTCAGCTTGGCAGTCTTGTCGCCAACATCTGCGATGCCGGTCTTCGCGCGCAGTGTGGTATTGCGGATCCTGTCGATTCTTTTTACCCCTAGCACGCTGCGTTCCATAGCTCTTTGGCAAACCTTGAGTTTAGACTTTTGAGATTCCGTCAGTGACCAAGTTTGGGCACCATAGGTAAGGACGGGCAGAAAACACATGTCTACGGTGTGACTAAATGAACCAAAAATGTGGAGGGGGGTAGGGGGGTTGTTGAGATATTGGGGTTCAGGAGGGGTAAAAAATAAACAAAATGGGGCTATCCGGTCAAGTGGCACTTCTAATAAAAGGTCTTTGTTCAGACCTTTTATTAGGTATGCGAAAAGATCGCGTCTAGCGATAAGACCGATTGTACCGTTATTTATTGTTTATTTCCTTAGTTACTGTATTTTTGTTTGGTGTGCAATAAAGAGTATTTCATTTATTCATTGATTTCAATCAAATAAAACAGGTTGTATATGATTTGCAACAGGGGGTACTGAGAAGCGTAGCCACGCGATGTCGCCGGGGGAGAAGAGAGTGGTCGCCTACCACGAGTCGGGGCACGCACTCGTGGGCTGGCTGCTAGAACACACGGACGCGCTGCTGAAGGTGACCATCGTACCGCGGACAAATATGGCACTGGGCTTTGCGCAGTATACCACCTCCGACCAGAAACTGTACTCGAAGGAAGAGGTGAGTTTCATGCTGCGACCCGAATATAAGTTTTTTTTTTGAGAACGAACGTTTTACCAACGACTTCGATCGCGTGGACTTCAATCTATAATCACACTAATATTATAAATTCTAAAGTTTGGATATTTATTTATTTGTTCGTTTGTTTGTTACTCAATCACGTAGTAACGGCTGAACCGATTTCGATGAAATTTTGTATGTACGTAGATTATAACCTGGAGTAACACATAGGCTACTTTTTATTCCATAAATCAGGTTCCATCGGGTAAAAATGGAATGTCAAGTTGCAACAGCGAGTTTTGTTTTATTTCTAGGTTACCTACACATTTAGTTGTGTAACGCATACAAAGTCACGGGCAACAGCTAGTGTCATAATAATTATAATAGCTGCAAAAAATTTAAATCATATACGTCAGAAAATCGTCTGCCTGTTATCTAGTCTTAGTCAAAGTTAACCCCAAAAGTTTTTATTTTCTGAACTCTTTGGTTAAACCTCAACGCATCCCACTTCCTCTGAATGAAGTTAGAGGTAAAACACATGTAAGTCCGTTGACACGACGATGTTTTAACTTCATTTTTTTAATATGTTGTACAGTCTAAGTGTTTATTTAACTTTTTCCCAAAAAATCTGTCCTGTGCGTTGACTGTGTCTTTTCCTAATAAATAAATGTTGCCTTTTGATAATCACCATTTTTTTCCATTTCAGCTGTTTGACCGCATGTGTATGGCGCTGGGGGGACGCGCGGCTGAGGCGGTTACATTCAACTCTGTAACTAGTGGAGCTCAAAATGACCTTGAAAAGGTCACCAAGATAGCTTATGCGCAGGTAACATATTATTCAAATAGTGCATTGTAAGGTAAGGTCTTTATTTTGTGATATTCAATCATGAGAATGACAGGAAAGAATAATGGCTAGATTGACCCAAGCAATTATTATTACACATACAATGTAAATTGGTACATTTAATGGATTTTTTATGTAACGTATTGTGTTTTGTTAAGTCATAGAATAAAATAGCTTTATGTACGTTTAAATAATTAAGAGTCTTCGCTCGCGGTCGCTCGTTATGTATCTCGGTATGTAATTGATCGCTTACAGTCCTTGTATAACAATCACATTAATATTATAAATTTGAAAGTTTGGATAAATAAATAAATATTGCTGGACATTACACACAGCGCTATCTAGCCCCAAACTAAGCAGAGCTTGTACTATGGGAACCAGATAACTGATAGAATACTTATATACTTTTTTTTTGTAAATACATACTTATAATATATAGAAAAACACCCAGACACGGAACTGTATTATTATCTGTAGATAATGCAAACATTTGTTCCGCGGCGGGAATCGAACCCGCTACCTCCTGCGTCTCAGCCGGCTATACGCCCACTGCGCCACGGAGGCAGTCAATGATGTTTGATGTTTAATGATGTTAATTGATGTCAGGATGTTTGTTTATTTATTTGTTTGTTACTCTATCACGTCGTATCGGCTGAACCGATTTCGATGGAATTCGTATATACGTAGATTATAACCATGGGCTATAGGATTATCACATAGGCTATCTTTTATCCCATAAATCAGTTCCCATGGGACAAAAATAGGGTGTCAAGTCAAGTTGCAACAGCGAGTGTAGCTTTATTTCTAGGTTACCTACACATATAGTAGTGTAACGCGAAAAGACGACCTGTTAAAGGTTGCTGGGAGCCATTGGGTGCAAGCCGCATAATATCGGCCCCTCTGGAAATCTATGGTGGAGGCCGATGTTCAGTGGAGATCCTGTGGCTGATATGATGATTATGTTCCGAGTACATGGCTGAGCTCTAACTCCTAGTAAGGTGTCCCTGTTCTAGGCGGGACAACAGGTAGACTAAGACAATGGTGGCTGAATGGTAGAAGTTCGCAGGGCAGACCACCGGCCCGATGGTCTAACGATCATGTAACGTTAGTTAAACAGCATTGGATCAGACTTGCTCAAGACCGAATGAAATGACGTTCAAACTAGGATAATCCCTCTCCAAAATATTGTTGTGCCCAACAGGGTCCATAAATGCTCATATACCTATCCTATATATGAATTTTGTAAAACTTATTGATTAGATATCTTGATTTCCAGGTACGAGTGTACGGCATGTCGCCGACCGTAGGGCTGATATCGTTCCCGGATCTGAAAGAGCACGGTCGCAGTCCCTTCAGCAAGAATCTGAAGAACCTAATCGACTTGGAAGCTAGGAAGCTGATCGCTAGCGCTTACTACAAAACCGAGGAAATTCTAAGAGAAAATCAAGATAAATTAAAAGCTGTAAGTTTTTAAATTAAATGTTTGTTTATGATATAGTTAAGTTTCGTTGGAATAAATTTCTGATTGTTGGTGATTATTCTAAGGAGTCCTTTGCCCAGCCGTGGGGCATAACTGGTTAATTGTAATAACAAGCACGGACTCGCTTGTGGCAAGCGGTTATGTTATGTTGGTGGACCCCCTTTTCCGCACTCGAACTCTGTATGTGGTCCATTATGCGTGAGAGAGTTGACTATATGGATAGCCAGATTAGCCAGCCTAACTGCAACCAGAAGCGCAGAAGTTTCTTGGGGCCTTCGGAAGCTTCACGGAGTGACCTTGGATTGTTCAAGATTTTAGTGTTGTGCTGTACCCCAACGCATTCCAGGATAAGCGGTCGGTGATCATTACTCTTTGGGGTCGATAAAGACCCCTAACCTTTGGCTTGCCGTAGTCGGACGGTCGATGGACAAGGCACAAGAGCAAACCTATGCTCCAATTATTGTTGCTTACAGTTATAGTTTAACGTAACATTTTATTCTACAACATCCCACCAACCGGGTAGTTTCAGCTCTAGTAATGCTTTTAATAGGTCAAAAGCCTGTTTTATAAAATAAGGACATTAACACAAAGAAAATTAAACACTGTTTAGCGCGTGTCTAAAAAATCCTATACAAAAATTGATAAGGAAATGTGTTAACACGCGTTAAACAGTTGTTTAAATTTTGTGTGGTAACAAGGTAAATTAGGTTTAAAATAATAATGAAGATAAAGCTAAGTCAACACATTTTTAAATGCTGAGAATGACCGAGCCTTATATTCATCGGTACTGACCTTATAATGATTATCTATATTCTATTATTACCTGAGAACGATCAAAGTACATACTTAGGTATTAGTTGCACTCCCTTCATATCATTGACATAAATCATCTCCATTCAAAGGTTGTCTGAAAGAAATCTCTTTAAACCTATAATACCGCCCATTGTACTCTTTGCTTTGTGTCTTCTAGTTTGTTTGTATTTTTTTATGGTGTACATTAGTGTTCTAATTCATTTATTCAATGATTTACATAAACACAGGGTAAAATAAACATTCTCATTCTTACTCCTCTGCCAAAAGGTTAAATTTATAATTTTATTTTCAGCTGGCCGAAGCCCTGCTAAAGGCTGAGACGTTGAACTACAAGCAGGTAGCAGCTATCCTCGGCCCGCCGCCTTTTCCCGGCAAAAAGTTCATCGACCCCGTGGAGTTCGAGAACAATCTGAGGAACTTGGAAAAAACAGCGAATGCTGCCGACAGTGACGCCCCCGTCGGCGCCCCCTCCCCCTCCCCCAAATCACAGCCCGAGCCCGGCTCTTAGAGTTGCACTTACTTTTAACTTGTATATTGTCATCTGTACACAGTATGTTTGTGTACTTGTATGTATGTATGTTGTATGTTATAACACCTTTAAATAAAAAAATTGTAAAATGGCTCTTTAAATCATAACATCTCACTCGTACACGAATGCGTGGAACAGTGTGTAAGGAAGAATGATTTCGCGCAATTTTAGATTAGTTTCTATAATAATCTAGAGGGCTTAGCCAAGTTACAGTCGATTAGCGATGACGCTAGTCGATAAGTCCGAAAATATATGGGATTTGACACATGCTATAGAAATACCACGTGATACAGCGACAACAAATGTATGTAGAAATCGAATAGATTCGCAGCGAATGTAATTTGGTTACGGGCCCAGGTTATAACGCGAAATAACCAATTGCACGATTATCACAAGAAGTTTCTTTAATCAAGAACCAAGGTATATTCCTGGCCATTCTTTATTTTTTGTAAGTTTGTAAGAATTGATTATTTAGTTTTTCTTGTATATTATTATTAATGTATTTAATTCAGATAAAATACATCCATAAATAACATCCTTAAAAAACTAACACAAAATCTTAAAATTTACCAATAAACAATTAAAATAAATAAGCATAATATTATCACAAATAATAAATAAATACAATAAAAATGAAATAATAAATTAAATTAAAATGTCAGATTATCCATATTAACTTTTGAAATTGAATTAAATTGAATTACAATATAGTAGTGAAGGATAATGGTAGGTTCTGTTGGTATTTTGAGAATTGTGATCCTTTGACAGCGCCGTCGTATTATTTAGAGGTTTAGTACCGGTAGCTTGAATATTTATCAAGTAATCGATACAATTCCAATAAACATTTTTTAACGTAAATCGGCGGCGCCTTTACGCCGATACCGCTTAGTCAGTTTAACAGGTACCTACTTACATGATGAATGAATGTCATTTGTTTACCTAATTTATACAGATGTTTCATGTCGTAAATGCGGTGACATGCAGTACATCAATGTGGTACGTGATAAATCCCGTATTAATAATGATTGAAATAAAACACGAAAGTTTAAGTATATGTTTCCACTTGTATAAATATGTATATATTAATACGATGCCATAAGTTATTAAAAGCAGTGTTGAAGTCAAACAAACCTGAGGGCTTAGCCAAGTTACATTCGATTAGCGATGACACTAGTCGATAAGTCCGAAAATGTATGGGATTTGACACATTTTATGGAAATATCACGTGATATATCGACAACAAACCTATGTAGAAATCGAATCGATTCGAAGCAAATGTAACTTTGCTACGGGCCCTGTCGCCGTAGGGAATGAATTTATTTTGTAGCAGTTTTGATGCAATATGAATAGTTTTAATAAAAATCTAATAATGTTGTATTCTGTGTTTTTTTTTTTGTAAATCTGTCCTAAAGCCATATGTGATTTGCTTAACTGCTTTCCACACAACATTAGGAAATCGCATATGGCTGTAAGACAACCTAAATAAGTACTTCTCAAAAATAAATAATCATCATTTAGCCTTAGGTTGTTCACTGCTGAACATATGCCACCCCACAGATTTCAACAACGATCGCTATCTTGTGCGTCCTGCACCCAACGGCTCCCAGAAACCTTATCAGGTCGTCTTTCCGTTCAACCGGGGACCGCCGGCGTCGTCCTTCGTTGCGCTTACCAGTCCGTGGTCACCACTTAAAAACTTTTGCCCCAACGGCCGTCAGTTCTGTATGCTATGCACCCCGCCCACTGCTAGTCTCCAGTCAACTAATCCTGGGCTATGTCAGTGATTGGTTTGTCTATGAATCTCCTCATTTCTGATTCGATCTCGGAAAAACCAAACAGCCATAGCACGCTGAAGGACCTTCATAGGAGACTCATTGTGAGGTCACGGTTGTTCCTAGGTGATTGATAGCTAATAATCATTATTATTTCTACCCTAAATCATGCGCTGTCTATCACAATTCCATTTCTCCTCCTGTTGTGAGTCAGTTATTAATCTTGATCATCCGGCACACGCCCGGCCCAGTTTAATTTCAGTCAATAGATTTATAAAATCACTATCTCCCCGCCCGCGGTTTCGCACGCGTGGTTTGTCAATAAAAATGAGTATGTTTTAATCCAAACTTTCGCATTTATGACAGTATTAATATAAATGCCAAATTTTGGATGTTTATTTATTTGATTTGTTTCTCAATCACGTCGTAACGGCTGAACCGATTTCGATGAAATTTAGTATGTACGTACATTATAACCTGGATTAACACATAGGCTACTTTTTATCCCATAGGATAAAATGGAGTGTCAAGTTGCAACAGCGGTTTAGCTTTATTTCTAGATTACCTCTACCTACACATATAGTAGTGTAATGCGTACGAAGTCGCGGGCAACAGCTAGTAATAGATAAAGATAAGATAATGTTTATTGCCAAAAGAAAAATACTTACATCATTAATGCCAGGGTTACACAATCCAGGAACAAAACATTTTTAAAGAGGTTGACAGCGAAACCCAAAACTTAGCATGGAACTTTGTATCTTGGCCTTCTAGAGTGCTGTTAACAAAAGTAGGTAAGTTTATAAAATGTAATATTGCTATCAGATTTACAATTTATCAAAAGAATTAGGTAATTACTCATATTATGATCCTATATATATATTATAATCCCGTCCATACTAAGGTTGTCTGGAAGAGATCGCTTTTAGCGATAAGAGGCATTGTACTAAATTTGTTAGTAAAAATTATGTTCTGTGTTTTGCTTTGGTGTACAATAAAGAGTTATCTTATCTTATTATGACATATTATGACACAACCAGACGCTCTGCGGTGCGCCACCGCTATATGGTAGAAATACCTCCCATACGCACAAAGCGGTTCTCTTCGACCTTTATTATGCGCACCCCCAAGGAGTGGAACGCTTTACCAGAGTCTGTGTTTCCTGATAGCTACAACCTGGGTATCTTTAAGTCGCGAGTGAATAGGTTTCTTCTAGGCAAGCGTGTACCATCGTAGACTGCATCATCGCGCCCCATCAGGTGAGATCGTGGTCAAACGCAAGCCTTATATAAAAAAAGAACTCGTAAGGAAGGGGGGGGGGGTGTTAATATTTGTGTGATTAGGATTAAGGGGTCTTCAGGTTAACAAGAACAAAACCGTTTACACTCGTACATTTAAAATTTATTTAATGTTGCATGTACATTCTACGATTAAAATACAGGATGTTTTGGTTTTTTGTGCGCTAGGTAGGTATACCATAAATCCAGCAATTAGGATTATCTTGTGCACGACTTTTGTCACGGTGATAACAAATTCACCGTTTGTGGTTATGACCGTGACACTAGAATCTGGTGTCAACTTTTAGGCAGTAAGAATCCATCCGATAATGTAAAAATAATTCCATTCCGGCTAATTTTAATATCATGTTCACTTCAAGCACGTGTCTAGGAGCTGACGAAAAAAACTACCCACACAAAACAAAACAAGGACCATTAGTTAATTTTGCTTTTCTGACCGATTTATTAATATTGTACCCACTAAATAGGCGTGTTTCATTTCGCCTGCTAAAATCTCGACATTGTTCTAATTTAGATACAGTTCGCCACTTTTAGAAAATTACAGAATTTAGAGACTACATTTTACAATATTTGTAGTGTGTATCGAATTAATAAATATTTGTTTAAATCTTATTCTAATAGTGTGCAAAGGTGACCAGATTGCCGTCAAACGACTGCTCATATTGATAATCATGAGGTGCACACAACAATGTGAGCGTAATACGTTTCAATGCTCGATGATCGATCAATTGTCGATATAATCTCACCAGGGCCCGTAGCCAAGTTACATTCGCTCCGAATCGATTCGATTTCTACATAGGTTTGTTGTCGATATATCACTAGATATTTCATAGCATGTGTCAAATCCCATACATTTTCAGACTTATCGACTAGCGTCATCGCTAATCGACTGCAATCTGGGTTCAGCTCGGCGCTATTCTTAAACATCTATTAGGTACCTGACCTTACTACAAACATGTACAAATTCTATATAAAGTTAAGTTATGCTAAATTTATATTTAAATTACTGACTAGATGTTTAAAAAAATGTAAATAAGTTGAGATTCTAACTAGCAGCGCTCACATGCTTGTCTTAAATAAACATTTAAATACTAAAATCAAGCGTGATTTGTGACTCGACAATAGATTTTGAGCAAAATCAAAATGTACAATTTAAAAATCTATAAGCAGATAAAAAAATAGCCCTAGAACATGACCCTAAATCGCTTACTTAGTTATGATAAATATTATTGTCGTGTACTACCCACAAAATATATTTTCCATATCAAGCAAAGGTTAAAAGGAATAGAATGCTTTCTAGCATTAAGTTTGCCTATGTTCTATTATTTTTTGTGCAATAAAGAATTTTTAATCAATCAATTATTTCCTATACAAGCTTATCGTTTGAATATTACACTGGGTTGTACGTCTGAAGAGTATATGCTGACATTAGATAAGAAAAATCTTTATTGCACTAATTAGGCGTACTTAATGCTAATTAGCATTTTCTTCAAGCTAATCTTTGTGTAGTTTAGGTTAAGTGGTAGTACTTCCCAGAAAATACATTAAAAAACTTTTAACTTAGAATCTTAGGTACTACAAAATAAACTTTCTTAAATGTATACAATACATAAATGAAATACATAAAGTGCTCAATTGTGTTGCCATTAGCTGATCGTTCGCGATAAACCAGTTTAAACAATCGCAGCACGGCCATTATTCAGTTTAATTCAACAAAAATAGTGTACAGCCTGACAGTAGAAGACCAATACGTTATTATATGGATGGCTGACCGGTAGTGGCATTTATAACTACTTCAGATGACATTTTAAGCTGCTGGTAGGCTTCCATCTACGCTGGGGGCTTACAATTATAATTTCAGCATTCTCTTAAAAGTCACACACCTTGGAGACGATGTGGTCACGCACCGTGAGGTTCTAGAGAATTTCCTCCCGCGAACACTTCGTTTGTGGAGTGGTCCCTGTCGAAGTTTTCCTAAGGAACTACAGTATAGGATTCATCAAAAAGTGCGTTTTAAAAAATTTAAAGAGTCGGCAACGCGCGAGTTTAGTGTTACATACGTCCATAGGCTACGGTAACCGGTTACCATCAGGTGGGCCGTATGCTTGCTTGCTACCGTAGTAGTATAAAAAAGTAACTTTTTGGAGCTAGTTTTTCCAAAATTTTTAAAAACTTTTCAGTCAGATCATCAGTACTTCAGTTTCTAAAAAGACCAAGGTATAAAAACTTCACCCAAGAGAATAATGACCTACACAAGTTCTACTGAACAAATTCTATTTTTTTTCATAAGATTATTTATTATCTTTACCCTTTTCTACCTATTTCTTAAGTATGCAGATCTAATCTATTTAAATATGCACTCTAGACATAAAGTGATCCACAAAATACTCCGGAAGCGAGTTCCACTCATCTGCTACTAACTGGATAACGTTTTATGTTGACCAGGTACCAGTGGTGTACTTTCCAGTATGAATAGCTAGGATACCTAGCTTTTTAGCATCAATTTTGGCCCTGGATTTAAAGTGTGAATCAAAGTTCAAATAATAATTTTGATATACTTTATGACCGAATCATGAAGAATTATGAAGAGATCGATAAGACCACCCATTACGCTTACATGATTTTTTTTCATTGTTTTTAACTGTTGTGTCTAGCTTGTAAGGTATAATAAAAAATGTTTATTCATTCATGAGTTTTCACTTATTAAAACATCTGAAATTACAACATTTCAACGTGTGACATCATGTCGAGATGCGAACCGAAAAAAGTAAAAGGTTTTAGGTTTCGTGCAAAACGTTCGGGCCTATTTCGAGTAAAAATTCAAAAACTTATAACTAAATTACTTTTAAACCTGAAATTTGATACATTTACAAAGTTGTAATGAACACATGGAAACAATCAAACTAACTTTGTGACAAGATTATTTAAATTTATATATATGTAGCTTGCAGTGTGTGCTTTGAGTGGTGGCCACGTGGTAGCCCGATAGTCAGATGACCCGGTCATAATCTATCTGCATACCAAAGTTCATCAAAATCAGTCCAGCCGTTTAGTCGTGAAAACGTAACAAACAGAGTTACTTTCAAATTTATGATATAAATATGGATTATAGAACTAGTATTATGATTGTTTTGGTTTCAAAATTGGCCAAATCCATGTAACAATTTATTTTTTGTATAACGAAATCTGGAATTTGCATATGGCAGCCCCTTGATTAAGCAAGTTTTTGATTGCTTAATCAAACGAAGTATGCCGATTGTTTAAATTTATTTCTAATAATATAACAACTAATATAATCTAATTTCTCAAAAGAATATGCACTGCCTTACTGTGACCCATTAACAATACTGATGATTTAACATATTATTTATATATAAGGTTATTAGTTTTCTGTGTTCTACCTGCCGTAGGATTATGTAACTGTTACAATCAGTTTCAATCAGATTGTTCCTGGCAGAACACCCAACCAATTTACAAATTATTATTGTAGTAGGAACTGTGTAAAAACTGACCAATTTTAATCAACCATATTCAACTTAATAGTGTTTCTGCTTGCTTTTTTTAGCGATAAGATCGCCCATTATGCTAACAATCATTTCTCTTTACTATTGTTGTGCTTAGCGTGTAAGATATAATCTATAATTTTCATTCATTCTACATATTTGCCGGTTTCAAATCGAAACTGATTGCAACCAAAGTTACGCAATCGCACCATTGTAACTAAATTAATACAGATAAAAAAAATACTTATTGTTAACCTATTTTATTCGTTATTTATCTATTAATGTTTACACCTCGGCCCATCTCAATTATGTTAAGATTTCTTAATTAAGTTCCTAACTTCAATTTATGTTTTTAAAATATTGTTTTTCCTTAACCCATGCTTGCCCACCGCTGGGCCAAAGTTTTCCCCACATAAAACTATATATACCTATATATATTATATAAATTAAAAATATGTACAATGTATAAGTAAGCGACTTATCACGCGAGCGTGTTTCGAGCGATTTGTGAACGTGTACGCCGCGTTAGACACGCGCGTCCCGCCATAGTTTAGTCAGTGACAATGTAAAATCTCGAAACTCGACCCCTCTCCCGTTCCCCTGCTTCACTCCCGCCAGTAGCGTTGGCGTACTAGGCATGGAAATGACTGCAATTTTTAATTCATTTTCATATGACGAAATTATTATTTTTTATCACTGCTATTTCACCTGTGAAAAATCACAGGCAATGGTATTTCATTATGATGTTACACTTGCTATTGCTATTGCACATATGAAATATCACAGGCAATTATTTTTCATGCTAGTTGCTAAAATGCTAATTTCTGTTTGAAATTACGTTAAATATTTCAATATTTTAAAATTATTTTTTTTGCTGACCTTACTTAACAGAACTGTTATTCGAGCCAGGTACCGAGATAACTTGACCGAGTTATATAATTAACGTAGGTATTGTAACAACGAGCTCGTTCACAAATCGCCTCGCTAGAAACACGCTCGCAACTCGCCAGTGTGACAACGCTCTAATACGAAACATTTGTATATAAATATCGTTTACAAATGCACTCTCCCTTTTCCTCTCAAAATATACGTACCTTCTTCCTGCCCTTTTCCCACATTATTTTTCTTCCCACATCATTCTTCACTTTCCTCTACTTCTATATCCATCCACATTCATATCTAACACTTCTCTCCATCATGCATGTGTATATCTAGCACTCTCTCAAAACATACATACATTAATATAAAAATTTGTACAATGTTTAAAATACAAACGAAACAGTTGAGCTATCCAAAGACCGCTGCAATAGATCAGACTCAACTTCTTCTTAGCATTCTTCTTAGCTTCATAAAACTTTGATACGCGAATAGCCACTGAATCCTTCATCAGTCGTGTTTATTCTTTACCATCCCTCCGTGTGAGTGCTGAATTCCCTGTAAGTTAAACAAAAAATATATATTTTTAATACATTGCTGGTTCAAGATACAAGGTATACAAGAACATTTTATTATTATTATTCCACACATTTATTGCTTAACACAGGCTTTAGGCCTAAAGGCGGAACCTGATCACCAGGATCGGGCAGGACCTCCATCTGCCAAACGTAGTAGCGGCTATGTTGGCAGACGAGGATGGCTGGAAGGCCGTGGCCTCTTTCTGTGAGACCGTATTGGTTCAGAAAGAGGCCGCTGAGCGAGATCGGGAAAGGGCCGATCCCGCTCGGAGAAGGCGGCGGCGGGGTGCAGGCAACGGCCACCCCGCGCCGCCCGCCCCGTGAAGGGGCAGAGTAATGGTTTCCCCTGCCAACCAGGGGACCTTTCGGGTCCGTGGGTAGTCAAAGGGAGGGCTCTGGCCAACCTGGATAGCGGACTCAGGGAGGGCAGCCGCACAATGTGGCATGTGCTGCTGTGTACGCACCGCGAGGGTGCTGGGGGCGACGGCCCCTTGGACGTGCTCTTTATGGTCGATATGCATGAGGGGGGCTCTGGTGCGTTTCTTGCGAGATCCCAGAACCCTTTGACATGCATTGAGGCCGGCCACCGGGGAGGTTTTAGTGGGTCGTTGAGTCTGACAAACTCACATAACCCGTATTGTACCCTGCATGCAATACGGGTATCTGGATGCAGATATCCTCCTCGAAAAAAAAAAGTCTTTAGGCCTGGACCTTTACAAAGGCATAACCGGGGCCGAAGCCAACGAGTAAGTCCCTGTTTTTTTTATAAAATTCACTATGACAAGGTGGAGGTGAGACAGATGATAGTACTATTGCAACACGTGGATTAGAGTTCGGGCTATTGTTAGAGTAATGCTTATGAAATAGAGTAAAGGTTATCAGAGAAATGAGATACGGCACCTGCCAATCTTGTAATATTAAGAACGATTGGTGACTAGCCGTCCACTAAACAGGCCCCCATAAATGCCGCCAATAGACGGCAACGTTGGTGTGGGCGGTTAAAGGGTTTTGAGAGGTGTGCTGCAGTTTCACTAAGCGCTACTCCCGGCTTTATGCCTTTAACACTTCAACCCTTGGAGCATAGGTTCCGCTCTTGCGCCTCCACCCTTAACCGGCCACCTAAGGCAAACCAAGGGTCAGGGGTTTCTGCCAACCCCAGGGAGTAATGGGGCTCCGCGGTGTCGCCACGCACCGAACGCTCGTCACAAGCGTACCCTGCGGGATTATTATTATTATTATTTGGAGCCTGTACTGTCCCACTGCAGGGCAAAGGCCTCCCTTCTTTTCTTCCACTCCACTCTATCATGCACGTGTGTGGTCCAGTCTTCCATATACGAGTCGAGTTCGTCTTTCCATCAGCATCGCGGTCTGCCACGTGGTCGTTTTCTCTCTTTTGGGATGCACTCGGTGGTGGATTTTGCCCACAACTCCTCCGACATGCGGCAGACATGGCCCGCTCAGTCCCACTTCAACTTGCCTACTTGGTGCCCAACGTCCGGGATTTAGAAGAAGATTTTACATTTATTTTTATTAAAAATGTCATGTCAAGTCATGTATCTTTTACATCATGGTGGACAAGACGTCGACCGCAGAGGCACATTAGGTAGCACGCGCGAGTAAAAATTAATTAATTTGTCAATTCTTGTTGCGTATTAGATAAATTAATTTATTATTTTTTGTATAGAAACCGTCCCTATAAATAGTTTCAATTGCAAGACAAGAAGAGTAGCAGTACTATGTGTTTTGTCATGTACGACATTAAAAGAAAACACGTGTAGGACTAATAGCTAGTATTGTTGTAAAATAGGGGTTTCAAATTACCATAGAATACCATAGAAAATTTTAAATTTTTTTATATCATTATCTTTATATTTTATATTATCATTAATATTAAATATCAATGAAATAGTCTGTATAAAATAGGTAAACAAATTTCATCATGTTAAACTGACTAAGCGGCATCGTCGTAAAGACGCCGCCGATTTACGTTAAAAATTGTTGATTGACGACCTCCGTGGCGCAATGGGCGTATAACCGGCTGAGACGCAGGAGGTAGCGGGTTCAATTTCCGCCACGGAACAAATGTTTGCATGATCTACAGATATTTGTTCCGTTTCTGGGTGTTTTTCTATATATTATATGTATGTATTTACAAAAAAAGTATATAAGTATTCTATCAGTTATCTAGTTCCCATAGTACAAGCTTTGCTTAGTTTGGGGCTAGATAGCGCTGTGTGAAATGTCTAGCAATATTTATTATTATTATTGCAAACGTAAATAATGATAAATATTCAAACAACCGGTATTAAACCCACCTCTAAAATTAATAAATACGATTCCGGTATGATGTTTAAAATTAATGTCGTGCATAACACAACACGTAGTATAACAACCAGGTCATCTTCCTGTCATTTTTATTAATTAATTCATTCATTCTAATTCATTCATTCAAT
Organism: Philereme transversata; assembly: GCA_963924445.1. NCBI lineage: Eukaryota > Metazoa > Arthropoda > Insecta > Lepidoptera > Geometridae > Philereme > Philereme transversata. The sequence goes on along the minus strand of OZ004348.1, from coordinate 22,060,735 downwards.
TGCTTTCTAATCGAGATCCTCAGACTAGCCTATATATATATATAATAATAAATAAAAGAGTAATACAAATAATGGGGTGTGACTGTGTCATGGACACGGCCGTGTGTTGTACGTAAATACGTGTACGTAACAGACAATATTTTCTATACAAAATATAGAATACCTACGCTATTTTACTAAGAAGTCCTTCGTACCTCAAAATGGCGGCGCTTCCGCGCGCGATGCGTTACAGTCACTTAGCGTAACGAATTTTTTGATCCTTTAGCTATCCAGTGGTATAATTAAATTTTTAAAGAGATATGAATGATAGCTGCAACACCAAACTGCATCCCCCGATTTTGTTATGATTATATTTTTGAATTGCCTCCCGCTATGGAAGCAATTTTAAAAACATATTCACGTCAAAAGCTATGCAGCGTGTGTGTATTACCTGTCAACTTCGAGGGGCAGAGATCCGCGGCGCGCCGTAGCGGGCAATCCCTCCGCCGCGATGCGCTAAGGACAAACAACAACATTAACTTTTACAACATTTTTTAAACATTGGCGAAACTGCAGCCATACTTGCTATATTATAAATTGGAAACTTCCTCTCCCCTTGGAACTTCCCTCTCTCTGTTTGTTTAGTTTTCACATCTAAACGGCAGGAACGATTTCGATGAAATTTATCGATTTTGGTAACATTATTCAATGTATATATCATAAATAATAGATTCTTGACATCTCAAAATGAAAATGAGGCAATATTTTTTTATGTTTGTTTTTATTTGTTAATAACTAGTGGTTCGCCCCGAACTGAGATCTCGCGAGTCTACAATAATAACAAAAAAAAATATTATTCGTAATCTTTGACTATCAAAATAGTGCTACAAAATAAACAACCAACTAACTTGACCTACAGTTTCATTCAAATTACAGGTAACGGGAGTTCATGTTAATTGGTTACCTTTTTATGGGGTACAAATTGCAGTTATACTAGATTTCAGACTTTTGCCTATATTTGTGATACTTAAGCTACACGCATACCAAATAACAGCACTGTGGGGTCACTGGTGTACCCTGTGAATTTTGTCAAAGTTTAGTTTTTATTATGGCTAATAACTCAAAAACTACAAAAACTATACTAAAAATAAAAACGGGGTCGAAATGTACTAATGAAGACCTTTCACTTGACGTCTCACTTGACCTAGCAGTCTCATTTTCATTTTTTTACCCCTCTTGAACCCCAATATCTCAACAACCCCTCAAAATTTTTAGTTTATTGAGTCACACCAAAATTGTGCCATCATTACCTACCTATATACCAAGTTTCACGATGATCGGATAAACGCTTCGGAAGTTATCCTCGGACAAACATACATACATACAACGCCGATTTGCCCAAGTTGATTTGAAGATCTCGTTTCGTTCGATCAATAATAAATAGTGATGTACATTTCACACAACGCTATCTAGCCACAAACCAAGCAAAGCTTGTACTATGGGAACCAGATAACTGATAGAATACTAATATACTTTTTTTTTGTAACACATACTTATAATACATAGAAAAATACCCAAACTCGGAAAAGATATCTGTATACCATGTAAACATTTGCCCCGCAGCGGGAATCGAACCCGCTACCTCCTGTTTTTCAGGCGTCTATTCGCCCACTGCACCACGGTGGTCGTCATGATGGTAGTCCTTCTACTACTCTATACCTGTATGCAGGAGGCATGCTTGGAGCCGGGGCTGAGCTGCTGCAGGGAGAGCGTGACCGCCAGCTGCTTCAGCTCCGACACGGAGGGCGCAGGCGCGGAGCCGCGGCGACGGTTCGCGGGGGGGGCCGCTAGCTGCTCGCCCCCTTCCACCCCCACCTTCAAGTTGAACGCTATCGGCTCGCAGCTACTTGCCACGTTCTTTAATACTGGAAATGAATGCTCATCTATAAGTACTAATATTGTAAAGCCGAAAATAGCTCTGTCGATCTGTCTGTTTGTTACGTTTTCACGACTAAACGGCTGGACCGATTGCGATGAAATTTGGTATATAGATAGATTATATAATCTGACAGGTTAGGATTATAATAATCTGCTGGTTCTAACGTCGTGCAGACGCTGAGTTGAGACCTTTTTGCAACCAATTTGTGTACCTAGTGTCTTATGTTGTTTTATATTGATACACTGTATTATTTTTTGTAGTTAATTTCATATTAAGTGTTGCAAATAAAAGATTTGATTTGATTATGACCGGGATTGGGATATAGGCTACATTTTACCCGACGGCGCAGATGGAGGGTAATGTTTTATTGACTAACCACGCGTTAGAAGCCGCTGGCGAGTCCGCTATTTTTAGGGTTCCGGATCAAAATGGTAAAAACGGAACTCTGGTGGTAGAGTGGTCGGGTAGGAGTTTGCCCGTCCGTTCGTCCGTCTGTCACAGCTGATTATCTCAGCAACCACTGAACCTATCGGTTTGAAATTTGGAATAATTAGAAATAATACTGGCTTTTCCTCTATTGCCTTAAAAAATTATAAAATATTTTTTTGTTAAAAAATCATTTTGATGATCAAAAGAGCCAAAATGGTAAAAAATTCAAAATAGGGTTACTAGGTGAAGTGGGGTATTATATTAAACAGATTGATTAACACACCATTTTATATTTTGTACAGTCAGAGTTATGATGAAAAATGTCAAAAAAATACCGTCTAAATTTATTGTAAAGCAGTCTACACACCAATGCCGCCGACCCACCGGGCACCGACCAACAGGCGGCTTCTTGTTGACGGCTTTATTTAGGTAATCATGTTGACGACTTTTGTACCCGTGATTGCTAACTGGGTTGAGCCGATAACAATGCCGCCGGGCTGTGTCACAGGATCGGCGGCTTTGGTGTGTACAAAAAATGGATAAAAATAACATAGCACTCACAAAATTTGTCCGAGTCCAATAGAACGCGGTTGTGGCGGCTCTCAACGCTGGGCGCGGACGCCGTGTTCAATGACACCGTGGTGTACAAACTCGCCGTCGGGATGGTCGACCCCGTCACCTGAGATGCCGACGAAACGCTACACTCCTCCAACACCACTGGAAAGTGTTCCGGAACTCCTAAACAATACTTCAAGTTAAGAAACATACCGCCATAAAAACGTTACTCATTGGTTACGGACACCACTGCAAAGTTATAAACCGGGAGATGGTGACACAAAATGTCAGGTCATTTGTACCAGTATGGCGACCCTTCAGGGGTCTAATTATGTATGATAAATATGACAAAAAGTAAAATGACGGTCATAGGGCTGGTACCGGCGGCCCAATCGCGTGGGGAATGAACGATTTTTTGCGTATTTGTACACATTCACCATCTTCCACAGGTATGGCATTATCAGACTTCGATTTATGATCATACAGAAATCTGGTAAAAAAAATATAGGGTGGTACAAATCGTTTTACAAAAAATATTACTCCTTTGCCGCGGTATGGCGGCCACTTGGAACCGTCGGAAAAGTATGGCATGGTGATTTTCGTGAATATCTACTCGACGATGATTAGTGGTGCAAAAATTTGCCTGGTACAAATAATATATATAATAATAATATAATATAATAATAAATGGTTGAATTGTTTTTTTAAATTAATGTGTTCTTGTCGGTATGGCGGGCTATAAGTCACACCGGAGAAGTATGGCATTACGCTACCGCCTACTTCTTTTTTTATCGACTATCGGAAAATACAAGAAGTTTTGTGGAACAAATCGTTTAGACACTCGTAATTCATTCGAAACGTTCGATTAACGCCCACGCGATTGGGCCGCCGGTACCAGCCCTTGACCATCGTTTTCCTTTTTATCATTGTGTAATTAGACCCCTAAAGGGTCGCCATACTGGTACAAATGAGCTGACATTTGTGTCACCAGCTCCCGGTCTATTATATTAAGTTATTTTTAACTAGTTGACCCGCCTGCCGCTTCCCACGCGTGGCTGGTTGATATTACTCTCCTCCTGCACAGTCGGATAAAAAGTAGCCTCTGTCTTAATACCGGTCATAATCTATCTATATACCAAATTTCATCAAAATTGGTCAAACCGTTTAGTCGTGACAACGTAACAAACAGAAAGACAGAGGTACAGAGTTATTTTTAAATTTATAATATTAGTGAGGATTTGTTCTTTTTAGTGTTCCGTACCCAAAGGGTAAAACGGGACCCTATTACTAAGACTCCGCTGTCTGTTTGTCTGTCTGTCCGTCTGTCACCAGGCTGTATCTTATGAACCGTGATAGTTAGACAGTTGAAATTTTGACAGATGATGTATTTCTGTTGCCGCTATAACAACAAATACTAAAAACAGAATAAAATAAATATTTAAGTGGGGCTCCCATAAAACAAACATGATTTATTTGCCGTTTTTATAGATAATGGTACGGAACCCTTCGTGCGCGAGTCCGACTCGCACCTTGGCCGGTTTTATTTCGTTCTCAGTTAGTGCCGTCACAAATAAATGTTGTATGAATGGATTTATGTACGTACTTTTTTCATCAGAGTTCGATTCTTCGTCAGTATCCGCCTCAGTTTCGCTCTGCACAGTGAAGGCAAGTTGTCGCGGCGAGGTGAAGTTGATGAGCTCGGCGCCATCGGTGGCAGCCGGGTGCGGCGACACGTGGCACGCACTATCCTTGACGGCCGGCAAGCTATGGCCACGCTTTCGCGCAGCCGGACCTTCCGGCTCGCAGCTTTTGTCGCGAGTCACCATCAAAGTAATTTCAGTCATGGACGTGTACTTGATGTTTGTGGAGTTCTCAAGCGCAATATCGTCTTCAGGCGCATGAGTGTGTATGGGAGCTTCGGCGCCGGCGCCGCGACGCTCGGGGATGGAGTCCCTCATGCCGCGGCTGCGCGTACGCGGTTCCATGAACATGTGCAGAGGCGCCTTCACCGCCAATTGATTGACGGGGCTGTACGAGGTTCGACGTGAGCCGCGTGTGCCTGCGGAGAGCAAGTCAACACCAGGCGTGCTCGGTATCAGCATCTCGGAACTTCTTGTGTTCGTGCTAGTTTCAAGAGAATTTAAACTCATATTAGCGTCGCTTATGATGGGGAAATCACACGGGCTTCCCTCCGTCTTCGACTTTTGATCTTCCCTCGCCCATTCAGCGTCATTGCGAATTAGGTTTAGTAACATTTTTTGCGACAACTCAGATTTTAAGTACTGGTGCCACTCGGTAAACAATGGGCTCACTACGTATCTGAAAAACCCTATAAAAAGGAAGTAGGTATTAGTACAAATTATAACCCTACTAACGTGAACCTGCGAGTAGCCATAAATGGCTCGTTGGCGTTGTGTAACGGTATCTTATGATGATTGTAAATTTATATTTCTTATGTAAATCAATTTATGGGCCTCATAAGAGGGCTCAGTTCGCTCAGCGTGCTATGGAGAGGGCTATGCTTGGTGTTTCTCTACGAGATCGAATCAGAAATGAGGAGAGTCGTAGACGAACCAAAGTCACCGACATAGCACAAAGGATTAGCAAGCTGAAGTGGCAGGGGCAGGGCACATAGCTCGAAGAACTGATGACCGTTGGGACAGAAAGGATTTCGAGTGGAGACCACGCACTGGAAAGCCTAGCGTAGGACGGCTCCCCACTAGATGTAGAGAAGACCTGATAAAGGTTGCTAGGAGCCGTTGGATGCAAACCGCATAAGATCGGTCATTCTGGAAATCTATGGGGAGGCCTATGTTCAGCAGTGGACGTCCTTTGGTTGAAATTAATGGAATAGAATAGAATAAATCAACTGATATTGTAAATATTAATAAGTTAATATTTACAGTAGTAGCTTACTACTATGACTGTAATTCGATGATACGTGACGATAAATGTTAGCTATCATCGGAATAATAATTTAACAATCGTTTCTATTCCATGTGCAGCTTAAAGATATCCCACGGTCCGCGATTTTACGGATGATACAACGCACAGCCGACGGTAACAGACAGCCACGCACCGCATCGAGGTTCTTCCCACGGTGCGTGTCTGTCTGTGCTAATCCGAGATTCGAAGCCATTTTGATATTCCAAAATATGAAGTGAAAGAGAAAGCAGAACGTGCCTCGCACCTTTGAAGTCACTCGCGGAGGATCCGGCGCACCGCCAGACGTATCTGCGCTTCCACTTACGAGACCCTTTCCACGGTGCGTCTGCAATATCACGGACCGTGGGAAGCCACCTTAACAATACGCTAAGTGAACAATTTATAGTGTACCTGTTTGAATTTTGGGGACTGTGTCTTTTTCTCGGTCGCAGAGATTTGATATTTTAAGATTTTGATTGCGTTCCAGATCGCCTTGAACGTAGAACTCGTCGCAGACCTTCAGGCTCCACTTCCGACTAATGTTCCAGGGTCTGCCTGCATTCGAGATATCTGCGGTCTTCAGAGCCATCAGAAGGACTATATGACGATGTTCTGGTAGATTGAGATCAAGCGTCTTACGCAAGTGTTCCTAAAACAAAAGTTTACATGTTGGGTCGAAGACTAACTTTGAACAATAATCAAATTGTATTGGCTTCAAAATACCAGTAATTTTTTTTTATGGGACAATATTGTTTGATCCTCAAGAATCTAATTGATCTATTGTAAATGTGTACTTTTAAAAAATGTTTGGTATTTAAAAATAATATTTGATCCCCTTTTTTAATTATTGCTCTAGATGAGTGGAAGAACCGATACTGACCAACCCGACTCTAGGCAGTCTTGTGCGTGACACGCCTAGAGTGTTATAAAAAAGCGCAGAGCCAGAAGCTCGCGTGGAAGGCCCTGAGTGGAGCAAGCCCGCTGACCTCCGTAGTGGAGTGAAGGTAGATTGGGTGAAGCGACACTCAGAACGACCACGCTTGAGTTCTGGCGAGAGCCCCCCAAAAAAAACTAATACGTAAGCGTGGGTGGAGTTTTGGCCGCTGAAGATTTGGCGGTTTTTAAGTGCCGCAAAAGATAAAAATGTATCGAACTTTAGTATTAAATGCTTATTTCTCTTAGTTTTGGGACCCAACATGGATCTATCAAACTTAATTTCTACATCTCAAACATTTTTTGCGTAGCTCAGTTCCAAACATATTAAAGTATCGTTTGTTTGATTTATTTTGTTTCACTAAAAGAGGATCAATCATTAAAAAAGACCGATTATATTTTTTTGATTTCTGTTTTTGCAAAATTAAAATGATCATTTAAATACATGCCTTTTTTATACACAATACGCCCGACCAGCCTACACGCAATGCAATATAGTTGTACGTGAATGCTATATGCCTGCAGTATGTTCCAGAATTTCCAATCTCGTTGCTTGACATCGATCTTAAGTGGCTACATTGTAACAACACGTGAATATACGGCTCACGTTTTCTTGAGGTAAGGGTCTTAGACCACGTTCATATTATTTAATGTATTGGTGTTACACGTCAATCGTTCAAAGTATGCACATAATCGCACGGCCTAGAAAATCTATTGCGCGCAAATTGAAGAAAGCATTGTGTAAATGCTAGTACATGCTCGTGCGCGACAATCTATTTTCATAGTAGAATTTAAAGTGGATATCCATACTAATATGGTACTAAAATACTATATACTTATGATATAATGTGGTTCGCCCCCAAATTGAGATCTCGCAAGTGTCCCATAAAAAAATATTATTTGCAGTGCCACGAAATGCACAACCAACTAACCTACAGTATCATTCAAATTACAAGTAACGGAGTTCATGATAATTGGTTACCCTTTTTTGGGGTAAAAATTGCAGTTATTCTGGATTTCAGACTTTTCCCTATATTTGTGTCACTAAAGCTACACGCATACCAAATTTGAGCACTGTGGAGTCACTGGTGTACCTTGTGAAATTCGTCAAAGTTCAGTTTGTATTATGGCTAATAGCTTGAAAGCAACAAGGCTTAAACTAAAAGTAAAAACGAGGTCGAAATGTACTGATAAAGACCTTTCACTAGACGTTCCACTTGATCTGAAAGTCTTATTTTGATTATGTTTCACCCCTATTGAACCCCAATATCTCAACAACCCCCACACATTTTTAGCTCATTCAGTCACACCACGATTGTTCCATAGAATAGAATAGAAAACGCTTTATTGTGTACCACACTTAAATTAACAAATCGTATTTAAAACACTTAAAACTAGACACGCGATAGTACAATTGGCGGTCTTATCGCTAAAAGCGATTTCTTCCAGACAACCTTTGGACGGACTGGATTTTACGAGAACGCTAAAGGACGGAAGCCTTATAACTTAAGCTTTTTATTTAACTGTGTGCTTACATAAGCAAAACAAAATAAATAGATACCAGGGTAGATAATATAAATATAAATGTAATACATAAACAATAGCGTTTTAAAGATAGAAAAGGATTTAGCAAATCTAATTAAAGAAGGAAGAGTTCCATAAACGAATAGCTTGTACAGTAAAGGAGTTGTCATAGAAGTTAGAAGAGTGGATATGAGTTTTAAGTTCAAGGACTTAGAAGAGCACAACGCACGAGGATTAGATAGATGGAGATATTCAAAGCGTTCTCTGAGATAAGAAAGACTAGAAGGATTAAACAAAATACTGTACAAGAGAGAGAGGATATGAGTATTCCTGCGGTAGCGGATGGGTAGCCACTTGAGCTTCTTGCGAAAATCAGAAACGTGGTCATATTTTCGTAGTCCAAATATAAACCTGATACAAACGTTCTGAAGGCGCTCAAGTTTGTCGAAGTGTTTCTGAGTGAGATCCGGGTAGCAGGCGTCAGCATAGTCAAAAATAGTGGGTAAGAGGGATTGTGCCAGCGCAACTTTGGTGGATGTCAGCAGAAAGTTTCGTAGCCTTCTCAATGATGCGGCCGAAGCGAACAACTTCCGACTTAGTTCGGCTAGATGAGGTCCCCAGGACATGTCCTTATCAATAAGAACGCCTAAGTGTTTCACACAGTTACTTATAGGTATTGGAACTACCTACCTACCTATGTAATTATATAACGCTACGAAAGTTATCCTCGAACAAACAATACATACCGAATGTCTTGATTACTGGATAAATCATAATTATCTTTATTTGGAACAATTTAACAAGGGTGTAATTACAAAAATGAAAAATATGATACCCGCATGAGTAATAAATACTGTGTCGCAGATACCAACGCCCTCCTCCGCGACAAGATAAGTCAGGTTTCCAATACAAGCTTAAAGATAATCACATAATACAAAAAAGAAACAGTTACTGAAATAATAAAAATTACCAAGTAGCACCTCCGTATGGGGAGGGGGGGGGGGGAGTGTTCGTGTGTGTGTGGGAATTGGGTCATATTGAAATCTCTAATAGATATTCAGGCAACAGGTATAAAATCCACATCTACAATCTCAATAGACAAATTCAGATGTCTTCTTAAAATTAATGCTCGTACATAGCAAAACCGGTTGTACAGATAGTTTATTATTGACACAAAGGCTACTGTCTACTATTATGTTACTGTTACTATTTACAAATGATTATTTATGTTTTTATTGATTAACCACACGTGCGAAGCTTGGTTTGGATAAAACGTCGAGATTTGAAACCCGCTTCCATTAGGTTTGTATTTAATATATATCTGACTAAAAACTATTTATTTTTTATTTTTATTTAATAACCTGCAACCAGACGTCACCAAAAGTTAACATCATGCCAAATTTCAGCTTTACACCACTATAGCACAGTGTAAAGAGACATAGGTGGATGATGTGACTATACATAATTTACTGATTAAAACGGGTATTTATCGCGTTGGTATGTGCCTTTTTTAAATTAAGTATTATGTAATGTAGTATTACAATTATGTGTATTAATTATGTACAGTGATCGCAAAAGTTTGAAAGATGTGACTATAGTGTACGAAACGGCTATAACTGGTCCGACTTTTTTATTTTTGATGTTTTTGCTTGATTGATGTTAACTTATAACTTATTAATAACTATAGCAAATTTGAAGCACAGTTTTTATACCAAGGTAGGTCTAGAGACTAGTCAGAGTAAACGTGCTGTACGTCTGACACAACACGTATAGAATAGACGACAGGTTACAAGATCCTGCGTAACGTCAGTCTCGTTTAGGTGAATATCTCGATGAGTTTGCATCGGTAAGTTGATCGCAAGAGGAAAACGATCATAAAATTGTAGAACAGCGTAATTAACGGACTAGCTTCCATACGCGGCTTCGCACGATTTGTCTGTCAATAAAAAGTAGCCTGTCTTAATCCAGCCGCGCCTAGAAAAGTGGTTCTCTATAGAATAATAGAGTAAAATTAGAGAGTAGAAACACGGCCGTATGTCTTAAGTCAAAGTTCAAGTCTATTGACACAAATGAATACTTATCAAGCTACTGTATGAAATAAATAGTTATTTTCCGATTATATTTTGCATGAAAACGCATTTTAATATGAAGACTAACGAAAATTTTAAGGTTTTTTGGAATTCCCCATTGGCCAAGGACTTAAAGCGTCGTGTTCGGTATCTGTTGAATTATTTCGTTACCTGACCGAGAAGATCTGATGCAAGGACGGAAAGATGAGAAACAAAACAACGGGATACTTTGTCCATACCTTTTATGGGCATCCAATCAGACTGTGTCATCGTCAAGTTATACATAAGTCCAAGTATTACTGGATGTCACGTAATTACCTTCGGATTTGTGTCTAGGCCATGTCGGTTTCTTCGCGATGTTTTCCTTGCCCGCATGTGTGCATCATAGGCAGTGTTTTTTGTTGTTCTTTTTATTAAAATCGGAAATTTCTTTATTGTACACAAATAGATAACAGACAAATAAGCTTAGAAAAGGGACATGTACACAGGCAATTGCCGCGAGATTGGTCATCAAATGTAACCTACGTCATGGTGCCGCGTTGTTCCGGTATACTACACTACATATCTACTATTACATCCATATCCATACTAATATTATAAATGCGAAAATAACTTTATTGGTTTGTTCATTTGTTTGTTACCTGTTCACGATTAAACGGCTGAACGATCGAACGGAGAAAGATTATATAGTTATCTTTAATCTCGAAAAATAATCTTGAAGTGGTGAAATAGGGGTTGAAATTGGTATGGGCAATCCATAATCCCTCAAATTAGGGATCTGAAATTTCATATTTAAGATTTTGGTAAGAAATAAATAAAAAAAAGAACCCTTTCCACTTTTTTGCAAATGTTTCTATATTCGTCATTCGAGTAGTACACTTTTTTTGTTCATTGTTTTAAAATTATAGTTAGGAAGAAAACGGCTGGGCCGATTTCGATTGACCGGGATTGGGGTATAGACTAATTTTTACCCAACGGCGCAGAGAGGTTAATGTTTTTATTGGCAAACCACGCGTGCGAAACCGCGGGCGGGTCAGCTAGTTCTGTATAAAATATATTTAATACATAACTAGTTATGTATTATTGCATAAGCAACAGTTACAACAGGAACAGTATAAATGAATCAGAACCAAACGTACATTTTTAGTGCTTCTTAATTGAAAACTGACTACAGCCTTGTTGAATATTTATGTAATGACATAGAAAATCAGTTTAAGATTTAAGAAATCCTTTTCTAAAAGCAGATACAACATAAAGTTGTAGTCAAGTTTTAGTTTAAACCTTGTAGTTTTTAAGTTATTAGCCATAATAAAAACTGAACTTTGACAAAATTCATAGGGTACACCAGTGACCCCACAGTGCTGAAATTTGGTATGAGTGTAGCTTTAGTGACACAAATATACGCAAGTCTGAAATCCAGAATAACTGCCCCAAAAACCCAAAAAAATATAACCAATCGACATGAGCTCCCGTTACCTGTAATTTGAATAAAATTGAAATCAAGTTATTTAGATATGCATTTCGAGGATTTATTTTGATAGACAAAGATTGGGAATAATATAGTTTTGTTTTTACGGGAGACTCGCGAGATCTCTTCGGGGCGAACCACTAGCACAATTAATTTATTTTATTATTCATTATTATTATTATTACCATCAGCCCACTGTGTCCCATTGCTGGGCAAAGGCCTCCCCCCCCATTCTTTCCACACTTCTTTCAGGCGTAAAGATGGTACAGTCCGCTCGGAAATTAGTGAGCTCGTCACTCGCATCTTTTCTTTGGTCTGCCGCGACGTCTTCGAGTTGTGTCGGGGTTCCACTCGGTGGTGAGCTTAGCCCACTGATCACCCGAAATACGGCATACATAACCAGCCCAGTCCCACTTGAGTTTGGCGGCTTTCGTTGTGTTCGAGGGCGCAGCTCGGTGTTGCGTATGCGGCCAATACGCTTGAATCCGAGAATGCTGCGCTCCATCGCATGTTTCATTTATACAATGAAATTATTTGTATAATGAAAATAAATTGAAATAAATAAATTCAGAAACTTACCCTAAAGACATTTAAATACTGATTTTGTCGAGTTATATCTGTGGCCAGTATAAACGACTTCAGCTTGTGTCGTACTTGAGGGAGGTGCTCCGATATGTGGTCGAAGATGCCGCTCTGCAAAATGCAGCTGTACGCCACCCGCCAGTGGTGGTGTTCCAGGACTGAGTCGCACTGCTGGAAAAATATACATCAACATAAGAATGTTTTTAAAAGAAAAATTGTTAATAAGTATTTAATGCATATATTTAATAGAATATAAGTAGATCGATAGATGCAGACACGTTGTATTTAGGGTCTGCGAGTTTTAAATTTTGCAGATGAGGCCAGTTTCTTTTTCAAAAGTGCTGTTAGGTAAATTGTTCGTAAGTTTATTAATGCCTCGGCGTTGAACAGGTAGTCCAACAATTTGACAGAAAAGTTGGATGTGCCCATGGCAGTCTCCTGCTAATGCTCCTACTCGGGAGATTGAACCATTGAGTTTGCTCCGTGGAAGGTGGAGGCGTTGAGTTGCGCTTTCAGTTTTTTTTTTTCTTAAATTTAGTTATCACTTATTTTTTTACAAACTGTCATCATCATCATCATTCTCAGCCCGTGTCGACCCACTGCTGGGCATAGGCCTCTCCTTGTTTCTGCCACTCTTCCCGATCCTGTGCCAGTCTGAACCACGTACAACCCACGGTCTTATGGATGTCGTCGACCCATCTCGCTGGTGGACGTCCCCTATTTCGATGGCCAGTTCTCGGCCTCTACTCTGATAGTGCCTTAGTCCACCTGTCGTCACTACGTCTGGCCAAGTGCACTGCCCAACTCCACTTGAGCCCCAATATTCGCTTGCTGACGTCTTGTACTTTAGTCTGCTTGCGAATTTCGGTATTGGGAACTCGATCTAAGAGTGTGATGCCGAGCATAGCGCGCTCCATGGCTCTCTGTGCTACACTTATTTTGTGCACAGCCTCCTTCGTGAGCCTCCATGTCTCGGCACCATAAGTCATAGTTGGCAGGACACATTGGTTATAGAGACGTGTTTTAAGACATTGTGGAATATGCGTGGATTTTAATATATCATCTAGTTTGCCGAAAGCTGCCCATCCAAGTTAAACACGCCTGGTGACTTCCTTTATTTGATACTCTTTGCCAAAAGATAAAACATGGCCAAGATAAACGTACGAGTCGACTATTTCTAGTTTCTCGCTTCCAACAACGACGTTTGGGACCGAACCTCCAGAAATACTCGACATAACTTTCGTCTTGCCCATATTCATCTTGAGGCCCCACTCTGAAAGATGCATTATAAAGCTCATTCAACATGGCCTGCAGGTCGTCCATCGTCTCGGCAAACAGAACAAGATCATCAGCGAACCGCAAATGCGACAGGAAGACACCATTAATATTTATACCACATTGGTCGCAAGAAAGCGTTTTTACGACGTCTTCTAAGACAGCCGTAAAAAGCTTGGGTGAAATTGTGTCTCCCTGTCGCACCCCCCTTTTGATCGATATGGGGTTTGTTAAGTTGTGTAGCCTCACTTGCATGGTAGCTGAGCTATATATCTCCCGAAGCAGATCCACATACCGGGCGTCAACGTTGCAGCGATGGAGAGAGTTCAACACGGCCCAATGCTCAACACTGTCAAAGGCCTTTTCGTAATCGATAAAGGCCATGCAAAGGGGTCGGTTGTACTCGTGACTCTTCTCCATCAGCTGCTTGACTGAGTGTATATGGTCAATGGTAGAGAACCCACTTCGGAAGCCAGCCTGTTCCTGTTACAAACTGTAATGTATAACAATTTCACTTAAAAACCATTAAGGTTTGTATCGATAATGATATCTTAAAAAGAGTCTACATCGTAAAAAAGTCAGTTATCAAGTTGACTTGCGATCCTTGGTCTAGTAAAGCTCGGAGTGCTATATAAGTTCCATCGTTTGTTTTCACCAGAACTCTTAACCGTAATTAAAAGAAAATCCACATCGTTATTAAATAGATGATGCGAGTTTTGTTACTGAAATAGTAGGTCAAGCTCCGGTAGGTTTGTAGTTATTGTAGATAAATTTATCAGAACGTTTTTGTATACATGAAATGATTTATTGAAGTCCCTTTTGCTATCTGAAAAAGCTGTTTTGTGTGAGTAGTTCAGCATCTCGAATGTTTTCTTATAGTAGTTATTAGAGTTGTAGCTCGTAAAAGATTCGCTGACGGGCTTGCGATTGTTTTTAAAAAGAAACTGGCCAAGTGCGAGTCGGACTCGCGCACGAAGGGTTCCGTACCATTATCTATAAAAACGGCAAAAAAAAATCTGTTGCATGCCCCCCTTAAATATTTGTTTTATTTTAATTTAATTATTTATTTTTAAAGTGAATATATAACTAAATATTCTGTGAATATTTCAAGCGTCTACCTGTTGCCGATAACAATATCGAGCAAAAACGAGCAAAAAAATCACGTTTGTTGTATGGGAGCCCTTTTAAATATTAATTTTATTCCGTTTTTAATATTTGTTGTTATAGGGGCAACAGAAATACATCATCTGTGAAAATTTCAACTGTCTAACTATCACGGTTCATGAGATACAGCCTGGTGACAGACGGACATACAGCCAGACAGACAGACAGCGGAGTCTTAGTAATAGGGTCCTGTTTTACCCTTTAGGTACGGAACCTTAAAAATAGTTAAAAAGTATAAAAATAGTAAAAAAAAAGTTGGGTACAAAAATGTTATATGCTATTATATTATATACCACAGAGAAGACCCCTTCTTTTTGCGTTAGGGTAAAAAACTGGTATAGTTCAGAACCACCCCAGTAAAACAGGTTTCCCACTAAAGCAAACCGCATCAGAATTGGTCCACCCGTTTGGGAACTACGATGCCATAGACAGACTCAGCACAGACAGACAGACATCAAACCAGCCATTACGGTTACGGAGTATTTGCGTTTAAAAGTAGTTTCCGGCCTATCTTCTTACCGAGCCCCTTAACTGAGTAACTACAGGGCCAGCCTTTTCTGGGTCAGACGAGCTATAAATGGTTTACAAATGCATTTGCGGCTGATGGGTGTCTTTCCTTGCTCCCTGCTCGAACAGGATGGACCCATTAGGTACTGTCATTGTGTGTCATATTTAATGGTCTCCTCGATCTCACTGTACGTTAAAACGGTTATGTTTGATATTAAACTATACACCGTATATTGTGAAACATCAAAACATATTTTAAGGTAATAATCACGAAACAAAGTAACTTTTAAGGTGTAGAAATTCATATTAAAATTGATTTAAAACAACTCTTTAAAGGGTTGTTCCCACCAAATGGACAGCTAAATTAAAAATCTATTTAAAATTTAATTGCCCCATGCATGAAAGATCATCATTAGAGAACGATTCAACCCACCCTTAGAGCGGCTCCGCACTGCATCCGATCCAAATCCGTGAGAATACAGATCGGAAACAACTCTATGGCACCGTTATCTCCGCTTGCCGCGCCCTCACCCCGCTTCATCTGTAAAGTGTCAGTCCGAGTTCGGATCGGACGCAGTGCGTAAGCGCTCTATGGCACCGTTATCTCCGCTTGCCGCGCCCTCACCTCGCTTCATCTGTAAAGTGTCAGTCCGAGTTTGGGTCGGACGCAGTGCGTAAGTGCTCTATGGCACCGTTATCTCCACTTGCCGCACCCTCACTCCGCTTCATCTGTAAAGTGTCAGTCCGAGTTCGGATCGGACGCAGTGCGTAAGTGCTCTATGGCACCGTTATCTCCGCTTGCCGCACCCTCACCCCGCTTCATCTGTAAAGTGTCAGTCCGAGTTCGGATCGGACGCAGTGCGTAAGTGCTCTATGGCACCGTTATCTCCGCTTGCCGCACCCTCACCCCACTTCATCTTTAAGTGTCAGTCCGAGTTCGGATCGGACGCAGTGCGTAAGCGCTCTATGGCACCGTTATCTCCGCTTGCCGCGCCCTCACCCCGCTTCATCTGTAAAGTGTCAGTCCGAGTTTGGATCGGACGCAGTGCGTAAGTGCTCTATGGCACCGTTATCTCCGCTTGCCGCGCCCTCACTCCGCTTCATCTGTAAAGTGTTAGTCAGAGTTCGGATCGGACGCAGTGCGTAAGTGCTCTATGGCACCGTTATCTCCGCTTGCCGCACCCTCACCCCGCTTCATCTTTAAGTGTCAGTCCGAGTTCGGATCGGACGCAGTGCGTAAGCGCTCTATGGCACCGTTATCCCCGCTTGCCGCGCCATCACTCCGCTTCATCTTTAAGTGTCAGTCCGAGTTCGGATCGGACTCAGTGCGTAAGCGCTCTATGGCACCGTTATATCCGCTTGCCGCGCCCTCACTCCGCTTCATCTTTAAGTGTCAATCCGAGTTCGGATCGGACGCAGTGCGTAAACGCTCTATGGCAAAGCTATCTCCGCTTGCCGCACCCTCACCCCGTTTCATCTTTAAGTGTCAGTCCGAGTTCGGATCGGACTCAGTGCGTAAGCGCTCTATGGCACCGTTATCTCCGCTTGCCGCGCCATCACTCCGCTTCATCTTTAAGTGTCAGTCCGAATTCGGATCGGACTCAGTGCGTAAGCGCTCTATGGCACTGTTATCTCCGCTTGCCGCGCCCTCACTCCGCTTCATCTTTAAGTGTCAATCCGAGTTCGGATCGGACGCAGTGCGTAAACGCTCTATGGCAAAGCTATCTCCGCTTGCCGCACGCTCACCCCGTTTCATCTTTAAGCGTCAGTCTGAGTTCGGATCGGACGCAGTGCGTAAGCTTTCTTAGACACACAAAATCATAATTATGACTGAACAACTTTTATACCTAAGACTAACATAAGATAAGGTACTTACAGGCTGTTCTTTATCCTTCTTGCTAGATTTAAACGAAGTGCTGCATTCTGCATTGGCCGTGGCTTTGGGCGACTCTAGTCTGGTGAATGGCTAAGGAAAAAAGTTTTAAAGCTTATTATTAAACCAACATTCAATTGCATAATACAAGTGTTGTTTTTTAAGTTTCCGTACCTCAAAAGGAAAAAAGGATCCCTTCGTTGTCCGTCTGTCAAGACCTTTTTTCTCAGGAACGTGTGGAGGTATCAAGTTGAACGTACCCATACTACGTGGCCAATTCCCCCCGCCCCCACCCCTCGGTGACCACTAGTAGAAATCCTAAGCCCCCATCGAGGGCTTTTTATTTATTTTTTTATACTACCTGGATATGGAACAAGCATATGGCCCACCTGATGTTAAGTGGTAACAGCGAGCAAAGTATTGCCTCGTAGGTCATGCACCTTAGAAACGTGCCCTACGATGGACTGCTCTACGTCCATCAACTTGAGGCATATAGATCTGTGCCTGTAATTTCACCGGTAACCATACCCTACACAACGAAACACAGCAATGCTGCTTGGCAGCAGAAATAGGTATGGTGGTAGTACTTCTCCGGGCGAGCCCTATCACAAGGAGCCTACTACTTTTATTAGTACGTAGTATTAGTCTCATACGTTTTAATATTGAAATAAAATACTTATCGAGTTCGAAAATGTATACCGATCATTTACCTTTGATACTGTTAAGAGTTACGAACTGTGGATACTCACTTCGTTTCTGGCAGTCGCTAGATCCTGAATCATGGTCTGCAGCAGCTAAAGAAATAAAAAAATTAATACATCATTTAAGACAAAAAATAAAGATACGGTAGGTGGGTATTGTTATTTGTTACGGTAAGTTACGGTATTTGTATTGTTGAGAAATAAACTTAATACCACAAAAAAAAATAAAAAACTGTTTAAAAAAATTACCTACCAATTTTTATATACGATTTTTTTTAAACACGCTCCAAACAGTTTTTATGTTTTATTGTGGTAAGACCCTACGTTTTTTGCATTCCTCCATAAAGGAAATTTTATAAATTCAAACTACTACTGAGTTTATTTATCTGCTATTACTCACTTTTCCCCTTTTTCCCCTGCGTGGAGGAGGCGAACGGTCATTAGCGCCCTGTTGAAAATAAAATTACTATATAATACTATCCTTTTATAAACCTAATTTAGTTATTGAATATTTATCACTTTCTGTCAGTCTAATGCTATTAACAGACGACACAATTTGGCTGGACCCGACCACCCAACCAGAAACCTGCTAATTTATTATTCAATTTATTAGAAAAACGATTATGGAGCCATTCTTACGACATATACATTATACGACTGGACTACACACGCGCATTATAGAGTGGAGTGGAAGGATGGAAGGGAGCCCCTTGTCCTGCAGTGGGACAGTACAGGCTTCAAATAATAATAATAACACGGCATAAACAATTATGATTGTTGTTTCTGTCTTAAGCTGACAAATTTTCATTGGAGTTGTCATAGCAACGGCGGTCATTGACAAAAACGTGTGTGTGTGTGTGTACTTACATACGCACGTAAGAAGTTATACTTCTTTGGCGTAACAGAACAAAAATAGTTAAAGATTTTATCCCCTATGCCACAACTACGGACTACAACTGCCGAGGAGGGCGTTGGTATCTGCGACACAGTATTTATTACTCATGCGGGTATCATATTTTTCATTTTTGTAATTACGCCCTTGTTAAATTGTTCCAAATAAAGAAATATGATTAAGATTAACTCTTTGTTTGTAGCTAACTTCATCATGTCTGTTTTTGGCTGTCGCTGTGCGCGCGCATGAGACAGTTATCAGTTAACTTCATCATGTCGCTTTTTAGCTGTCGGTTTGCGCGCACATCGAATAAATTTTACGCTCATATTTTTTTCCAAACGCGCCAAAAGAAGTATAACTTCAAAAAGATTGTGTTAGTAGAATAGGTACGAGGTGCGTTCAGAAAATAACGGTAATTTTTAATTTCGCGGGTTTTAAGATTCCGATTGTTAATTTGTTTTTTATTATGTTGGTATACATGCCTCTGAAGTATGATAAACATTTCAGCTGTATTCATTGTTTACTTTGTCTGTGACAGCCGCGGTTAGACGTGTTTTATGAGCTCAGCGATTTAAGCGTTTCTAAGATGGCCGTGAAGGTGTTGAAGATTACGAACGCTCCGGACGCCCCAGCACATCAACAACCGATAAAAACGTGGAAAAAGTGAATGAAATGGTTACGAACGATCGCCGAATCACAATCAGAGAAGTCGCTGATGATGTTGGCATTTGGATTGGCTCATGCCATGAATTTTTTTCGAATGTTTTGGGTATAAAACGCGTGGCAGCAAAAATTGTTCCAAAATTATTGAATTTTGAACAAAAACAGCGGCGTATGGAAGTTGCTCAGGGGTCACTAAATGAAGTCAACGACGATGCAGAATTCCATGAGATCAGACATGGCTCCGTGTAACTTTTTCCTATTTTCAAAAATAAAGAGAATCTTAAAGGGCCTTCTTTTTACAGGCATAGATGATATTAAAAGCGCTTCGCTGAAAGAACTAAAGGCTATCCCAAAGATCGAGACTGAGAAATGTTTCGAGGATTGGAAGAAGCGCTGGCACAAGTGCATTATATCTAATGGAGACTATTTTGAAGGCGACAACATTAATGTAGATTAATAAATATGTATTTATATTTCAAAAACAAAAATCCCTTTATTTTCTGAACACACCTCGTTTATATAGTGGCCATTTTACGACTACTTACGAGGTCTTTATCTTTGAACATGATTGCTAGGGGGTGGTTTGTAGCCACCAGGTACGAGTGGTTCACTCCGGGGTGATCTAGGTCATGTGTCATCGCAGCCAGGAGGACCACGAGCGTCTCCATCGGGGTCACAAATCCACGTATCTACGATAAGAACAAAGGAAAAATACTAAATACATGATATGGTTTAACTACAACTTGTCACTAATATCGCGAATGGCAATAATGACAATGGCAATGGTCATCGGATCCGGGTGCTTTTTTGTTATCTAGTTTTGATATGAATCTAGACTGCTCTAGGGCTTTAGATGAAACTCCAGTTGATAGGTTTAGTTAACGATTAAATCGATTTCCGGCTCGTCATTCGGTGTGCCATCGTTGGTTAGAAATATCGATTAAAACATAGGGTACTTTTTATTGACAAAAAAAGCGTGCGAAGCCGTGGGCGGAAGTTAATAATTAATAAGTTAAATCTGGAATACAAACTTACGGCTGGTTGTTGTATAAAACAGTGAACGGCCTGAGTGACATCGGCCGCGTGAACTGAGTTGTGGTAGCGGTTCTCACGGTAATACTCCTCGATGGATTTGAAGAGCTTCCAGCACTTCTCCGGTACCAGCTTGAACAAGTCAATTAGGCCGTACCCAGTGAAGAGGTGCATTCCAAGCACCGGCAGACAATGTCCTGTTAACAAAGGAATACTTTTCAAACTAATAAAGCTATGAGTATAAATTTCTCTAAATATACTCACACCACAAATCATGGTAAATATCCTGATTTAAGTGAACAATAACGGTTTACTATTAGTTTTATATCATAAGTACTTAAGTATTTTCAGAAAATGTATGAGTATAGACACGGTAATGTCATCTATACAGTATTTTGACTCGGCCCTGTCCTTGAAATAATTACCTACAGCCGCGTGGTACGTAAACACGCGATAGGACTGCCCGCCTGCAGTATTTTAATTTCATCTACCTACTTGAATTTCTTTCTAGTTTTGTGATTGTATATTTTGTATATAAAAAGAATGAAATTCGTTGTGAATGAAATAGTTAGTGTTCAATAAAAAATACATGTGTTTTTTTAATTAGTAGTATTTATAAATAAATCCACCCTTATAAATTTGATACAGAAAAATATAAGCGTCTCGACTGAGATGTACGAAAAGCTTTATTGTTAAATTTAATAGTATAAAAAATCCGCATTCGGATAAATAGTTTAATTAAAAACATTACCATGCTGCGGCGCATTCGCGACTGGTTGTGTACCGAGTGGGTACCGAAGACGAGGTGCGTAGTTATGACTCACGTTCCGGCCGTTTGCATGAAGACAGAATACTGTATAGATAACATTACCGTGGTAAAGAGACAGTAAAAAACACACAAACACCTTTTCCATGAAAAAACACTTAGATGTGCCAAATTTCATGGTGATAGATCAAATTTTGTTAGAGTTATTAGAGTTTATCAATGTTATATAATATGTAGAAGAATAGGGTTAATTTGTAATCTTGTAATTCCCTGTAATCCGATTAAATAACCTGTGTTTATTTCAATTCTATTATGTAGTAGAGTTTTAAATGTGGCGTAAATTTTCGGTCTTCGGTGCGTGAGATTTATATCGAGTGACGGCATCAAACAAGTGACGGTTAGTTTTTGATCAAGTAACATTCATTTTCAGAAGTTTAAAGTCAGAACAAATTCTTAACTGTTCTTAACTAAAAAGTCCATCTTCTCACGCATTGCGTGCGGCACCTTTAAGACAGAACGGTTTGTATGAAACTGTGTATTTACTTTTTAGATTTACAATAACATTAAATTGAAAAAAAAACACAGATTTTAGTTTTAAAAACATATTTTTAGAAGTTCACCCCGTATAACCATTATAATATTTTATATTTACCGCCTGTTGCTCGATCCAAATCATGTATGTCAAATTCCCATGTGGCACTCCTCAAAAGTAGCAGCTGTGAAAAACAACATTAGTTAGTCTTACAATAGCTAGCAGCCAACAACAGAAGAGGTACAACAGTACCTTTTAACTCAGTTAACTTTCGATCGCATTTTGAGACACCATTATTTTTTCATTCATTTATTTTTTTGATTGTTTATTTAGTGAATGTCCTTTTTTATTTTCCTTTATTTACATTACAATAAAGTTTAGTTTTAGTCTTTTTAACTTTAGTTAAATATTGAATTGACGGTGATCAAGATAATACTGAAACTTTAATTCGAGTTGAATAAATTACGAAAATCGGTATTCAGATGGTGTATATCTAACGAAGGTGGAATAAGGTATTAATGTAATATACCATACAATATAAATATAAATGAGAATTTGACACCATTATCAAGCGTTTTAGCTAGAAACTAATAAAGTCTTTATAAGACAAGTAGTTGAAGGAAAAAAGAATTATAACAGATAACTTGCCTGTTGTAATTAGGCATAAATATATCATTGTATCGTGGAATTTGCCATCCACTCCGTAAGATAGAGAGATTTTGTAAACTTATGCAAGTACCTACCTACTTGTATTCTTTTATCATAAACTTTACTTTTTTCATGATTATCGGAGTATTTCTAAAGGGTTTGATAACTTTTGGCCTAGTCCCTGATCGACATTTTGTTTCGATTTCGCTTCGCACTATGAGACTTACACACACGCAAAATTGAAAAAAAAACAATATGGCGGATCGGGGACTACTCCAGCCCTCATACAAAAATGTTCAAGCTCCTTTGGTTCAATGCCGTTCGTGGAGAAAGGTCCCTGCGATCTTTGAGTACACTCATCAGACAATATCTCCTTTACCGGATTAATACACAATATCAATTCGCGATTTCAAAGAACTTCGCAGTAGCATTCGCGACGGGTATTACATTAATTTTTAACTTGACACGCCGACAAATAGTCCAATCATTGGTATTATACTCGTCGGGTCATCCTCATAACAATAGGTATTTCCGAAAATGTATTTCTTGAAATTTCTAATTAATTGTAGATTGTTGGAGATCAACTAATACATCAAATTACCCAGAAAATTGGAGTAGATTCATGCCGATATATTTGTGGTCTTTCTGATTGGAGAAAGAATATTTTATAACGAATTATACAATGTATTTTTACCGTGATCTCTAATAATGTAACACCCATCTAGATAGCTCGGCATAAAATTAAAAACACATTTTAAAATTATGTAAAAGGAGATTAGCAACGACACTATCCACCAGAAACTTGGCCCACTGTCAATGATGATCACTGTAGCAGGAAGGACTTTATGCGTGTTACTCGGGCATATTATGCGCATAACATAAAATTATCCTACTATACATTGTTTACTTCCTCATTCACAGCAGAAAATGCATATTAGGTAAACCAGATTGTTTACGCGATGCTTATAAATGAATCAAAGATTTCGCGGGCAGGAGCAAATTGGATACTGTATTATAAACATTATTCAATTCAGCACAACACGCTGCCGAAAGCAACAACATTTTCGCAGTCAGGCGTACCGCGAACATTCGAATTCTGTTACTAGTGTGCGAGCAAATTATAAGACATCCGATTCATCTTTAAACCGGCTACGGGCAATAATATTGCGGTCGATTTATAATCTACTTAAAAAAAAAGAACCTTAACCTAAAGAAAAACGGTAAACGCAGAATGTAATTCCTCAAAATGTCCTTGTTCAAACTGGTTAGGAAGCAATAGGTCAAACTATATGTCAGCAACGTACGTAGAACAGTGCTTGTGGACCGCACATGAATACTAATAGTGCCATTACAGTTTAACACGGATCGACAAAAACAATTATCTGTGAAGGACCACGTATTTCCCATGATGGGTGGAAGGTGGAACAATATAAAACGCTTTGATATGAAGTAGATCGGCGTAGCTTAGCAGGTACGCGTAGTTGTTAATTAAACGTATCTGCTTCACAGTAAACATGGAGGCCCGAGGCGAACAGTTTCTCGAACATTAACTATTTTCTAATATACCAAATGCATGAAAGGGCTAAATTGCGAATTCTTCTAGTTACCATGGTGATTGACATTGGACCTATAGGTATTGTGAATAGCTTAGTACTTACCTCCACCTGTTTAGGATAGCAGTCATCCAGGATTGTTAGTTCGTCTTTAACTCCGGTTAGAGACCGTTGCCGACGGGTCTTTCTGTAGGTATGGAATCTTTTTAGACATTTTTTTTTATCTAATCCTGTCATATCCTTTATATCATACAACTCATCGATTTCTTCCTCGAATGTTCTTTCTGCGAAATGAGAAAGAATGGTAAGTGAAACACGAGTGGCACACCTATCAAGAGTCAAACGAAGCAAGTATAGAATACGAGTTAAATATATTTCCCAATCTTCAACATTAAACCCGGCTTGGACAACGATCCCTAAACGTATTTAGCGAATAAACATGTTGAAATTTGGCGTATTTGTATGATTTACAACTCGTTAACTCATATTTAAAATATTTTTTATTAAAAACTTATTATTATTTAGAATAGAAACACGTTTATTTTGCATCACAAGTATACATTGCAGACAAATGAGTATAAATTAAAGAGCAAATTTGTGAGCAAAATCGGTCACCACTCAGCATTGTACTATAGTAGCATATTTATACTACTATAGCGCTGGTCTTCCGTGGTGCCATTGCAGCATTGGTGTGCAGGGCAGCAACTGTGCTTACAATTACCTCTCGATACATATTACTAGTAGATATAAACTTTCGGACTCGTTTAAGTACCTACTTACGAACTATTAAAACATACAAAACATGAAACTACATAAAAAAGCATGTGTGCAATTCACACGTGGTAGAAGTGAAACCTTCAAATACCACGCGCATGTGCTTGGGATCTACCGACTCACTCTCTTTCTCTCTCCTACTTTCTACCTTTGTGTCTCTCTTTCTCTCTCCCTCTTGCGTTGGAATATTGAACGCTACTCGTTGCTAACGCTCACGCTGGCCTGTAACAGGTATACCACGCGCATGCGTTGGAGTGCCACGCATTGACTCTCGCTCTGTCTCTTTCTATTCCCCCTCCCCAGGAGCGTTGAACGTTTAACGCAACAGTGCTTTCATACCCCCTCCTTGGTAGCGTTAAACGTTTAACGCAACCTTGTTGGAAGTCGCATTAGAAGTTTCACTTCAATAACAAACAGTTCACAACCATAATTAAAATAGTTTTGAAAGTTAACAATTAAAAAACAAAAATATAATACAGTTAAGAGGTATAATAAAAAGAGCTTTAAAAATTAAATAATTAGAATTATATTGCTAGAAACCAGGCCCAGAACAATCGCCTACGTGTGAAAACTTTTGAAAACTCAACAAGTACAATAAAGATTTTGTGAAAGACCAAACAGTATTTAGCTGCTAAATACGTTTAGGCATCGTTGCGCAAGTCGCCTTAAAATTAGGGTATGCGCAGACCTTGGAATCCAAAGGAAATAGTATAAAAAGTTATATAGGTATTAATTTAAGAAAAACCCCGACACATAGTGTATCCGTAATAAATTTACATTTTACAGAAGGGATCCCTTCACGAAAAAGAAAACTTGCAGATTATCTTTAGATCGGCCGACCCTTCATAACACATAGCTAAGAACCACCCCAGTTAGCTTTTTCTTGTTATTTTGTACAATTTTGGAGTTATGACGAAAAATTACGAACAAAATACGAACCCCCGCCCCCTTAATATCCCTTTCTAAAATGGGTGTTTGATAATATACGCACAAAAATTAAAAAGGTTATTTTGATGAGCATAATAAATACATTTGTGAAATGTTTACCATAGAAATGTGAAATTTATTTTGCCTTGTAAAAACAAACACTTTATTAAACTTATGTTGTGCTATTGCATACTGCTTGCCATCTAACCACAGATCCTGTATTGGTGACGTCTCGAGATATCTCTTGTTGTCCCTTTCTAACCCAAAACCCACAGCCGTTATTTTTGGATGTCAATTGCAAGAGTAGGCAGTTAGGCAGTAAGTTTTATATCGAATTAATCACCCAAACTTAGTCGATTTTCTTTAAAATTTGATTATATAACTAGTAGTTTTTTTATGTTTTCAGAAACCGTCACTTGAATATCGTCGGTATATTACCAAACAGCCTGTTTAAGCAAAGATTACAGGAAAACTATAAGTCTCTATCCAGTTTTTTAGATATCTGTCTTAAAAATTTTCTTTGTTTACCGGTCACATAACTAGATGGCGCTGCTTAATTAACATAAATAAACCTACCTATCTAGGTTCGGAACCCTCGATGCGTGAGTCCTACTTGTACTTGACCGGTCTTGTTTAATAAGATTTACACAAAATAACACGACTCGACGCCGATATCAACCAGAAATACATACGACTATAGACCATTTCTCTTATTAACGATCTGATAGGGACACTAAATATACACACTCAACACATCAACAAAATGGGTGTGTTATCGAAAACATTGTTTACAAAAGCGTTGATAAAAATGACAGTACAAGATATGCAGAGATCTGAATAATCGAGTGATGCCCACAAGCCCGGTAAATTAGCCGAATATGTGACGATTAGTTGTGGCCTATTACGTATCTGGAAACGTATTTAAGAGCTGATGTGCAACAGCCGATAACCAGGCAAAGTTGATGATCATCAACATCATCATATCAAAGCGACCGATGGCTCTCAACAACCCTTAGGTCTTATTTCCATCTTTTGGGGCGCTTTCCGGCGCGTGGTCTCTATATGAACTTGTAATTTCATCGAGCTTTGTGCCCCGCCCACTGCGAATTCAGCTTGCTTATCATCTAGGCTATACATATATATATATGACTTTGGTTTGTCTTTGCATCTCCTCATTTCAGATTCAATCTCGTCTCTTAGTTTCTTGTGTACATACATCCACAAAAACCTGATAAAGGTTTAACAATTTATGTCTATCTGCGTTATAATTACTTTCTTAAACATCTGTTTTGGACAAAGTTTACTTTGTTTTATACCCGTTTAATTAAATGATTCTAACGCCCTGTGATTTATATCTACCTATCGCTATAAAATTATCTCGAATTCTTAAATTGTTATGTTTCTATCAGAATTTAAAGACATTGTACTGTATTTTCAGATAATATATCAGCTGAAATTTGATAAAGTAACCTATATAAGTAAATTTGATCATTAAGGTAAATTACGACTATTTACGAACAACGAAACGCGAGCTCGCCTTAGTTAGAAGTGTTAGAACTAAACGGAAATCAATAAAATTATCTATTTCCCTGTTTACTTCAAAGCTAGACAGATCTCTATAATCCGTCTAGTTTTTAGTCAGTAGTTTAAAATATAGTCTGGATTAAAGGAGAGTAAGGCTCGGACTATATAGACCATTTTTTAACGGCCCCTGACCAATCCGTCGCACAACCAAACATTTGATTTGATTCGCGATCTGACTACACACGATCAGAGGCCATCCGAACCCGATTTTTACCTGGAAGCAACTGGGAAATGGTCCGGATTTGCAGGATCGGGAAGACCCGGATGCCATATAGTCCGAGCCTTAGAATACAGTCCGTAATATGCCCCCTTACTCCAAAACATATATGTATTAAGGTATCACATTTACTCGAATTATGGCGACTTACTAAAACAGTCCAGTACAGTGTAAGACTTGGTCAAAGGAAAAGGATGATATCGATTTTGGAAGTCAAAATGTTTGAAGGTTTCATATAATTCCATAATCAGGTACGCTGCGGTTTCAGAGCGTGGTCTCTAATGTGGTATGATGTATGTATAACACATGCTTAACCAATTTATTTTGATCTAAGGCCAATCAACGCCAGCGGTAAGAACGAAAAGACTATTTATAGATAAACTTACGTCGATTGGGGTCCATAACCACATCTGAAACAAAAAAAACATTTGGTTTAATTTCCGAAACACGTTTTTGAGTTGAAACCAGTTTATAAAGACGAAACTCCGAAACTAAAAATCAATACACTTAAGCGTCCTCTGTTGTACTTTCCCTTTCCCACGACCCAAGGTGTTAATAATATTAGTATCAAAGTGTGGATTATAACAAAAATAATAGAGTTTTAGATTTCCCCTTCGATCTCCAAACCAACAATAAACTTCGGTGTGTTTGCTGTCATCCGTTGAAGAGTTTCCGGTTTATATCTAGTACTCCACCATCAGATCCTAATAAAAGTTATATGGATATTTAAAACAAAGTCGGGTTAGTTACACCATTTATAACTCAAGTACGGCTGCACCGATTTTGATGATCTTTGATTTGTTAGATTTGATGCCGCCCCGAATAGCAGAATAACTATTAATATATCGGAAAAATATACGCAAAAAAAATTATGAACAAAATTAATTGTCTCATACATAGATGCAGCTAATAAATAAAATAAATACTGCTGGACATTTCACACAGCGCTATCTAGCCCCAAACTAAGCATAGCTTGTACTATGGGAACCAAATAACTGATATAATACTTATATACATTTTTTTGTAAATACATACTTATAATATATAGAGAAACAACCAGACCCGGAACAAATATCTGTAAATCATGCAAACATTTTGTTCCGCGGCGGGAATCGAACCCGCTATCTCCTGCGTCTCAGCCGGCTATTCGCTCACTGCACCACGGAGGTCGTCAATTATGGCCTATTGACAATTCTACCGGCGACGTACATTGGCAGCCCGCGTCAAATGCATGTCCTACATAGATTTATGTTAATTTAGCAGCGTCACATAATTAGCGCCATCTAGTTATGTGAGCGGTAAACCAAGAAAACTTTGAAGTCAAATATCTAAAAACTATTCTAGTTAATGATTTCGTTTTAATTTTCCTGATTTCTTTGCATATATATCAATCATAAGAAGTCAAGATTCGTCATTACTTGAATGTCACCATCTTCTTTTGTGTTATATTTTGTAGTGTGTCGTGTCAAATAAATGTTTTCATTTTCATTTTTTTTCATATTTATTTCAGATTTTTCGCTTTGCAAACTTCGGAAATATGTATTTTCACGGTTAAGAGGAACGGCATTTTTTTTGTTATTTTTCATCACTACTCCAAAACTGTTCAACATAAAAAAAAATGGTTTTGGAAGGTGTAAATTAATCTCTTTTATATGATACCCCATTTAACCTAATATTTTTACATTTGAACTTTATTTTGATTGTTTTGAAAAGAGCCAAAACAGAGGGGCCGTTTTGGCTCTTTTGACAATCAAAATTAAAATATATTTAAATGATTTTACCATATAGGTGGGTCAATTTTATTTATAACTATTTTTGAACTTGATTTCAAGGTGATATCTTTAGTTGCTGAGATGAGACGGACAGACAGGCATAGTCCCACCATAGGGCATCCGTTTCCACCATTTTGGTCTGCAACCCTTAAAAACAAATTCTTTACACAAAAATGAAATGAAATGGTTTTCAAGCGAAAGTGATTAAAAGCTGATTGAAAGTGCTTGATTGAAGCTAATCTTCAATGAATCACTTTAACGGTGAGAGTGTGCACATTTAATTATGTTAGCTGGATGACGCCCGTAATACCATGTGATTACGTAACATAATAAAATATTTGCGTGACCAACGTAAATAGAACATCGAAATATTTTGAGTTGCGCTATTTTCGTTATCCAGCGACAGCCAGACTACGTGCTGGTTCGAATATGATATCATCATCATTATAACAGCCATTAGACTATTTGTATTTGTATTTATTTATTTGGAAAACTAACAGCTAATTATACATGTATTCAGTCAGTTATTTGTTTTCGATTCATTTTATTTAATGGTTTAACATACAACATAAAACACAATAATTCTTAATACATAAAACAAAGTCGGGTTTGTTCGAACACTTATAACTCGAGAACGGCTGGACCGATTTTGATATGTTGGATTTTTCTCCGCCCCGAATAGCAGAATAACTATTAAAATATCGGAAAAATTCACGCAAAAAGAAATAATTATGATTTTGCATTTTCTCATACATAGATGCAGCGGGTGATGTACATTGACAGCCCGCATCATATCGATGCATGTCAAGGTGGTACAAAGTTCGGCGGGGCAGCTACTTCACATTAAATTCATTTCATTATAGGTGCAGTGTACAACCTACTAATACCATTTGATTGGAACTCTAAAATAGGCTAACAGCTGTGGCTGTTTTTATTTTGTTCCCGACATTTTGTTTCCTTACAATATTCAAACGTAGAGACCTGTTATTAGCCTTACGTTTAATTCTAAGCTACCTGTCTATACAAATTGTATCGCCATTGGTTTCTCTAAATAAATAAATAAAATATTATAAGCACAATAAATAAAAGAAAGCCAATAATAGGTTTTCACGACTAAACAACATAATAAAACAAAATGTGAAGTGAACAATAAAAATTATTAACAAAGTGTTTAAATAAATATGGAAATTTACAAAAAAGCTACTTATTCAAATGTATACTTCTATCTCAAAAAAAAATTCTGTTTAGCCGCAAGCAGTTTAGCTCAACTGACACTCGTACAGAATAAATGTAACCGCTTACTCATTAAAGTTGTCGCTTGCTCGCCACAGAAATTGACTGCCTCCGTGGCGCAGTGGGCGTATAGCCGGCTAAGACGCAGGAGGTAGTGGGTTCGATTCCCGCCGCGGAACAAATGTTTGTATGATCTACAGATATTTGTTCCGTGTCTGGCTGTTTTTCTATATATAATATTATAAGTATGTATTTACAAAAAAAAAGTATATAAGTATTCTATAAGTTATCTGGTTCCCATAGTACAAACTCTGCTTAGTTGGGGGCTAGATAGCGCTGTGTGAACTGTCCAGAAATATTTATTAAAAAAAAATGGACTAGACCTCCCCTATAGAATTCAAGCGCTTCTGATATTGTGCGGCTTGCACTGCACCAACGGCTCCCAGGAACCTTTACCGTCGTCTTTGAACCTGGTGGGAGGCCGTCCGATGCTGCGCTTTCCAGTGCGTAGTCTCAGCTAGAGAACTCAACGGTCTGCCCAACGGCCGTCAGTTCTTCGAGCTATGTGCCCGCCCGCTACCATTTCAGCAATGACTTACATTCCCCAGAGGATTAGAATATTAATATTAGCTTTTACACTGGCATTAGCATCCTCGCTCCCATTCGCGTGTAATAGATCGCTTACGGCCCTTGTTTAACAATATACTATTTTATCGTACTGTAGGCTTATCGATTTTATTAATTTATTGAACATATTTAACATTGTGTTGTTTAGCAATAATTTCTAAAACATCCGTGTCTTAACAAAAAATAATTACGCTAAGCGCTTGTCGGACCACGCAATAAAGTAGTCGGT
This sequence comes from Philereme transversata, assembly GCA_963924445.1. NCBI lineage: Eukaryota > Metazoa > Arthropoda > Insecta > Lepidoptera > Geometridae > Philereme > Philereme transversata. The sequence continues at coordinate 22,029,363 of OZ004348.1, read as the reverse complement.
ACGGCTGTATCTTTAAATACCTCCAAATTGAATTTCAAATGTCCTCAAATATTAAGGACGTTCTTCAGCGTAGGAGGCCTGTGCAAAGCAGAGTCTGAGCTGAAAAAGGCGGAGAAACTGTCTTCGCCGCCTTCCGGTCCTTCGTCCGTGGCGCAGCTCAGCGAGTGGATCTTCCTCTCTGATTCGCTCCACTGCCTCCTTCTGTAATATTACCTCCTCACAGAAGACGACTACGGCTTCCCAGGCTCTATCGCTGTCAAACCACGCACGGCAGTGCTAGATCCTGGCTCACTGTCGCTATTGTCTGGTCCGTCTAGGCGCTGCAGTCTTCCAGGTACCTTCTAGATCATCGTACTTGAGATAGTGGTCAAACGATCACAATTTCATCGGATTTACGCTTTGCAAGCATCAAAGATATGTAATGGTTTTTTTTTATAATTTCATCGTAACTTATAAAAAACGATTTTGTAATGTCTAAATTAATTTAGGCTCCTTTATAATGTTACCCCACTTTTTTTACAACCCTATCGTCAAAATTGACCCCCTTAATTTTGGTCCCTTGGGCAATTAAAATAAAAATATTTTTTTAGGCTTTTACTTGCAACAGGGGTATTAAACAATGCATTTTTTGTACTGGAGTAATAAACGTTAATAATTGAATTAAAAAAAACTATAGGAATACCAAAATTATTTTCATATATAAAAAGTAAGGGGTAAAAACGACAGGACCCGCAATACCACACTGCGCGCGAAGACCGGCATCGCAGATGTTGGCGACAAGACTGCCAGGCTGAAGTGGGACTGGGCGGGTCACGTCAGTCGTATGGTCACAGACAAATGGGCAACACAACATTATCACACAATGGGTGCCTGCAGATGGGCGTAAAAGCCGGGGCAGGCCGAGGAAGCGTTGGCGTGACGACCTCGATGCATTCCAAGGTGGCTGGGGGGACGTGGCGAGTGATTGTGAGATGTGGAGGAACATGGGGGAGACCTTTGGCCAGCAGTGGAAAAGTATAGGATAAAAAAAACCGCTGGTACTGTCAAAAAACACACTGTTTATAACTATTCTAAACAAGTCAAATAGCTTTGGTAGCTGAGATAATCACAATCAGGTGTGACAGACACACAGACGAACGGACAAAGTCGCACCAAGGGTTCTGTTTTTCCCACTACGGGCCGGAACCCTAAAAACTATAAAATAAATAACAAAACGCAAAACAAAATTTATTGAACTTCTACTGATGATGTGTGCCGCGTATCTATACATATAAAATGCTTTGTCCTGAATGACTGACTGACGGATCAGCGCACAGCCTAAACCGCTGATCGTAGAGACCTGAAACTTGGAGGGTGAGTTCTTTGTATGACGTAGGCCACCGATAAGCAAGGATTTTCCGAAATTATACCCCTAAGGGGGTGAAAAGGGGGAGCAAAGTTTGTATGAGACAACGTGATTCCTTGGTCCAATCTACTTCAAATTTTGCATAAACCTTTTTTACAGAATTGAACGAAGACGTGTTTTGTATTTTATTGAAATTCATCCCCTAACGGGGTTAAAAAGGGGTAGAAAGTTATATCAATACTCCTTAGTGCTTTTGATTTAAATTACATTTTATTTTGACACATTTTTGAAAACTCAATCCGTTTTTATTCAAAAAAGGTTGAACTCACTTAAAACCCTAAACAAATACTCTTTAAAATTGGAATGTCTCGAAAGTCACCGTACTATATTAATACCTCATTTAAAGGTTTCTCAGCTTAAAGAGGTTATGCACTTTTAGGACACGGCCTCATAGGGGCGTAGAGTTCGAAATTTGAAATGGTAAGGACTTGAACATTTTGGTCAGAAGAAAATAGTTTTCTTTTAGTTTGTCTTAGAAGCTTAATTTAGTGTGTATTGTTTTTCGCAATTTTTTTACATTACACTAATATTATAAATGTGAAAGTTTGAATGTTTGTTTATTTGTTTGGGCATAGGCTACTTTTTATCCCATAAATCAGTTCCCATGGGATAAAAATGGGGTGTCAAGTGAAGTTGCAACAGCGAGTTTAGCTTTATTTCTAGGTTACCTACACATTTAGAAGTGTAACGCGTACGAAGTCGCGGGCAACAGCTAGTCTATCGATATAATACAAATTGCCGAATCATAAATGCAATGCTACTGGAATATGCGATTGTAAATCATGTTATTTGTTAAAACAAGGCTGATTTCTAACCGATTAGCTTATCGAGGTATTTATCCATCGACTTGAAATGACCAGAGATAAGATTATAATTCGTAATTTTATATTTGGTTCCCATAAATATTTAAAACAACGAGAGTTCGACTCGTATCACAAACCTCGTCTCAAACATCAATTCTCGACACTTACGAGGACAGCAATTTTACGACTTTTGTGATTTCAGTATAAATTCTGTTTATCAGCAATTTAGGTCAAATACCATGCTAAGTGTTACCATGTATTGGCTCGCCTACGAGGCAATGCTTGCACGTTCCTGCGTCCATCAACTTCGGCTATGCAGGAGTAACTGGCACCCTTTCACATCACTTTAAATGTTTTAACTGTTTCTATCCCTATTATACTTAACAAGTTAGAAAACATTGAACAACGTGGTTTCAATACTGTAAACCAAGCTCCAAGGTCACCTACTAACCCTAAATGCTGAACATCCGCAATCACAATCAGCACCAATGACTAAACCAGATAAAAATATTATTGCACATTAATGCAATAATAGTTATTATATTGAGTACATTGGCGTTACTATAATAGACGAAACTCTTTTGTTCAAAATACATGTTGAAGCTTTAAGATAAAAGAAAATTTATATTTGTATTTAAGAAGTTACGCTGTATTGCAGATTCAAAGCTAGTTATGCAAGTATTTCTTACTTTATATCAGTCAATCATAACATAACATACTGTATAGTATCTTGGGGTGGAGCGTGTAATACTTTTATATTAGCTGCAGAAAGAGCGCAAAGAGCGATCCTAAAGGTATCCACTTTTCGTCCCTTCCTCTATTCAACCAACCTATTATACAACTTGTTTTGTTATGTACGACATTAATTTAAAATACACAGCCGGAATCGTATTAACTGATTTTAGAGGTGGGTTTAATACCGGTAGCTTCAATAATAGTATCCAGGAATCGATACATTTCCAATAAACAATTTTTAACGTAAATCGGCGGCGCTTTTGCGACGATACCGCTTAGTCAGTTTAACAGGTACCTACTTACATGATTAATGAATATGATTTGTTTAAGTACCTATTTTATACAGGCTGTTTCATTGATATTTTAGGACTTGATATTAAGGTTATTTGAAAATTTAAAATTTTCTATGTTAATTAACTTGAAAAAAACTTATTTTACAAGAATACTAGCCATTAGACCTACCCGTGTTTTCATTTAATGTCGTACATTACAAAACACGTACTCGTGTAAAGTTCTAACAGTTCAGCAGCTAATTATACTAAAGATAGTCTTATAGACTCTAAAGATAGTCACAAAACTTAATGACACCAATAATTTACAAAAAGATACCAGCTGCCATAAGAGCAATAAATAGTTTAGGCAAATTAAAGTATGAGCTCAATAATCTGCTATTAATAAAAGCCTACTACTCTATTGACGACTTCCTTAAGGAAAAAATGTGTGACTAATATATTATTGTATAAATAAATAAATAAATATCGCTGGACATTTCACATAGTGCTATCTAGCCCCAAACTAAGCAGAGCTTGTATTATGGGAACCAGATAACTGATAGAATACTTATATACTTTTTGTAAATACATATAATATATAGAAAAACACCCAGACACAATAATGTGTAATGTGACAATTTCAATTAATTATGATTTGATTCTATTCTAGATTATTTTATGTATTACTGACCCGCCGAACTTCGTACCGCCTTGACATGCATATGACGCGGGCTGCCAATGTATAGAATTGTCAATTGGCCATCATTAGCTGCATTTATATATGAAAAAAATTAATTTTCATAATTTCTTTTTGCGTGAATTTTTTCGATATTTTAATAGTTAGATTAGAAAATTCTTTATTGCACTAATTAAATAATACATAGGCGAACATAATGCTAAACAGCATTTTCTTCCATAGATAATAGTTATTCTGCTATTCGGGGCAGAGACAAATCCAACAAATCACGGATCATCAAAATTGGTCCAGCCGTTCTTGAGTTATAAATGGTGTAACTTACCCGACTTTGTTTTATATTATATATAAATTGTGACTGACTTCTCACATCTTAATATATAAAACAAAGTCGGGTTTGTTCGAACACTTATAACTTGAGAGTTGAATTTGTCTCCGTCCCGAATAGCTGAATAACTATTAAAATATTTGAAAATTTCATGCAAAAAAAATATATGACGTAAATTCATTTTCTCATACATAGATATAGCTAATGATGGCCGATTGACAATTCTACCGTCATATACATGTCAAGGCGTTACGAAGTTCGACGGGTCAGCTAGTTTATCATAATTTTGACATTATTATTATTATTGTATCAATTATACTCAAATATAGAAAACATTTGACATTTATAAATAACTAGTTGTATGCCCGCGACTTCGTCCGCAATTTTCTGGATCTCGGTAACAGCGCCACTTACCGGGTCCAATTGTGAATCTAAACCATCCAGGGACCCACACAAACAAATACAAATAAAAATCATTCAGATCGGTCCAGCCGTTTAGGAGTTCAGTGACATACACACGTACAGTAGAATTATTGATCGAGCGAAGCGAGATCTCCAAATCAACTTGGGCAAATCAGCGTTGTATGTATGTATGTTTGTTTGTCCGAGGATAACTTTCGAAGCGTTCATCTGATCATCGTGAAATTTGGTATATAGGTACGTAATGATGGCACAATTTTGGTGTGACTCAATGAGCTAAAAATTTTGGGGGTTGTTTATATATTGGGGTTCAAGAGGGGTAAAAAAAAAATAAAATGAGACTATTAGGTCAAGTGAGACGTCAAATGAAAGGTCTTTAGTAGTACATTTTGCCCCCTTTTTTATTTTTAGTAAAGTAAACCAATAGGATTGCTTCATTTGTCTAATCTTGCACAGCGCAGCTATTATTTTGGTTTCTAATGTAAATTATAGTTCATAATTATCATTGTTACATAATAATATTTTATGATATTTGTTAAAATGTTTAGTCAGACACATAGTTTCCTTTATTCCTAGTTCTTTATTGTGTTTTGGATATTGTTCCTTGTGTAATACGTTTTCTGTATTGGTCATAGCTCACCGAGTGGTCAACACGTCGTCCGCGCGTGAACAGCATACGCCCGAGGCGATCCGGAGGTGATTTAGTGAGCGCATGTCCATACGATTTCATATAAAGAATACTAACCTTAATTTGACGACCTCCGTGGTGCAGTAGGCGAATAGCCGGCTGAGATGCAGGAGGTAGCGGGTTCGATTCCCGCCGCGGAACAAATGTTAGCATGATCTACAGATATTTCTTCCGGGTCTGGTTGTTTCTTTATATATTATAAGTATGTATTTACCAAAAACGTATTTAAGTATTCTATCAGTTATCTGGTTCCCATAGTACAAGCTCTGCTTAGTTTGGGGCTAGACAGTGCTGTGTGAAATGTCCAGCAATATTTATTTATTATTTATTTATTTATTTAACCGCTTGAGGCGAGGCGGTGCGAGTCGGGTGTCAGGTTGATGTAGTGAGCTCTGACCTTTAATAATAAGTGTAAGGCACGTGTCGCAGTTACTGCAGTTCACACGTACTCAGGCGTTACAAAATAACAGCACTACAGGAGCGTATTCACTCTCCTATTTTGCCGTCTATTATCGTCCTCTAAATATGTTTTTATTAAGATGTTATAACTTTAGACACAAATTGAATATATTTGTATATTGATTGAGTTTTTCCTCGCTCAGCGCTTAGCTACGTCGCACATACCTGGTAGAAGAGCAGCGTAAACACTAGTAGTGTTAAGCTAGCGTTTACAAAGCCGAAGTTGCCGGAGACGGCCAAATGTAAAAGCTGTAGCGGAGATTAATCTAGTTAGCTTGTAGTTTTTCAGGGTGACACCGAAATCACTAAAATAAATGGGTTTTCATTTCAAATAAAATATTGAAGAGACGGTTTCTACAAAAAATATCTATAAAGTTTTCTTATTTTATTATTAAAATCTCGAAAATCGATACAATGTTGCCAGGCGAAATACAATGCGTTGCATTGTATGTCAGTAAGGACTTTGATTCATATTCATATAATAGATGAAGAAATAATATACCACCTACGTACAAATTAAAGTAACTCAATGAGCGATGATGACTGTCGCGTGACGTGGTATCGCGACCAGGAATTCCGTAGGAACTCGCATTACATTACATAAATGCGTCAGTATTCTGCAGCGCGCTATTTATTTTATTTATTTATCTGTAGGTCTCTAAGATTGCGTGACATTCTTAGTATTTGATATTTATTTACTCGATTATGATGTTCTTTCTTGTGGGTGGTCCACGTTATATCATCGTATCAGCTAAAGGACAAATATAGGCAAAACAAAATTTGAACATAAATAAAATAGAAATTTACACGTCATGCTTATCCTAGAGCCTCACACTTTTAGAGACAGGATCCTTTTAAACTTAAAATTAAATCATAAATGGATGTGCTGATCTCCCATTGGTACTTGGAATTTCAAAAGAACTAACGAATCCTCGCATCGTATAGTTTGAACTTGTAAAATGATATGACCACACGATTTGTTCATAGAAACCACCAACAAACAGCAATAAACATTTCCTGCCTTGTTATGTCTATATTTGAAACAGTTGTACTGTACTCGTGCAATGTTATCGTATATTTCCCGACAAATAACAAATTTGGAACAGATCCCAACACAATTAACGTACAAAGCGAGTTATTTATTTACGTTATTGTTTTTGTGCAGCGCCCACATTGGCTGCTCGTAAATACTTGCAGTAAAACTTGGAACTGTGGCCAATTCACGGAAACCATTACGTGACATTAGACTGACGGATTGTACACCGCTTCCGCGGCCGCTTGATGCTTGGGCGGTATAGTTCAATTTCAACGGCAATGATTATGATCCTGGATCAAATTAAACTGTGTCCTATCAGAATCACCCTTTTATGGTTTAAGTCCTATGATTATTTTCGTGCAAGAATTTAAGGTTACGTGAAAACTTTATTCTGTATAAAATATTCACGGTGAAGATTCCACGCCAACGAACTTTCCAGGAAAGATGCATCATAGAATAAGGATATTTTTGAAGACAGCAATTAATTTTAAATTTATTTTGTTAGGACAAACCTTCCAGACTTAGTCCATCCGCTAGTTTTCTTATAAAAAAGGTAACACACTGACCGTGAAGCGAGGCCCAATCGATCGGTGGCTAGGGTTGCAGAGGAACCTCCTGACAATTCGCACCGAGTCCAGGAGTACTGCCTTCTGTATCTGACCTTATCCAGCCTCCCAGCGAGAGCCATTTGGTATTAGTCGATGCTCTTTGCTATCAGTTCGTTCACCGACACAATTATCGGAAGGATAATAATTGAATCCACCTCCAACATGGCGGTAATTTCGTGAGTCAAGTCAAGGTGCTTGCATAACTTGTCTTCCGTAGCGTTATATATTAGGTCTTTACCTATGAAATTGCCGTTTTGTATGGAATAAGTGAAAGTACTTATTTTTTTTAAATTTTTTATTTCTGTTATTCAAAGTTAACACCCATGAAATCGACGCATCTTTGCCAACGCATTGGCAGTTTATTGGTGCCCTTCTTGTAAAAATCAGCTGGACGGGAGGTAACAAACTCTTCAAAGACATTTTGTACTGCCTCTCGGGAATTGATTTTTTTACCCACTAAAAAGCTGTCTAAATTTTGGAAAAAGTAATAGTCGGTAGGTGCAAGGTCTGGTGAGTATGGCGGATGAGGGAGAGCTTCCAACCCCAGCCCTTGCAGCTTGGAGACTGTCTGTTATGCAGTATGGGGTCGCACGTTGTCGTGAAGGAGCAGTGGGGACGACCGATTGACCAAAGCTGGTTGCCGATGTGCAAGCTTCTCCATCATTGTCTCCAGTTCTTCACAGTACACATCTGCAGTAATGCTCATGCCGTTTTGTAAAAAGCTGTGGCGAATCACACCCGCACTAGACCACCAAACAGTGACCATCACCTTTTTAGGGGTCTTTTTTGGTTTAGGGTATTGCTTTGGTGCTGAACCAGGATCTAACCCACTTGCTGAGCGCTTTCCATTGTCGAACAGAATCCATTTTTCATCGCACGTAACAATTCGGTTCAAAATTCCTTCATTTCTTTGCCTATTGAGCAGCGCGAGGCAGGGCACGACGCGTACGTTGCGCTGGCGATCGTTAAGTTCGTGGGGCACCCATCTATCAAGTTTTTATACCTTGCCTATTTGTCGCAAATGGTTCAAAATTGTTTTGATGCTAACATCAAAAGCTGCTGCTAGCTCAGCTGTAGATTGAGTTTCGTCAGCTTCCACAATCGCCTTTAATTCATCATTGTTGACCAAAGTCTCCGGACGACCACGAGCTTTATTTTTCAAATCAAAATTTCCAGAACGGAACCGGGAAAACCAATAACGGGTTGTGCGTTCGTTTGTACAGTCCTCTCCGTCAACGTTTTTGATGTTATGTGCCGTTTGTGTCGCGTTGGTGCCACGACGGAACTCATCTTCCATAATTACACGAATTTTTAAAGTATCCATTATGACAAAAAAATTTCAAATGTAATGAAAATACAACGCTAATCAATAAACAAAAGACTGAGTTTGTAAAAAGAATGTCATGTTTTTAAAACAAAATTAATTTGAATTTAGAATACAACGCCATTCCAAACTTTTTTTCTATTTGAACTGACCAGTACTGAAGAACGGCAATTTCATAAGTAAAGACCTATTATTAAACATCAACGGGTATCGCCCGCCCGGCGCTCTGACCGGTATACCAGCACGATATTAGGCTTATTGGCGACAATACTCCTGCCCGTGATGAATTGATATAGACGTGAATTGATGATAGACCGGTTCCGATAGCATGGTTAATTTAAAAAATCTTTATTGAGCATAATGTTTTCTTGTAAGATTAATATGTATTTAAGTTCTACAGAAAATCGACTGATTTTAGTATTGGTATAGGTACTGTATAATGTAAAAAACGCGAATTTGGTTACCTACCTAAGAATTTTCGTAAGATTATCTACTCCATCTCATCGTTTTCTCTTTTAAGTTTTAAATCTATATGCGACATTAGGTTTAATATTTAATTTAATTGTTATTGATCGAGCGAAGCGAGATCTCCAAATCAACTTAGGCATATCGGCGTTGTTTGTATGTATGTAAGTATGTAATATGTTTGTCCGAGGATAACTTTCGATCATCGTGAAATTTTGTACATTGCGACATTAGGTTTAATATTTAATTTAATTGTTATTGATCGAGCGAAGCGAGATCTCCAAATCAACTTAGGCAAATCGGCGTTGTTTGTATGTATGTAAGTATGTAATATGTTTGTCTGAGGATAACTTTCGATCATCGTGAAATTTTGTACATAGGTAGGTGTGAGTATATTTAGACCCCGTTTTTATTTTTACTTAAACCTTGTAGTTTTTAACTTATTAGCCATAATGAAAACTGAACTTTGACAAAATTCACAGGGTACACCAGTGACCCCACAGTGCTGAAATTTGGTATGCGTGTAGATTTAGTGACACAAATATAGGCAAAAGACTGAAATCCAGAATAACTGCAATTTCTACCCCAAAAAAGTATAACCAATTTACATGAACTCCCGTTACCTATAATTTGAATGAAACTGTAGGTCATACATAGTCGAAGATAACGAATAACATTTTTTGATTTTTATTGGAGACTCGCGAGATCTCAGTTCGTGGCGAACCACTAGTTAATTTATAAAATTTAACAATGCTTTTGCTGCAAACATTTTATTTAATATAGGTAATTAAGGTTGATTAATTATGGACATTTCTATTCATAATATGACTAATCTAAGTACATGTGAATGTCTACGATGAATAAATACAATACAATGTTTTTTATGTGCAATAAAGAATTAAATGAGTACATGCTGAGACTCACCTAATATTTCCGAAGGAATGGAATCACTGGAACCCGAACAATCTTCTACGTGCTGCAAAAGAAAAAAATATATTAAGTAACGATCCATTAGACGTCCCACTTGACCTGACTGTCTCACATTTTTAGGGTTCCGTAGTCAAACTAACCCTTATAGTTTCGCTATGTCCGTCTGTCTGTTTGTTTTGAACCCTTTACAGTCCTTTTTACACGCAAACTATTAGTGCAGTAAAGCTGAAATGTGGCATGATGAATACGTTTTACAGACGCCTAGTAAGCTATGAAATAAAAATCCAAACAACTACTTTCTGTTAAAACGTGCCAAGTCTCGATTACGATTACTTGGTCCTAAAAGTAGTGAGATCAAACAAAGAGCCAAGTCTAAATGAAAAAATAATTTGCCGTAAAAATATAGTAACATTTATCCACACTACACAAAGGTTAGCTGGAAGAAAATGATAATTAGCATTAAGTTTGCCTATGTATTATTTTATTAGTGCAATAAAGAATTTTCTAATCTAATTTGGTTAGTAATATTTTATTATTATTTATAGATGTATGTAATATATTATTTTTGTAATAGGTACTTGTTCTCATACTTATTATTTGATGGCATGGCGAACCTATACGGATTCCGAGTTCGACTAGGGAATCCTAAAAAACCAGCGTCGAAAAATACACGCAAAACGAAATTATGAAGAAAATTCATTTTCTCATACATAGATGCAGCTAATGATGGCCGATTGACAATTATACCGGGGCGACATTGGCATCCCGCGTCATATGTAAAGTGGTACGAAGTTCGGCGGGTCAGCTAGTATATAGGTTAGTTAGACCATTTATTACCCAAAAACGATTTTGATGATTTTTGATTTGTTGGATTTGTCTCCGCTCCGAATAGCATAATAACTATTAAAATATCGGAAAACTCACACAAAAAGAAATTATGAAGAAAATTCATTTTCTCGTACATAGATGCCGACACCGCAGTGCGTGTAAGAGGATCTCGGATCAAGTCGGCCAAACATTTGAACGACCATAGGCCATACTTTAGTAATAAAATACTAGTTGTTTCTCGTATAAATCTATTGTTAAACTCGACATGTATAGAGTGGACCGCAACAATGTTGCGAGAGGAGCGTGTGGATGCGTCAGCGGCGGCCGCGAGGCAAATAGACCGAAGAACGGTGCTGTGTTGGTATCCTGCCCGCGGTTAAGAGGCTGCAGTAGTATGCGCACTCCGGGCCCTTGAAAGCCTGCTTTCAAGACTTCATTAGTAGACAGACGATCGAGGACTTGCCTCATGATGCCTTTTTTTGTGAGAGCATCTGCCATTCTTGGCATTTTGTTTTCTGAGCCGAAGTACAAGTGGTATATTCGGCTCAATCTTCATAATATCGGAAATTAGTTGTTTTCTTTAGTGATGGTCGCCAGGTCCCTTGGCTGTAGATCTCCAATGTGCATTTGCCATTACGTTCGCCCTTGAAGTTCTGTTACGTATTCTAACTGCCAGCGGTTCCAAAGGCTTCCAAAGGTCTTGCCTACGCTATGAATCCGTGTTTTTCTAGTCCTCTACTGTTGATGTCCAGTGGTTCTGCTTGGGCAGAAGCGACATCAGTGGTCTGCCAAAGAGGAAGGGCCCTAGTGTGAGCGCTGAGCAATAATAGGGAGAGGAGAGAAGTGAGAGGGGATGACTATTGAGGATAGCCTCAATTTGTGCAAACAAAGTAAAGAACTCTTCAAATGCCAGATGCGTGTTTCCCAAAATGCGCTTAATAAAATAGGCGTTAAAATGAAAAGCGTAAGCCAAAGAAATGTACATTGAATAGCATGATCAGATGCATACTCGGCGATCGAAGGAGAATGATTTGTGATCAAACGATTCGATAGCAGTCTCCGAATGTAAACAATAAACCTGTGACATAAAATACATAGGTAGCATTTACAAACGATTACAAGTAGTAGGTACATCTGCGGTCGTGTGTCCTGCTCATGCTTCGCTACCAATAGTAGGTACTAGGTAGACAGCATGAGCTGGGTGTGGTACGGCATTTAAGAGGCAAGTGTAAGAGGTATGTATTTAGTAGAGCTATTAAATGTTTCTTATCAAAATCTAATCTAGCGAGCCTCTTCCCTACTTTCAGGGTTCAATGAGAGTCAAACAATTTCGAAATATATGAACTTAAGCATATAGTCGGCGTCGGTGTAGTGCCGCTTATTTAATTGAAAAGGATTGTTTTTGTATAAGTCTTACTAAAAAAACATTTACTTAGGTAGGTACCTAATAATAAAGTTCATCGACGACACTTAATCGGTCTTATAAATTTGTTTCTTAAATTAACTTATGAAACGCAATATAAATGTTATGTGAGATTAGTATAAAGTAAACCATACCTACCATTTACTACAATAAAAAGAACAACCAGCCTTGTTTCTTGCCTTTCTTTCCTGGCTTAACAGGCAGTAAAATTGACGTTTCAAAGTGATCATTGTGATTTTAATGAATAAAAACATTTTGATTTGATTTACTTATTTAGTAAAATTAAATTAATATATGTGTCTGTACCTATTCGCAATAGGTAAGTACCTACTTGTAAGCCGTTTAATCTCAAACTTGTAAGCACTTTAATCAGTTTTGTTGTTTATTACTAGCGGTTCGCCCCGAACTGAGAACTCGCGAGTCTCTTATAAAAACCAAAAAAAATATTATTTGCAATCTTTGAATATCAAAATAGTGTCACGAAATCAATAATCAACTTGACCTACAGTTTAATTCAAATTAGAAGTAACGGGAGTTCATGTTAACTTATAATTTTCGTAAGTTAAGTTAATTATCGTAATTTTAACACCACCAAGTTGGTCGTGTGCATTTAGGAAAATGACACGTAAAATTGTAGCTATCTTTCGAAGCTGCGAACACGTGGCAGTGTAAAGCAGCGAAAGAAGCAAGATAGCTTAAATATGGTTCGTAAAAGATGGTCTAACACGCTCTAAAGTAAAGTTCGAGCAGGGAAAATAGGTAGGGAAAATAGGAGAAGGGGAAAATAGTAAAAAAATAGATGGGATAAGCACACGGCACTCTCCTTGTTAGGTTGATGCTCGTTGTGCCGCGCCATCCAGTGTTCTTTGTTCTCCAGAATTCAGATAAGTTAAAGATAATTTATTTCGGTAACAAACTTCACAACACTAGGGTTGGTACATCAGATTCAGTATTTAAGTTAAATACTAGTGGTTCGCCCCGAACTGAGATCTCGCGAGTCTCCCATAAAAACATAAATATATTATTCGTAATCATTGACTATCAAAATAGTACCCCGAACCTTGTGCGGCCCGCACCCAACAGCTCCTAGAAACCTTTATCAGGTCGGCTTTACATCTAGTAGGACATCATACGCTACGCTTTCTAGTGCGTGGTCTCCACTCGAGAACTTTTCTGCCCAGTCGTCAGTTCTTCGACCTATGTGCCCTGCCCCTGGAACTTCAGCTTGCTAATCCTTTGTGCTATGTCGGTGACTTTGGTTCGTCAACGAATCTCCTCATTTCTGATTCGATCTCGTAGAGAAATACCAAGCATAGCCCTCTTCATAGCACGCGGAGCGACCTTCTAATATCAGTATGAATACATAGTACCTAGGTACTTATTTTTTTTAAAATACATATTTTGTATAGAAGAACCTGGGCAAGGAATAGGAACAAAAGTTAAGTTTAGTACAACAAGCAAAAACAGCCGCACGGAAACTACTATATATATATAACGGAAGTATTACATATTTATTTTGTGACCTAGATCAGGAACAAATATTTGTAGATCATGCAAACATTTGTTCCGCGGTAGGAATAGAACCAGCAACCTCGTGCGTCTCAGCCGGCTATTCACCCACTGCAGAAATCGCTGGAGACAAGGAGTTTACTCCATCGCAAAGAAGATCCAATGATCACGATCATAAAGTTACCGACAACAGAGAGTATCGGCATCAAACAACAATTTCTAACAATAAGCAATATTTGGTAGATAGCTTAAAGAAAATTCATAGGTCTTAATTTCTATATTTGAAGTTTATAAAAATTGTGCCAAATAATGTTTAAAACAGTCGATCAATATTCCTGCAGTTTAATATCCTAGCTTTGCAAGAGAACAATGCCTAATACCACAACATTATATATCTAGCAGATAATATAGATATTTCTATGGTAAAGTAGATAATTTCTGCATTATATAAGCCACACTTATATAATCTGATTGAATTGTATTAGTGAACATAATATGTTGTTTTGTTAGGTCATTTTCAACACATTTGCTCGTAAAGTGAGCCTTATTACATCGTTCTTAGGGCCAGAAACCGAACTAGTAACACACACGTGCATAATAGTATTACAAACTAGTGCATAACAGAATTATCTCTACAAAGGTAAGTTAGTACCTAACTGCAATTATATGCGAATAAATAGAGAATTTTCAATTTAACCGGGTAATACAGTTTTGTAACAAGAAAGAGGTTTTATGCCGCTGAAAATCCATTTACATTATTGGAATAAATAAATGTATCTCTAATTAAGCCGAAAAAACATTTATTATAATCAAATTATTTATAATTCACAATAATTTGTTATAAAATATTTGCATTTTATCACTAAAATTATAATTTTGAAGTACTCTGTAAAAACTATAAGAAAACTCGAAAACTATAAGAAATCGCGGAACATACATGGGGTTGATTCGGGTACCCCAAGGGGTGTTCTATCTCTGGACTTTCCATTGACACTATTTTTTGGGACACCCTGTATGTAATCAATCACCTTACATTTAGCGCGTGCAACAATATCGTTTTGAAAATTGTACATTAACCAATTGTTTTAATAATTTTATGCTCAACGATTTATGCAATACATATTTGTTTTTTCCTTGCAAGTGTGTCGAAAAAATGCGTATGAAACTCGTGAGCAACTTGCTCACTAGACACTCGGCTGATTTACGCCCTCGCCTACAGCTCGGGCTTCAACCCACAGCCTCATGTATAATGAGATTAATGAGCAACTTAGCTCACTTGTATCATAATATGCTATTATAACACATTTACTCGTAAAGGGTCTCTTATTTCACCACTTTCAATATTGTAATGTATGTCATTACGTACTTGTGCGTTATTGTAATGTAAAAGGCACGAGTTTCTTTTGTAATACGTACGGTTTATCAAGATGCTCCGTCTAAAAAGAACAATATTTTTTTAAATCTTAGCAAAGAGTTTTTATGTCAGAAAAGTGGTCAACATTTTTATGAATAAAATTAACTTTGGGAGATAAAATATAAAAAATAAACATTTAATTCTTTAATTTAATTAATTTTGACTATAAATTACAACCGTACAAAAATCGGTAACAAAAACAAAAAAATATTAATTTACTTTATTAGTAATACTGGCTGTTTTTTTGCCTTTGTCTTACTTTATTTCCTCGCAAATATGTTATAAATCGTCGTATGACATACCCTTTGATAATTACAGTCTCTGCTTTCTTGTAGCCCTCGCATTTTCAAACGTATCGCACTTATATCATAATGTACTATTACGTTGCTATCATTTTAGCCGGTCAGTAATTGAAAATTTTGATTAGATTTTGAGTAGTGGAGTACTAAGTACATAACTAATAAATAAAAAAAATTTTATACAAACATTGTTCAAAAATAATAAATGATTTCATATCATTTAATTGGTATTTTGATTATTGATACAAAAAATAAATATAGATTCATACAGCACCATAGGGCTAGAGCCCTAAAAACTAAGCAAAGCTCTATGGGAACCAGATAACTAATAGAATACTTTTGACCTTTTTCTTATAAATACTTATAATATATAGAGAAACAACCAGGCCCGGAACAAATATCTGTAGGTAATGCAAACAATTGTTCCGTGGTGGGAATCGAACCCGCAACCTCCTGCGTTTCAGACAGCTATTCGCCCACTGCGCCACGGAGGTCACAGTCACAGTCGTTAGACTGTGACTGTGACACTTCATACAAATGAACTGATTTAATTACCTATTACTTTTACAGGTGTAGCCGCCTGCATGAGGTTTGTATGTGTTGGAATTGTGTAAGATCAAGCTAAGAAAATCGAGTTGGACAGGGACAAAACTATATGTAAGCTACCTAGATGATGTCTCTGTCATTTTTTAGCAGTAATTGATGCATCAATGTTATGTCTTTTCATGAACTTTAATCAGTCTAGTTTTTGCTAATAAACAGGGGCCCCCCCTGTTTATTAGCAAAAACAGGGGGGGCCCTGTCATTACAGATATGATAAGTTATAGAATAGAATAGAATAGAATACTCTTTATTGCACACCAACAAAATTAAAAATACAATAAAAATACACAAAAATTAAGGTAAGTACAATGGGCGGTCTTATCGCTAAAAGCGATCTCTTCCAGACAACCTTTTGCGTTATGGTCACCAGTTTATCCAGGCAACCAAGTTATGGTCACTGTTCTATCTACTATATAATATTATGAAGAGGAAAGACATGTATTTTTGTATGTTTGTAATGAACAAACTCAAAAACATCTGGCTACATTATCCGTTTCAAAGTGATCCTTGTGATTTTAATAAATATTTGACTTTGACTTTGATCCCTGAGTAACATATGCTACTTTTCACCCAACTGCGCGGAAGGAGGGTAATGTTGTTACTGAAAAACTACGCGTGCGAAGCTGCAGATTGGTCAGCTAGTTTCATAATAAAGTGGATTTATCTTCTGATATATTATTGAATGAGTGAACGAAGCATTTCAGTTTCGAGTTTGGCCTAAAAATACTTATGTCTGTCTGTCTATTCTCGCTTACAGGTCGCATTGTTCAACCGATTTAGACGAAAAGTGGCACATAAGTTCCATAATTGATTTAATTTTTTTAGTCAATCGCGATTTTTGATTGGGGGAAAATAGGGAAGAAAATAGGTGGGGAGAGGAGGGAGGGGGGGGAGAGGTGGGAGAGGTGGGAGAGGGGGGAGAGGGAGAGGGGGAGGGGAGAGGGGGAGAGGAGAGGGGGAAGGGGGAAGTTTGCACACTATGGACTTCATCAAGTCGGTATTTGGTCACGGGTCTCTTCTACTTTCTCTCCAACATAGGCAGGTTGGTTTCAAAACTCTATATAGCTTTGCTAAGCCAGGGAAAAGGGGAAAGTGTTGGTTATTGCATGGATACCTATAAGGGCTCGCGAGGTCTACTGTTCTCAAGAAACACTAGCATTATTTTGTTCTGACATCCTTAATATAGGTACATACAACTCCCTAGCAGCTAGGGCCTAGCTACATAAATAATTCATATAGAAATAGGTAATTAGTTTTTTATTTTTAATCTGGACATATAGATAGTAGGCTTATTTTGATCAGCTCACAGTTTTGAGTAGGTAGATAGGTTGCTGAAGTTGATAATTATACTAATATGTTTTACTTCATCTAGGTACTATTATTTACTCTTTTTAGTACGTAGATATTAATTTGTATTCAGCTGATCTGACCGCAGATTTGCACACATATTTTGTCAATAAAAACATTACCCCTATTTCTGCGCAGTCAGGTATTTAATCTATGTATATACCAATTTTCATTAAAATCCATCCAGCCATTTAGTCATGAAAATGTAACAAACTGACAGAGTGATAGACTTATAATATTAGTCAGGATTTTTAATCAAGGAATGGTATTCATAGTCATTTAATTATATAGCTATTTATATTCATTATCTTAGTAATTTAAAGGTACATATAAGCTTATCTAATATACCTAACTTTGCAAATTTGTTAAGCAACTTTTTATCTGCATTTATTGAATACTATAAATCATATCCAATGCAGGGAAATTGTTTGAATGATTGATTTTTTTTCTTGGCAAACTCATAAAATAAGAATATAATTTGATTTTGGTAGGTATGTAATTTGAATTGGCGAAATTTTTAAGAAATATTTACCAACATTATGAGCAAGTATGGTTGCTTGTAATGAAGATGTGAGGACTTAACCAAACCTTGAGGACTTAATAAAAAACCACAACACAGAGCCATGGAGCATTTGCAGGCAAACTAGAACTGGCTATTAATTATGTGTTAGAGAAAATAAAACTAATACTTTCTCAGAGTTACCTATATTTGGCTATAATAATGGCGAAACTGTGTAGGCGTCATGAAGTAATATGAGTAAACAAGTTGATGGCCACAGGATATCAATTAAACGTGGTGCTCACTCTGGCCACAATAACAACCAAACAACACTGCACATACCAGAGTTTCCTGATCACCGAGCTCTCGATAATAGGTATCACTGCTTCCTCTCCGAGTGGCGACACACATAAATCTTCTCATTAGTCCAGCGAAGAAATCGCAAATCCCACACTTATGTATGTCCGACATATCTATCACAAAACTAAGTAAATAACACAAATAATGTCTTTCAGAAAACACAAGATCGGGACAACAGAGATTTATCTTTCGCACTTGGATAAGTCTTGAAATAGTTCAGTATCTCAACACAATTTCTCGTTACAAGAGGATCTGGGAATGTGACGAGGACTCTACGAGCCCGTTTTCGTAACATGTTTACTTTTTGTTAATAAATATATTTTGTACAAAATACTATTTTGGTAAGACTGCACGCGTTACACACACACCTATTGTGTGTATGTATATGTATGTATTCATATTCAATGTATTGTAGGGATATTCACTAAACATCGATATATCGACTTCACTCGATGTTTGATTCGATGTTTTCACAAATATTTATTCGTATATCGATATCGTATTATCGTATATCGATATAATATATTTATGGTTGGGCTTTAGGAACGGGCTGCACGAATGTGTAATTTCTGATGAATGGGTTATGTAGGGGTTGCTATTCCCTACCCGAACTTTGTTTTTTATTATGGATTTTAGATACGTGTAACGGAACGGCTTTTAATAATAATGTCTACCTGTACTTTCCTTTACTCTAAATTATTGGTAGAATAGAACGTGAATGCGTCATTTTTTGCGTTATGACGTCGACTGACATTTCAGAAAAAAGAAACATTTATTATGTTACTGTTTATTCATCCCCAGTCTTCCCCGAATAGAATAGGTTGGGTAAAATACCGACACCGAACCGTATCAGTCAACCCCGAATAGAATAGATTAGGTTAAGTCAAATATGGTTACAGAAACGAATCAGCCAACCCCGATTCCATGTCTAAAGCATACTAGTGTTTTTATAAATTCGGAGGCGCAGAGGGAGAGTAGCCTCCACCAGCTGTAACTTGTCTTCGCAGCTTCAGCTTCCTGGTCGCCTAACAGTGACCAGCCCAAGCCGCTAAGGGTCGTACGGTGCCTGCGCATTGTTACGCAATGGCGTTGTGGCTGCACTTCCCGAAGTGCCGAAGCTATTGCAACCCTAAATTAGCGACCGAAAATTGACGTTTTAGTTATAATTTTGCCAATAAATGACCACATTTTGAGGTTAGAATCGAAAATTTAAAGTTGATTTTCTCGAAAATTATACATGCCCTGACAGGGGAAGTGGTATCAGGGGGTAGCCCTCTATCGGCCGTTCATTCTGCATGTAGTATGTGCTGTATTCTAAATTTAAAAAATTAATCTGCGTTTAACTGGAAAACCGTATAAGCTTTTGTGAAAAGTATTCTATTTATAAAAAGTATCGATGTCTTCAAGCGATATATTGATAAATATCGATGCTGGGATCCGATGTTTAACATCGAACATAAATATCGATACATTTTTTAAGTGGACACCCCTTGTATGTAGTCAGTCACTCACAGTAGGAATATTCACCATCGATATATCGACGTTACTCGATGTTTGCCATACGATATATCGAACTAGTTCGATTTAAATTTATTTATAGAAACATCGAATCTTTGTTTTTGATGTGTAACATCATTCCTCTCGGTTTGCGGGAGTAATTTTGGCAAAAGGGACGGATATGTGTAACAGGAAACTGGGGAAGCGTGCGCCAAACTGGAGGAAACTGGAGAAGTGGTATTTGATTTGACCAATGAGCGCACGCGGTGGTCAAATGTTACACATCAAGCGACTACCGCAAGGCTCGTAGTTTTATTTTATATTTTTTTATCTAATTTAGTAGCTATTACAGTGGGTTTTCTCAAACTGAGATCTTGCGAATAGGTAGAATAAAAAACTAAACTGTTATTAGTTGTAGTAATGATTATAATATATTTGGCTCATCTTTCTATTATATTCTGTGAGCTAGCACTTACATTTAATTTTTTATGTATATATATATATATATATACTTATAGGAAGCCTACATGTCAAGTTTCGAACGTCGGAGACCTATAGTTTTTGAGATATTCATTTATGAGAATCCAAAATCGAGCGCGATAATCGCTTGAAATCTATGTCGAAACGTTTATTTTTGCATACCATCGATTAATATGACACTAAATCGACATTGACAGTGGCTGCAAAAAGGTTTTTTTTACCGTTTTGGCATTTTTTGCATACCATCGATTATTATAAATTGACATTGACAGTGACTGCAAAAAGGTTTTTTTACAGTTTGGCATAAATGGTTGGTTATTTTCGTCGTGCCAAACAAAGAGAATATAACACCTACGGGTGCCATCTTTTTTTGCGGTAAGACGTTTACGTAGGTACTCCTGTAAAATAAATTTGAGACAAATAGTAAAAAGCTAATCTATGATAAAGTCAAATAGTAGACAGAATCGAAACAGGGCACCCCGACTAGTGTTAGGTTAGGTCTAGATGAGTGGGAGAATCGACACGGGGCACCCCGACTCTAGGCAGTCCTATGTGTGACATCGCTAGTGTTCTAAAAAGCGCGGAGCCAGAAGCTCGCGTGGAGGGTTGAGTGGGTGAAGCGACACTCAGGGGCGACCACGCGAGAGTTCTGGTGAGAGCCCACCCCAAAAAGGGGGAGGGGACCGGAGGGAGGGAGTTATGTGTTTTGGACACAGCGCACGGATTGCAATCACAGCTGAAGGCGGCTTCTGGTTTTTTCTCTGTTCTGAGTATATATAGTATTATGGTGTCCGCTGCGTTGGGCGCGTCTGTTAAGTGGGCAAAACATTAAACTCGCGGGACCCGCTCAACGCTACGGACGCCCTCGTAAAAGCAATAATTCATCAGGATGAGTAGGTATTCGTTTTCTGTGAGATACTCGAAGTTCTGTGTAGGCCTAGGTACATGGGGATAGATATATAACGCTTTATTGTACATCACACTTATAATAACAAATAAAAAGACACGTGGTGATACATTTGGCGGTCTTAACGCTAAAAGCGATCTCTTCCAGACAACCTTTGGATCGACTGGATTTCACGAGAACGAAAAACAGGACGGTAGCTTTTAATAAAATAATTGAATAATTAATAAACAGTGTACTTAGGTACATAAGCAAAATACATATAAACTTGAGAGCAAAAAAATCGCACATTCATGATTTTTTGACATAACTAAAACAAAAACAAAAAATATTATGTTTCTGTAATGCAGATTCATAGTCTATTTTAATACCTATCCAGTGGTATCTGATTTGTCTTTCAATCATTACATAAAAATGCTTTTGTGGATCAATAACAAAAATGCATGTTTAGTAAAAAATTCTTTATTCAAGTATTGGTGTCAAAGTTATGAAATTAAAAGATAAAATTAATTTAAAGTTTGTTATTAATACCGAGTGTTCCCTCCCCTAGCCTGAATCACTGACTCCATCCGTGTTTTCATTGATGTTACTAGACTTTTGATAAAGTCTTGAGGAATAGCCTCCCATTCCTCTGCGATCGCCTGTTGCAGCTCCTGTAGAGTCGATGGAGGAGCATCTCGGCCTCGAACTCTTCTTTTCAGCTCGTCCCATAGATGTTCGATGGGATTGAGGTCTGGGCTTCGAGCTGGCCACTCCATAACGGTCACATCCACCTCTTGAAGATACTCGATCACTATGCCAGCAGTATGCGGTCTTGCATTATCTTGCATAAACAGAAAGTTTTCGCCGATAAACCCAGCAAAAGGTACGACGTGGCTCTCGAGTACTTCCTCAATGTATCTTATGGAAGTCAATCCTCTTGATTGGCGACCAGTATTCGGTCCGGTGATGAAGGCAAGCTCGGTTTTTGCTTCCATAGACATGCCTCCCCAAAACATGATTGATCCACCGCCATAGGCGACACGTTCTGTTATGCAGCATTGGGCAAATCGCTCTCCCGATCTTCTATACACCTTCCCCCGTCCGTCGTTGCCATGCAAGCACATCCTGCACTCATCAGAGAACAGGACTGCACTCCACTGCTCTTCGGTCCAATTCAAATGGTCTCGAGCGAACTGAAGGCGGGCTTCTCGGTGGGCTGGGGTCAATTTCGGCCCGTTTGCTGGCCTGTGTGCAGTCAGGCCACCTTCTCTCAATCGTCTTCTGACTGTCCACCGGCTAACTTCTACTTCACGAACTTCTTGAAGTCGTTGGCCCAGTTGAACTGCGTTCAAACGACGATTTCTTAAAGATGTCGTTATAAGAAAGCGGTTATCACGCTCTGTTGTAGCACGGGGACGGCCCGATCCTTGTCGCCGTTGGTAGCCACCAGTCTCTTGATACCTCTGGTATACACGCCGAACTGTAAATCGGCTCAAACTCAATTGTCGAGCCACTTGACTTTGCTTAAGCCCCGATTCAACAAGGGCAACCACTTGAGCGGCTACTTCTGGTGTAGTATCCATTTTCGTGTTCCGTTTGAAGCCAATATCAATAGAGAACCTTTCACATTGTACGTTGGTATGCAAATGATGACCATTTTTTTTTTTTTTTTTTTCGAATGGACTAATCTCGCTGTTGGCCTCTGAGGCCGTGACAGCTTAACCGAACTTTTGGCGAGCGCAGATGGCGCTCAGCCCAGTAAGTTTTTTAGGCAACTAGCGCAAGGGCACCACTTAGGTACGAACCTCGGCTTGGGCTGTTGCCGGGATGGGGATAGGAGAGAAACGCCCGGGTACATGTCTGTACCTCGTATAAGCGGCGACTGAAGGGACTCGTCGACCTCGCCGGCGAGGTCGGTGTTTCTGTGAAGTGTTTGCTCTGTCTGATATAGATGACTCACCTTCCGCATTAGCAGAGGTGATTTCGTCATCCGGGTCTCCGAGAACGTATCTCGGACGACGGAGGATTTTGTTGGCGGGCGGATCCAACGGGTAAACCGGAATGGTGTGTACCAAAGGGTTCGGATGATTAGAGGCAAGTTCATAAAACCGCTTGGAAGCGAGCTTCATGAACCTGGCTATTGATTCTAGTTTCAAATCGCGATGTAGGTCTTTATTGCGAAAGTACCAGGGCGAGCCTGAGGCTTTTCGCAAGAAGCGATTTTGAATAACCTGAATGGCACCAACTTTAGGAGAGTGGGCAAATACTACAGATGAGTATGTCATAATGGGGCGAATGCACGCTTTGTAAAGAGTCACCTTATTTTTAAGGGACATTTTACTTTTCGCGCCTAGAAGTGAGGACAATCGTCCTAGGGTGAACTTTGCTTGGTTGCACCTCTTAGTGATGTGCAACCTAAAGGAAAGACGCCTATCGAGGATGACACCCAGATATTTGGCTGATGGGGCCCAGCGAATGGGCTGGCCAAATAGAGAGATCGGTTTGGGAGTGAGGTTTCTCCGTGAGAAGTACACTGCTGTACTTTTCGACGGGTTTACCTCGATCCGCCACTTGCGGAACCAAGTGGCTAATGAGTGAAGGGCAGCCTGCAGCCTTATACCCACCCGATCAGGATTCCGATTGGATGTGTACAAGGCTGTGTCGTCTGCGTATAGGGCTATTTCCACTTGAGGAGTGCGGGGGATATCGCTGGTGTACAGCGTGAACAGGAGGGGGCCGAGAACGGAGCCTTGAGGGACTCCTGCTCTGACTGGTCTAGGACTAGAGAGAGTGCCTTCCACGGTGTAGCGAAAGCTGCAACCTTGTAGGTAGTCTCGTATGATGAGCACGAGTCTGTCTGGGACTCCGAGTTTGAATAGCTTGTAGATCAAGCCGTTGTGCCAGACTTTGTCGAAAGCTTTCGCTACGTCGAGGAAGACGGCACCAGTATCTGAAGGCCAGGTACTTTGCCAGTTGGAGAGGACATGCTCCGTTATGCGGAGCACCTGTTGTGGGCATGAATGTTGGGCTCGAAAGCCAAACTGCTCGTCGGGAAGGAGTTTGAACTCATTGACATGAGCCCAGAGGCGCTTCATTAGAAGACGCTCATATATCTTGCCTAGACTATTAAGTAGACTAATGGGACGATAACTAGTTGGATCGTTTGCCTGTTTGCTGGGTTTTCGGATGCCAATGACGTTGGCTTCCTTCCAAGCATCAGGGAAGGTGCAAGTTTCCATAGCCGCATTGAAGATGCAGACTAGGATATGGATAAGGGGAACAGAGAACTGTTTGAGTACTCTGTTAGAAATGCCGTCGGGGCCAGAGGATTTCTTTGGGTGTAGGGCCTTGATAGTGTCAAAGACTTCAGAGGGCTCAATCGGATCAAGTGGGGAAGTAGGGGGTCGGGAGGCTAAGCGGTCAACCTCGCTGTTCACCGTATGGAGGTGAACAGGGTCGACGGGTTCGAGACTGGGCGAGCATTGAGATTCGAGGGTTTCAGCCAGGAAATCGGCTTTTTCCTCGTCTTCGAATGCTGGAGGAAATGATGACCATTCCCTCAATATGCACTCTTTTATACCTGCGATAAATCCCGCCGCCGGCCTTAACTGGATCGAGCGACATAAGGGGGTCTATTGTTTTGTTGCTAATGAGTTGTTTTTAAAGGTAAATGTCAACCCTTTATCAGTTCTGCGAATGCCTAGATTATGCACTTTAATTTAATTTGATTTTAATTTGCTGTAAGCTCCAAATAAAAAAAAATTTAACTTTTAAGTAAAAATGTGCGGATGTGCGATTTTATTGCTCTCAAGTGTATATTAGTAGGTACCTACTCATGTAAGAATTAGGTACAAAATAATATAGCATAGTACATAAATATTCCATACTAATAATAAATAGGTAGGTAGGTACATTATATGAAATACCTACATACACAAATGTTATGTACCTGGGTCAGGCCGTGGATTTTGCCACTTGTAGCGTAATAGTGACATAACAGTATCCTAAATCTAATGACATACTGTTCATTAACTGTACTTGATTATGTTTTACTCGTCATCGTCATCATCATCAACATATTAGCCAGTAGACACCAACTGCTGGGTATAGGCTTCCCACTTAGAACACCACTAGTTACCTACCTACTTTTACTAACCTTTCCTTATATTATGAATATAAGGACTACTAGTACCTACTGTAGTACTAAAACATCCAGATCCAGAATATTTGCTGAACATGCAAACATTTGTCCTGCGGTGGGAATCAAACCCGCACCATTTGCGTATATCCCGGTTTCTAAGCCACTCTGGTGCCACAGAGCAGAGGTTTGCTTTGATAAAAACATCTCAATGAAATGATTCATACCTCAGTTTTTAGCTTGAACCGATTATTAGCAGCTAAAAAATATTCAATTTATTAGTTTGGGATTTTTCTTAATATCACCAGCCACTAACCGCCAGCTGATATGCACCCTTACAATAATTTATACGTTACTTTTACGTCTCCAATTACTTAAAAGTAACGTAAAAGCGCGAAAATGCACCGTATTTGTGTAAAATAACTAAGTTTGCAGTGTAAAATATCGCAAATTTTGCAAAAACCGCGTTGTCAATAACTATTTAAAACGTAAACAGAGAGTATCGTGCTATAATTTATATAAATAAACAAGCAGTTACCTTAAAAATCCCCAAAACTCCAATTTTTACTCGCACTACCAAACAATTGTTGGAACTTGTGCGTCTGTTTCTAAAACCTATAAGGCAGATTTTTTATTTAACTCGATATTTCATTATGTTGCCATCTTAATAAAAAATAATTCTACCATGAAAAACAACAAATGCATTCAATTATATACGGTAACGTAAGTTCAAGTACCATAAAAGCAAAATAATGGGGACAAAGTTTTGAAATACGATATTATATAAAAAAAATCAGTGCTATATTACATTTAGTTAATAATTTAAGCAAAACAACAATCCTATAATTTCCAAAACTCAAAAATATTCTGCTAATCATTCAAAATTTTGCACAAGGTTAGTTCGATTTTATGTTTTCGGGATGGGGGCACGCTAATTATGGCCGATATCACCCATTTATGATACAAATATTAATAATTTTTGGGTGGTTTTTAAGTATTTGGATAAAGTGATCATTAGAATAGCAAGTAAAATCATTTCTCTTTAATAATAGTACGAGATTTTTTTTATTGCATAATTTTTTTTTAATCCAGCCGAGACAAAACAAAAATAAAAAAGTGGCAAAATCCACGACCTGACCCACCTACTAATAATAAATAAATACATTTAATAGAAAGGTGAAATAAAACCAAGAGTAGCGATAACGTAACGATAGATGAGAAAATGAGAACTCAGTTTTGTAGTGCAAAGGGGTCAAATTTATAAAAACTTTTTGCTATAACCGATTATAACGACAATCATCACAATCAAGAGTTGAAGTTGTCAAATATTACAAACTATAAAAGCTTTGCAAAACACTAATTAAAGTTTCTAATTCATAATGAATCGGTTGAGGTCTTTGATCACGGGCATCAACCTCCGCACTAGGCCCGTCCTGACGAAAACTCAGACTCCGGTGAAGGTTCAGAAATTCGGCCACCATGAAGAAGGACCGCCTCAGCCGTTTGACAATATGCCATTTTCTATACCCAATCGGTTGGTCTCTCTCTTTTTGATCGAGCGAAGCGAAATCTCCAAATCAACTTGTGCAAATTGGCGTTGTATGTACCTTTGTATATATGTATCTTTGTTTGTCCGAGAATAACTTTCGAAGCGTTTATCCGATCATCGTGAAATTTAGTATATAGGTAGGTAGTGATGGTACAATTTTGGTGTGACTAATGAGCTAACAATGTGGGGTTGTTGAGATATTGAGGTTCAATTGGGATATTGGGACTATCCGGTCAAGTGCCACGTCTAATAAAAGGTCTATTAGTACATTTCGACCCCGTTTTTATGTTTAGTTTTAACCTTGTAGTTTTTAAGTTATTAGCCATAATAAAAACTAAACTTTGACAAAATTCACAGGGTACACCAGTGACCCCACAGTGCTAAAATTTGGTATGCGTGTAGCTTTAGTGACACAAATATATGGAAAAGTCTGAAATCCAGAATAACTGCAATTTGTACCCCAAAAAGGTTTAACCCAATATCCTTTTTAGCTCATTTAGTCATTATTAGATTTAGTTATCTACAAAAAGTAATTCAAATAACATGAACTCCCGTTAACTGTAATTTGAATGAAACTGTAGGTCAAGTTATTTGGTTATTTATTTCGTGGCAGTATTAGGTAGTTTATGATAGACAAAGATTACAAATACTTAATTTTTTTTGTTTTTATGGGAGACTCGCGAGATCTCAGTTCGGGGCGAACCACTAGCATAATTAAGGTGCCAATCCACCAGAGATAAGCGCTGAGCTAAGTTAAAGCTTAGCGGTCAGCGTGTACTTAACGGGACACTAAGACAAATTGACTTGGAAAATTTTTAACGTGAAAACATACAAACAGATATTACGGGTAGTGACCTACGGTGCTGAGGCGTGGACGCTCACGCTAGGACTAGTCCACCAATTTAAGGTTGCGCAGCGAGCTATGGAACGGGCTATGCTTGGAGTTTCTCTGAAGGATAAAATCCGTAACGAAGTTATCCAACAGAGAAACAAGGTCACCGACATAGCCCAGCGGATTAGCAAACTGAAGTGGCAGTGGACTGGCCATATATGCCGGAGAACCGACAACCTTTGGGGTAAACGAGTTCTTAAGTGGAGACCGCGTCTTGGAAAACATAGTGTATGGCGCCCTCCAGCTAGGTGGAGCGATGACATAAGAAAGGTGGCGGACAGAAAATGGATGGGAAGAGCCGAAGACCGGGCTCAGTGGTGCGTATTGGGAGAGGCCTATGTCCAGCAGTGGACTAATGTGGGCTGATGATGATGATGATGATGATGGGGATGTGGAAGTACATATAAGGGTTGGAAGACTACCACGAGATGAGCCAAATTATTGGTCAAATTTAAACTGACTGGAGTTTATTTTTCGTGGGAACTTTATTATTTAAGAAGGATTTCGTCCGTCAGTATCATGGACAAGATACGTGTATGGTCCACCTCACTTAAAATATTCTGGCTGAGATCTCCGGTTTTATCATGATCCCAGCTATATTACAAACTACATACATAGTGGCTATTTCTTGTCATTTTCTTATTCTGATTCTCCTGATAAGAGGATTATTATTATGTATAACACTTCACCGGTAAATAGACTCCCTGTGGGAAGAGGCGGATTTACTTACACATTTCCCAAATTATAGGCTGTTTAGTTTTTGCCGCCCTTCAATTGAACAATTTAGTTGAAATTGCACATGAAATAGTTTTTGGGTATACAGGGTGTTTGGTAGTATACTGACGATATTCAAGTGACGGTTTGTCTAAACATAAAAAAGACTTCTCGAAAAAAAAACTATCAGTTAATTTCAAATTAAAAAAAAATCGACTGAGTTTAGGTGATTAACTCGATATAAAACTTACTGCCTACTCTTGCAATCGACATCCAAAATTAAGGGCCGTAATCCACAATAGCGTAGATTTGCTACTAGTACCTACCTACTACCGTAGATCTAGGCAGGCATGTATTTTTTGATATCTCTTTCGGAAATGGCTATGGGTTGTGGGTTAGAAAGGGGCAACAAGAGATATCTCGAGACGTTTCCAATACAGTATCTGTGGTTAGATGGCAAGCATTATGCAATAGCACAACATAAGTTAATTAATATAGTGTTTGTTTTACATGCCAAAATAAATTTCACATTTCTATAGTAAACATTTCACAAATGGATTTATTATTCTCATCAAAATAACCCCTTTCATTTTTGTGCGTATACCAAACACCCTATATTTCTGAGCTAATCAAAGCTCAATCGTGTACGATAAGGCGGGGTAATGTAGTTATCCTACTGGTCTGGGGCCGCGAACTGGGTGTTTTACCATAGAATATAGAAGTTTGTAGTACCGCTGCTTGAATGTACAGTGAAAGAAAAGAGGAAAGATGGCTTGTAAAATCTCTCTGCAAAATATCAGAAAATTACCTTACACAAATCTTAAAAAAAATTACGATTCGCAAATTTGCCGACCTTAAAATCTGCCGCCCTAGGCTCAAGCCTACTCAGCTTGCTGGTAAATCCGCCACTGCTAGTGGGATCTTAATGTACTCATAGTTTTCTATGCTCACTGTAAGCATTAGAGTGGGACGCAAAGAGAAACAGTCGATTAATTTAAAATTATTGATCGAGCGAAGCGAGATCTCTAAATCAACTAGGGCAAATCGGCGTTGTATGTATGTATGTAAGAATGTATGTTTGTTTGTCCGAGGATAACCTTCGAAGCGTAGACCCTATCATCGTGAAATTTGTTAGTTGAAATTTAATTGGTAGGTAGTGATGGCACAAATGTTGTGGGGTTGTTGAGATATTGGAGTACAAGAGGGGTAACAAAATGAGACTATTAGGTCAAATGGGACGTCAAATGAAAGGTATTCATTAGTACATTTCGACTCCGTTTTTATTTTTAGTAAAGTCTTTGTAGTTTTTGAGTTATTAGCCAAAATAAAAACAGAACTTTGTCGAAATTCACAGGGTACACCAGTAACCCCACAGTGATGTTATTTGGTATTCGAGTAGCTTAGGTGACACAAATATAGGCAAAAGTCTGAAATCCAAAATAACTGCAATTGATACCCCAAAAAAAAATAACTAATTAAGATGAACTTCCGTTACCTGTAATTTGAATGAAACTGTAAGTCAAGTTAATTGGTTATTTATTTCGTGGCACTATTTTGATAGTCATCAGATTACGAATAATATAATTTTTGTTTATATGGGAGACTCGCGAGATCTCAGTCCGGGGCGAACCACTAGTATTATCACATCACACTAATATTATAAATGTGAATGGTTGGAAGTTTGTTTATTTTTTACTCAATCACGTCGTAACGGCTACACCGATTTCGATGAAATTTTGACCTAGACCACCACATAGGCTACCTTTTATTCCATAAATCAGTTCCCATGGGATAAAAATGGGCTGTCAAGTCAAGTTGCATGCAACCGCGAGTTTAGCTTTATTTCCAGGTTACCTACACATTTAGGAGTGTAACGCGTACGAAATCGCGGGCAACAGCTAGTATACAATAATTACAATAAATTTGTTTTCCTTTTTCAGGTTTGTTGCAACAGCGTTCTTTAGTGTTTTCTTTGGATTAGGATTATGGGCGCCATTTGTTATTCTTTGGTACTCAATGGCTAAGAAGTCCTTGTGAAGTTATGCTCAAAAATAAATATTACTACTGAGGAAAATAGTTTGTTTTTATTATGAAACAGAAATGCAGTTAAAACAGAAATAATAGTTTTGGTTATAATAAGTAGACCTATTTAACCTACATCCTATTATAGTTCTAGCCCTATCATAAACTAGATTAGGGTAACTGCAGAAACTGATAGAATCCAATTTTAAGCTACATTTCTTGAAATAAGACATTCTCCCTAGACAGGTGTTCCCGCCACGCTTCTGAGTTGATGATGACAAGTTGATGTTGATTCCCGTTGATAATGTGTGGAGCATTAACAAATTATTGTTGAGATATTGGGTTTAAACTTTTGACGACCTCCGTGGCGCAGTCGGCGAATAGCCGGCTGAAACGCAGGAGGTTGCGGGTTCGATTCCCGCAGCGGAACAAATGTTTGCATGATCTACAGATATTTGTTCCGTGTCTGGTTGTTTTTTCATATATTAGAAGTATGTATTCACAAAAAAAAGTACCTATATAAGTATTATATCAGTTATCTGGTTCCCATAGTACAAGCTTTGCTTTGTTTGGGGCTAGATGGCGCTGTGTGAAATGTTCAGCATTTTTTATAAATAGTGAGACAATCAAGTGGGGTCTCTTATGAAAGGTATTTGCCAGTATCTACTTTTCAACCTTTTTTATGTTTAGTTTTTGCCTTGAAAGTTTTTTGTGTTATTAGCCAAAATAAAAGCTGAACTTAGCCGAATCTCACAGGGTATACCAGTAACCTCAGTGCTGAAATTTGGTATGACTGTAGCTTTAGTAGCACAAATATAGAGAAAAGTCTGAAATCCAGAATAAATGGAATTACTACCCCAAAAAAGTGAACCCTTTAACATGAACTCCCGTTAGTTGTAATTGAAATAAAACTGTAGGTTAAATTATGCTGGCAGGTTTCCCGGGTTTCTGTAGTAAGTATTTAGGTATTATCAGAGATTATTCGGGGTTGAAGTGGTAGTGTCTTATCAGGGTAAATATACGTCCTTCTACATAGAAAATGTACCTATGTCCCTACTTACCTACATGTGAGCGTAATTGAAATATCGATGAATATTCTCATACATAACATGCTCGCACGCCGTTTCGCCAACTGCAGTAGGTACAGATATACAGATCAGCCTGTACCTACAAGTCTTACAGGTATGTACACTTGGTACACATTATAAAAAAAAACTTGCCAGTTATGGTCTAATTATACCAAAAAGTGTATCACTATTGTAGAGGTCCTACCCAGGCTTCATTGATAGACTCGGTACTGTGCAAAAGTGGACTGTATTTATTTTTCTTCTTAGTTGCTAGTTTACAAGGTATAAATCGCGTTCTTGAATGATCACAAATTTCTGCTTGAAAACGGTCTATCTTTATACAAAACTACTCCTCGCCCTAGCCATGGTGCGGGGATCGTAATTCACGCTTTCACAAATCATGTTATACAATTCTTAATACATCGAAGTTTCCAGCAAAGTTAGACGGGGACTTACATGTAGCTATCTCACTCTTTTGACCTTTACAAGTTTAAACTGTTACAATCTTAGCTACCTGTTAACATTTGAATCTGATTCGATCTTATAACTACCTAATACATTTCAAATCTAGATTCGATCCTTCCCCGTCTTTGATCGTCCGTTACAGTCTCCCCCCGGCGCAGATCCTCGCAGCCTTCTTATTCAATCGGGAGGACGATCAACCTTCTCACTGGCCTCCGGAAAACGCCTCCCCGCGTCCGCACCTCAGCGCACCGAACTACTCCGTCCGGACCCGTAATCACGCGCTCGATCTGGCCCCGCGGCCATACGTTCCGAGGTAGCAAACCGTCCGCGATTATGACGACGTCCCCTTCTTTGATGTTCTCTTGCTGTCTTCTGACGTCGCCTCGCGGCGCCAACGTAGGCAAGTACTCGTCGATCCAGCGCTTCCAAAAAGAGTTTGCCAGAGCTTGTGCGGCGCGCCACGTCCTTCTGTCGGCTACGTCGCAGTCTCCCACATATGGCAAACCTACTGCCGTCCCCAATAAAAAGTGGTTCGGCGTTAAAGCTTCCTTTTCCTCTGGGTCCACGGGTACATGCGTTAAAGGCCGCGAGTTCACGGTGTGCTCGATTTCTGTCATTAGCGTATTCAATACCTCTTCTCGTGGGGCACGTTCATTTAAGGTGATGGCTAGGGCTCTCTTCACCGTTTTTATCATTCGCTCCCAGGCTCCCCCCTGGTTTGGAGCACCAGGGTCGATGTACCGCCATTCGATCCGCTCTTTGAGTGCGTACTCTTTTAGGCCTGGGAGCCACTCATCGTACGCCTTTCTTAGTTTCACTTCCGATCCGTGGAAGTTCGTTCCATTGTCTGATACGATTGCACTAGGAGTCCCCCGTCGGGCAGCCATTCGCCTGATAGCCATAATAGCCGAGTCGGTGCTGAGACTCGCTATAAGCTCCACGTGTATAGCTCTCGTTACTAGACACGTAAAGAGCATACCCCATCGCTTCTCACGGCGCCGTCCGATCGCCACCCACATAGGGCCGAAACAATCGATGCCGCAGTTAGTGAAGGGCCTCATGTTCATCTCTAGGCGAATCTTCGGCAAGTCGCCCTTTACTGGCTTCCTTGGGTTCGCTCTCCTTATCTTACACAGCGTACAATCGTTCAGAACCGCTCTGACCGCCGGACGCAACCGCAGTATCCAAAATCGCTGGCGCAGATTGTTCACGATCTGTTCTCTGCCCGCGTGCTTATTCTTCTCATGTTCCCGCCTGATCAGTAGACGTGATAAGCGGTGCGCTCTGTCCAGAATAGGTGGATCCTTCATGCGATCCGGTACTGTAGCGGCGTTGATCCTACCGCTCAGCCGTATGATTTCCATATTCATGTGCATTGGCCGCTAGCTCTTTCGGTGCATGCGCTCGGTTCTCCGGGGTAATACTATCCAGTAAGCCTTCACGGTTCGCGCTCCAGCTTGCAAGTTCAAAACCCGCTTGTTGATGCACCTCTCGCACTTGTGCTATAGCTCTGGCGGCTATCTCTTCCGTTTCAAAGCTGTCCACCCAGTCGTCCATGTAGTGGTTCCGAGTTATAGCGTCAAACGCTATTGGGTGTGTCCGCTCGTGATCTTTCGCGTTCCTGTTCCTGACGCTATGAGCCAGAAATGGAGAACTTCTCGCTCCGAATATCATGGACTTCATCATGTACTTCTGCGGTGGATCTGTTCGGTTGTCGCCGCGCCATAGAAAGTGTTGGGCTGTACGGTCCTCTTGTCTTATGGTCACCCTCAGGAACATGTCCCGAATGTCTGCAGTGACCGCGATCGGCTTCGTTCTGAAGCGAAACAAGACGCCATGTAATGTCTGTAGTAGATCTGGTCCGTCCAGCAGCGCGTCGTTGAGACATGTTCCATTAGCGCACGCGGCTGCATCGAAAACCATTCTAAACTTCCCCGGCTTGTTGGGGTTTGTCACCGCGAAGTGAGGGAGAAACCAGAGACGTTCGTTCTGACTCTGTTCCTCCTCGCTTTTTACTGCATATCCCTTTTCTAGCAGCTTCTCCACTTGCGCGGTGTATGCACTTCTAAACTCCGGCGATCTGTCCATCTTACGTTCGATCCCATGTAAGCGTCGTATGGCCATGTCGTAGCTGGGCGGCATCTTCACCTCATCGCTGGCCCAAGGTAGTCCCACTTCAAAACGACCGTTCACTCGTCTCGCTGTTCTGTCGAAAATGCTTTGAGCCCGCTCATCCTTTGCGTTTGGCTTTCTTTTAATTGAAACGCCCAAAGCATCTATCTCAAAGTGTGCTTTCACGAGCTTGCTTAATTCCTCGTCTTGGTCGTTCAAAGTATGTCCGTTCTGGACACCTTGGCACGTATGGACGTGTAGTACCGTCTCCTGCTGTCTTATTGTGCTCCTGGGGATTGATCCATGGATAACCCATCCCAGCTGCGTTAGTGATGCAGCTGGCTGGGTTTTCTTCCCTGTCAGAAGCTTCCTCGTTACAATAAGATGCCAGTTGTCGGCCCCGATGAGTATGCGTGGCTTCGCTGACGCATAGCACACGGCTTCTGGACGGAGTTTCCTTAAGTGCGCGTATTTTAACACATCGGTACTGACGAGTTGATTTCCTAAGGTCAGGTTCTTCACAGTGCGCGCTGTGATCCGATGTGAGTCCGACTTGTGTCCTCGGATCACGATATCCACTACCCGGCTCTCGGGTTCCCTCTGACTAGTCGTAGCCCCCACGATGTTCAAGGCTTTTGTCGGGCCTTCCGTTCCGATCATCGCGGCGATCTCTTCATCGATCAGAGTTATCGTTGATCCTTCGTCCAGTAACGCATACGTATTCATTTCCATGCCGTTACTGCCCTTAATCACGACTGGACACACCTTCAGTAGGACTTGATTCTTTACCGTTACATGCGCAGATGCAGTGATGGCTGATTCTTCGGTCTGGCCCTGCTCACTGGCACCCTCGTTCATTATTCTCGGCACATGTAACAGTGCGTGATGCGGACGTGTGCATTCACCTACTCCGCATCGCTTGCTCTTGCACATAAAGCGTCTATGCTTGCTGTTCAGACAGCGAAAACATATGCCTGTCTCTTTGGCCCATTCCCATCTCTTGTCTACTGGCATCGCCGTGAGCTTTCTACACTCGACGGTTCTATGGTCGCCCCCGCAGCAACGGCACTCGTTCTTGTCCGTTGCTGCGTTCCGTCTCGTTGAGGCTTCCTCCTCCAATGCCGCGTTCTGTGTAGCGTACACCGACCCACGATTTCGTTCGTTCACCCTGGGTCGCTGCTCTGTAGGTCGGGCCTTTGAGGTGCTCTGCGAAGGCGTAGCTGTATACGCGTATCGCATTGCGCGATCTGCCTCTCTCATCAGGAACTGGGACAGCGTCAATATTTCTGGTTCATTTCGGCTGCCAAATTCCTCTGCATAGTCGCACCATTTTGATCGGATGTGCGGTGTCAACTTCTCGGCTACCTGTCGCGCAAACATCGGGTTCTGCAGGTAGCCGCGTTGGTCCATACAAGAGATGGCGGTTACTACGTTCTGTAGTTTGATGGCGAAAGCGTTTAATTCGCCTGCGGTCGCGCCCAGTCGCGGTAGCTTCTTAATCTCTTCTAACGCGTTGTCTATAATCATCTCTGGGCGACCGTAACACTGCTCCAAAGTCTTCATTATAACTGCCGGTTCGGTTGCAGTGTATAACAAAGCCGACACTGCTTGACGGGCTTCGCCTTTCAGGCATGTTCTAAGCCTCGCTAGATTCTCAGCCGATGAGATCTTGTGGATGGTCGTCGATTCCTTCATGGCTGCCTTGAACGGTAGCCAATCCCCCGCAGCACCTCCGAATACAGGTAGGTCGTACGTCTGTCTCGGAGGTGGTCTACGGTGAGCCATCTTCTCTATGGCTTCCGTTAACCGATCAATCCCTCTGTCTCGCGTTCGGTCCGGCATGAGTGATCTGTCTCGCAGTTGTTCTGGCTCCCCCCGTTTATGATGGCGTTGGAGCCAGTCCTCTATTCTGTGTTCTGTGTCTAGGGCTCCGTTCCGTGCACCCGTGCCCTGGATGCTTTCTTGTTCATCTTCTTCCCGTATTGTAGCGACTTCGGCAATCAACCTCTTCCTTATAAGTTCCGCTTGAATATGGAGCTCTTGCCTCTTAATCTCGGCAAGTCGTTCTTCAGCTTCAAATTCAATTTGCCGTATCCTTGCCATCGCGCTGGCGCTGGAGCGTTGCGAGCGGACGGACGGGGCACGCCGGCGTTCGGGCTCGGCGTGTGCGGTCACTCGCGGTGCTACCTCGGTCGCGGGCGCGGGCGCGGTCGTCTCTGACGCTACGCGAGCGGAGGAGGGTCCCGCTTCGGCGGGTCGCGGCTCAACGGGAGCATTCGGAAGCGCGGGTTCGGACGGGGACGCGGGGTAGTCTTCGTAGACGCGAAGTGCAGCCTTCTTCCCCCTCGTCACTGGTGGGCTCCTGGTGGTCATCTTCTTCAGCACTTGATGCCCCTACCTACCTAGCGGTCCCTAACACTAACACTAAAACCGCCCTAAGGCGTTTACCCGCTATTCCGACCGTTTGGCACCGTTAGGTGGCCGGAATAAACGGGCCGTGGACCAGCCACGTGAGGGGGCGGGGGGTCTTCACTCTTCGGGTGACGTCCTCGTTCGGTTGTCTTCAACGGACGCGGGCTTATTTTCAGGCACCCCGTGCCCTTGCGCCGGTTTGACAACGTCGCACGTCGCACCGTTGGGTGATCTTCAGGCACCCCGTGCCCTTGCGCCGGTCTTGACAACGATGCTCGTTGCACCGTTGGGTGATCTTCAAGCCCGCGCCGTTTCTTCAGTGGTTATACGATGTAACTATTTCTTCAAAATCCAGTGGAGCGGGTCTTGTGGGCTCCGAAGGAACAACTGGTCCGGTCGTCGCAGGAACGGCTTATCCGGGTCGGAGGACCAAAACTTGTAGAGGTCCTACCCAGGCTTCATTGATAGACTCGGTACTGTGCAAAAGTGGACTGTATTTATTTTTCTTCTTAGTTGCTAGTTTACAAGGTATAAATCGCGTTCTTGAATGATTACAAATTTCTGCTTGAAAACGGTCTATCTTTATACAAAACTACTCCTCGCCCTAGCCATGGTGCGGGGATCGTAATTCACGCTTTCACAAATCATGTTATACAATTCTTAATACATCGAAGTTTCCAGCAAAGTTAGACGGGGACTTACATGTAGCTATCTCACTCTTTTGACCTTTACAAGTTTAAACTGTTACAATCTTAGCTACCTGTTAACATTTGAATCTGATTCGATCTTATAACTACCTAATACATTTCAAATCTAGATTCGATCCTTCCCCGTCTTTGATCGTCCGTTACAACTATCATAAGGGTCCAGTATAATAATGCATACCGGGCTCTTACGAGGTTGCCAAAATACTGCAGCGCGTCGAGCCTGTTTGCTGAGGCGAGGGTTCCTGACTTCTATGCCATTGTTGTGACTTTGTTTTGAGATCCGATGCGTCGCTCCAGCAACGGCATCCTGAAGGCTGACTCCGGCTATTTTTCAAACCCCATATACAGAATGTTTGGTGGACGGACCGACAAAACTTTTTGATGGGTTGGGGGGGGGGGGGGGGGTCATGCGCTAGTTTTCCCCGGTAGACTCGAAGTCCTAAGTGTCACGGTATTTTAGATATGATTTTTTTTGTAAATCACCCTAAGTCTTGCCTTTAAATCGTGCTAACATTTTTGTTTGTGTCCGTATTCTAAATCATACATTACTTAACACATTTCCCTTAAAAAAAATAGTTCTGAGCGTTCAAAGTTGCAGAATACAGCACAAGTTAATTCGTAGTATTTCAACCACAAACAAAAAAGTTAGCACGGTAAGATTTTGGGTGATTTTCAATAAAAACAAAAAAAATACATATCTAAAATACCGTGACACTTAGTACTTCGGCTCTACCGGGGACCTCCCCAACCCGCCAAAAACTTTTGTCGGTCCATCCATCAAACACCCTGTATAGGCAATGGATTTCCGTCCACATGGATGGCAACAAGAAATTACTTGTATTATGACAAGTAATTATCAGATTAGGTGGGTACTTGATATTGTTGTAACTTAATTAACTGTAATTTTTATTTAATATTTTATTTTGTGTGTGCAATATGGGCCTACCTAAAATAAAAGTATTTTATTTTTTATTAATCGGTATTAAAACCGAATAATAGATGGCACCGACTAAATAAAAATAATCAACATCAATACATAAGGTTCAAATTTCTGCTACACACAAAATGTGAGGTAACAAAAAGAAATTAGAATTAGAAACTCGTGAGAAATTTATAACCCTAAAATCAGCCTTATATTTCATTCCTTTAGTCATTAATTTTTGATAAATATTGGTCACTTTTCCTAAACACATAACGAGTTGCCATTATTGAGATCAAGAATCGAACAAAAAAATATAAATTTTGATTTTTATAGAGTATTTTCTAAAGCAAAGTATTTTAATTCTTAGTGTTATAAAAATAACAAGTTCATAAATCTAAAACGTTGTAAATATGAACAATTAAATGTTGTATCAACAATTTAAACATTTGAAGTGTGTCCAAAAAATGGGAAATGTTCGCTTTTCTTAGCTAACATAGCTATACAGGGTGTTTGGTAATATACTGACGATATTCTAGTGACGGTTTCTCAAAATATAAAAATTGACTTCTCGAAAATAAAACTACTAGTTATATTATAAACTTTTAATGAAAGTATCTAGTGGTATGTCTTAGTATCAATCACAACAAATGTTTCTATGTTCTACATGTATTTTTGTATCGGATCTAGGATTTTTTATATATTAAATTATATAAAAAGTATATAGAAAGAAATCATACAAAACAAAATAAAATATTTAGTTTTGTGTTAGTAAACTGACTCCCATGGCAGTCAAATTACTTGGTGAGAAAAAAAACCTAACGACGTAGTGTCACCCGCCTTTGGATGGCAGTAGGTTAGGAATTTTTTGTCAATAATTCAAGGTTTCCCAATATTACCCAATCAGCGTTTTATCTGACCCAGCAATTAAACCACAAAGAAAATTATTATGGTTCGACAAATCACTTTTATTATAAAGTTTGACCGTGAGGAAGAACTCGAAATATCAGGAACTTATTATTTATACATTATTGACCATTCTTTCATTGAAATCTGGCAACCTACGCTTGATTCGCGATGAGTGCTTGAGCAGTTACAAAAAAACCAAAATATGAGTCTGCCTATTGATGACATTAAAGACTTTCCTCACTTATTAATAAGAACTTATTCTTCTACATAAATATTTCTTTCACTAATGTATAAACACTAATCATAAGCTAAGCAAATAACCTATTTTGAAAATACGATATCTACCGTATACAGCAAAACGCTTCAATCAACAATACAGCGTAATACCTTCAACGGTAGTAACGCTCCGTGCGTTCTCAAACTAGAGGAGAAATGGGACCAAGAGTCGAACGTTCACAAGTTAGGTTAGTTGTAAAATAGAACTATCTAGTGGTATCATCTCTTAGTATCAATCACAACAAATGTTTCTATGTTCTACATGTACGTTTATGTATTAAATTATATAAAAAGTATATAAAAAGAAATCATACAAAACAAAATAAAATATTTAGTTTTGTGTTAGTAAACTGACTCCCATTGCAGTCAAATTACTTGGTGAGAAAAAACCTAACGACGTAGTGTCATCCGCCATTGGATGGCAGTAGATTAGGAATTTTTGTCAATAATTCAAGGTTTCCCAATATTACCCAATCAGCGTTTTATCTGACCCAGCAATTAAACCACAAAGAAAATTATTATTGTTCGACAAATCACTTTTATTATAAAGTTTGACCGTGAGGAAGAACTCGAAATATCAGGAACTTATTATTTATACATTATTGACCATTCTTTCATTGAAATCTGGCAACCTACGCTTGATTCGCGATGAGTGCTTGAGCAGTTACAAAAAAACCAAAATATGAGTCTGCCTATTCATGACATTAAAGACTTTCCTCACTTATTAATAAGAACTTATTCTTCTACATAAATATTTCTTTCACTAATGTATAAACACTAATCATAAGCTAAGCAAATAACCTACTTTGAAAATACGATATCTACCGTATACAGCAAAACGCTTCAATCAACAATACAGCGTAATACCTTCAACGGTAGTAACGCTCCGTGCGTTCTCAAGCTAGAGGAGAAATGGGGCCACGAGTCGAACGTTCACAAGTTAGGTTAGTTGTAAAATAGAACTATCCAGTGGTATCATAATAATTCAAGGTTTCCCAATATTACCCAATCAGCGTTTTCTCATCAATCAGCGTTACATTATTGACCATTCTTTCATTGAAATCTGGCAACCTACGCTTGATTCCCGATGAGTGCTTGAGCAGTTACAAAAAAAAACAAAATATGAGTCTGCCTATTGATGACATTAAAGACTTTCCTCACTTATTAATAAGAACTTATTCTTCTACATAAATATTTCTTTCACTAATGTATAAACACTAATCATAAGCTAAGCAAATAACCTACTTTGAAAATACGATATCTACCGTATACAGCAAAACGCTTCGATCAACAATACAGCGTAATACCTTCAACGGTAGCAACGCTCCGTGCGTTCTCAAACTAGAGGAGAAATGGGGCCACGAGTCGAACGTTCACAAGTTAGGTTAGTTGTAAAATAGAACTGAAAACACAAAAGCAAAACCTACAGCGGAACAGAGGCGTCTTTCATTCTGTGCGCGCGTCGCACGTGCTTTTTTAACCCAGATTCGAAGTGGAACATTTTGTTGCAATAGGTGCACTGGGCGGGTGCCATTCTGTTATACTGTTCCTTGTGCTGGGTGAGCATCTGCTTGGAATAAAATCTCCTACGGCAGATCTCGCACTGCAGGCCAGCAATTCCATGCAACTTACTGTGTCTAGAGAAATTGCTGGAGTTGTTGAAGAATTTGTCGCAGATTGTGCATTTGTAGATGGTGAGTTGTGCGTGCTCGCTGAGATGTTCGTGGTATTTTTCTATCTTGTTGAATGTCTTTATCTGGCATACCTGGAAACAAAGAGAGAGAAGATATTATTATAAAGATACATTATACAAGATAAAGAAGAAAGATATACAAGATATATATATAGATCTATATATATATATATATAGATATAGATATATATATTACAAGATTATTATTATAAATCCCGTATTTCCCTCCAACAAGCTCTTTATTCTTTCTGGCACACAAGAAAATACATATAAAAATACAGAAATAGAGGTCATGTACAAAGGCAAGCTAAACCCTAAGAAGAGTTTCTTCCAGCAAACCTATGAGGCTAGGGACAGAGATGATTTTAAAGGTAGGTGAATGTACAAAAACATAAATAAATAAATATACCCAAAAAGAATATGAACTATACTTAAAGTAGGTATGTTATAATATTATAATTATAATAAATAAATTATATGGAATAATAATATTTACCTAAATAATAATATAAAATTACAAAGATAGTTCTTTTTAACTTTCCGTTTGAAAATGTTGAGTGATGGGCTAGCGCAAACTTCATGAGGTTGAAATGATGTGATGATGTTGAATGAGGTCAAATATTTACCGCATAAACGGTGAAGGATCCACCGCTATGGCTAGAAGTGTGTTGAGGTGTTTTAAGGAGAAGAGACTTGGAGGACCAGCATGCGAGTGCGTAAAGTTAGTTTTGAATAATCTGAATTCTGACAATTGTGCTGAGTTGTTCTACATTTTTCTAGAATATTACATCTCTAAAGTCAATAATACCGCTGGAAAACGAAGATACCGGTTTTCGAAGTCAGCGCCACACTATTGGATTTTTGAAATTTTGATAACTATTGTGGGTTGTTCTAGGTTTGTTCTACATTGTTCCAAAAGGAAAAAATTCTATCATCAAAATTGAAGCCAGAAAACTGAAATAAATGTGAAGTAAGCCCCGCACTTTTCGATTTTCCAGTTTTTGACAGTTGTTCTGAATTGTTCTAGGTTAGCTCTGCATTGTTCCAAAAGGAAAAAAATTATATCATCAAAATTGAAGCCAGAAAACTGAAATACCGAAGTGTGAAGTAAGCCCCGCAATTTTCGATTTTCCAGTTTTTGACAGTTGTTCTGAATTGTTCTAAGTTAGATCTGTATTTTCACTATTCGTGGCTTAGAATAATTTATTTTAAGATTCGTGGCCATGTTTTTATAACTGCTAACAGATGGTGTTGCTCAGTCATGCTCTTATTAGCAAAGAAAAGTGAATTGTCAATGTCAATTGCCGTGTCAAAAAAGCATGAATGATTTAGTGATTGTATGTTAACTAACGAAGTGAGATTGATTTTATACAAATTTTGATATTGTGTCTGTAAGTTTGGGATACAATGTTTTTGGCGGCGTATCTCCAAACAGAGACATCTGCCATAAATTAGTATTAGTTTTGATTGCTAAAGGTATACCACCACCACTTTGTATCTACTGTTTGTGGCTTGTTTTTTGTTGCATCCTTGGGGTGGCTACTTCAGTTTATAGTTTTGTTTTGACGAATTTAACCCAAAATTCTAATATTAAGATTATTTTGTTGTCTGTACCTCGTATAGGCGGCGACTGAAGGGATTCGTCGACCTCGTCGGCGAGGTCGGTGTTTCTGTGAAGTGTTTGCTCTGTCTGATGTAGATGACTCAGCTTCCGCATTAGCGGAGGTGATTTCGTCATCCGGGTCTCCGAGAACGTGTCTCGGCCGACGGAGGATTTTGTTGGCGGGCGGATCCAACGGGTAGACCGGAATGGTGTGTACCAAAGGGTTCGGATGATGGGAGGCAAGTTCATAATACCGCTTGGAAGCGAGCTTCATGAACTTAGCTATTGATTCTATTTTCATATCGCGATGTAGATCGTTATTGCGAAAATACCAGGGCGAGCCTGAGGCTTTTCGCAAGAAGCGATTTTGGATGACCTGAATGGCACCAACTTTAGGAGAGTGGGCAAATACTACTATAGAGGAGTATGTCATGATGGGACGAATGCACGCTTTGTAAAGGGTCACCTTATTTTTAAGGGGCATTTTACTTTTCGCGCCTAGTAGTGAGGACAATCGTCCTAGGGTGAACTTTGCTTGGTTGCACCTCTTAGTGATATGCAACCTAAAGGAAAAACGCCTATCGAGGATGACACCCAGGTATTTGGCTGATGGGGCCCAGCGAATGGGCTTGCCAAATAAGGAGATCGGTTTGGGAGTGAGGTTTCTCCGTGAGAAGTACACTGCTGTGCTTTTCGACGGGTTTACCTCGATCCGCCACTTGCGGAACCAAATGGCAAATGAACGAAGGGCAGCCTGCAGCCTTATACTCCACCCACCCGATCCGGATTCCGATTGAATGTGTACAAGGCTGTGTCGTCTGCGTATAGGGCTATTTCCACTTGAGGAGTGCGGGGGATATCGCTGGTGTACAGCGTGAACAGGAGGGGGCCGAGAACGGAGCCTTGAGGGACTCCCGCTCTGACTGGTAGAAATCGTTTAAAGGGCAAGGTGTACGCTTTTATAACTCAGTTAGCAGTGCACATGAATCGCGCGGTTAGGTGGAGAGGGTAACCGTGAGAATGCTCTGCGCAGGGATTACATACTCGACAAGACACTGTATTGTCTTGTCGAGTATGTTATCCCTGCGTATACCCTCACTTAAAGATACTCCTTCGATTTGTTGCAATTGCTTATGCAGATTTTTATTATTTATCGCACTTATTGCATTCAACACAAAGTGAAACTTGAAGTTTTGCTTTAGTTTTACAAGTTTAGATAAATTTTGGCAATAAAAAAAGCACTTTTAGACTATATAATGTAAAATAAAAATACGAGATGATTTAACACAAAGTTAACTTCCAG
Source organism: Philereme transversata (assembly GCA_963924445.1). Classification (NCBI taxonomy): domain Eukaryota; kingdom Metazoa; phylum Arthropoda; class Insecta; order Lepidoptera; family Geometridae; genus Philereme; species Philereme transversata. The sequence goes on along the minus strand of OZ004348.1, from coordinate 21,985,270 downwards.
ACCGATGGGCCAAAGATCCCAAAATTGTGCCATTAGGTACTACCTACCTATATATCAAATTATCAAATTTCATGATGATCGGATCAACACTTCGAAAGTTATCTTCGGACAAAGAAACATACATACATACAATGCCGATTTGCCCAAGTTGATTTCGCTCGAGCAATGAATGGTAGCAACATTTTAATTCGATTTAAATCAATACCTAATTTGATACCTACCTAGGTATACTACAAGAATGTATACGATGATCAGAATGTAACTGGCAATAAGTTGTTTTTAACTGGTAGCTACTTAACTTGATACTACCTATACTATACGATGATAATTGTACGGCGTAGTTAGTTGTTTTTAACCCCCAACGCAAAAAGAGGGTGTTATAGGGTTGAGGCCCGGCATCGTAGTTCGCAAATTCAGATAGACTGGTTTGAAGGGTATGGTTGCCGGTGAAATTACGGGCATATGAGGATATACACCTGTATACCTTAAGTTGATGGACACAGGGCAATGCAACGTAGGGCACATTTCTAAGGTACGCGACCTACGAAGCAGTTCTCTGTTAGGTAAAGGCCATAAGCTTGTTCCATCTGCTGTAATTCGTTGTTTTTAACCCCCAACACAAAAAGAGGGTGTTATAGGGTTGAGGCCCGGCATCGTAGTTCACAAATTCAGATAGACTGGTTTGAAGGGTATGGTTGCCGGTGAAGTTACAGGCACATGAGGCTAGACACCTGTATACCCTAAGTTGATGGACACAGGGCAATGCAACGTAGGGCACATTTCTAAGGTACGCGACCTACGAAGCAGTTCTCTGTTACGTAGAGGCCATAAGCTTGTTCCATCTGCTTAAATAACAAAAAAAAAACTGATTTGGACGCGGTTTTTTTTATAAAAAGCTAGTTTAACATTTTTGTTTTTTGACGTATTTTGACTTCAATTTTGACTTTGAGAATTTTTTCCTATTGGAACATTAAATAACTAACCCGGAACAATTCAGAACAACTGTTAAAAACTGGAAACTCGAAAAGTGCGGGGCTATCTTCACGCTTCGGTATTTCAGTTTTCTGGCTTAAATTTTGATGACAGATTTTTTTCCTTTTGGAACAATGCAGAACTAACCTAGAACAATTCAGACCAACTGTCAAAAACTGGAAAATCCAGAAGTGCGGCACTAATCCCGCACTTTTTAAACTTCGTTAGAAACAGTTTTTTTGTGTTTTTTAAATTAAATTTTCACATCAGAATTCTGTTATTCTGGAACAATGTAGAACAAACTTCGAACAATCCAGAACAATTAAAAAAAACTAAAAAATCGACAAGTGCGGGGCTAGAGTGCAATCGGGTTTTTGAGATTTCTGACTTCAATTTTAACTTTAGAATGCTGTTATTCTGGAACAATGTAGAACAAACCTAGAACAATCCAAAACAGTCATAGAAATTTCAAAAATCCAAAAGTGCGGGGCTGGCTTCGAAAACCGGTATCTTCGGTTTTCAGCGGTATTATTGACATTAGAGATGTAATATTCTACACTTGAGAGCAATAAAATCGCACATCCGCACATTTTTACTTAAAAGTTAAATTTTTTTTTATTTGGAGCTTACAGCAAATTAAAATCAAATTAAATTAAAGTGCATAATCTAGGCATTCGCAGAACTGATAAAGGGTTGACATTTACCTTTAAAAACAACTCATTAGCAACAAAACAATAGACCCCCTTATGTCGCTCGATCCAGGTAAGGCCGGCGGCGGGATTTATCGCAGGTATAAAAGAGTGCATATTGAGGGAATGGTCATCATTCGGACCGGCTCATTCGCCTACCGCGTCCACACAGTTTTTCGCGCGCGCACGGACCCTCTGCTCCGAACGATCTCGGCAGCGTTTTCTTCTGGAAAGGTCTGCCGAGTCCGACCCGCTTTGTTAAGTGTGCGGGGACCGCCTTTCCCCACGAGTTCCGGACTGCGAGACAGCAGTACCCAGTGCCGCGAGCCGCTAAACCCGAACGGGATTACGGTTTTCGAGGTGCTGGTGTCGTCTCGCTAGTCCCCGGTCGCGCGAAGGCGAGTGCCCAAACTACGTGTGTGTTGTGTAGTTTTTGTGCCGTACTAACTCTGTCCAGTGTTCCGTGTTGTGTGTTTACGCGCGATGTCGGACGCTGGCGCCCCTTCCGGTGGGCCCGCCCGTGAAGGTCGGAGCTCCCGAAAGGACTCCCTCCTCCCAGAGACCTCCGACACATCCCTGCCCTCGAGTCGCGCGTCCATCTCGGGCCGCGACAGCTCGGCCTCGCGTTCACGCTCCGAGATCGTAGGGCAGGTGATCGAACGCTTCCTAGAGAAGAAAAGGAAGAAGAAAACCAGCACCTCAGCGCCGCGCCCAGTGCCGGTAGGAAACCCCCCCACCCCCGCGGACAAGATGCCTCCGCCAAATCCGCCCAAGCCACAGGTGATGAAGCCTCTGTCGCCCAGATCGGAGATCGACAGAAGCTACATCATCTTGGAAAGGCTAATCGAGGCAAAGTGCCTCCCCACCAAATACCTCAGCGTACTGAGAAGCACTCTTGAGGAGGACGAAAGGAACCTCTCGGCCCCAGCGACGCCCACACCCGAAGAAGCCGCCGCAGTGGAGAGGCACAAAACCCTCGAGATCCCGGACGTCCCGATCCCAGGCCTGCGTAGGAAGCGGGCCGACGACAGCCCATCGGAGGAGGAGGTGAAGCGCAGATGCGCCAAGCCCCACCTCACACCACTCCCGCAACGCTAGCCCAGGCCCGAACGCCCGCAGCCACCACCCAAGGACCGACAGCAGCCTTCCACATCAAAGGCTGCCTCCTACGCATCAGCTGCAGGAGCAAAAAAGGTACCTTCACCCACACTACCCACATTATCTGCCACCCCCCCACCCCCTCGGCCTCATAGCCCGGAAGGCGCGTCAAGCTCCGACAAGCCGACCGCCGCTATTAAGCCGAGGTACCCCCCACTAGTAGTGGAAGTACTACCCAACTGGGCCACCCACTTTAGAGCGCTTAAGGAGCGCCTAGGCCACCCACCAAATGCCCGCCCGTACGGAAAAGGAGTAAGATTCTCGCCAGCGACCGGAGAAGAATACCGCACCGTACAGGCGTACCTGACCACAATAGAGCGTACGGAAAAAGTCGTTTGGTTTTCGTACGCTCTCCCCGAGGAGCTTAATCTTAAGGTGGCAATCCGGGGACTCCCCGCCGACACCCCAACCGAGGAAATAGAGGGCGACCTCCGCCGGTTAGGCTTCGAACCGGAGGCCATACGGGCCGTCCGCCCATCCAAAGGTCGCCCAGGGTGCATATTCTTCGGCACCCTGAAGAAAACCCCCAACCTCACCCCGGACATTTATAATGTGACGGAGCTGCTGAACATGCCCGGGGTGGTAATAGAAAGCTGGAGGGGTAAAAAGGGCCCCGCCCAGTGTCACCGCTGCCAAGCCTTCCGGCATAGCAGCCACAATTGCCACCGACCACTCGCCTGTGTACGGTGCGGAGGACCGCACTTCGCGGGCGACTGCCCCCGACCGCGTGAAATGCCCCCAACGTGCATAAACTGCGAGGGGGCGCACACCGCCAATAACAAGACGTGCCCGGTCTACAAAAAGGAGGCGAGAAACAAGAGGGCGGGCACCACGGCCCATTCCACCGCATCCGCGGCCCCCCATCGAGGAGGTAGAAGGGAGCGCTCTGCGAACAGCGGAGCTCAAAACCCCGCACTCCCCCAGACCCAGACTCAGACTCGGCCCCCGGCCCCACACACACCCCTCCAACACACGGTGAAGGAGACCGCGGGCCAGTCGCTGATGGCCCCCGCGAATAACCCGCAGACAGGGAAGGCCACCAAAAAGAGGAGGAGGAAGACCAAGCGGGTGAGAGTGACAGAGGACCCCTCATCCTCAGACTCAGACGCTCCCCCATCAGGGCCCCCGCAGCCCCCTCGGACCGATCTGCCAGCGGTGATCGAGAAACGGACTCCCAGGCCAGGAGCCCTCCCGACCCCCGCCCCCCAGGAACAGGAACACCACCTACTGAGCCAGCACTCCAACCCGCAACCACCACCACCGCAACAACCCAAGCGCAGGGGGGGGAAACCGCACAGACCTGCACCCCTACCGCCCAAGACCACTCACCGTTACGACAGCGACCGGTTGGAGCTGCTGGACACGGCTCTACAAATCTTGCAGGAGGTTCTGCAAACCCTACGAACGGGGGGAGACCCGATCCCAATAGTGCTCAGCGGGATCGGGAAACTCTTCAAGGTAGGGAGTTGAGAATCCTGTTCTGGAACGCTCGGGGCCTCACAAGTAAGAGCAAAGGGAACAAAACATTGCTACTGAGGCCCCTACTGAAAGAGCAGAACATCGACGTGGTTCTCATCAGCGAGACCCTCCTCAAGCCATCAGACAAGCCAAAGTTCCCGGGCTACCACATCTACCGAAGGGACGACCAGAACGCGGAAGGAAGATGCATCAGGGGCCTGCTCGTCCTGGTGAGGAGACGCCTGATACACCAGCCGCTCCCAGAGCTGGATTTGAGTTCCATGAAGGCACTGGGGGTTGAGATCTGCATAGACGGAACACCCATCCAAGTCTACTCCATCTACCACCCCCCAGGAACGCCCCTAGCACATATGGACCTCCAAAAGCTGCTGCCAACCGCACCGGGACGCCCAATCATAGCGGCCGGGGACTGGAACTGCAAGCACAGGAACTGGAACTCGAGCACCAGAAACAGAGACGGGGGTATCCTCCAGCAATACACGGATACTCACGGCTACGAGGTCGCAGGCACTGATACGCCTACCCACTATCCAGATATAGCCAACCAACTCCCAGACGTCATCGACCTCGCAGTCCACGCACAGCTGCCTCAACACCCAAAGCTGGAGGTACTCCTGGACGAACTGCAGTCGGACCACCAACCAATCCTGATGGTTGTGGAAACCAGCCCGGCCGCCCTAAAACCTCCTCCACCAAGACCTGAAATCGACTGGGCCTTGTTCTCAGAAGCCCTACACACCGCAACCCCCACAAGGCCAGTGAAAAACCCCGCAGATGTGGACAAACTGGCCGGGGAGATCACGAGCGCAATCCAAAGGGCACTTTCCGAAGCCTCACTACCACCACGTCAAAACAGACTCACCAAAACACCGGCACACCTGACCAGACTTCTCTCAGAGAAACGTAGGCTGAGGAAAGAGTGGCAGAGAACAAGGGACCCACGTCTGAAAACCAAATTGAACGCCCTCTGCGACGAGGTGAAGGCAGAGCTGCAAGAAGACAAAGCCAAGAAATGGGAGAGAAGAATAGACGACGCCACAGATGACTGGGCATCACTCCACAAACTCTATCGACAGCTGAGGAACACACCAACCCCGATTCGACCTCTCAGACACCAAGATGGTAACTCCAGATACCGAGCTGAAGACAGAGCGGAAATCTTCGCAGATAGCCTTGAGGCACAGTTCAAAAACAATCCAGACAAAGACCCGGCACACACAATAGAAGTGGAAGCCTTTGTCGAAAACTACCTCAAGGCCGAAACCCAGGAGGCAGACACCGCAGAAGGTATTTTCTTCTCTCCCGGGCAAGTCCAACGGGCCATACGTCGGACAAAGCCAAGGAAGGCACCCGGCGAAGACAATATAACGAACGCTGCCATCCGTCACTTCCCCCCCAAAACGATCGCCTCCGTGACCCGGCTCTTCAACGGGATCATGCGAAGCGGTCACTTCCCCTCCCCCTGGAAATCCGGCCGGGTTATCATGATACCGAAACCCGGCAAAAACATCCTGCTCCCTGAGAGCTACCGTCCTATCACCCTTCTTCCCAGCCTATCGAAACTGTTTGAAAAGCTCCTCCTCACCCACATTAATCCCTATATCCCCCCGCGTCCAGAACAATACGGATTCCGGTCTGAACACAGCACGACGCTTCAATTGACTAGGGTACTGCATCACTTCACCACCGCCTACAACAGGCGCGAACACTCAGTCGCAGTATTCCTGGATATGGAAAAAGCGTTCGACCGAGTCTGGCACGCGGGACTCCTCTACAAGATGGCTACCTCACCAATACCGCAGAAGGTGGTGAAGGTAATAGCGTCGTTCCTACATGGCCGCAGCTTCTCAGTGCGCGTGGAGCAAGCGCTCTCCTCCAGACGACCCATCGAGGCGGGAGTACCGCAAGGCAGCTGCCTCTCCCCTGTGTGTTACTCACGATACACTGATGACATTCCCATCACCGAAGACGCTCTGTTGGCCCTTTACGCGGACGACGCAGCATACATCACCAAGTCGATGAACCTCAACCACGCCGCCACCAAAATGCAAAGGGTCCTAACAGAGCTCCCCGCCTGGCTTACTAAATGGAGACTGAGTGTCAACGTGAGTAAAACACAGGCGGTGGCATTCTCGAAGAGGCTCACCCTGCCGCCGAAGCTCACTCTGGAGGATCAACCCGTGGCCTGGTCGCACACGGCGAAATACCTGGGAGTAACTCTAGACCGCAACCTCACGATGAGAAAGCACGCAAGGGACGTCCGCGGTCTAGCGAGCGTAACCCGAGCGCTACTCAAGCCCGTCCTGCAGTCCAACATTTCGCTCCGAATGAAGGTTGGATTGTATAAGACGTACGTCCGCCCGCGTCTCACATACGCGGCCCCCGCGTGGTATGCTTTGCTAGCCAAAGGCCACAGAAAGATACTGCGAAGTCAGCAAAGCCTATGCCTCCGGACGATCGTAAACGCGCCACGGTACGTTCGAAACGCCACCATACAGCGGGACCTGAAAATTGAAAGTCTGGATCAATTTATAGGCCGCTTAGCGACCAGGATGTTTGAGCGCCTAGATAACTCCACTTACTCTCATCTGCGAGAACTGGCCCCTCTCGCAGAAAGACCACCGAAGAGTAAGCCGTACCCGCGGGAACTGGCCACAGACACTGACGACGACCAGGCGTCGTCAGATAGGGGTATCCCTCCCTCATCCCTTCCCCCTACCCATCTTCCTTTGAAGGTACCTGCGCGGCGACTGTCCGAAGATCCTCCCTGCGGAGTGAGCATCGGGCGGCCAGTAACGCGTGAGTAGCAAACCTGAGGCTCCGCGAGCCGACCCGATGACCCCCCCGTTGAAACGGGGGGCGGTAAGAACTCCGCAGGAAAGGGCCAAAAAGCCCGGCACTGCATCCCCCACACCGGCTTCGCCGGTGTGTGAGATGAAGACACGTCTAATCGTCATCATTTGCATACCAACGTACAGTGTGAAAGGTTCTCTATTGATATTGGCTTCAAACGGAACACGAAAATGGATACTACACCAGAAGTAGCCGCTCAAGTGGTTGCCCTTGTTGAATCGGGGCTTAAGCAAAGTCAAGTGGCTCGACAATTGAGTTTGAGCCGATTTACCGTTCGGCGTGTATACCAGAGGTATCAAGAGACTGGTGGCTACCAACGGCGACAAGGATCGGGCCGTCCCCGTGCTACAACAGAGCGTGATAACCGCTTTCTTATAACGACATCTTTAAGAAATCGTCGTTTGAACGCAGTTCAACTGGGCCAACGACTTCAAGAAGTTCGTGAAGTAGAAGTTAGCCGGTGGACAGTCAGAAGACGATTGAGAGAAGGTGGCCTGACTGCACACAGGCCAGCAAACGGGCCGAAATTGACCCCAGCCCACCGAGAAGCCCGCCTTCAGTTCGCTCGAGACCATTTGAATTGGACCGAAGAGCAGTGGAGTGCAGTCCTGTTCTCTGATGAGTGCAGGATGTGCTTGCATGGCAACGACGGACGGGGGAAGGTGTATAGAAGATCGGGAGAGCGATTTGCCCAATGCTGCATAACAGAACGTGTCGCCTATGGCGGTGGATCAATCATGTTTTGGGGAGGCATGTCTATGGAAGCAAAAACCGAGCTTGCCTTCATCACCGGACCGAATACTGGTCGCCAATCAAGAGGATTGACTTCCATACGATACATTGAGGAAGTACTCGAGAGCCACGTCGTACCTTTTGCTGGGTTTATCGGCGAAAACTTTCTGTTTATGCAAGATAATGCAAGACCGCATACTGCTGGCATAGTGATCGAGTACCTTCAAGAGGTGGATGTGACCGTTATGGAGTGGCCAGCTCGAAGCCCAGACCTCAATCCCATCGAACATCTATGGGACGAGCTGAAAAGAAGAGTTCGAGGCCGAGATGCTCCTCCATCGACTCTACAGGAGCTGCAACAGGCGATCGCAGAGGAATGGGAGGCTATTCCTCAAGACTTTATCAAAAGTCTAGTAAAATCAATGAAAACACGGATGGAGTCAGTGATTCAGGCTAGGGGAGGGAACACTCGGTATTAATAACAAACTTTAAATTAATTTTATCTTTTAATTTCATAACTTTGACACCAATACTTGAATAAAGAATTTTTTACTAAACATGCATTTTTGTTATTGATCCACAAAAGCATTTTTATGTAATGATTGAAAGACAAATCAGATACCACTGGATAGGTATTAAAATAGACTATGAATCTGCATTACAGAAACATAATATTTTTTGTTTTTTTTTTTAGTTATGTCAAAAAATCATGAATGTGCGATTTTTTTGCTCTCAAGTTTAGAACAATGTAGAACAACTCAGCACAATTGTCAGAATTTAGATTATTCCAAAGTCCTAACAAATTCATAACGCTCACGAAGGTAGGAAAGAGAGAGTGGACAATATAATACATTGAAGATCACTCCGATAAGACGTGAACATCACAGCGAAGACGAATAGGGATCCATTTAAGTTGGGATCTTATATATGATACGTGGTCAAACTTGCGCAGTCCGCATATAAAACGAATGCACAAGTTTTGTAGACGTTCCTTATGTGTCTCTCCTATCCCCATCCCGGCAACAGCCCAAGCCGAGGTTCGTACCTAAGTGGTGCCCTTGCGCTAGTTGCCTAAAAAACTTACTGGGCTGAGCGCCATCTGCGCTCGCCAAAAGTTCGGTTAAGCTGTCACGGCCTCAGAGGCCAACAGCGAGTTTAGTCCATTCGAAAAAAAAAATGTAGACCTTCCAGTTTATTGAGAAGTTCCTCCGTGGCATCAAGAAAGCAGAAATCTGAATAGTCGAGAAGGCGTTTTAGCGATTGAAACGAGAAATGCACCCTTTTACTGATTTCATTTATGTGGCTGGCCCAGGATAGCTGATTATCAAACATGACACCAAGGTTCTTGGCTTTGCTCGAGTAAGGTATAGGTGCCTGATCAAACACGACTTGAGGTAACGATGTCTGGTCGACGACCCTCAGCATATTATATGGACTTCCCAAAAGTACATTATCATCATTATATCAGCCATGTGACTGCTGAACATAAAACTTTAATTTAAAACTCTATTATCATTATTCCAAGTATTTATTTTACAACTCAGACACTGAGCCTGGGCCTGGGCCTTTAACATAGGCATTACTGGGGCCGGAGCCAACGGGAAAGAGGCCTGTTTGCATTAATCATAAGTATCTATAAAATCCATATATTGAAAGATTGAGATGAGACAGATGGTTAAACTATTGCAATAAATAAATAATAATAAATATTACAGTATACATTTCACACAGGGTTATATAGCCCCAAACTGAGTAGAGCTTGCACTATGGGAACCAGATAACTGATAGAATACTTATATCTTTTTTTGTAAATTCATACTTACATAGAAAACATCCAGAGCCGGAACAAATATCTATAGATCATGCAAACATTTGTTCCACGGCGGGAATCGAACCCGCTACCTCCTGCGTCTCTGCCACGGAGCTCCGAAATGGATTATTGTTATGTTTGTTACGCTTATGGATTGGAGGCCGGGCTTTGGGAGAGATGAGATGCGGCATTATTAACTTTAAACTTACCTCGCAGGTAATCTTCAGACTTCCAGTGCCATTAGAAGGTAACTTCGCCTTTATAGACTTTATGACGTGTTGGATAAGGTGCCTTTTGAGGTCGTTGAGCCGGGAAAAGTATTGCACGCACACTTCACAAGTCTGAAAAGTGAAAACAAAAAAGTCATAATTATGCTATTGAAATACAACCTCCATGACAAACTCTTTTTGTATTTAAAAATTAAACAGGCCACAGTCCGGTTATGATAACAATTATAAAACAAGGGACACTAGGAACACTAAATTTTCTTTTTAGCTACAAACTTTTATAAAAAGACTTTTTTAACTTCTTCACACTCCTGATCAAAAATTAAGTGTTATACTCGAATGTAAGTGATCAATAAGACCCACGAACTCTTAGCGTCCTCGCTCGCATTCGCTTACACGTACGCCAAAAGATATCGGGTGTAATTTATAGCTTTTAGCCCTTGTATAACAATATACTATTTCTATGTACATCATCATAATAACATACCTTACGAGATGTATGCCGCTTCGCCTTAACGAATTTCACCTTAGCGATCTCAGAATCCGCCTCATTTTTCTGTTTCTCCTCAATATCCATAGACTTCGTCAAATCCTCACTCGGCCACACAAACTCACGGCTTGACCTCGACAGGTCACGCTTCGGCTTGGCCAAGTTAACTGACCGCTCCAATTCTCGATTTGGCTTCGAGAAGTCACCTGATGCCTCTTGATTTGATCTCGAACCAAACTTCCCATCAACCTTCTCTTGTTCGGGCTTCGTAACTTTTGTCTTCTTGCAGTGCTGATGGTCGATTAAATCAGTAGGGCTTGTGCCGACGAATGCGCAGTTTTGATTGTGGCACATGTATAGAGTATGATTTTGTTTCACATGATCCCTTAATTCTTGGAATTTCTCGTAGGATTCCATACATTGCATGCAAGAGTGTTTTCTGTCGTGGATCTTCATGTGAACCCGCAGAGATGATTTAGAAGCGTAAACCTTCCAGCATTTGACGCATTCAAAATCCGGGTCGCCATGATGTATGCGGTGTTTCTCATATGTACCCTGACTTTTGAATATTTTTCCGCAATATGAGCACACGACGCAGTTTCCTTTGTTTTGGGGGGCGGGTAGTTTGGAGTTGGTGTGGCTCCCCACCTTGTGTTGACGGTCGGAGGCGATCTGGTCGAAGCTCTGGTTACATGTGTCGTACTGGTATTTCTCCTTTTTTTTGGACAACAGTTTTGGAGACGATCCATCTGAAATTAGATTTATTTTTATAAAACTAGTGGTTCGCCCCGAACTGAGATCTCGTGAATCTTACAAAATAAGTGTGGCGAATAAACGCGCCACGCCATAATATGTCACCTGGCAATACGAGTGGAGGAAACAGAATTCAGTCTTTCATTCAAACTCTGGTGTATACATCATATTCTGTGACCTCACTCAATTGCTCACTACTCAGACTCACGCCCGCCCATCGCGCACGGCATCTCGCGTAATGTATTTATTGGATTGGAATTGTGTAAATCATACAAATACGTTAAATTTAAACATGTTTAGTCGCTAAATACGTTTAGTGATCTATGTGCATGCCGGCCTTAATCTTTAACTAATAAATTAGTGCCACAAAACGCTGACCAACCTACTTGAACTACAGTTTCATTCAAATTACAGGTAATGGGGTTCTTGTAATTTGGTTTTTTTTTTGGGTACCTACAAATTGCAGTTATTCTAGATTTGCCTATATTTGTGTCACTAAAGCTACACGAATACCAAATTTCAGCATTGTGGGGTTACTGGTGTACCCTGTGAATTTTGTCAAAGTTTAGTTTTTATTATGGCTAATAACTCAAAATCTACAAAGATTAAACTAAAAATATAAAAACGGGGTTCAAATGTCGTAATGAAGATCTTTCATTTGACGTCTTATTTGACCTAATAGTCTCATTTTCATTTTTTTTACCCCTCTTGAACCCCAATATCTCAACAACCCCCCAACATTTTTAACTCATTTAGTCACACCAAAATTGTGCCATCACTACCTATATATCAAATTGCACGATGATCGGGTCAACGCTTCGAAAGTTATCCTCGGACAAACAAACATAGGTACATACAACGCCGATTTGCCCCAGTTGATTTGGAGATCTCGCTTCGCTCGATCAATAACAAATAATGTTCATTGTAATCATATAGGTACACAGGCACATTAATAAATCAAATATTACTGATTACCAGAAAAAAATTATAATTTGTAGGGACACACTACATACAGAATAGCTGACTCGTGTAAGTCGTACCTAAGTAGGTAGATGTTCGCTATTGTAGTGTGCCCACGCCAGTCGTCTCTCCCCGCTCATTCAGTTAATACGTGTATTTTGTGGAAATATAAATTGGTAATTGGAAGATGCATCTACTCATTACAACCTCCTCATAAAGAAAGTGATAATTAGTATAGTCGGGGTTTCATCATCATTGTGATTATCACGAACTCCTTAAAATTCAAAACAAACAAAAAACGCGACTGCTAAGCGAACTGAAAAGAAGTAAAAAAGCTTGCTCATTTTGATGAAACCATCAAGTCATTCAGCGTGATAAGAGTCTGTACAAAACTGTACAAAAAGAGAAGCATCGTGGCGTTATGGTGAACTAACATTAAGATTTTTATATGGCAACCCAATCCAGCTATCATCTGTCTCGTCTAGAGATGGGTCGTCGACGATTTTTTCATAAACGAAACGAAACCGTTCATCGTCGATCGTCGACTAGTCGATCAAGTAGTTGAATTTTTCGACTAGTTCATAACGTGACCTCCATAACGTCTATTCGTTGAGAAAGTCAACGATAAAGCCGCTCGACGTCGACGCAATCTCGTCGCGACAAGTAGATATAGTCCTACGGCTGGCTGCGATATTTAATTAGCAGCAGTGTGGTGTCCCTGAAATTGGCAACATCCAAGTAACACTGTTTTGAACTCGAGGTTGACCGTAATGTAATGTCCAGTTAGATTGTTGTGAAAAATTAAGTAATTGGTATCCTTTTTCTTTAATCGACAGGATAATTTTAATAAATGCTTAACTCACTATAACTATTTATTCAAATATGAACGCTACCTACGTAACTTTAAAGTTCAAATTTATTTTATCGTCGCGTCGAGCCAGCTATCTACCGTTCCCGTATTATACGACTATGTTTACGCGTCGAGCCGTCGCGCTCTAGTTGAAACAAACTTCTCAACATTTTATTCAACCGTCTACGAATTCAACTAGTCTACGAATAAACGATAGACCGTTGAAGCGTCGAATGTTAATCGACGGTTGATTCGACTAGTCCGTTGAATAAACGCCCATGCCTAGTCTCGTCACGCAACTGTCAAATGCCAACTTCAACTCTATAAATTATTGTTGATCTTGTTTTAGTGATAAATATTTGCATAATTATGTGGAAAAGAGGAAAAACTTTACGCAACTCTGAGTCTTGTGAGGCAAATGATATGTAATGCGATACAGTTTTGTCAAAAAGCCTAATCATCGACCTGAACAAAGCTACGGAACGAGTAGCCGCAATGACTGGTATGTAATAGCTTTCATAAGGTATATTTGGACTGTACATTGATTTCTTAGACGAAATAAACAGCGTCTTTAGTGTTTTATGTATGATTAGCGTAAAAGGAAATGCTATATTAGGTAAAAATCACTCGAGCCTATTCCTATCTTTGTAGTACGACAAACATATTGATACTTTGCGTTTTTAGACATTAAACTGATTAGGTATGTACATTTTATGTTGCAGGTCTTAGTAGAGTCACTGTGTCTAGAATTAAAAAAGGTGCTGTAAATAGAAGTGTGTGGTGCACTCCAGGGAAAAAACGCAAAGGCCAGCCCAAGACAATAATTCTGGACGATTTTGACAAATGTGCCATTCGGAGCAAAATTAGACAATTTTATACTGTTCGAAAAGAGGTACCGACTCTAAGGAAGCTGCATAGAGTAGGTACTAAAAGAAGGCATAAATTTTGGTGGTGGAATTTCTATTCTGCAAAGTGTTTTGAAAGAAATGGGATATCAATTTAAAAAATGTCAGTCAAAACGAAAAATACATATAGAGAGGCATATATTGTGGCTTGGCGTGCCAAATATTTGCAGACCATGAAGCGTTTGAGAGAAACAGAAAAACCAATTGTTTATGTAGATGAGACATAAATCCATACTGCGCATGAAGTCCAAGTGCTGGCAAGGCCCAGATGAACCTGGTGTTTCTAAAGCCATTTCCCTTATCTATATAATAGGTTGAGGAAAAAGTCTTTTCACATTATAGTATGTATGAACTTGTAATAAAATCTCTTTGGCTATACTAATTGTATCTGGCTGGTTTTGGTATCATTCAAAGTTTAAATTTTAAAGAATATAATTCCAAATTCAAATTAGGAAAATGTATGATTTTTATTTGTTTTTCGTACTGTAGATGAGTGACTCTAATGAAGAAATTCGATACAGTTTAAAATTTTACTACAAAAAAGGTAAAAATGCAACGCAAGCCGCGAAAAAAATTTGCGATGTTTATGGACCTAGTGAAGTGTCTGTGAGAGTAGCACAAATTTGGTTTAAGAGTTTTCAATCCGGAAATTTTGATGTCAAAGATGCATGTCACTCTGGTCGCTCTATTATGGAAAAAATTGATGCCATTTTTTAAAAAGTGGAGCAAGATCAGTATATCAGTAGTTACGATGTAGCTGAAGAACTGGGAATTGACCACAAAATAGTTTTGGCGCATTTGAAAAAAACTGGGTACACAGAAAAGCTCGATATTTGGGTACCCCACGAGCTCACTGAAAGAAAGCTAATGAACCGTGTACTCATATGTGATTCTTTATCACGACGTAATGAAACCGAACCATTTTTGAAGAAGCTGATAACTGGTGATGAAAAGTGGATCACGTACGACAAGAACGTGCGAAAAAGGTCGTGGTTAAAGGCCGGTCAGGCTTCACATACTGTGCGAAACCCGGGTTAACTCGCAACAAGGTGATGCTGTGTGTGTGGTGGGATTGTAAGGGTATTATTCATTATGAGCTATTATCACCAGGCAGGACCATCGATTCTGAACTCTACTGCGAACAACTGATGAGATTAAAGCAAGAAGTTTAGAGAAAGCAGCCGGAATTAATCAACAGAAGGGGTGTGGTTTTTCATCATGATAACGCTAGACCTCACACATCTTTAGCCACTCAGCAAAAATTAAGAGAGTTTGGCTGGGAGGTGTTAATGCATCCGCCGTATAGTCCTGATCTTGCACCTTCAGATTTACACCTGTTTCAATCTCTTCAGAATTCTTTAGTTAGGCAGTCAGGTTAAAATCACGAGAGGACTGCCAAAACCACTTGTCGCGGTATTTTGATCAGAAGCCCCAAAATTTCTATAGCAATGGGATCATGTCCCTACCTACAAGATGGCAAAAAGTTATCGAACAAAATGGTACCTACATACTTTAGTTAAATGTAAATAAACTACATTAAAAAATGTTTTGAATTTTCTTAAAAAATGCGAAGAAACTTTTTCTCCAACCTAATATATATTATCGTACATGCTGGTACCCGGAGTGAATTTGTAGATAATTGTTTACTAGCATACAAGGGTAAAAATACTTCAGCAGATTATCATCACGACATGAATGATGAGAACGGTACGAAATGGGTAACACAAAAACTTATACCCAATCTTACTGAACCATCAGTGAATGTGATATATAATGCATCTTATCACAGTGTTTGTGTAAATAAACCTCCAAATAACAGTGACAAAAAAGACACAATGAAAGAATAGTTAAAAAATAAAGAAATATCATTCCGAGAAAATGCACTTAAAGCTGAATTATTGGATTCGATAAAAAAGAACAAAGGTGATCTCATGTACAAAATAAATCAATTACTTGAAGCACATGGTCTCACAGTTGTCAAGTTACCACCGTATCATTGTGATTTGAATGCAATAAAATTAATATGGAGTTTAGTTAAACTAGATGTTGCAGCAAAGAATGTTAATGTATGAGCCAAGGAATTGCTGTCTATAATAATTGAATGCTTCATTAATATTATCTCATCCGCTAACACAACGGCATCCACAGGGATCTTGGAAAGCTGCATCCATCAAACCAAAATCCTGCTCCGTTACTCCAAGGAGCTAGGATGGCTGGGGTCAGGTTAGAAGGTGGGTAATGCACAATACACCCCAATGCGGGACATCAGTGCAGATCTCATTCCCCCCACCCTAGAATTAGAATTAGAATATTACTACTGCTCAGTGGCAAAAAGAATGTTAACATGTGAAACATGTTGAGGAAAAATATTGGAACACGACGGTTTGATGGACAATTTACAAGAATTTATCATAAATATAACAGAATCAGAATCTGAAGATGAAACAGATGAGTCCGAGAGTGAATGGTCCCAAGCTAGCTCAGACATAAGCAGCAGTGAATACTTAGATTCAGACTTTGATCATTAACTTTTGAATAAATTAACTTTAACTGTCAATTTTATTTTTTTACTGTTTATTAAGATAATGTTTTTATTTTTTAAGTCTGGGTATGTAGTCCAGTGCACCTCATCAGTAGGTACTAGAAGAGTAGAAAGGCCATGCTACATGGAAGCAAGTTAGACTTACAACATAGCTAGCCACTATCCTTTATAAATAATGTTGATTAAAGCAAGCACTTAAACCTCAGTAGAATCATGCATGTCCATTATTTACGACACAATACACACATACATGCGCACACGCACCCTCAAACACCCACACACTCACTCACCCAACCTGATAGAAGTTGCTGGGAGTCATTGGGTGCAGGCTACACAAGATTGGTTGCCCTGAAAATCTATGGGGGAGGCTTATGTTCAGCAGTGACATCCTATAGCTGTTATGATGATGATGTACTTACCAATAACAATTTCACTATTAACCTCTATCTCGGCACATGTGTCCCACCGGTCATTGTACGATTTGTTCTGGATGGTCTGCCCGGAGTGTGAGTCTTGGCCCACGAACAGGATGATCTTCTTCTGCTTGAGCGTGGACTGGATATCGGATGACATCAGCTGCTTCAGAGCGCTGTTCTTCTGGGGTACTGCTGTCTTTTCCTCTCTGGAGTAAAAAGAAAAGTTTATTTTTTCATTTAATAATTACAAACTTTTGCTAATTAAAATATTAGCTACCTTCCTTTTGCGCAGTCGGGTATAAAGTAGCCTATGTCTCAATCCCAGTCATAATCTAACTGTTTACCAAATTTCATCAAAAACGGTTCAACTGTTTAGTCGTACAAACGTGACAAACAGACAGAGATGAGTTACTATTTGTACTAAAAACGGGATATTTACCATGATTTGTGAGTTCTTGAGTGTCCAGAGTATTACCATGATAGTTTCAAAAGTTATAGAGATGAGTTACTTTCGAATTTATAATATTAATATGGACTAGCTTAATTAGGTACATAGCCCAGAAGATTAGAAAGCTAGCTCGAAGAACTGAGGGCCGTTGGGGCAGCAAGGTTCTCCCCCACTAGATAGAAAGACAACCTGATAAACTTGCATTTGGGCACAGGCACAAGATCAGTCACTCTGTAAATCTATAGGGGAGGCCTATGCCTCCCTATTAGCATTGGACGTTGTATGACAGATATGATGATAATGAACCAGCTAGAAACTTACCTAGCTCTAGACTGCATCTCATTCATGATCACTTCAGGTAGCTGTGATAGGAACACTCCACATTCAAATTCATCTTTGTTGTAATATCTAAGGTTTGTATTCATCACTGCCATTGGTCTATTCTTTTGCATTTTCCTGTACTCTTTAGACTGGGTTGTTTCGTTGACTGGCATCTGCTCTATACCAGCTTCTTCCGTTGAAATGCCTGGAGTTACTTGGTTCATATTCACACCACAGGAATCCAAAAGTTTGACGTGACAGAAACCGTTGTAAATCTTTGTTTCGACACTGTTGGTGTTGAATGATGTTATATTCACTTTGATGTACACATTATCATATTTCGTGTGGTTCGCTCATTTTCTGCATGATGAACAATGGATAATCCATGTTGAAATTGAAGTGAAGAGATGTTGGGTATCTGGAACCAATGAGAATTAGGAATTTAGTGTGTTTAAATAGAAAACACGAAAAAAACATGTGTAGAAATTTCAACACACTTGCTCGTAAAATGAGCTTTATTACAACAATGGAAACCTGTCCAACAATGGAAACGCATAGATGAATGGCACTGGTTAATACAGTTTTGCAACAACAAAGAGGTTATATGCCGCTGAAAATCCATTTACATTTTTGGAATAAATAAATGTATCCCTAATTAGGACGAAAACACATTTCTTATTATCAAATTATTTAGGATTCACACTAATTTGTTATAAAATATTTGCATTTTATCAATAAAAATTATAATTTTGAAGCTGTATGGCTATATGTAATCAATCACCTTCCATATGGCGCGTGCAACAATATCGTTGTGAAAATTGTGCATACACCAATTGTTTTAATAATTTTATGCTTAACGATTTTTTTTTTTTTTTTTTTCGCAAGTGTGTTGGGAAAGTGCGTATGAAACTCGTGAACAATTTAGCTCACTTGTATCATAATCGACAATCGACATCGGCTTGAAAGGCAATAATTACCAACCGACATTTAGGCGATATTGAGTTATATACATCATTGAAATCAGAAAAAAATTCTGCGTCGAATGGTTTTACTCGCATGCCGCTAGGACGAAGTTTGTTGTCGCTTGGTAACCTAAAAAAAATCATATTTTTACAATTTTCGGCGTCCAAGCGACTATAATTTTACCGATTTATGAATAACTTTCACTTAGTATGTATACTATTTTTACTTATTACACTTAGTAATTTTTGCCTAGACTATAAATAAAGCGTTTAAACATAAAGCATTTTTTGCTTTGCGGTAGGTACCTAGGTATTAACATTGCTTAGGAAATTTTACCTGATTCAATTATTTTTTTTTTCTCTTTATTTATGACTTTTTAACACACCTTAATTATGTATTAATTTTTATTTAGTACTTTTTACCTAAATGCAATAGACTTAAAAACTTAAAGTAGCAATATTTACCTGCCTAAAAAGGATATAATAGGTTGGGGAAAAAGTCTTTTCGCATTATAGTATGTATGAACTTGTAATAAAATCTCTTTGGTTATACTATTTGTGCCTGGCTGGTTTTGGTAGCATTCAAAGTTTAAATTTTAAAAAAGATAATTCCAAAATCAAATTAGGAAAATGTGTGATTTTTATTTGTTTTTTGTACTGTAACGATGAGTGAATCTAATGAAGAAATTCGATACATTTTAAAATTTTACTACAAAGAAGGTAAAAATACAACGCAAGCCGCGAAAAAATTTGCGATGTTTATGGACCTAGTGCAGTGTCTGTGAGAGTAGCACAAATTTGGTTTAAGCGTTTTCAATCCGGAAATTTTGATGTCAAAGATGCACGTCGCTCTGGTCGCCGTATTACGGATAAAATTGATGACATTTTTGAAAAAGTGGAGCAAGATCGGCATATCAGTAGTTACGACGTAGCTTAAGAACTGGGAATTGACCACAAAACAGTTTTGGCGCATTTAAAAAAAACTGGGTACACAAAAAAGCTCGATATTTAGGTATCCCACGAGCTCACTGAAAGAAACCTAATGAACCGTGTACTCATTTGTGATTCTTTATTACGACGTAATGAAACCGAACCATTTTTGAAGAAGCTGATAACTGGTGATGAAAAGTGGATCACGTACGAGGGTCATTCAATAAATACTTAGCCTACAAAAAGTAAACGAAAATTTTGGAAAAGTAGCAATTTATTTTTCAACATAGTCTCCTTTTAGTTCGATACACTTAGCCCAGCGATGCTCCAACTTTTTTAACCCGTCCGAAAAATAGTTTTTGTCAAACTCTGCAAAATAGGCCTCCGTGGCGGCGATGACCTCCTCATTTGATCCATATCTATTCCCGGCGAGAGATTTTTTCAGATTAAGAAACAGAAAGAAGTCACAAGGGGCCAAATCTGGAGAATACGGTGGATGGGGCAGCAATTCGTAGCGTAATTCGACCAATTTGGCCATGGCAACGGCAGACGTGTGAACCGGTGCGTTGTCGTGGTGAAACAGCACTTTTTTCTTCGCCAGATGGGGTCGTTTTTTCTTTAATTCGGCGTCGAATCGGCCCAATAAATCGGCATAGTAAAGCCCTGTAATTGTTTTACCCTTGTCGAGGTAATCGATGTAGATCACACCTTGTGAATCCCAGAAAACGGTGGCCATAACTTTTCCGGCCGATTTTACAGTTTTCGCCTTCTTTGGAGCACGTTCCCCGGTCTGGATCCATTGTTTTGATTGCTCCTTGGTCTCTGGTGTGTATCAGTGGATCCAGGTTTCATCGACGGTCACAAAACGACGCAAAAACTCCGCTGGATTCCGCTTAAACAGCGCCAAACACGTCTCCGATGTGGTCTCACGGTTGCACTTGTTTTCCGGTGTGAGTAAACGCGGCACCCATCGCGCCGACAGCTTTCTCATGCCGAGTGCCTCGTGAAGAATATGATGCACTGTTCCTTCTGAAATGCCTACAGTCTCAGCTAGCTCCCGAACCTTCAATCGGCGATCTGCCAATACGAGATCATGGATTTTTTTAATGTTTTCCTCCGTAGCAGCTGTTTTCGGTGCACCTGGACGTGGTTCATCAAAAACCGACGTACGGTCACGTGCAAACTCGTTGAACCAATTCTTGACGGTGGCCATCGATGGAGAAGAGTCACCGTACACAGCATCCAAGCGCTCTTTGATTTCGATGCGCGTTTTCCCTTCCAAAAATAGGAATCGAATCACCGAACGATATTGCTCTTTTTCCATTTTTGTAAAACCGATCGATACGTTCGCTTCCATTAGTTGTCAAATTAAAACAAATGAAGGGATTGGAATGAAAATTTGAAAAAATAATTAAAAAAGAATGTGCTACACTGTGGTAAAACTCTTTTGAAACTACAGCGCCCTCTGGCGATGAGAATAGGTACTTATTGAATGCACCTCGTACGACAAGAACATGCGAAAAAGGTCGTGGTCAAAGGCCGGTCAGGCTTCACAGACTGTGGCGAAACCCGGGTTAACTCGCAACAAGGTGACGCTGTGTGTGTGGTGGGATTGGAAGGGCATTATTCATTATGAGCTGTTACCACCAGGCAGGACCATCGATTCTGAACTCTACTGCGAACAACTGATGAGATTAAAGCAAGAAGTTGAGAGAAAGCGGCCGGAATTAATCAACAGAAGGGGTGTGGTTTTTCATCATGATAACGCTAGACCTCACACATCTTTAGCCACTTAGCAAAAATTAAGAGAGTTTGGTTGGGAGGTGTTAATGCATCCGCCGTATAGTCCTGACCTTGCACCTTCAGATTTCCACCTGTTTCGGACTCTTCAGAATTCTTTAGGCAGTGTCAGGTTAACATCACGAGAGGACTGCCAAAACCACTTGTCGCGGTATTTTGATCAGAAGCTCCAAAATTTCTATAGCAATGGGATCATGCCCCTACCTACAACATGGCAAAAAGTTATCGAACAAAATGGTACCTACATACTTTAGTTAAATGTAAATAAACTATATTAAAAAATGTTTTGAATTTTCTTAAAAAATGCGAAGCAACTTTTTCCCCAACCTAATATTTTGTCGTTTGGTAATTTTTTAATCTGCCGTTTTTTCACTGTTTTTGTTACTTAGGTAACTATTTCTGACATGAAATTTGTATAAAAGTGAGCTTAACCCTGATGCACGTATTTTGTATTGTCGCGTATCCGCACTGTAAAGCAGATTTTGAGTGGTTGTTGGTAACAAAATAATGATTTATTCTTCACCGAACTGTCGCATAGGCAACTAATATTGGAATTTCAGAATATTTTTTAAGAATTGTATCTGAAATCTGTAACTAATTTATATGTGATTTAATTAGGTTCCTAGAAAAGAATTCTGAAAAAACGGTTATTAGTATTGTTGGTAGTTCTATTTTAGAATATAATAGAATAGAATAATCATTTATTTGGCACACACAAAATGACACATGAAACAATAATAAGGAACAGCTGAATCCATTAAGACAGTATTTTGTATTCCTAAGTAATATATAATAAGTAATAGTGTAGACGTAATAGTGTAAGACTGCTGAAAAAGACAACTTAAATACTTGATGTGGTTGATTTAAACTTGGTTTAATTAAGTAATGAATAGGTACCAAAAACCCATTCCAATTTAAATTTTTTGTCACGTTTTTAATTTAATAGCAATTTTCTTCTTCGTTAAAATTTTATTTTACCTACCTATGCTGATTTTGAAATTTCATATAAATATTAATACGTAAAACAAAGTCGGATTTGTTCGAACACTACTCGGGAACGGCTGGACCAAATTTGATGGTTTTTGATTTGTTGGATTTGTCTACGGCTCGAATAGCAGAATAACTATTAAAATATTGGAAAAATTCACGCAAAAAGAAATAACGAAGATATTTCATTTTCTCATACATTGATGCACGGGTGACATTGACAGCCCGGGTCATATTCATGTCAAGGCATATAAAAATAAAATGCCTTATGGGCTAATAATACAGCGACAGCCCATGTTCTTTATAAGATCAGCTATCCACTTTGCGGTAAGATTGATTTGACTGAGAAGAAGAAGAGAGATTTTACTGAAATATTCGAATGTATGTAGAGGCTTTTAGAGAGGTATTTAACAAAGGGTTAGTCACGAGCCTAAAACCTCCACCAACCTGTACTCAATATCAATATCAATATATTTTTTTTATTTGGTACATAAAACCGTGTACAGAAACAAAATGGGAACGGTGATACCCGCAGGAGTAAAAATACTGTGTCGCAGGCATCAACGCCCTCCTTCATAAACCATAACAAAATAAACAGTTCCTTATATTACGAGAAGAATTAGAGAAGCTAATGTTAATTTTAATGTTAAACAAATTGAAAGTATCAAGTATCGATACGATTACAAATACATTAACAAGAATGAAATTTTGAAATTTTGAAATGTTATTTTTTTTTTTTTTTTTTAATTGTAGCTATAACAGCGTAGAGTACATGCGTGTGTGCAGTGTATAAGAATGTGGGGGTGTGCTAGTGTGTGAAAGGTGTAGTATGGGGTGTGTTTGGCGAATGTGTGTTATTCAGCAAAAAGCAGAAGATTTTCAGTGTCATCGTAGGATAAGGATAACAGCCATTCTAAGCATTTCAACTTGCATTTGTAGTATGGTAGTGGAAAAATGTTAAGCGATTGGTTTAATCTGTTATACAGTGATGGACTTATGTAGTGGGAGTGGCGACTAGCTAAAGCTGTACGGCGACGTTCGATCAAACAAACCTTGTCCGATCTTCGTTTTGAGTTAGTCAACTCAGGATCATAATAAAGTTGTAAGTGTTTCCGAAGGACAGTTTGCAGAATAAAGAGTTGTCGGACCGAGGGTACTTGGCATAGTGAGAAAAGATCAGAGGTCGGGAAAAGGAAGGGTTTCTTAGATAATACCTTAAGCACAGCTCTCTGGGCTCTTTCAAGTCGAATCATTCGGGTTTTGACCGCACAGCCCCATGACGAGATGCAGTAGGAGAGAACAGACTGGGCGAGGGCAAAATATACTGTTTTTAAACTTTTAAAATCGAGAACTGATCTTAATGCTTTAAACACGTATATAAGTTTTCTGACTCGTGAGATAGTTGATTCAATTTGGGGTTCCCATGACATAGAGCTGTCGATCAAAACACCAAGGTACTTGTGAGAATATGTCCTTTCAATGGATGTACAAGTGCATGTGTTGGAAACGGAATCAGCAGGACAAACATGGGCACACACGGAAAGAGAATAGGGGGCTTGTGAGGCTAAGTTGAAGGCAAAAGGAATGAACTTTGTTTTAGAGACATTTAGAGTTAGGAGATTTGACCGAAGCCAACTCATAACTACTCTTAGGGTGTTTTCTGAACGCACTTGAACCTCTTGCCAGCTCCGACCATGAACGAGAAGAGCAGTGTCGTCGGCATAAGTAATAATATTACAGTTTGGAATGGATAAATTGCACAAATCATTTATGTAAATTAAAAATAATGTAGGGCCAAGGACGCTTCCTTGAGGAACACCGAAGCAAACAGTTTCAACACTACTTTCAAGACCATCTATTTGCACAAATTGCTTACGATTAGACAGATAGTTCCTAAACATTTCAAGAGCAACACCTCTTATACCAATATTTTCTAATTTATGCAACAAAATGGGGACTGAGACGGTATCAAAAGCTTTTGAAAGGTCAAGGAAAATACCTAAGGTTTTACGCCTATTATCTAAGTTTTTGACGACTGTGTCAGTCAGCTCCAGAACAGCATCCTCAGTAGACTTGCCTCTCCTGAAGCCAAACTGGTGCGGAGATAGAACATTATTTTCGTTGATGTATTTCGTTAATCTGGAATTGTACTAGATTGTACTAGGGCAGCGTGGTGGAGTATGCTCTAATTCGTCTCTCATCAGATGGAGGCCCATATTCAGTAATGAGTTACTGTAGATATAATAATGATGATGATGATGATGACAAGGACTGTAATGATGTTGACGATGATGGTATTCGTCAAAAACTTTACCAGAGAGCCTTTAATTCTGGGTAGTAAAACCTAAATTCTTTATTACTTGTTCAAGCAAGTCCTACACTTACCTTACTTAATTTGTACTATGGTTGAAATTGCCTGGCAGAAAAGTTTTATTGGTTTTTATTTAGATCATTTTACCTATACCTACGTCAAACATGCGTTACTTCTGGATGCATCATTTTGCTTCAAACACAATTATAAAATAATAGGGTTCAGTTAATTTTACATGTTATATAATAAAATTTTGTTTCGGTAAGTAATTTTTACCTGCATGTAATTTTGATTAAAATTTTACTAACCGACACTATTTCATAAAGTATTGAGAATATTAATAATCTTTCAATGCCAGTTTACGAAGCCTTTAATCTGCATTTAAAACTCGTTGGAATCGAGCAGATATGACTAATAGGCAATTTTTGACGATTTAAAAAGGAAAAAATAAAGTTTAAAATGCTCTAGTGTAAAGTTGCCAACATGTCGCTTAGTAATTATTGCCTTTCAAGCGTCGATGTACTATTACGGAAATATGCAATAAAAGGACTTACCACCATGTGTGCTTGTGATCCGGGTGATGTCGTAAGAAAATAACCTATATAAGATTTGGATCAAACTACGACCGTACTAGATAAAACGAAAAATATACGCTTTAGGGTATCTGGACAAGAGTTTATAGTTTTTTTTCAACTATCCTATAGTTTTTAAAGATGCCATTTTGATAATCGGCGTTTTAGCGCTGCCAACCGCAGCGAACGTCCACAGTAGGTACTAAATATTAGTGATATAGTAAAGGTATAACAAGAGTAGCATCGATAAAATGTTTGTAAATTATAAGGTAATTCCAAAATAGTGCAAAATATTTCGAGGACGTGTCGGCTAGGCTCAACTGTTAAAATGAAAATTATATATCAAGCCCCTATCCACCTAAAGAGGTACAATTTTTCTTATAAAACTTCTATTGCACTAAACAGATGTTCCGGTACAGAATAAATATGAATAGAAGTAATCAACTACTGATCATCAGAGATTAAAAATTTAGTACCTAGAATCCACGAAATCCAAATCCATTCCAAATCTTACGAAAAAAGCGGGAACTAAATCTCGAATAACTTCTCTATTTCTGCAATAGCTGCTATTGCCGCGTCTATCGGACTTCATTCGTGGCGCCACAGATTATAATCTGAGGGTGGCGCGGACTCTAGTTGACTAGCGATCGTGCAATCCGTTTCCGGTGAACAAGTGATTTAACCTTCCTATTTTCAAAATCAAGTTAACAACCATTTTCTTTCGTTGTCTTGTAACTGCTAGTTAGTGTTTATGTTATTTGTCCTCCATGAAATATATTACCTGTTTTATTTAGCGACGATTTCTTTTATAGCACATGTTAATGGCTTGTAAAATTATCCGAAAGCAATGTTTCTTTGAAATGATCGTGTAAATCAGGGAACGATGTATTTATTCTATTTACAATGGCCGTAAGAACTTTTGCAGTTAATACTGCTGGAAAGTTTATGTAACTATATGCTAAAACTTCTGCCGAAGCTCAACAACTTTTGTTCTACGACTTTTCAAAATTCGTAGTTTTTCATTGAAGAAATGGCATGTAAAGTTTACGTCTTCTTTTTACTCAAGCGCTTGCGGGAAACCCCTATCACAGCTGATTTGGTTGAACTTTGAACTTGACCTAATGATAGGTAATGTTGATCAGAAATGACACGAAAACAATGCCAAAAAATGCCTATTCCATTCGTGCATCTGTGATGTGAGGCAATGACATGGTCAGCCTTCTAATGTTCCCACTGCTGGGAAGTGCCCTAGCAGTGGGCCTTTTCAGCTGAGGGTTCTAAAAACTAATAGGCGCTAGTTTTTCATAATAGGTGTATGCAGGTCAGAATCAAACTCTAGAATCGGCTGGTTTTAAAAAGTATGTACCTACCTAAGAGATTAAATTTAAATTGAGATTAGACTCACTGCTTCAGAGATTATCTTAGATAATTACTTACCATCCAACCATTTCCTAAATGCTTTAATTTCAGAAACTAGTCATTCATGCTTAAAAAATTTGAGATACTATTCTTCAACTGGATCAAATGATTAGCATCGACTAGGGACTACCTACGTGCATACCTACGTAGCTATGAAACCCAGTTCGTACGTGAAGTTTAGAAAACAGTTTATTTTTTATTTTAAACTGATCTGTACCTACCTACTTACTCTTTACCGACGCAAAAATAAATAAATGTCTTTACGTAAAATATTACCGACTACCAATTGCAAAGGCGCGGCGTTTCTTTTTGAAACGCCCCTTAGACATAATAAAAATGGTTTCTATACAATTTTTTTAAAGTAAATGAGCAAGTATTTTTACCTAAACTTTTGATCAAGGGGAAGAGGGAGGAGTAGGTGTTTTTTTACGTTTCAATTTGTATGGGATTTTAAACAGAGAACGGGTTATTAATTAAAATAGTTCAGAAGTAACTATAGGTACATAAATCCGATGTTTGAGTTAATTTTAATGCCAATAGCATAGGTATGCTTTAGGTTGTCTTTCTATGGTAAGGTTCCATTCGTTTTGTCACAACATAACGTAACACATCCAACAGTTACATGCATAGTTATGACATGACTGACCCCACACTAAGATTTCTTGTGTCGTGGGTATCCATTTCTCCGGCAGCGGGAATCGAACCTGCAATCGTGATGTTGTGTGTAGCAGACAAATTGATGAGACAGATAAGTTGAGAGTTGGTACCTACCTAGGTACTTATACATAGTTTACAAATTATACAATTTTTTTAAGCGATCTTGATAAAAATTGGTGAGTAGGTAGATACCAACTATGTACTATGTGTTTGTGTCCGTCTCTCTATAAGGCTAACTTCACGTTTATCTCATTACGCCGACAGTAGGTACGTACTGTACCTACCTAAATTATGTTTTTCCGTTAACTTTTATGTTACGGATAATCACGGTCCCATAGAAATTTAATTAAAATCGCTTCAGTAGTTTGGTTTTTAAATCGAAATCATTGAAAAACATGTGTTTGGAGTCGGGTTTTTATAAATATCCCCTTGTTTATCGACGACCTCCGTGGCGCAGTGGGTGAATAGCCGGCTGATACGCAGGAGGTAGTGGGGTTCAATTCCCGCCGCGGAACAAATGTTTGCATGATCTACAGATATTTGTTTCGGGTCTGGTTGTTTTTCTATATATTATAAGTATAAGTATGTATTTACAAAAAAAGTATAGGTAAGTATTCTATCAGTTATCTGGTTCCCATAAAACAAGCTCTGCTTAGTTTGAGGCTAGATAGCACTGTGTGAAATTTCCAGCAATATTTATTATTTATTTATTATTGTTTTTATACCTGACGGTAAGTGGTAACCATAACCTAGGGTATGAACGCTTGTAACACCAAAGATATTATTCATGTTTCAGAGATTTAATTTTTCTTTGCCAAAACGTGAGCCTAAAAATGTTCGGCTTTTAGAAGAGTTTAGAGTTTAAGTTAAAACGATGAAATCTTTTTTTAGCAATTTTTAGCCGTCGTTGCTGTCGGACGTGAATTCGCTGTCTAATTTTTCGTGCTGTAGGTAGTAAGTACGTATTCGGACGGGTGATTCTTGTGAGGTGTTGTGTGTGTGTTAGTCAGTTCACGATGTTATACTCAAACGCGGAATACTACGACATGATTATGTGTGTTGGTGCTTCAAGGAACAACGATCTGGTGGCAGCTTGGAATCTGTACCAAGCGCGGTATCCCCAGAGACCCGTACCATCTTATACTTACTTAATTGTTTTCGGAGTCTAGTGAACAGACTCAACTCCATCGGCTCGTTCCATAGGGCTGCTGGGCATGCAGGGAGGTCGGAAGAAGTGTCGACGCAAAGAGAAGAGGAGGCGTTGTTACTGATGGACGAGGATCCTAGGCGTACTTAGTACTCGACGCGTTGCCGCTGCTGTTGGACTGTCGCAGAGGAAGGTGTGGAGTGTGCTTCATAACGACCACCAACATTCGTACCACTACAGTAAATTGAAGGAACTGACCGCAGGCGACTTTCAACATCGTGTTCAGTTCTGCCAGTGGTACGGAGACCGACTAAATGAGAGGCCGGAATTAGGTGCACAAATCTTGTGGACTAACGAAGCCACTTTCACGCGGTTTAGAGTGTATAACCAACACAATGAACATTTTTGAGCACATTCAAACCCGCGCCTCCACCGTGAAACTAGGTATCAACATAGGTGGAGCCTCAATGTCTGGACCGGCATGATTGGGGACAAACTTGTCGGCCCAGTGTTCCTGCCGGCTAGATTGAATGGTGCCAACTATCTGGAGTTGCTGACGGGTCCATTGGAAGATCACTTTGAGGATTTTTCACTGGCAGCGTACCGGGATGTGATCTTCCAGCAGGATGGCGCACCGGCACATCACTCACGCGCCGTGATGAGTATTTGGACGACCACTTCCGGATGTGGATAGGCCGCAGCGGCACTGTGGCCTGGCCTCCGCGTTCTGCAGATCTAACCCCACTGGATTTCTTCCTTTGGGGCTATTTGAAGGGAGTAGTGTACGCAGAGGAATGTGATACGCCTGAACAGATGCGCGAGCGCTTAACATCTGCATGCGCCAGTATCACTCCTGAGATGCTGAAGAAAGCGACAGACGCCATGCTTCACCGTGCAGATATATGCGTGCTACGACAGGGCAGGCACTTTGAGCAACATCTAGGCGGCCTGTGAACGTACGAACACATACCTACATACATTCACGTTACAAGTAGTAACGTGAATGGTAGATAATGACGTTACTACTACCTACGTGAATGTTGTGTGCAAAATCTACCTCGATAGTAATGTGACGGAAAACAAGGTGTTGATAGAAATGTGATATTTTGTGCAATAGGTACCTACCTACTTATCGAAACAAAAGGTTGCTTAACCCATAAAAAAACCCAAAAAGTGATAGGTAAGTAGGTATTTATCTAGCTCCCAGGGCCGTCTTAAGCATATTCGGCGCCGGGGTGCGAATAGACCAGCCTGCGCCCCCTGATGCGCCCCTGATGTGCTGCATCTTGTCAGTAAAAAAACGCTAAGTATATATTTTTTATGTTTCATTTATTTACTTACCTACTCTTATTAAAAACATCTAATCTTTATAATACTTACTCTATTTTTCGGGCTTTTACGTTGGCAAAGTTTTTAATTGTGTCGTCTATTTGGACATCTTTTTACTGTAATATTTATCTGTAAACGACCTGTTATTACTATCTGAAGGATAGGTAGACTTATTTATCTGACTTGGTCCATTTTCTGTTAAAAATAATCTTAAATTATGAGGTATTACTTGTGGCCAGAGAGCAGGATCATTAGCGAATTTTTCAGAAAATTGTACATCCGATGGAACTTCACACTTTTCAATTGATTCACTTGGAGTAAACGAGGAACTGGTACTAGCTTGAGTTGTGACTTCCGGAATAGAAGTTACCCGTTGTAAAGCTGGTGTCTGTTTTGATGTTTCATCTGATGTTTATGAAGATGTACTTACTACCTAAAAAAAATCAAGACTGAGTCAAAGATTTGGATAGACAAATTTTATCTCTCAAGTAGGTACCTACTCTCTACTAACTCTTAATACTTACATAATACACTACCGACACTACCTATTACTTTAATACACTAGCGCATGCGATTACAATCGCGGAGAACACGCCCCCTTATTACCTAAGCAAAATTGCTGTTGCTTCGCTATCGCTAGTCAGGCCATCCCTTTCACACGTGAGGTACGTACTGTACATGTGAAAGGGATGGCCTGAGTAGCGATACGAGGCATGCCTTTTAAGTTTTGTCGTTTGAAGAAAAAAACACAACTAGAACCTTATAGTACTTTTTATTGTTTTTCAAAGTATTCACCGCGTAGCTTAATACACTTTTCCATTCGCTCAAACCAGTTATTATAACATTTATTCCACTCTAAAGTGGGGGTGTTCAAAATGGCTGACTTGAAAGCGTCGACTGCTTCTTCACCGGACTGGAACCTTTGACCACGAAGACTTTTCTTAATTTTAGGAAATGTAAAGAAATCGTTAGGGCTTAGGTCAGGACTGTATGGAGGATGGTCAAGAATTTCTACTTTTTCCTGCTTCAAATACTCAATCGTTTGACGAGCGCTGTGTGAGCTTGCGTTGTCGTGGTGCAGGATGATGCGTCGCTTTGAGTTAGATTTTCGAAGTTCGGCGATGACTTGTGGTAAACAAACTGTAGTATACCACTCTGCGTTAACCGTTCTACGATCTTCAAGTGCAATAGTCGCAACATGGCCGGTTTTTCCAACGAACGTGGCCACCATCTTCTTTGAAGTGCTTCGAGAACGAACAACTTTAGTCGGCTTTGGCTCGTCTTGAAAGACCCAGATTGTAGATTGTTGTTTGGAATCAGGATCGTAGGCATAGATCCAAGATTCGTCACCACTTATGATGTCGTAGACGTGATTTGACTCCCCTCGGTTGAACCTTTGCAGAGTTTTCTTACACCATCTGACGCGGGCCGCCTTGTGATCGTCGGAAAGCAGATGCGGTATCCAACGGCAAACTAGCTTTCTCACACCAAGCGCTTCATGCAAGATCTTCTGAATGGTTGTCCCTGAGATGCCTAATAGAGCCTCTATCTCTCGATACGTCACATGACGATCTTCGAGAATTAGTTGTCTCACAGCAATGATGTTATCTTCAGTGAAGGCGGATTTTGGGCGTCCTTCGCGAAATCTGTCACTAACACTAGTATGTCCACGCTGGAATTCTAAATACCAGCGTTCGACAGTCCGCAGACATGGGGCTACATCACTGAACACAGATGTTAGCTCTTCTAAACACTGAAGCCGTGTCAGGCCTCTTCTAAAGTTGTAGAAAATTATTGGACGAACATTTTCCTTAGAAAGATTCATTTTCGTACGTGACCTGACAGATTCAAATCGAAACTGTGACTAAACAATAGCATTAATCCTAATACTTTCAACTGTTTTGAGATTCAAAATGTAAACACATTCGAATATAGAACAGTTCCAAATTCAAAATTGCCGGAAAATATGGAAACGACAGAACTTAAAAGGCATGCCTCGTAGCAAAGCAACAGCAATTTTGCTTAGGTAATACGGCCCCCGGGGCCGTATTACCTAAGCTATTCCGGATCTCGTTGCAATTTTGGAATAAAAAAGTAGGTACCTCCACATCTATAACGTAAGTAGGTAAGTACCACCTATACAAATCAGGTCAGACGTTATGATGCTAGGTGGTAGCAATGAAATTCAATTTTCGGATTAATTTTACTTAACGGGGATACATACACAGTAGATACGCGAAACTTCATTAATGCCTCTTACTTTGTATAGAATTTACCTACTACCTATCACTACAAATCTACACGACGTTCAAACACGACGAGCGGCGCTACTGCCCCAATAGAATTTATTGGAATGGAAACCTAACCTAACCCAGAAAAACGCGAACCCGCAACATCCGTCTCTCTTGCAGCTTCTGATCTTCTAAAGTTTAGAATCTAAACCAAGTGAACTTACCGTCTCTAAAAAAAAACGTCGATTGGAGAAGTCAGCATTTTTATTTTTTCTTCTTTCTAATATTTTCTTTTCCTGTTTTGAGAACCAGATAGTTTTTTTTACCATCTTTTGATTCAGCCATCTACAATCAAAAAAATCACTACATTAAATATTTCACTTAGGTACGTATCAAGTAGGTATATTAGATAACATTAAATAGAATATTAAGTTAGATTTCTCCGGGGCGCCATCATCAGATCCTGGTTTCGTTATCATGGTACCTACCATCCTTGGGATATCTCCTTTCCAACAAAAAAAGAATTATCAAAATCGGTTCATAAACGACGAAGTTATCCGCGACCACACAAAAAAATATAAGTAGGTAGGTAGTACGTTCAAATTGAGAAACCTCCTCCTTTTTTTGAAGTCATCAGAAATAGATTCATGAAGATTAGATGTGTGATCATTTATTTTTAAAAGAGTATCAAATTTTTAAACAAAAATAAATTTAAAATTCTGAGCATTAAGACTTAATTTTCACAGTTCATGTATTAAAATCAATCAGAAGCCGACGATCACTTTGCACTTGTTCGCATACCTTACCTATGTCAAATGAAGTTGCACCTTATTTTCCAAGTTTTAGAAGCCAATTCGCTTCAAGTGCGGGCGGCTACATCAAAGTGCGGGCGGCTACATCAAAGGGCGCACGGCACTCTTTGAACTGGACATTTTGCCGCGTACGTGTTAAATGAATTTCAACTGTAAGCTGTGCAACATAAGAGTGGAATTTACTTGCACATTGCGAAAGGTATGACACGTGCCGAATGGCGCATGCGGCGTCTTTGGTAAACCACTACCTATTATGATGTTATTTCATGTTTTAATAAACTATCTGCGCCCGCGGCTCCGCTCGTGTGGTCATAGCGTATACCTATAGAAATTTAGGCCGCTCGGCTAGCGCACCCTAGGGCTCGGCGCCCGGGTTCCCCGCACCCCTTGAACCTCCGGGTAAAGACGGCCCTGCAGTAGCCCCTAACTT
Source organism: Philereme transversata (assembly GCA_963924445.1). Classification (NCBI taxonomy): domain Eukaryota; kingdom Metazoa; phylum Arthropoda; class Insecta; order Lepidoptera; family Geometridae; genus Philereme; species Philereme transversata. The sequence goes on along the minus strand of OZ004348.1, from coordinate 21,952,078 downwards.
TATCCTACCTAACAAACTGTAGCACCGCCTTACTGATCACATGATTTGAGGGTTGCCACGCACAAGTTAATAATGTTAATGAACTTTTTGTATGAAATTTTGTAATTACTTATTTCTAAGGTCACACAACTTGTCGACAACCATGGTCCCAATCACCCCCTTTCGGGATAACATACGAATTCAAACTCACCCTGTATACGTAGATTATAACCTGGATATACCACATAGGCTACTTTTTATCCCATCAATCAGTTCCCATTGAATAAAAATGGGGCAACAGCGAGTTTAGATTTATTTCTTAGGTTACCTACTCATTCAGAAGTGTAACGCGTACGAAGTTGCGGGCAACAGCTGGTCATATATAAATGTGTTCTCTTTTTATTAGACTAGTGGTTCGCCTCGAACTGAGATCTCGCGAGTCTCCGATTACGACAACAAAATATTATTTGTAATCTTTGACTATCAAAATAGTGCCACGAATGAAAAACCATATTACTTGACCAACAGTTTCATTCAAATTACAGGTAACGGGAGTTCTTATTAAGTGGTTAACGTTTTTTGGGATGAAAAATTCAGTTATTCTGGATTTCAGACTTTTCCTATATTTGTGTCACTTCTTCTTCTTCTACTTTCGTGTCGATGTCTCAAGGCTATAGCCATTTTGACCAGTACGTCGCCACGTTCATGGCAGCGTCGGAGCAGGTCATCAGTTGCTCCATCGTGCAGGTGGTAGGGCAGGATGGGCATGTAAGGACGTGTGCCATTGTTTGGAGCTGGGCACCACATTGGCATTGCGTCGCCGATTTGTCTATAATACCCCATTTACTAAGATTACACCTGTAGCGGCCGACTTGGGTACGCAGTCTGTTGAGGGCCCTCCACACTGGCCAAGGTAGGTGTTGACCAGGGGGTAGTTCCTCTGTAGGTGTAACATAGCCGGGGGGGGGGGGTCTTTATTTAGTTTCCACAGGGTAACGCGGGCATCACTAGCATTATTTGTGGTGGCTTCAGTGGATCGCAAAAAACCCCTGCGACTATGTAGCCATACAAACAGTGTCGGACATCACATTCCTGTTTTGCCTTTTCTGTAGCACAGGCAATGTCTCGCCGGATGTCAGGTGGTGCTATACCTGCTAAAGGGTATAGCTTGTGTAACGGGGTAGGCTTCAGACATCCGGTTATTATTCTATTTGTCTCGTTTAGTGCAATGTCTACTTCTCTAGCGTGGTTTGAACGATGCCACACTGGGCATGCATACTCCCCAGCTGAGAAGCAGAGGGAGAGACCAGTTGTTCGGAGAACCGAAGGCGAAGCGCCCCAGGATGTTGTGGTAAGCCGACGAAGAATACTATTTCGTGAGCAGACTTTGGGTTTTGTTTTCTGGCAATGGATTTTGAAACCAAGTGTTCTGTCCAGGGTTACTCCTAGATACACCGGGTTTGAGTACGGTGTTATGGGTGTACCTCGCCAAGTTAGCTGAAGTGGACGGTTAGCTTGGTGGTTCCGCAGGTGGAAAACACAGGACTGTGTCTTTGTAGGATTTGGCCTCAAAGCGTTGGCGTCATACTATTCCCCTAGTACTTCCAGAGCATGCATCAAGTGTACTTCAGCTTTTTCAAAGCTGAAGTCGTGTAGATTTGTAGTGATAGGTACTTAGTAGGTAAATTCTATACAAAGTAACAGGCATTAATGAAGTTTCGCGTATCTACTGTGTATGTATCCCCGTTAAGTAAAATTAATCCGAAAATTGAATTTCATTGCTACCACCTAGCATCTTAACGTCTGACCTGATTTGTATAGGTAGTACTTACCTACTTACGTTATAGATGTGGAGGTAAGTACCTACTTTTTTATTCCAAAATTGCAACGAGATCGGGTTTTCCGTGATTGTAATCGCATGCGCTAGTGTATTAAAGTAATAGGTAGTGTCGGTAGTGTATTATGTAAGTATTAAGAGTTAGTAGAGAGTAGGTACCTACTTGAGAGATAAAATTTGTCTATCCAAATCTTTGACTCAGTCTTGATTTTTTTTAGGTAGTAAGGTGCGTTGGGGTAAGTTCGGACGGTTTTTAGTTGTATTTGGAAGATGTTGGCAAAATTTATTTTGCACGAAAGTTACAATAGTTAGCACAATAAATTATAGTTAAAATTGATTGTTAATAAATAAGCTATAGATAGAATGTGTTTTATGTAGTTATAAATGAAGCAACTACTATTTATGAGGTGTTTAAAATACGAATAAAATTTTAAAACCTTGGGTAAAATCGGACGTTCATGGGTAAAGATCGGACTATCTTCTAAAATCGCCATTGTGGCATAAAACACAGAGTGTATAGAAAGATAATATCCGTTCTTATACGTCCTACAAGATTATCTTTGGAAATTTTTGTTTTGTAAAAAAAGTCACTTGGAACAGTAATTTATTATTTTTTTTTGTTTCGGACGTCCGATCTTACCCCCCTAGACCAAATCTCAAATTGCCATGGCTCTCAAACTTTCATGTTCCTGACCCTGATAAGCTTTTCTTTCAGTCAAAATTATTTATCAATTAGCAGATTGCAGGATGGATAGGTTATACTTTTATGTGTTGGATAGGTATATAAATAAAACCTTACAATTTATTGCTGATCAAACTTTTATTAAACTGCTTATTTATATTACATAAGAATATCATCATAAGAAATCTCAAAATCATATTTGTCTGTTTGATTCGCGCTCATCCACTCATTGTACATGTATTTACCTTTGAAAATTATCAAAGGAGACAATTTCGTGCCAGCCGCATTGACGGTTGTTAATACTGTAATATTTTCTTTCCCAGAACCTTGTGTAGTCCTTGTGCATGGAAGGCCTTTGCCGCCAACAACTTTAGTTTTCGTTGGATCTAGACATACCGATGTCTCATCTAGGTTCCAAATTTGCTCAGGTTTGTGTATACCTAATTCCAGTAGCGTCTCTTTCAGTAAAGTAAAGTATTCAGCGATCACGAATGGATCTGTCATTCTTTTTCTAAGATGCTCTACAGATTGCGGTTTTTTTATTGACAGGTTGTGTCTTAATCGAAATGAGATGAACCAATCTGGCCCAGGTCGGTTGTCTTTAAAAGGTGTAATAATTTTGTTTGCCCTAATGAATTCTGAGACAAAGTCCAAAATTTCTGTCCTAGATAAGCCCCAGCCCCATTTTTCCAAGGTTCTAAGACAAGATGCCAGCTTATTCTCCATCTCTATAGGGATTACAGGGGGCCGGCCAAGTGTTTGACTTAGCAAGCCTGTTTTTTCCTTAACATGGTCATTAAGTGTAGAAGTAGGGATACCGTAAAATTTTGATGCTGCATAATTAGAGAGTTCTCCGCTTTTTACTCGTTCTACCTCCGATCTTAAATCCTCCTGCGAATACGATGTTGCCCGCAGTGACTTTCTCTCATATTGTCGCGGCATTATGACCCTACAAAGAAAATGCTTAAATGAGTACAGATAGGTATTTATTAAACGAAATCTATACATGTAAAATGCTTTGTCCTGAATGACTGACTGACGGATCAACGCACAGCCTAAACCGCTGATCGAAGAGACCTGAAACTTGAAGGGTGTTTTCTTTATATGACGTAGGCATCCGATAAGAAAGGATTTACTGAAATTTTACCCCTAAGGGGGTGAAAAAGGGGAGCAAAGTTTGTATCGGACAACGTGATTCCTTGGTCCAATCTACTTCAAATTTTGCATAAACCTTTTTGAAGAGAATTAATGGAAGACGTGTTTCGCATTTTATTGAAATTCATCCCCTTACGGGGTTAAAAGAGGGTAGAAAGTTATATCAATACTCCTTAGTGCTTTTTATTTAAATTACATTTTATTTTGACAAATATTTGAAAACTCAATCCGATTTTATTCAAAAAAGGTTGAACTCACTTAAAAACATAAGCAAATACCTACTCTTTAAAATTGGAATGTCTTTAAAGTCACCGTACTATATTTGTACCTCATTTGAAGGTTTCTAAGCTTAAAGAGGTTAATGCACTTTAGAATCACTCGCAAAAAGAATCAAATAAACAAAATACAAAACACCAAGATCATGAGAAATTTTGTTTATCAACCAGCTCAGCTACATAACGATAGATTGCAACACCACGAAACATCGGAGGTTTAAGTTCGGATTAAAATAAAGTTTGACAACCACATGCATTTTCACTCCAGTTATGATCGGATTATTTTTAGTCCGAACTTCACCTATTAATATCTGCTTGGGGAAAGTCCGGATCTCAGCCTACATCCCTATTTAGCCTATTTTAAACAGAAATATCAAAAGACACCACATATCCTAAAAGCTCAAAGATTTATTATTTGAAAAAATAGCTAATACTTACCAAAAAATCCAGCAAAATGTTGTTTGGGGTAAATCCGGATCTCGTTATTTATCCTTTAAGACGACACTCCCAGTATAACATGCATAACTCACACCTGATGCGTCGAAATGACCAACACGGACTGAGACGCGGGGCAATACAAAATGGCGTCTCACGCTTTGTTGCCAGATTAGAAAAATAACTACTAATTCGGAAGATATTTAACAAATACGTTCTTCCCCCATTTACGATCTTACCCCAACGCACCTTACATCTTCATAAACATCAGATGAAACATCAAAACAGACACCAGCTTTACAACGGGTAACTTCTATTCCGGAAGTCACAACTCAAGCTAGTACCTACCAGTTCCTCGTTTACTCCAAGTGAATCAATTGAAAAGTGTGAAGTTCCATCGGATGTACAATTTTCTGAAAAATTCGCTAATGATCCTGCTCTCTGGCCACAAGTAATACCTCATAATTTAAGATTATTTTTAACAGAAAATGGACCAAGTCAGATAAATAAGTCTACCTATCCTTCAGATAGTAATAACAGGTCGTTTACAGATAAATATTACAGTAAAAAGATGTCCAAATAGACGACACAATTAAAAACTTTGCCAACGTAAAAGCCCGAAAAATAGAGTAAGTATTATAAAGAATAGACGTTTTTAATAAGAGTAAGTAAATAAATGAAACATAAAAAATATATACTTAGCGTTTTTTACTGACAAGATGCAGCACATCAGGGGCGCATCAGGGGGCGCAGGCTGGGCTATTCGCACCCCGGCGCCGAATATGCTTAAGACGGCCCTGGGAGCTAGATAAATACCTACTTACCTATCACTTTTTGGGTTTTTTTTATGGGTTAAGCAACCTTTTGTTTCGATAAGTAGGTAGGTACCTATTGCACAAAATATCACATTTCTATCAACACCTTGTTTTCCGTCACATTACTATCGAGATAGATTTTGCACACAACATTCACGTAGGTAGTAGTAACGTCATTATCTATCATTCACGTTACTACTTGTTAGTAGGTAGGAGGTAGGTATGTGTTCGTACGTTCACAGGCCGCCTAGATGTTGCTCAAAGTGCCTGCCCTGTCGTAGCACGCATAGGTATATCTGCACGGTGAAGCACGGCGTCTGTCGCTTTCTTCAGCATCTCAGGAGTGATACTGGCGCATGCAGATGTTAAGCGCTTGCGCATCTGTTCAGGCGTATCACATGAGTACACGGTTCATTAGGTTTCTTTCAGTGAGCTCGTGGGATACCTAAATATCGAGCTTTTTTGTGTACCCAGTTTTTTTCAAATGCGCCAAAACTGTTTTGTGGTCAATTCCCAGTTCTTCAGCTACGTCGTAACTACTGATATGCCGATCTTGCTCCACTTTTTCAAAAATGTCATCAATTTTATTCGTAATAGGGCGACCAGAGCGACGTGCGTGCATCTTTGACATCAAAATTTCCGGATTGAAAACGCTTAAACTAAATTTGTGCTACTCTCACAGACACTGCATTAGGTCCATAAACATCGCAAATTTTTTCGCGGCTTGCGTTGTATTTTTACCTTTTTAGTAGTAAAATTTTATCGAATTTCTTCATTAGATTCACTCATCGTTACAGTACGAAAAACAAATAAAAATCACACATTTTCCTAATTTGATTTTGGAATTATCTTGTTTAAAATTTAAACTTTGAATGCAAAACCAGCCAGGTACAAATAGTATAGCCAAAGAGATTTTATTACAAGTTCATACATACTAAATGCGAAAAGACTTTTTCCCCAACCTATTATATCCTTTTTAGGCAGGTAAATATTACTACTTTAAGTTTTTAAGTCTATTGCATTTAGGTAAAAAGTACTAAATAAAAATTAATACTTACATAATTAAGGTGTGTTAAAAAGTCATAAATAACGAGAAAAAAAATAATTGAATCAGGTAAAATTTCCTAAGCAATGTTAATACCTAGGTACCTACCGCAAAGCAAAAAATGCTTTATGTTTAAACGCTTTATTTATAGTCTAGGCAAAAATTACTAAGTGTAATAAGTAAAAATAGTATACATACGAAGTGAAAGTTATTCATAAATCGGTAAAATTATAGTCGCTTGGACGCCGAAAATTGTAAAAATATGATTTTTTTTAGGTTACCAAGCGACAACAAACTTCGTCCTAGCGGCATGCGAGTAAAACCATTCGACGCAGAATTTTTTTCTGATTTCAATGATGTATATAACTCAATATCGCCCAAAATGTCGGTTGGTAATAATAATAATAATAATTAAACGAGTTTTAAAATAAATGTGTGAATAATAATAATTAAAATAATAATAGATACTATATAGATACATTCAGGGAACATGAGTTTCCGGAACTACAAATTCTTAGCTACCTATAAGTTGACATGGAAACCAGACCACTAGCGAGCGGGACTCAACGTTCTGATGTCAATACTTTTTAAGCTTCGTTAGAAACAGTTTTTTGCGTTTTTTAAATTCAATTTCGACTTCATAAAGCTAATTCTTATTCATTGCTATTCTGGAACAATGTAGAACACACCTAGAACAATCCAGAACAGTCATAAAAAAAACCAAAAATGCGGGGCTGGCTTTGAAAACCGGTATCTTCGTTTTCCAGCGGTATTTTTGACTTTAGTGGTGTAATATTTTAGAACAACTCATCACAATTTGTCAGAATCCAGATTATTCAAAAGTGCGGTGCTAACTTCACGCACTCTTCAAGCTAGCCTTCTTACTTTTAATCTTTCTAAGACTACATACTTACAATTTGCAGCTACTTCAGCTAAAAAACAGATAATATAGATATTATAGTCCATTCATGTAATCATTATCCAATTAACACGACAAACTGCTCTTCTGTATTAATTTCCAAGTCATTTAATGTAAGAAACATTCAAATGAAAGTATCTTAAACAACATAAATACCAAACACTCACTCTCAAACACACTACACCTCACACACGCGCACACTATCACACCTACACACACGCAAACCCCACACACTCACTGTGATACACCACTGACTTCTGTAACACAAGTCTTTGTACCTAGCTCAGATATCATAGGACTTCATAGGACGTCTGTAACAAAGTGTTTTTGAGTCAATAAAAATACTTTTTATTATTTTAATATTTATTTCTTATTATTTATAAGACAATTATTTCATTAACTTTTCATAAATGAATTTAATGTTGCTTGAAGAACGTTAAATTTCATTTCAATGTTAATTGTTATACTATGTTATAATTTGCTACTACCTACTTAAATATTTTCTATTTTTAAACACGATTTGATCAGAAATAATCATATGAATGTAGACATGACGTTACATGGCATTATAACCATTTAATATTATTAACATTTAAAATTTAGTTTAAAATTAGTATGATAAAGTTAACAGGCTTTACGGCGTCAAATTTATAAAAATTTTGTATAACATAATGTAGATTCAATTTGGTTTAAGTCCAGCACCATGTTAATTACTTTATAATATACGGTAATGTAACTGTGAATCTAATTATTAATAAATAAATTTAAAATTTTTTTAATTATTACTAAGTACATATTAATATTTAAGTATTATTATTACTATTTTATTGTATTATTTATTCACATTCATAGTGATAGATTATAATTTGTAACTTCTAAATACAAGTTGTGTTGCCTAAGCTATCATTGAACATATAGGGTCTTACCACAAGTAAAATTAAACACTGTTTAGCGCGTGTTTAAAAAAGTCCTATACAAAATTGCTAAGGAATTTTTTAAACAAGCGTTAAATAGTTTTTAGCTTTTTGTGGTAAGTAACAAGAATACAATGTATATAAGATCTAAACTAGTTATATTTTAAAATTATACAAGCATACTATTGGCATATGAATTTCCTCATAGGAAGAATTGTAGACAATAATTAATTTTAATAAGTAATTTATGTACATAATGTAATGTAATTTATTTTTTTAGTTCATTTAATTTGTTTTTAGTTCACATCTCTGTAAGTAGTTTTAATCAAAAGGAAGAGCACTAATTGCCAAGATACAAGTTTTCACAAACTTAGTTTGGCAAGTAGGGCGCCATTTATTGTAAAGCATGACAGAGAAATAAAGAATTTTTGAATTTTAAATATATTGGATCAAAATCGATACAAAGTTGATACTGGATAAATATCAGCTTGATTGATGATTTATTTTTAAGTATAAATATATGATGTTTATTTTACTAAAAAAAAATTCCTAACGTGTTCCCAAATATTAATTATTTAAACAGTTCTGCATTATATTTTATGTGACTATGTCTAAAATATTAATTTTATAATATTAAACATCCAGCGAAAACTTTTTTAAATTTTTATTTCAATAGCAATTATTTTATTAATATTGCAACTACTAAGGGTAGTTGTTCACATCCGACGCGTCGCAGGTGTGCTAATGGGGTGTATGGAATCTTACAAATGATATTATAACATATACATTTGATAACATTTGTCTAAATGTAAGGGATAAAATGTTATACAACAAATGTCATTTAACCTTATTTATCTGGTGTGTGGGAGCACCATTATAAATCACAGGTAAACACTGAACGTGAATTTTCTTCAAGCATAGTTTGCACCCACGGAGCTATTGCAGGGCCAAGTGTTCGTCCGGGTCCGGCGGCGGCGGGCGGCAGTCGGCCCGACAGCAGCCCCGGTAGGGCAGGCGCGTGCTCCTAGCGATACACTTTAAGTGGGCACATCGTCGTTGTTCTCGAACTCGAGCTTGACGTCGCCACTGAGGCCCTCCACGTCAACCTCGTTCTCGGTCGCGTTTAGCATGTTGAGGGTTACCTGTAGAAAACGTCTGTATCGTTGAATAGGTCTTCTAAAAACAATAAGGTTTCCTGCATCCATTTACGAAATACCAAGCTTCAAAGTGGCTATTTTCGTAATAGCCCCCCCCCCCCCATTTCCCTTTTACCAGCCAAACGACTTTCTTAGCACATATACTGTATTTGTAAGAATTATCTAAGTTAAGTACAGTCTGCTAGTTTACAAGAGTTCGACCAAGTTATGTTTGTAGTGGAGTTTGGAAACAGTTCATAGAATGTTCTATTGTTCATACCTACATCATACATCCGAGCATATTGCAAGCACTATTGATTGCGGAACAGAGAATAATCCCCTATTCTATGAGAGTTACCCGAAAGCGAGTGTAAGTAAACTGTACTAGTATTTAGTTTATAATAGTACAGTTTATTCATAATTTTAAATAAAAAAACGTGTTTCAATCGTACTTTGCTTTAACCTTTATAATAAATAAAATAAATAATGCTGGACATTTCACACAGCGCTATATAGCCCCAAACTAAGTCAAGCTTGTATTATGGGAACCGGATAACTGATACAATACTTTATATACGTTTTTTGTAAATAATCGAACCCGCAACCTCCTGCGTCTCAGCTGGCTCTTCGCCCACGGAGGTCGTCCTAACTATCAAGGGTAAGCAAACGTACCATCCATTGTATTATTTATTCAAAGAAACTAAATCCTAGCACAGTTTACTTAATTGTGACTCGCACAACGCTCTAGGCTAATTATCATGTGGTGACGACCTTCGTGGCGCAGTGGGTGCATAGCCGGCTGAGACGCAGGAGGTAACGGGTTAGATTCCCGCCGCGAAACAAATGTTTGCGTGATCTACAGATATTTGTACTGGATCTGGTTGTTTTTCTATTTAATAGTATTCTATCAGTTAACTGGTTCCCATAATACAAGCTCTGCTTAGTTTTGGGCTAGATAGCCCTGTGTGAAATGTCCACCAATATTTAATATTACTTATTATTTTATTATCATAGAATGTTAGGTAAACTCATAAAAAAAAATCAACTTTACGTTTTTACTACACACTACTACACTTAACGTTCAAAAAAAAAGTAAAACAAGAGATTTGAACTGTTATAATTAAAATTAGTCGCTACAATTTATCAACATACACATAAACAAGTAAGCAAAATAAATACCCCTTTAATAACAATCATTAAGGCAAAGTTTATATTTAATATATTTTATTTTCCAAATCTCTTGCTTTGATTAAAAATATTTATGTAAGACTAAATCTAATTAATATTTTTACTACAGTGTGACAACACCTAGCATCGTTTTTGTAAATCTTAAATGATTTACCCCCAAACGGCATAACTTGAATAGTTCTAAGTTTCTGCCACACCAAACTAAACCCAATGTTACATAAAAATACGGCTTCTTTTCATGCCCACCCGTTTTTACAGATTTTTTTTCATGCTTGAGATTTTACCATAAGCCCCATTTTAAGAAGTAAATACGTTACATACGTACATTCTTCTCTGCAAGTATTTGAACCATGGGCGACATTGTCCATCCACATGTCCACTTTCGAGTATTTACGAATGTTGCCGAGATAATTTGCGGCCAAATATCATATTTTTTTTAAACTCTTATGCAATAAAGCTCCAATAAACCGCTTCTTTTTTCTAAAATCATTCTATTCGAAAACAAATCATGGCAACTTAAATGCAAACCAAGCATGCAAGAAATCAAAACTAAAAAATTCAAACTTCACTAACACGACAGTAAAAAATAGCTTAAAAAAAATGTGCTAATAAAAAATTGTAATAGTCAGTGAATGTTTGAACCTCCGCGTTCTTCCCTAACACGCTGCGGGTGTTGACCACCGTCATTGGTGATACCTGTGCCGGCGCCGGCGGCGGCAGCAGCTGCGCGTGACTCGGCACTGAGCTGCTTACCGCTCTCATGGGTATACCTGCGTCTTCGAATGCTTTCTTCTTCAGAGTCGTGCAAATTTGTGAGCTATACGTGGACAATATAACAAGTCAAATTAAAAATTAACCAATTGTTAAAATACCTTCTATCTCCTTTTTTGCATCGGAGTTAAAAACTGACATAGCTGACATTGTTAATCAAGCTAATATAAAAAAAACCGGGTCCGAATCGATCCATCTGTTTGAAAACTACGATGCCACACACAGACAGACGTAGGCGACTAACTTATAACACCACTCTTTAGGCTAAAAAAACCCGTAAAACCACCTAAAACTGATATAGTTGTAGTTTTCTATAAATTCAAATACATTAATCTCTTTTATGTGTAATTACGCTGCAACAAGAGCAAGACACACGCCGCGCGATATTGCCGTTATGACGACACATATCGGCAACATCAAGTAACACGCCTGAGCCTCTTGTCGAACGTGGACATTTAATGTATCCTTGATCTTGTGATGATAAAAGGCACAAGAGTGAGTGCGAGAATGGGCCTTACACACGTCAACGATTTGTTCAGATGGGAAGAATTTGTTCAAATTTCTAGGCTTGCGCTAAGAAATTGTTGAAGTGTGTGGGCTCCATATAATATAATATGTCGAATTTGACAGTTAACAAAATACTATCAACGAACAACATAATCAAATGATACAACATTGGAATATCGTCTTGCCGAAATATAGATCCAGGATTAATTAATTAGTGTTTACGAGTATAATTTTTCGATATCAAGTTAAACTTTGTGCTTGTTCATTATACTCATTCTTATACAATGATGATTTCCGATTTCTTGTGTAGACGTTTTACGAAGTTATCGCGGCATGCAAAATGATAGACGCCAAATCGAACCTATGAAATTTCCTTAAGTGTAAGTATAAACTTACGCAGTGCGGTTTTTGATGTGCTGGCTGAGCTTGTTGAGGTCCAGGGCGAAACGATGCACACAGCCACGAAGCATATCGATCTCTTCCTCCGTCCACTTGCCCCTGTCACAATAAAAAAACAACTGTCGATATTTCATATTATATTGTTATAAAGGGGCTGAAAGCGATCGTTACACCCGAGTTTAACACATAACTTTTCATCACAAATGCGACGAAATAAAAGGTCTTTTAGTAAAATTTTGTTACTAAAAATAAAACCTGCATTCCCGATGTCCCATGTTTTCACAACCCGACCTGTTCCATTTTTAAATAGAAATAAGAATTTGTTGTACCTTCTTAATGTAGCATTATTTACGAATGTAGATAGATAACATTCCTTTGGTACACCCAAAATGACACATGAAACAATTATAAGGAACAGTAGATACAATTGAGACAGTTCGACTCATGTGTCTGCGTATCAAAATGGCGTTCAGCTTAGCATAACGTTGGATGTTAAGCAGTGTAGGGCGTAGTTAACTACTATTTTGTAATGAAGCTCAAAATGTATTGGTCCTCGAATGTCCCACCATATACACAACATTCTCTTGTTCAGGCTCAACTTCTGTTTAGAGGTAGAGGGGGCAGGTTTTCCGGGTTCACAATATGCCCTTTTTCTTATGATGTTTTCATAGGTAATCCACGTTTCATCCCCAGTTATGATCCGGTCCAAGAAGGGTTCGATTTTGTTGCGTGCAAGCAGAGATGTGCATATGATGATTCGATCATTCAAATTATTCTCACTTAACTTGTGTGGCACCCATCTCGAATACTTCCACACAAATCCTAGTTTCCGAATATGGTCAGAAATGGTTTGTTGAGCTGAATCAAGCCTTTCCGCAATCTCCGATGTGGTCAAAAAAGGATCTTGCTCTAACATGATCTTGACAGTATCGTCGTCGATCAAAGATGGTCGCCCAGAGCGTGGCTTATCAGAAAGGTCGAAATCACCTACATGAAATTTTTTGAACCATCTTCTGCATGTTCTATCAGAAACTGTACCTTCACCAAACACTTCCAATAAATTTCTATACGCTTCTGTAGCATTTCTTCCTTGTTGGAATTCGTACAAAATACAGTGGCGTAAATGAACTTTGTCGGTAGCCATGGGCACACGATAGCATCTCACTAAATACTAACAAGAATGATCTTCGTTTTAGTTCATCTGCGACGAAAATGTGTGTACATTGTTAGCGATCAAAAGAGAGAGCTAAATGTGTCACAGGAATATGCGCATACTTGTTGAAACTGATTGTAACCGGAGCGGAGAGAACTTTCCGGTAGAACTAATATGTAGATCTTGCAAACATTTGTTCCGCAGCGGGAATCGAACCCGGTACCTCCTGCGTCTCAGCCGGCTGTTCGCCCTGGAGGTCGTCACCTGTTACACCTTACACTCGCACAAAATATCACAAAAACTTTAAGTTTGCTCTTCAATTTCTTCTTTCACGGTTGATGGGCCACGAATCCCTAACAGGGATGAAACAATGTCGATAGTCAATAAAAGGGAATGAGATTAATGAAATACTCTTTATTGCACACCAAACAAAAATACAGTAACTAAGGAAATCTATATATACTTACCTATACATAAAACAAAGTCGGGGTAGTTACACCATTTATAACTCAAGAATGGCTGGGCTGATTTTCATCATCTTTGATTTGTTGGATTTGTCTCCGCCCCGAATAGCAGACTAATTAAATATCGGAAAAATTGACGCAAAAAGAAAATTGAAATGAAGAAAATTCATTTTCTCATACGTAGGATACAGCTAATGATGGCCGATTGACAAGTCTACCGGCGACGCACATTGGCAGTCCGCGTCTTATACATGTCAAGGCGGTACGAAATTCACCGGGTCAACTAGTAACATAAAAAGGAAACTCCTTCCCAAAATCTCATGGATATAGAGATTTTTAAGTGGTACTTAGGGAAATGTTATAATAACTAGTGAGGTGATAGAATACAACAGGTGAAGTTCTCACGTCAGATTCAGCAGGTAACTACACTTACCCTGGCTGGGCCTCCCCCATGGGATGCAGCAGCAGCGTCATCTCGGATAGCTTTTCGAACGCTTTCGCGGCTTCTTGAAATATCTCACCCACCTAAAAAAGGTTCAGAGTTACAATCGACACATCCACAAAACCTATGCAAACACAAGCGAGGGCTTCGTTTTGTTTACCTTTTGCGCGGGATTATTCATTTTCGATAATACTTGATGAACGTCTTCTAAATGTGATTTGGTAGGAAATTCAATAATCGAATAGAAGGAGTTTCTTGATTTCTTCCCTTACTTTTACGAGGCGAGAAGAAAATCGGTGTCGACAAATTCGGTAAGCGCCACATAACAAACCAACCCAACTAAAATCACAACTTTTTTGTGACCGACCACAGAATAACAATATCCAAACTTTGTGACGGACGGACGTCTGTCTCTCTCTGCCTGTCTACCACAGACAGACATAACACAAAATATAACTTAGTTATCGGAGTCTGTACTCTGTCTGCCTTCTTTCTGCCACAGAAAACTTTATTAAAAATACTCACAGGCACAGAGCACAAATATAGACTGTGGAAGCTATGACGTCACAAAATGGCGGATTTTGACATTTGGGTAAAAACAAACGCAAGAACGTATTGCAATTTGAGTTAATTTACACCTTGAATACATTATCTAGTGTTTATAAGGTATATAATGCCGTATTGTTTTGCTCCCGGTTGCAACCATGTCTCTAGAAGAGAAACCTGCAGGTTTTTTAGATTTCCTGCTAGTGAAAAAGTCTTTAAAAAATGGAAAACACTCTGCCGGTACGTTACTGCTGATTAATTCCTATTATTCTAGTCTGAGGACTCATTGTGTTGACTTGTATTGCTGACTTACTAATTTTTTCAATTTCAGTCGTAAGGATAGAGATCCTACTCGTGAAGACCGCCTTTGTAGTTGTCATTTTGCTGATGAAAATGATGTTGTTCCATCAATTTTTGCACACAATAGTAACAAGAGGTTCGACGTTTTGTATCCTGAGAAGCCGAAAAGGTACACATACTAACATATTATACTTTACGAAGTCCCTATTTTTATTTGGCTCACCATGGTTAAGCGCGGCCCTCTTTAAGTTTCATTTTGATTCTGATTCAGTTAGAATGCAAACATGAACTGTTATGACATGAAAAAAATATGGTAGGTACCCTACCTTGTACCCCTACTGAATTCATACCACAATGTTTATTCCAGTTCTAGAACAAAGAAACAGTTATCTACAGAAGAAGATGTTACAGTTGAACGGGAAACTGCAGTCCAAGATGTTTCAACCAACCAGCCCACAGTATGCCAAGCAAATGGAAACAGTGATGTTTTGAAATGCTGAGAATTATTTCTTACAACAAGAGAACCAGAAATTAAAACAATGTCTTGCTAAAGGAGAATATAGACTGTCATTTGAGAATATTCAGGCAGATGACTTGCTAGTGTTTCAATATACGGGATTGCCAACAGCTGCCCATTTTCAAGTTTTAGTGGAACTGATAAGCAGATTTGAAATAAATTATTTCATGGGTTGAAAAGTGGAATTAATTAATGTTAGTGATCAATTATTATGCACATTAATGAAGCTTAGGCTCAATTTGCAATACTTTGATTTGAGATACCGATTCAAGATCAGTTCCACCACTGTTCAAAATATATTTATAACATTTCTAAATATTTTGCATGATATATTATTCAAAGGAATGATGGATGTAATTCCCAGCAGAGAAAAAAATACTTTCTTTATACCAACATGTTTTGCACCATTCCCAAACATTAAAATTGTACTTGATTGCACAGAAATCGAGATAGCCATTCCGGCTTCAATGAAGGAACAAAAAGCAGTTTTCTCACACTGCAAACAGAGGCACACATTTAAAGTTTTAATAGGAATAGCTCCTAATGCAACTATTACTTATGTCAGTGATCTTTTCCCTGGATCTTCATCCGACAAGGCCATCACCAAAGACTGTGGAATCTTGCCGCACATGATGGCAGGTGATCTAATCTTATGTGACAAAGGATTTCTTATCTCAGACCTTTGTGCACCACTTGGTGTAAATGTTAATATACCACCATTTTTGACCACCACACAATTTTCAAAAGAGCAAGTATTGGCAACTCGCCAAATCGCAAGGGCTAGAATTCATGTAGAAAGGGCAATATCAAGATTAAAATCATTTAGAATTCTGGATTTTTTGCAACCCAATATGAGAATGAATGCTTGTAAAATTGTGCAGACATGTGCAGCTCTAGTGAACATGCAATACTCATTATTAAAAGAAAATGAACAGTGTCTCTCTAACGAAGATCCTGATAAATTAAGTACATGAGTACAAAATGAGGATGTAAGAAAACTACTATGTACATTTTAATTATTTAATCTTATTACACTATGAAATAAAGGTTATAAAAATGAAGGACAGTTGTTTTTCTACATTTACAAACACTTAGCACATAATCACATAAGTTACAGAGAAACATAGTTGTTTAACATAGGGTTACATATGGAGGAAATCCAAAACAATACGAAAATGTTTCTTGATCTCCATGGAAAATAAAAAACAAATCATGCATACCATTTAATGTGTGTCATGTAGACATTAGGCAAAAATAAGCTAAACTTAGGATATCATGCGATCAATGAATTGTTCTTGATAAAATTTCAATAAGTTTTGCATATTAATTAGTTCCCAATTCGGGTCTTTTTCTACTGGCAAAATGATGGTTTCCTTTGTGGTCCAAACTATAAAATAACATATTGATCTGTCTAAAAGTGACAGTTGACCCTGTATTTGGTGGTAGTATGCATGATTTGTTTTCAATGTTTCATCAGTATCAAAACAGTATTTCCTATCATTTTGGATTTCTTCTGCAGTGCTCATTCTGTGTTTAAATGGACATTTCACTTCCACTATGGCATCATCTCCAACAATTCCGTCAGGTGATGCTCCTAAAGCACCTGAGTTGTGAAGCCAAAACCCAGTCGGAGAGACTTTCTTCTGTGTTGCTTCCTCGAAGAGTTTTAAAGCCACCTCTTCATGAGTTATTCCCCACTGGATACTTTTAACACCATCCAGATTTTTTTTTCCAAGAAGAGTAGAAAATAATGATGGAGGAAATCTGAAATAAACAGAATAAAGTATTGGTAGTGTTCCTTGCGACTCAGCATAACAAATGCAAAACTTGTGCAAATATGTACCTGTTACGCTGCACAGCAGCAATCACAATCCCAATATTGCTTGCAGTAATGCAGCCTAGCCTCATTTCATGCCACAGAGGATTACATCTTTGCCCAATAGTGGCATGTGCAATGGCCAAAATCTCTTTGTGGGAAACCTTTATATTGTGCAGTATGTCGTTTTTACAGCTGTAAGTAGTTAGAACTTGCTGAATAGTTTTCCAATCAGCCTCTTTATGAGTAGGTTCTTCTTGAAGAAGCCAATAAAAATCCTGAAAACCTAAATAAAATCAAGAATAGATTGTTTCATAGCGACTAAACATTCAGTAAAATAAATAGCATAATGTTTGTATAGGTACCTGTTTAAAGATTTTAGTTTGCTTAGAAAAAACTCTTTTTCTTCCTCATTCACCGGTCTGTTGGTTGCTTTATACTCTCTAGCGGGGTACATGTCATTTACAGGTTCCTGCATTTCATTAGTTGCAGTTGGAGCCTTCCAGGAACAAACATTGTCGGTTTTGCTGATATTTTTGTTAGCATAAATCAGCAGGGCAGCTACGTGGTGACACTGGTACAACCCCCGGGGACAGTCACAACTTATGAGGTTTATGTCACCATGACTTCCAAACGTAACCTACAAAATTAAACAAAATATAGTACTTACTGATATCGCTAGTCAATTTCATTATACAATTAAAAATATTACGGCAGTATTACCTCTGTTGAGTACTTCTTGTTTTTCATTGATGCAAATATATTCTGTCCTCTCAGAATCTCCAAAGAACCATCATACATAACACTCGAAACATGACCACTATCGTAACTCTTTTCACCTTTCTTGAATACAGAAATTTCGTCCTTAAATTGCTCTATGATTGTACCCAAACTTACAACCGCAGACATTATTATTTATTATGAAAAAGCTAAAATAACAAAAATCCCTCGTCGAAACCTGTTTGTTTTTACCCAAACGTCAAAATCCGCCATCTTGTTACGTCACACTTCCACAGTCTATTTCACCACCTCCAAGTTACTTCAATGGACGGATAAAAATCATTCGCTCTGTTGTTTTCATGTGAAAACAAAAGACGTGCCTACATATTTTTGAACTTCTTCAGGCGCGTTGAGCATTTTTTTAAATGGGAAAAAACCATCGCGACACTGTTACCGACACCTGTCACTGACTACTGACACTGACTGTTGACATCTGTCACTGACACTGACACTTCTGTATTTAGGCATCTAGTGTAGTTTGCATAAAATAATTTTTTCACTTCTGTCAGTACTCCCGGGGCCTTTCTACTAAACCAATTGCTTCACTCTGACAATGTTATCATCGCAAAATTGCCATTTTTTACCTTTTGGTATTCTCTTAGCACAATATTTTTCTAATAACCGCCGTTGAACACGTTGAACCACTGAAAATTTGGCAAAATTTTCATGTTTCATGTTGGAACGACAGGAACAACAAGGCTAGTTGTAACTATTTTTTTTTTATAATCGAGATGGAAAAGCCCCCATTCTATCCGACCGACTATATTCCGGTCACTGCTGGTCGCTCATTCATTCACAACTCCATTCATTCAATTAACCATGGTGGCGATGATCGTCTGAGCTTTGTGTTGTTATGTTCGTAAATATTATTTTAGCGAAAACAACATTTTTTTGTTTGTCCCTGTCGTAAATACAAATAACTATCAGTCAATCTAACTGAGTGAATCAAATTAGAGTTTGTGAGTTTGCCTTGATGTGCTCTGCAGAGCGACGCCACGCCTGTTTATGTAAAGCGAAATGTTTCGTCAACTTCAAAACTATTTTATTTTTTTGATAGCGTCATAGTTATGTGAAGAAAATGCTAATTATAATGTTCTAAACGAACTTGAGTGTTCTAGGTCTTCTTTCAGCTTTAAGTTCCAACATGGAACTAATTCTAATTTTATCCTTATTTTCCTGTGGGCTGGCTTATGACAAAGGTATGTAGTCTTTTAGCCCTAGATATTTGTTTTCTTTTACCTTACTGCCAAATTACACAAAACCGTTACTAATGTAAGTTGCAGAAATCAAATACAAACTAGAAATTTACCTTCATAATGTCTTTCAAGTGAGTGAGGGATCTTCAAATTCTATGATGTCCATAAACCTGTGCAGTCTATTATTATTTCACCAAGAACCTGTGCGAGGTAGCTCAAAATTTTGCAAGTAGCACAAAATTAAACAAAGTGTATAGTACCCATGCTAATTGTGCTAATGTGAAATCTGATTACTTTAGGAACATTTAGTTACATTTTTTTCTACTTGTCTCAAAGAAAAAACAAAATGATAAAACAAAAGGCATATGTATAGTAGGTGTAAATAAATCAGGTCTTGGAATAATGCAACAAGGACCTTTAATAATGATATCTGTTTCCTTATAGCATCATTTTATGGAGCCAGCTACATATCTTACCCACTTCAGGAGGCCAAAGGAGTGACTGACATTAGTTTTCGTTTCCGCACGCACCTATCTGATGCCCTATTGCTACTAGCTGCTGGCAAAACCGACTATTGCATGGTGAGTCACCTTATTCTTCACTAGACTCCATAACACCTGCAAACAAGGCTTCAAAATTATAACACAAATCTGTTTATGAATATGTTTTTTATCACAGACAAAACATTTAATATATAAGATTTTTTTCCTTTACAAATTTGTCTAGCTAGGCCCTCTGGTCTCAATCTCACCTGTAACTTGGTTGTATATTACATACTATCGGTTAGGTTTTTGCCATGTTTAATTCTAGATTGTTCAGATCTGCACTGATGCCCTGCATAGGGGTGTGAAACACTATTATATGATAAATATTATTCGAGGTTGACATAAATAAAATGCAGTTTAGTTAAAACTCCAAATCAATATGTATGTTTGTTTGAAGGATAATCTCAGGTTGCCTGGAAGAGATTGCTTTTAGCGATCAGGCCACCCATTGCACCTATGATTCAAAGCTGTATTTTGTTTGCAATAAATTTATTATCTAATCTAATCTCATAACTGATTCTGAAACGATTCAGATTGTTACTTCACCAGTAGAAAGCTACACTGTTCCTGAGTGAACTAAGCAGTATTTATTTTGATAAACAGTATTTGTAAGTAAGAAAACGTTTTTTAATTGAAGAAAAATGCGTTGCTTGGCTGCTTTATCAGCATGCGCTGATTAAACTTGTTACAATATATATAAATAACAACTAAAAATATAAATACTAAAAATATAGAAATATAACTTGTAGTTACAATACATTATTATAAATACGGGATTTAACAAGTACCATCTTATCGGTGCTTCGACCGACAATGTTTCATCACCTTCATCAGTTACAATACGTTAAATTGAAATAAAATACATTTTCTAATTTAGATGGTGTATAATGATGATCATAAATGGTAATTATATTGCTTGGGCTGATTGCAACACTGTCATAACAAAATCTTGGATTCAATCTCTAATGCCTCATGGTTCACAACCAACAAGGAGATTCATGAGTACCTAGAAGTTCCCACAATTGACCAAGAAATGGGATTCATAGGAAAAAGATACCTGGATCGCCTAAAAAGCCATGATAATCCACTGGCAAGAGCGCTGGTGGAAAATCATTTTAACACAAAGCAGCTGAAAAGAGTCTTGAACAACCTTGAACTTGTCTTGAAATAAATAAATATTCATTCAAGTATTCAACCTGCTTGCTGCTTCTGGAGAAGAAAAAAGGACTAATGTGTCTTGATCCTGAATGCCACAAATAAATCAACTCTTCCGTCTATAGTCCTCCAACTGATTGCGGATCACAAAGAGAACAAAAAAAAAACAAAAAAATTACTTGGGCCTAGTTTCACCAATGTTCTTAGGGATTAGTAATTTAGGATAGTCTAATAAGTAGGACCTACCTACTTAGTTACTACAAGTGTTAAATTATGGATTTAAATAACGGTAAGAAGCTGGGTCGGGACAGCTTATAACCTAATCTTAATGGATATTGTTTCAGATTCGCCTGGAGAAGGGTAAACTGAAGTTAAACATAAATCTTGGAGCTGGGGAAAGTGAGTTGTTTTCGCCTCAAGGATCCCTGAACGATTCCCAATGGCACCACATCACTATTATTCGAAGAGAGGCCAATCTTACTATGAAGGTGAGAATGTACCGCGATTCTAGTAATTTTAAATATGAATGAATGAATGAATGAATGAAAATTCTTTATTATACCTTACAAGCTAAACACAACAGATATAAAAATAAAATATAAATCAAATAAATGTAAGTATAATGGGCGGTCTTATCGCTTAACAAAGCGATCTCTTCCAGACAACCTTTGGATGGAGAGGATCATTGCTTAATGGAAGATTGGCTGAGGTGTAAAAAGAATAAACTTAATAATAGCAAAAGAAAAATTACTTAACCTTAAATACATAAATAGTAGGTACATAAATAATTTTAAATAAGTAAGTATCATATATAAAATAAATAAATATGTACATACTTACATACATACATACATATATTAATATATACATATATCAATATGATACTATGTGTACAAACTACGCAAAAAACCGTGCCATCACATAAGCTTTTTAATAAGGTAAATAAAACTTTTGCTTGGGATAGGCTAGAATTTTAATGACCAGTTGACGTGTACTCATGGTTTGTCAATGAAAATAGCCTATTCTCAATCCAGGTCATAATCTATCTATGCAAAAATTTCATTAAAATCGGTTCTGTTATCACGACTTAAAAATGTAACAAACAAGAAAATTTATAAACAAACTCACTTTAAATAAATGTAAATAAACAAGTCGCGGGCCGTCAATGGGTGAGACTAGCGCAAGATCGTGGTGGATGGCACAAACTTGGGGAGGCCTAATACCCAGCAGTGGGTGAAGTCAGTCTGTGGATGATTGAGAACCTTTCTCATCATCCACAGCCACATCCATTGAGATTTCAATGATATGTGCCACGCCTTACAATTTGGTGGGCCATTCACAGAGCAAATGTGTTTTATAATGAGGCTATTCGGCGTCACGGTTCCAATACGCCGCTTCCAATGAAACGTCAAATTACTTGTAGCGATTTGACGATTGGAAGCGGCGCGTCGTAATTACTATTGTAGTTTTAAAAAGATATGATTCAGAATGTATGAATGGTGTCAATATTTGTACAAACAATTGATTTATTACCAAGCCAAGTTAGAGCCGTTTGGAAGTTGACATGATGGGGGGAGGGGAAGGTTATTCACTCACCTCATCGTGTGTGTGACTGTTGAATAGGTCTTCCAAACACAGTCAAAGTTTCCTGAACACTTTTGATACAACAATCCGTACTGACTACTGAACCTTACTCTGTGCATGGTCTGACAAGCGCTTTACCAATTATTGATGCTGAGATTTGAAGTTTTAATGGAACTTCTCACCGGCTACAGATTGGTAACGGTAACGGGTTTACGGGTTAGCTAACTTTTGGTATTTGGGTAAAAAGTAGCAAAAACTAAGCAGCATGGAAAGTATTTGTTCAACGCGGACTAAATCACGGGCTAAGAAGTTTCCACAAAAGATTGACTGCATTGCTCCACTCTATTGATTGCGAATTGACTTAATATTTACAGATCGATGATAGCGCAGTGAAAAAGCGACTGGGCGGAAGGTTCTTCGAGCTGAACATCCACTTCGGGATATTCCTCGGTGGGCAGGGCCACTTTTCTGAGCTGTTCTTGGGCCACATGGAGAACTTCCGAGGCTGCATGGAAGATGTAAGTATTATTGTCGTACAGACAGTTTTTCTAGGGCGCCCTGACAGCACTCTACTCTCACATTTGCTCTTTAAGGAAACCAACCGCCGCTTTCTGACCTATTTTTAATTCGTCACGCTAAATCTCTCCCTATCTTTAAAAACTTGGTCAGACAATACTATCTGTCATCCATCGCTCACTAGGCCACTTAATTTTTACATTTTTATAATATGTAGGTATGACAATATATATTTTATGTATTATAATATTAATATTTATGTAATTTTATGATTATATTATACATTATAATTATGCATTTTATTTCATATTATCTATATTTTTTATAAATATACGTGTACTAATAATATCGGTTTTACGCCGCCGTCCTTATTTTGTTCACATAGATCCTGTCCATCCAAAGGTTGCCTAGAAGAGATCGCTTTTAGCGATAAGGCCGCCCATTGTACCTATTATTTAAGAGTGTATTTTCTTATAAATATTTGTATTTAAATGGTGTGCAATAAAGGAATTATCTATCTATCTATCTATTTCAATCCGGTATTTTAGAGAGCTGTTTTAGCAGAAATGGGTGCAGTTATTTTCAGGACCATCCACTCGCAACATTTTTTTTATGCGTCCTGGAGTTGGAACTACTTATGACCCATCTGATGTTAGGCATAGAAAATGTTATCATCATTATATCAGCCAAAGGACTTCCACTGCTGAACATAGGCCTCTCCCATAAATCGTTTTGACTGTACTAATCTAGTGGTTCGCCCCGAACTGAGATCTCTCGAGTATCCCATAAAAACATAAATATATTATAATTCATAATCTTTGACTATCAAAATAGTGCCACGAAATAAACAACCACCTTACTTGACCTACAGTTTCATTCAAATTACAGGTAATGGGAGTTCATGTTAATTGGTTACTCTTTTATGCGGTACATAATTCAGTTATTCTGGATTTCAGACTTTTGCCTATATTTATGTCACTTAAGCTACACGAATACCAAATTTTAGCATTGTGTGGTCACTGGTGTACCCTGTGAATTTTGTCAAAGTTTTGTTTTTAATATAGCTAATAACTCAAAAACTACAAAGATTAAACTAAAAATAAAAAGAGGGTTGAAATGTACTAATGAAGACCTTTCATTTGACGCACCATTCGACCTAATAGTGACATTTTAATTTTTTTTTATCCTTGAACACCAATATCTCAACAACCCCCCCACATTTTTAGCTCATTTAGTCACACCAAAATTGTGCCATCACTATCTACCTATGCATCAAATTTCACGATGATCGGATCAACGCTTCGAAAGTCATCCTCGGACAAACAAACATACATATATACAACGCCGATTTGCCCAAGTTGATTGGAAGATCTCGCTTCGCTCGATCAAATATTAAGTTAAATCCTGCTCCAAACATTATAGGCGGCGTAAATTCACCTGTAGCTGCCATTTTACCACCGGGCGTTATATAAATTACTAGCTGCCGCTCGTGGATTTGCACATGTGCCAATAATGTCCAAATTTCACCGAAAGCGGTCCAGCTTGCTTCAATTAAAGTTGCAACGTCTACTTAGTGCCTACTATTCTGTACCTCACGGACCTACTTATCTGGAATGTAACATGGTGGGTGATATAATATTAATAAAGAATTGTATTGTACCAAGCACAGATTAAAGAATACACGGCCTTAGGGCCTATGCACATGTTTTTTGGGCCGACGATTTTTTACGACGAAAACGCGTGTTTTCTGCATGTTTTAAATACGCCGAGTGTATATACCCTGAGCTCGAGCGGTAGAAGAGTGCTATAAGAGTGTGGTTGCTACATTTGCAGGTTTACTACAACGGAGTGAAGATAATAGAGAGGGCGAGAAGTCGCAGCGGGTCGGTGCGAGTCGAGGGAGTCACGTGGAACTGTGCGCCGGAGTTCGACGCCGATCTCAACTCGGACATCAGCTTCATCGACGAAGGCGCCTATCTTATACTGCCAAAGATCAACTCGAGGGCCGGAGGAAGGTAAACCGATTATATTGTAGCCTTTTGCTCTTGTTACATCTATTGACAGCCTCTGTGGTGCAGTGTGCGAATAGTCGGCTGAGACGTAGGAGGGTTCGATTCCCGCTGCGAGATAAATGTTGATTGATTGATTGAAAATTCTTTATTTCACAAAAAATAATATACCTGTACTTGCACATTTCGAAAAACCTCAATGTAGGAAACATGCCACATCTCGTGTATATTTGCATCGTCTACAGACGTATTTACATCGTATATTGTTTCCGGGTTTGGATTTTTTTCTATATATTACTAGGTGACTCGCCCGCGGCTTCGTACGCTTGAAATTTCCCGTTTCCGTGGTAACTTCGTCATAAAAACCATATAAAACACTCTTGTCAAGGTGACGCAACACTTCATGTAAATGACTTCATGTCAATGAACGGCGGTTAAATTATATGGATATTGTTCATACAAAAATCGCAATTAAAAAATGGGGGGTTGGGGTAGGATTGTGAAAAATACTTTACGACCCATTTTCTCATACCTACCAAATATACAAAAAAAAAACTCATTAAAATCGGTCCACCCGTTTCGGAGGAGTGCGACACAGTGACACGAGATTTTTATATATTAGAAGAAAGATAAGTATATATTTGCAAAAAAATGTATGTAAGTATTCTATCAGTTATCTGGTTCCCATAGTACAAGCTTTGCTCAGTTTGGGGCAAGATAGCGCTGTGTAAAATGCCCAACATTATGTATTAATTCCTGCATGAGATATTATGTTTGCATTTATATGTTTACAGTGGTTGTTTTATGTTTGTTACCTTAGAACTCCGTCATTTATGAACAGATTTGGAAAATAAATTTAATTGAAAGGATATACTTTCCCTTATTTGGATTGGTCCCATTGAAATTTCATCTAAATCGGTTCAGTAGTTTGTTTTTTTCAGTTATCTGAATTCGCTAATATTTTCCTAATAAGTTTTTAAATATACTATTTGGTGATGGAACTAGAATTTGGCCCATCTGATGTTAAGTGGTAATCATCCCCTATAGCAAAGTATTGCCTCGTAGATCACGCACTTTAGAAACGTGACCAAGATGCACTGCCCTACCTCCATCAATTTGAGGCATACAGTAAAGCCTCATGTGCCTGTAATTCCACCGGAAACCATACCCTTAATACCGAAACACAGCAATACTGCTTGGTGGCAAAAATAGGTATGATGATAGTACTTCCCTAAGGAAGTAAAGGAAGTAGAATTCCTTGTAAAAGGGCTCGCCCTACTCTTGAATACATGCCACATTTCAGCGTTATGGCACTAATTGTTTACGAGTAAAATGTTTGTAAAGGGTCCGATGGACATACGGTCAGACGGGCATGGTGAAACTATAAGGGTTCTGAATTACGAGTTCGACTAAGGAACCTAAAAACTGATTCAGTCGAATATATCAAGCGGCGCAAATATGGAAGTCTCGACAGAGCTTACGTATTTGAGCCATTTGGGGTCTATACCCTGGGCCCACGGGGTACCGGGCCCCATCGCGTTTTAAAATTCTTAATAATTTTTAAACTACTCTTAAAGTTACTTGTAATCAGCTCCAAAAGTAACTAATAATATTTCCCAGATGGCAAATAGAATTCAAAACGATCGCTGTAAACGCGATGATACTGTACAACGCGGGTGCGGGTGGCGGCCGCTCCGACTTCCTCAGCGTCGAGATCCTGGACGGAGCCGTGCGCGTGAAGATGTCGCGCGGACAGATTGCGCACCCGGCGCGCATCAGCGACGGACAGTGGCACAAACTGTACCTGCTGTTCAACCCGCAGCTTATCGAGGTGGGCTTCATTCATTAACACTAAGGGCGACTTGCGCAATGTTTTTTGAAATGAATACGTTTTTAAAATTGCTTTCATAGTGGGAGGCAATTCAAAACACGAATAATAACTAAATCGGGGGATACAGTTTGGTGTTGCAGCTACATATCTATCATCTCTATCAAAAATGTAATTACACCACTGGATAGCTAAAGGATTATAATTCGTTACGCTAAGTGAGGTCTGTGACGATCCGTGCATGGTGGAGGAGGAAGCGCCACCATTTTGAGGTCATTTTGCTGCGTTTCGAGATTTTCATTTAGTATGACCCGAAGGATTTATTAGTGTTCAAGCATGATTATAACATACATAAAATAGCGTATTTTATGTTTTGTATGGAAAATATTACTCTAGACTCGAAGATTCCGTTTTCATTTAATGTCGTACATAACAAAACACTAAGTGTATATGACAGTGTTATGTCACTCATGAAGCTTATTCTTCATCGATTTCCCTAATTCTCAAAAATAGCAGTTTTGTTAAACGATGATCTCTATTGATAGATATAAAATATTAATTTACTAAGAGTTTGCAGTCAACTCTTACCCGTGTTCAGTACCAATAAATTTTGTTTATGTGTGTTAAAATGAGTAATTGTATAATTTTTAATATTCAGAATTAGAATGCTAATGGAAATGTGCATAGTTTTGCTAATCATGCTTAAGATTTCACTTGTTTGCGTATCTACTATGCGATTGCGAACTTGACGACCTCTATGGCGCAGTGGGCAAATAGCCGGCTCAGACGCAGAAGGTAGCGAGTTCGATCCCCACTGCGGGACAAATGTTTGCATGGTCTACAGATATTTGTTCTGGGTTTAGTTATTTTTCTATTATGTTTTTAGAAAATCTAAATAATATAAGTATTCTATCAGTTTTCTGGTTGCCATAGTACAAGCCTTGCTCAGTTTGCGGCTAGATAGCGCTGTGTGAGATATCTATTTATTTATTTATTGCTTCTTATTTAACCAAATATTCAATAGCAGACTAATAATGCAATTTCAAGACGACTTTCTTCAAATGCTTTGATAAATGGTTGAGCGCCAGGACGACCTTTGTAAAGCAAGCTCCTCCCAAGGTGCAGGGTCAATAGCACAGGCATTCAAATATCTCTTGAACATATCCTTATAGCGCATATGCTGACCACCGTGCTTCCTCGACGTAAAGCGTCAGACACGTAAAGAGACCTAAGCCCTCGTATACATACACATATAACGCAGCAGGTCAACTCTGTTGCAGTACTTGTGACAGGATATTTAAAACAAAGTTCGGATTAGCGAGCCATATTAAGGCTCACGCTAGAATGTAAATAGTAATAATAATTTAGGTTAATCAAATTACTTAGTTTAGATTTTATTTTGGTTTAATTTAATTGATCGAGCGAAACGAGATCTCCAAATCAACTTGGGCAAATCGGCGTTGTATGTATGTATGTTGTGTTGTGTGTATGTTTGTTTGTCCGAGGATAACTTTCGAGGCGTTGATCCGATCATCGTGAAATTTGATACATAGGTAGGTAGTAACGAAAAACTGAACTTTGTCCAAATTTACAGGGTAAACCATTGCCCCTACAGTGCTGTAATTTGGTATGCGTGTAGCTTAAGTGACACAAATATAGGCAATAGTCTGAAATCCAGAATAACTGCAATTTGTACCCCAAAAAAAAGCACCACATAACATGAACTCCCGTTACCTGTAATTTGAATGAGACGGTCAAGTTCTTTGGTTATTTATTTCGTGGCACTATTTTGATAGTCAAAGATTACGAATAATATTTTTTTGTTTTTTTATGACTCGCGAGATCTCAGTTCGGGGCGAACCACTAGTTTAGTTTAATTTTATTACATATTAATTAAAAAAAAAACATTTATAGTTAGGGTCGCCGTCTCGAAACCGATGAGGAGGACTATATACGAGGCATGCCTTTTAAGTTTTGTCGTTTGAAGAAAAAAACACAACTAGAACCTTATAGTACTTTTTATTGTTTTTCAAAGTATTCACCGCGTAGCTTAATACACTTTTCCATTCGCTCAAACCAGTTATTATAACATTTATTCCACTCTAAAGTGGGGGTGTTCAAAATGGCTGACTTGAAAGCGTCGACTGCTTCTTCACCGGACTGGAACCTTTGACCACGAAGACTTTTCTTAATTTTAGGAAATGTAAAGAAATCGTTAGGGCTTAGGTCAGGACTGTATGGAGGATGGTCAAGAATTTCTACTTTTTCCTGCTTCAAATACTCAATCGTTTGACGAGCGCTGTGTGAGCTTGCGTTGTCGTGGTGCAGGATGATGCGTCGCTTTGAGTTAGATTTTCGAAGTTCGGCGATGACTTGTGGTAAACAAACTGTAGTATACCACTCTGCGTTAACCGTTCTACGATCTTCAAGTGCAATAGTCGCAACATAGCCGGTTTTTCCAACGAACGTGGCCACCATCTTCTTTGAAGTGCTTCGAGAACGAACAACTTTAGTCGGCTTTGGCTCGTCTTGAAAGACCCAGATTGTAGATTGTTGTTTGGTATCAGGATCGTAGGCATAGATCCAAGATTCGTCACCACTTATGATGTCGTAGACGTGATTTGACTCCCCTCGGTTGAACCTTTGCAGAGTTTTCTTACACCATCTGACGCGGGCCGCCTTGTGATCGTCGGAAAGCAGATGCGGTATCGAACGGCAAACTAGCTTTCTCACACCAAGCGCTTCATGCAAGATCTTCTGAATGGTTGTCCCTGAGATGCCTAATAGAGCCTCTATCTCTCGATACGTCACATGACGATCTTCGAGAATTAGTTGTCTCACAGCAATGATGTTATCTTCAGTGAAGGCGGATTTTGGGCGTCCTTCGCGAAATCTGTCACTAACACTAGTATGTCCACGCTGGAATTCTAAATACCAGCGTTCGACAGTCCGCAGACATGGGGCTACATCACTGAACACAGATGTTAGCTCTTCTAAACACTGAAGCCGTGTCAGGCCTCTTCTAAAGTTGTAGAAAATTATTGCACGAACATTTTCCTTAGAAAGATTCATTTTCGTACGTGACCTGACAGATTCAAATCGAAACTGTGACTAAACAATAGCATTAATCCTAATACTTTCAACTGTTTTGAGATTCAAAATGTAAACACATTCGAATATAGAACAGTTCCAAATTCAAAATTGCCGGAAAATATGGAAACGACAGAACTTAAAAGGCATGCCTCGTATATATATTAATAATGCAATGTTATCTCAACCAAAGGTCGTGAAGAAACTAGAGTAATGTACATGAATAACTTATATTAATTAGTCCCTGTCGGGTGTTTGTGTTAATTTATTATTGAATTTTTTGTTAATCCTGTTCATGCCCTTAGTATGCGAACGGTTGGGTAATATTGTGTTTGTTTTTGGTATGTGTGTGAATGTTTAAATGCACGTTGCGCTCGCGAGCCAAAGCACCTACTTGTTAAGCGGACGGTTGTCTTCTGCGGCAATCGATGCGTTAGCGCAATGCGATTAACGCGCACTATTTTATTGCATATAAAACAATGACTGCGTTTACGTTGAACGCAGCGCCAATAGCACATAGAAAAAATAAGTTATCTTCATCATGATGTATGAAGCATCCTTGTTTAACCGTTTCCGTTCAACGTATACGGTGGGTAACACAAAACACCCCAATGCGGGACGTCAGAGCATTCTCTCTAGATTAGTCATAAGATTAGTACTATTTTTAAGTAATTAAATTCTAATTTGGTTATATACCCGGCAAGCGAAGATATAAGCAGAAGCTAGGCATAGCACTTTTAGTTTAAAGAGTACTGCGATTTTTATACAATAACATCTTTATAAGTCTGCGAACTAAAGTACAGTAGGCAAAAATAGAAGAAAGCCAACCTGATAAAGATTGCTTCGTTGGCCGCAGACAGCACAAGATTTGTCGCTCCGGAAATCGATGGGGGAAGCCTATAAATAAAAATAAAAATTGTTTATTTCAAGCCATTGACTCATAAATAAAATTAAAATTAAATTAATAAAATCAAATTAAACAAAATCAAATCAAAGTAAATTAAATCAAATCAAATTAAAAAAAACTATGCTCATCAGTGGAACATGTTGTAGCTGATATGATAATGATGAATCAGAAACATCCAAGAAACGATATAGAGCTAAAACGTAAAAAGAAAAATTGAACACAGGGACTGCAAATAGTGACGTCATTGTTGCTACATGGAATTAAGCTTTTTTCTCAGTTGATGGACATTTAAAATAGCTAGCGTTATTTTAAAATAAACACCAATCACAGATAATAAAGTAGCTTCTCCGCTGGCTTCGGCTCGTATACTAAGAAAACATTTAGCGAGTTTAACAATTAATGGTAAGAAAACACAAGAAACTTTTTAATTGTTTAAGTTTTAAAATTAATCTGCAACTTTCAATTATAGTTAATATATCCAGCCGTGTCGGAGGCTTTGGGTGGCCTATACACTAGCATTAGCTCATGCGAAAGTATTTTAAGCGCGAAAGTAAATTACTGTAAATAAGAAATGATGCAAACGCTTCTCGCTATGAAAATTACGTTTGTTGCACCAACTCTGTAGACACGTGGACGAATATATGACATAAGAGTACCTACTATTTAAAAAGTGGTTCTACTTTTTGTGATAATATTCGTCCATAACCGTCACATTACCGTACGCTGTTAATAACTTTACTGATGCTTTATTTAAGCAGTGTCTTAATAAATAATGGCTAGAATTTTCTTCAACTCATGTTTCCTTCAGCTTTATCAGTTTCTCATCAAATAACTCATTTTTATCACATCCTTATAGAAAAGTACTTAAAGTCGCAGTGAAGTACATCATCCACTCGATGAATCGATGACTTTGTATTGGTCGCAATAAAGCGGCTTGAGACCGTTCGCTTTCATTTTATGAAGTTAGTTCATTCTATAGAGGGCCTATATCCAGCTGTGATGATGTTAAATAGTCCTTGGTACTCTGGTTCCAGGCTAAAAAATGGATGTGTGGTGCTCAGAGCTACTCCTCCGCCTTGCAGTAATGCCTTATCTAATTTTAATTAAACCGCGTTGATTTAAATCTTTAGTCATAAAGCATCAGATTTTTTTGAAGCAACATAGATTACCAATTTCGACCACAAAATGTTAAACACCTGTTGAACATGTGATGAAATTCTTACCAATAATTCCTAAGGAATTTTTAAACAATTAGTGTTCAACGGGTGTTTACTTTAATCATAAATTTATTACATTACATTTTCCAGACAATTAAGAACCTTGTTTATTTATTTCAGCTATCTGTGGACAACATAGCGATGAGTACACGTATCGAAAGTGGGGGAACGAGATACCTCGATCTATCCGACTCTTTCTATCTTGGCGGAATCGAGAATGAGAAACGACAGAGAGCTTTTGCAAAGGGGATTAAAGCGGCTGACTCTAGCATTATGGTAATTTATACATATATATATATATATATATATAATAAAACTTTTGAGGTAAATTTCTCATAAAGACTTATGTTGTCCTTCCATCCTACTTGTGACTTATATTATGTTATGTTATATGTTTATCCTTCAATATTTGAATTCCATATATTTTAATCATATTTCGACTTTTTTCATAATGTAACTCCAAAATATAATAAACTCCAAAATAATAACATATAATAACTCCAAAATTAAACGACGATTACAGGGCTGCATTAAACCCATAGAGGTGGACGAAAAGATATACGGCCTTCCTAGCGCAGTGGTCACGTACGGCGTGAGCCCGAAGTGTGTGTGGCGCTACCCGTGTGTGGAGGGTGCGGGGGGGCAGGCCAGCTCGCCCTGCGTGTCGCACGCCGCGTGCCAACAGCGCGGGCTCGATCACTTCACGTGCAGCTGCGAACAGGATCTCTGCATCAATCCGGACTATGCGGACAATTACAAGGTACACTGCTCACCGCTTCTACCGCTTCGCAACGAGCCCCGCGTAGTACCACTTTGACTGCAGTACCACGAGTGCTGCACGAGTTTATAGGCGGCGGTGACCACTTAACATCAGGAGCCCCGTCAGCTTGTGTGACTATAAGTTTAATATAAAAAAAAAGTACGCTCATTTTCACGTACTCTGCTTTGTATGGAAAGATGCCGACTAGAGCCGACCCTTGTCGACCGGAGTTTTCGGGTCTATCCTATCGTAATACCAGAGTTTATTTAGTCTTGGA
The DNA here is from genome assembly GCA_963924445.1 of Philereme transversata. Classification (NCBI taxonomy): domain Eukaryota; kingdom Metazoa; phylum Arthropoda; class Insecta; order Lepidoptera; family Geometridae; genus Philereme; species Philereme transversata. The sequence goes on along the minus strand of OZ004348.1, from coordinate 21,918,919 downwards.
TCTAAAAAGGATTTTTATAGGTGACCGTGCGTCATCATTGATCAATCATCAACTACGAACACTACTAACTAATCAGTACAGTTTGGATGTTTGTTTATTACTCAACTGCATCGTAGTAGTTTTAACTGTTTTCATTAAAATTTTAAGTACAAAATGATGACCTGGATTGAAACAAGCTACTTTTTATTGACAGACCACGCGTGCGAAGCCACAGGCGAAAGTTTGTAAAAAATAAGTCCTCGTTCTCTAACATTCCTGTGTCAATGAATATATATTTAATAACAGAAAGAATATACCTACGAGTGTTATCATATTAAACAGTTTAGCCATTTACGGCCGAAAATTATATTCTATCTACCACTTCTTTTGCCCTACCGGTGGGTGATAAGTGCGAATTTTTTCGCATGGCAAAATATATGATATTTTGATTTGCTTGCCGCTAGTAAGCAGAGATACTTAAATAGAATATAGAGTTCGTTTCTATCTACGCTATAGATAGATATAGGCCGTTAAAGACCGTTGCAAACGATCTATGGATTTCTAGCTGCTTCGATTATTCGTTAACACAGATAAACATCAGCAATCGAATCGCACGATATAGCAAAATTTTCTGAGTTATCACAAACGGTTCTTTTCAGGTTTATTCAAAATCCAGCGAGCTTGAACTAGTCGGCCTCTATCCTCTAACAGTGCAAGAAGGCGGTGTGTCTGTCATCACCACTCAGAACATAGACGTTGTACTCGACCACCACAAATACGGCGTCCGACCGTCAGGTACACTATCATTGCCCCTACTTACCTCCGCGTGATACCTAACATGACTAGAACTGCCCAATTACCTACGTATCTTACCCACCAACATATAATTATGTACACAATCATCTTCATCACAGCCACAGGACATCCACATAAACATAGTCCTCCCCATAGATTTCCAAAGCGACCGATCTTGTGCTGCCTCCACCCAACGGCTCCCAGCGACCTTTATCAGGTCTTCTTCCCATCTAGTGGGGGACCGTCCTACGCTGCGCTTTACAGTGCGTGGTCTCTTGAGAACTTTTCTGCCCCAACGGCCGTTAGTTGTTGGAGCTATGTGCCCAGCCCACTGGGACTTGCGCTTGCTTAATCCTTGTGTATATACACAATACTTCAGTCAAACTACATGTATATTATATGTTTGTATTTGGCAAAATTAGTATTTGGCGTTGTGATTATTATAAATTTAATATAATTTATATGAATTATCAATTTAAATCAAATCTACGCTAAGCTTTCAGGTACGTGTGGTATGTTTACAAATATTTCACATCGAATTTAGCTCATGTAATGTTAATTTATTTTGTATATTTATATTTTTTGTAACTTGTGTAATTGAATAAATGTATTATGTTTGTTTTAGGCGTGGTGTTCTACGTTAGCCAATCGCCGCAACACGGGAGGATCGCTGTAGATCTGTCTCTGAGGAGCTCACAGTATGGAAACTACGTTGAGGATGGAAAGACTAAGCAATCGTTCACGCTTATGGACCTGTCTAGAGATAAGGTAACAGATAAATTAAACAGATAAGGTTTTTATGCATTAAAACATTTGATTCGACGCATGTTTTCAAAAATAGTACTTCAATCAATTTAATAAAATATACAAAATAAAAAAAATAAAATAAAGAAAGCCGACGTAGTCTTGATAAGATTTAGAAATTTACTAATCGTTTTGAATTTGCTACAATAACGTTGGAAAAGTTTTTGTTCTGTTAAAATCTTATTGATTTTATCTCGAATTCCATAGATGCCTTCCAGAAAGATTGGTGGTATATGGCGTCCTGTATTGTACGAAAATCCTGAATAATACCAGGGGAGACCTTTGCCCAGCTGTAGGATGATACAGGATACTAAAAATAAAAATATTAAAATCTGATACTTCTTTCTTTTATTTATATATTTGTTAATTAGAACGGCGATTGCCAATTACACTAATTAGTTAATTATAATTTCAATTGACATCAATTACATACAATTTACATACAAACAATAAAAACAAAAAAGATACAATTACAAAATAAAAAATTAAAAATAATATGTCAACATAAAATAAAACTTCAAAGTAAAATAATAAAATGTCATTCATCCCTCTCACAATAGAGCAGACAAACCGACATTAAGTCCATCCATTCGTCCGCAAATATGTGTCTGGGCAGTCTTTATATTTTTATTAAGGTAACCGACTAGATTGCCCACTAGATGAAACGACGAACTTATTAAAGATCTGAAAGTATACGCCGGAAGCTTTTGTGTAATTGCAACGGCTGATATGATGAATACAAAAATATCCTATTTATCATAGATTTACATGGGTGTGATATTGAGTACGAAGATCTTGGATCAATTTCTTCGAAGCTTCGATCGACTTGATCCGAGATTCCAGTACGCGCAAGTCTGTGTGTGTACGTTTGTTTTCGCTCGTTGTACTAATCTTAACATATCCAAACTAATAATAAAAATTTGAAAGTAACTCTCTCTCTCTCTCTCGTCTCTCTGCCTGTTTGTTAAGTTGTCACGACTAAACGGCTGGAACGATTTCGATGAAATAGAGTATAGAAATGATTTAAAGAAAATCAAAATCCTTTTATTCATTAAAATCACAAGGATCACTTTGAAACGTCAATTTTACTTTCTGTTGCTTCGAGACCAAGCCAGGAAAGAAAGGCAAGGAACAAGGCTGGTTGCTTTTTTTAATGATCCTTTTAGAATACATAACAATACAGAAAATATATAACGTCTAAATTGTAATATTTTGAACGAGTTGGAGCAATTTCAGTCCCAAGCTTCTCTATAAGAATAAATAATAATAATAAATAGTGCTGGATATTTCACACAGCGCTATCTAGCCCCAAACTAAGCAGAGCTTGTACTATGGGAACCAGATAACTGATAAAATACGTATATACTTTTTTTTTGTAAATCCATACTTATAATATATAGAAAAACAACCAGACCCGGAACAAATATCTGTAGATCATGCAAACATTTGTTCCGCGGCGGGAATCGAACCCACTACCTGCAGCGTCTCAGGCTATTCGCCCACTGCTCCACCGAGGTCGTCAAAATCATCTAAATAATCTGATATTTTGTAGTAGGCTTTTTTATAAAGATTTTATTTAATTGCGTTTTTAAATTTATTATATTATGTCAATTTTTGTACATCACTTGGGAGTTTGTTATGGTCGTATCATTAAAATAGCATTGGGTTGATGTGGTTGCAGGTGCGGTACGTGCACGACGGGTCAGAGCAGCACGCTGACGCGCTGGTGCTCGATATGGAGCTGATCCCAGACGCCAAGTTCACGCTGCCCAGCTACCTGCAGGGCAGGAACACATTCCTGCTGCACGTCAACATCACCCCGGTCAACGACCCGCCCGTTCTCAATCTCACGCCGGGGAAAGTGCTCAGGCTGACGCAGGTACACCGTACCTCCTTTACAAACGATACCTACCTGTTTGGACAGGTAGGTATAACTGTATATAACCCCACTATTCAAACACAGTTCGATAAACATACACAGATTGTTAAACTACTTGCGTTAAAATGCTGTATTTATACTAGCGCCGTTTTATTAAGCCCGATTTGACGTTGTCAAAATACAGAGAGTAGAGATGGGAACTAGAGTAGAAATAAAAAATCGTTTGCTAGAAAAACCTATTCATGAGGCATTTTGATTAAGAGTATGGGTTAGTTATCGTTAAGTTTAACTTAGGTTAAATTAATATCAAACTAGCTTGGCTATACGAGGCATGCCTTTTAAGTTCTGTCGTTTCCATATTTTCCGGCAATTTTGAATTTGGAACTGTTCTATATTCGAATGTGTTTACATTTTGAATCTCAAAACAGTTGAAAGTATTAGGATTAATGCTATTGTTTAGTCACAGTTTCGATTTGAATCTGTCAGGTCACGTACGAAAATGAATCTTTCTAAGGAAAATGTTCGTGCAATAATTTTCTACAACTTTAGAAGAGGCCTGACACGGCTTCAGTGTTTAGAAGAGCTAACATCTGTGTTCAGTGATGTAGCCCCATGTCTGCGGACTGTCGAACGCTGGTATTTAGAATTCCAGCGTGGACATACTAGTGTTACTGACAGATTTCGCGAAGGACGCCCAAAATCCGCCTTCACTGAAGATAACATCATTGCTGTGAGACAACTAATTCTCGAAGATCGTCATGTGACGTATCGAGAGATAGAGGCTCTATTAGGCATCTCAGGGACAACCATTCAGAAGATCTTGCATGAAGCGCTTGGTGTGAGAAAGCTAGTTTGCCGTTGGATACCGCATCTGCTTTCCGACGATCACAAGGCGGCCCGCGTCAGATGGTGTAAGAAAACTCTGCAAAGGTTCAACCGAGGGGAGTCAAATCACGTCTACGACATCATAAGTGGTGACGAATCTTGGATCTATGCCTACGATCCTGATACCAAACAACAATCTACAATCTGGGTCTTTCAAGACGAGCCAAAGCCGACTAAAGTTGTTCGTTCTCGAAGCACTTCAAAGAAGATGGTGGCCACGTTCGTTGGAAAAACCGGCTATGTTGCGACTATTGCACTTGAAGATCGTAGAACGGTTAACGCAGAGTGGTATACTACAGTTTGTTTACCACAAGTCATCGCCGAACTTCGAAAATCTAACTCAAAGCGACGCATCATCCTGCACCACGACAACGCAAGCTCACACAGCGCTCGTCAAACGATTGAGTATTTGAAGCAGGAAAAAGTAGAAATTCTTGACCATCCTCCATACAGTCCTGACCTAAACCCTAACGATTTCTTTACATTTCCTAAAATTAAGAAAAGTCTTCGTGGTCAAAGGTTCCAGTCCGGTGAAGAAGCAGTCGACGCTTTCAAGACAGCCATTTTGAACACCCCACTTTAGAGTGGAATAAATGTTATAATAACTGGTTTGAGCGAATGGAAAAGTGTTTTAAGCTACGTTGTGAATACTTTGAAAAACAATAAAAAGTACTATAAGGTTCTAGATGTGTTTTTTTCTTCAAACGACAAAACTTAAAAGGCATGCCTCGTATATACATAATTTGTATCGTTTTTCATTTAAGAAAATATTGACGATGATGATAAGTAGATTAGATTAGAAAATTCTTTATTGCACTGATAAAATAATGATGAAATTTATACAACATCAACATCTATAATAGATTCTTATATATAAAATATTTAAAAAAATGTTTGTGTAAAAATAAATCTAAAGTTTAGTAAATGTTTAGATTTTTCGTAATAATCGATTATGTTTGGTTCCGAAGTGGTTAAAAACGATGGCAACCATCTTAAGTTTACTAATTGTTTAGATTTTTTGTAATAATCGATTTTGTTTGGTTCCCAAGTGATTCCCAAGTCAAAACGATCGTAACTCTACGGCATTGAACCCAAATATACAACATTGGAATAGCGTCGGATATCATAATAATTTTGGGATTACTTAAAGTTGATTTTTCGACTTCTTGTGTAACGTTCGTTCGAAGTTATCATGGCAAAAACAGTGACAGACGTCTAATCGGACCTACTAAAACGGCGCATGTGGGCAATGTGTTAAGGGAATAGTGCCAACCCTATCTATAGCGGAATAGGTCAAATTACAAATAACCCTGTTTATAAAATATATGTATAGGGAGTCGCGTACCGTTGTATTCTTCAACATACATTATTTTAACATCTTCAAAGTAAAACCGTTTGGAACGAACATTTTCCTTTCAAGACCAATAATTATAGAGAAACTATATTTTTTAATTAGCAATTTGTATATATACCAAAGGTACATTATTAGGTAAGGTAAGTTTAACTTAAATACTATAATGCATTTTATTTGATTTTTATGCATGATCAGTTTGCATACTTTAACAATAATAATTATGTAGTTTCAAAAGCAGATTGTTTTAATTCCTAAATATTAATTTAGTATCTTAGAGTAGATTTGAATCACAATAAATTATCGTTAACACGTCACATTCTATTAAAAGCACACGTTTTACTTTTGTAATTTACTTTTAAAAGTTTTGTTTCAGCGCTTTGATTAATGAATATGATTTGCTTGTCTGTAGTCGCATGTTTGTCACGAGGTCGCAGCAAACACCCGCCTAACCCGTAGATAATCGCGTAAGTATGCCTTTTTAGATATAATATATAACACATAATTTAATTTGAACAATGGTTTTGATGATGATGAGGCCGTATATCGCCGGCAAAAACGCGGCTCATTTTGGCTTCGAAGTAGTCCAAAGTCTAGACTAGGAACTTACATATCTATAGAGAAAATATTGCAGCTGCTCGAAAAAGACATAGTGCTTCATTCGAACCAATAATGGCATAAATAATATATTTTTCATCGTTCATGCTCTGAAAGTTGTTAATTGTAAACTCGATATCGGCTCCCAAATGCAAATTTGAAAACAGAATGAGACTCATTGCATTCGTAATATGCTAACATTAAAAACAATCTCCGTGACAAAACTAGTTTTGACTGATGTCGTCATTCAAAACTTACTCAGACGGAATCCCATTTGAGGAAGGTTCGGACGAAAAAGTTAAGAAATTCCCTTAATCATTTAAGGTCATTACATCGCCCGGCACCTTACCCGCACCGCCTCGCCGCTCGGCGTTCACTCATTGACAGCGGGTGGGTCACGGGTGGACGCCTCGTTATTACCAGTGAACGTCGCGTGGTCAAACAGTGGACCTCGCGCGGTCAACGGGTGTACACCGACACGTTAGAAAGAAAGGCTGGAAATGACTAGGCGGGAAGCATCACCGCCGCATTGTGCTCGCGTGAATCACTCGCGGGCCATGTGCGGTCAACGCGTGGGCCGCGCGTGAACGGCAAACGCCCGATACGATCCGGAGGTTATGTAGTGAGCGCACGCCCATACAATTTCATATAAAGAATACTATCCGCTCGAGGCGAGGCGGTGCGGGTCGGGTGCCGGGTTGATTTAGTGAGCTGTGCCTTTATGATTTAAAAAATCTAACGACCTACTGCCAACCAGATACACTGGATTCTTCTAGTAGTTTGTCAGGCAAAACTAGTATTGACTGATTGATTTTCGCAGTCAAAATCGGGTTTATGATTGTTGACTGTAACATACAAAATAATAATATCGCTATACCACATATACTAATAAAATTAAATATTATAGGGAACGAGAAAAGTGATAACATCAGACATACTGAAGGCAGAAGATCCGGACACACTGCCTGAAGATCTCCTCTACACCATACTGCATGGGCCGAACGAAGCTAACAGGTTAGACTTCTGCATTTTTCAATTAATTACTTAAAAAAAATAATAGTTATAATGGCCTCCTTATAAATTACAATATAAGATCTCCGAATGTTTATGAACTTGAGTGATGAACCCATTAAACTGAAAACTATCATAAAAAGTCAAAACGCCACATTGTTTCGAGTTTTCAGTATTTTTTTCTACTAAAATAGCAGCTTTGTACCGTTTCATCAAAAACACGTCATATGCATAAATTGTAGTCGACCGCGGTGTGCGCGATGTAACGTCGCGCAATACTCAATACTCAATCGTTTATTGTATTCCACAATGTAATAATAGGTGGTAATTGATAGTATATGTTCATTATGGACCCTGTTGCGCACAACAATATTTTGGAGAGAGTTGAACGTCATTGTTCTTGTTAGGTTATATTAATTTTAAAATGAAAGCATTCGAATCTAATGTCAAAGTAGGTAGTAGGTAATTATCTAAAATTCATTATAAAAATATTCGTCAATTATATAGTAGGTTTTAGTAGTTAGTATTTTAGTTGTTTGATAAATTTTATGTTATTAGTATAATTGTTCAACGTGGCAGGTAGTTTACCTCAATCGTTGCTAATGTTGCTAATGTGTGCGAGAAGATACGGTGTGTATACGAGTCTGTCATTTTCTAGTTAATCCAAAGCTTTAGTAGTTCATGCTGACCGGTTAAAAAAGGCTCAGTAAGCTTCATTACGGCCCTTGGCGGTTATTCACCGCATCTGACATTGTTTGCTACAAAGAAACCAATATTTTCTACTAAGAAAAACTCGACATCTATTTCAATCAGGGGGGCAATCGCGCTAATTTTGAACGTTAATACCAAAGTAAAACAAAAACGTTATGTTATGCACATTTCGTATCGCGCTGACACGCGTGACATCAGTCAAACCAACGTGAAACCCAAACCAAACACGTTGGACCGTAACGGACCATCGTTAGGCACGTTCAAAATTAGCGCGGTTGCCATCCAGTATTACATAACGTTAAAACAGTATGTGATCATTTGCGTATTTGTAATACGCAATTATAAGCAAAGTTTATTTGATTATCAGCGGGCACATAGAAATTTCTGGTCAGCCGGTGAATTCGTTCACGCAGCACGATGTGGACGCCGGCGTGGTGTCGTTCGCACACGCTCCTTCCCCCTCCCCCTCGGCCGCTGACAAGATGCTCAACAAGACCTCGCTCAGGCTCACGCTGCAGGTAACATCCTAAACTACAGTTTATTAGTGGTCAGCTGGGCTAGCATGCGCGCCGTAAGATTATGTCACGTGTGACATTTTGTCGAAATAGAGTAATTTCTGTTGTGGTCATACAACTTTACTCTATGTCGTATCTCGGTATGTCGTCATCAAAAAGTACGACAAAATACTTGCGCTGGAGTGTCAAAATTTGTTTAAATTATGGTTCGCATGTTATCACAGTTGATAATAAACTATATTCTCTTGCTGTGATTATTTGAAAAACTTGAACAGTTTCAGAGAACAAAAGTAACCAAAAGTAAAAAAACTCTGAACAATGACATACTGAACATACTGAAGTTTTACATTGATGAAACATGCACTTGGCTAGTTCCGACAAAAATCATACAAGAGTAGGAGAGTTTCTTGTGAAAGGGCTCGCCCGGGGAAGTACTACCACCATTCCTATTTCTGCCGCCAAGCAGCATTGCTGTCGTTCGGTGTGAAGGGTGTGGTTTCCGGTGAAATTACAGGCACATGAGGCTTTACACCTGTACACCTCAGCTTGATGGACGCAGAGCAGTGCATCTTAGGCCATGTTTCTAAGGTCTACGAGGCTATACTTTGATATAGGCGATGGTTACCACTTATCATCAGGTGGGCCATAATGCTTGTTCCATCTCTAGATAGTATAAAAAAGAAGAAAAAAAATAAAATTTTAGGAGACTCCCCATAAACACCTTTGAGCGTTGGCGTTTGACGCTAGTGTGGTGGGTGATATCGATTGGTGTTTGTGCGCAGGTGTCGGACGGCATCGAGACGAGCGACGCGGGCGTGCTGCGCGTCTCCATAGTGCCGCTGCAGGTGCGCCTGTTCAACAACACGGGCCTGCAGCTCGTGCACAACTCATACGCAATCATCGCGCCAAACAACCTCACCTTCACAACAAATGCGGGGGAAGACAACGTGCCGGTCAAGTCAGTACCTCAATTATTAAAAGCTTTTATCTATCTTGCCGTGTTAGTGTGTCGCTTTGTTGTCCTAATGTGTCGATACAAATAACACTTTTTCTGTCTTACCTTCTTTCAAATCTTGCAACTTAAAATCGCAAGCTATTGAGCTGAAATTTAGAATAAATTATGTAACTTGTACTTCTTCTATTATGGCACAAATTTTGGGAGGCCTATACCCAGCAGTGAGTGTAGTCGGGCTGTGGATGATGATGATGTAACTTCGGTGACAATACAATGAAACGGTACCATGGAAGTGGTCTCATTATGGAGACGGATGCTAGATAACGGAACTTCTGAATAGATTTTAGTAGGCAACTAGTGTTTGGACTCAATCTGCTTGCAGTTCCGATTGTAAAAGCTTTTTTGGAAAAAGTAATTTTACTAAAAAACTTAAGTTATTATACGAATACATACCCTATTATAATATCAATGAGATTCTTATTTTCTTTTTATATTGTTCTGTTCTTTTTGCTTTATCTAGTGGAGGAAACTTTGCTGGGGTATCTAATATTTTAACCCCTTATGAATCGGTACTGTTTATTTCCCAAATAAAATAAATAATTGCATAATGAATGCTCTGATTTAAACTAATTAGCATTTTTACGAACTTGGAGGACAATGTCTAACAAATGTATAATAGATCGACAAAATGCATGCTCATTCATAAGAAAGTAAATACCTACCCGTATGCTAAACATGTAAAGTGTTGTCTTCAGCCTCCAGGCTGAAGCAGCCTGTACATCACAGAAAAATAATAATTTAATAAAATGAGTGTATTGTGCAGGTATGACATAGTAAAGCCTCCGCAGTTCGGGGTAGTGGAACGGTTGAGGGTTCTCGATGGCACGTGGCAGACGGTGGACTCCTTCACCAGCGAGATGATCACTTTTGGAGGGGTGCGATACATGCATCTCTTGGGAAACCCTACGCACGATGAGTTTAAAGTGAGTATTTGGCGTTTCTCTACGAAATCGAATCCAAAATGAGGAGTCCTTTTTGTGAGTTCTGAGAGTCTGATATGTTTGTTTGCATGAAAATTAAATATTTGGTTTGGTTTCAGTTCAAAGCTTCCGTCGGCGCGGTACGAACGAACACGCTCTATGACTTTCGACTGACCTTCATAAAACTGGAACTGCACCAGTCGGTCAACGAAGAACTAATACTGAACAACACGCGCGAAGCTTTTATATCTTCGCAACATCTCAAATTCGAAACGAAACCGCTCGCTTTACCCGCGGACAGGATCGTGTACACGATCGCGCGCGCGCCCAAATACGGCATACTTCATCTGTCGACGGGGAAGCATCACTTGCAGGCTCACAGTACGTTCACGCAGCAAAATGTGGACGGCGACCAGTTATGGTATCGTTTGCACAGACGAGCGTACTCGCACATTCAAGACGAGTTCTCGTTCGTCGTTGGGGCCACGGAATGCGAAAACGTAACGGGAATCGTTACAATAAAACATACCCCCAGCGCGCACTCTTCGGACCGCTCTCCTAGCCGCGTACACACCACGCTGGAGCGACTGCAAGTCACGGAAGGCTCCAAAATGGTCATACCGGCGACGCATCTGAACCTGCGCACGGACGCGGTCACCAATCTCATCTTCAACATCACGCATCTGCCGAAACACGGCAAAATCGAAGTGAAGAACGAAAACCTCAAAATAATACGCGACAACACCACCTATTTCACGCTGCAAGAGCTGAACTCGGACAGGGTGTACTACGCGCACGACGACTCGGAGAGCCGGCACGATTCCTTCCATTTCATGGCGCTGAGTCCGGAACCGGAAGATTTTCAGTACGTGGGCGTATTTCACATCGATATCATACTGAAGAACGACAACGGTCCCGTGAGGGTGGCCAACGACATCTTCCATATCGTGCACGGAGGCGCGAGGCTGATCACCGCGCGGGACCTCACCTACACCGATGGCGACTTGGACACCAAGCTTTCCGATATCAAGTACGCGGTGCAACGTTTTACCAAAGATCCACCTAACGGCGGTATATTTAGAGCTGACAACCCTTCGGAACAGATCGCTCAGTTCACCCAGGAGGATATCAACAAGAATTTGGTTTTATTCAAGCATCAGGGGAAGGAGTACGGGAAGATGGCGTTTTGGATAACTGATGGGTTGTTCGACGTGAACGGGAACCTGGAGATACAGGCGTCTCCGCCGTTTATACGCATGTACCCGACGAACGGCTCTATCGTCGAAAACGGGAAGGCTGTTCTTATAACTGCTAGAGAAATGCAGGTGAGTTCAAATTATCTCCTTGAGCAGTCTGGCAAAAAAGTAGCCTATGCCCCAATTTCGGCTATAATCTATTTGCATACAAAATTTTACTAAAATCAGTCCAACCGTTTAGCCGTGAAAACGTAACGAACCGACAGACAGAGAGTTACTACCAAACCAGCCATATGTTTTATTGACTTCAATCTGTGAAGTGAATAACCTAAATGCTATTTCAGGTGGACACAAACATGAATTGTCTCGAGGAGGATATCCGGTACGAAGTGACGCTGGAACCCAAGCACGGCTCTATAGAGGTGGGCGAGGGGCAGGGAGCGGTCGCATTCACGCAGCTCGACGTTGCCACGGGACGGGTCGCGTACAGGCACCGCGAGCCCAACGCAAACACTGACCAGTTCAGGTATCACAAATCAGAACATTTGACAGATATAGGTACATCAATTTCGATGTTACATTTTGTTAATTAGTACAAGCTGTTTTGATAAGTAAGATATTAATATAAAATACGATTCTGGATGTAGAATCGTATTAACTAATGTTAGATGTGGGTTTAATAACGGTACCTTGAATATTTATCCAGTAATCGATTAATATCCAATAAACAATTTTTAACGGCGGTGCCTTCGACAATGCCGCTTAGTCAGTTTAACAGGTACCTAGTCAAAGTCAAATATTTTTATTAATTAAAATCACAAGGATCACCTTGAAACGTCAATTTTACTGCCTCCTTCGCGACCAAGCCAGGAAAGAAAGGCAAGTAACAAGGCTGGTTGTTTTTTTTAATGATCCTTTTAGAATACATAACAATACAGAAAATAAATTACGTCTAAATTGTAACATTTTGAACGAGTTGGAGCAATTTCAATCCCAAGCTTCTCTATTATCTAAATAATCCGATACTTTATAGTAGGCTTTTTTATAAAGATTTTGTTTAATTACGTTTTTAAATTTGTTAATTGTCAATTTTTGTACATCCCTTGGGAGTTTGTTATTAAAACGTACACCTTGCCCTTTAAACGATTTACCAACTTTATGGAGTCTACAAGTGGCAACAGTGAGTTTATCTTTATTTCTATTATTAAAATTATGATTATCGCTATTTTTCTTAAACAAATTAATATTTTTGTGAACATACATCAGATTTTCATAGATAATGAATGAATATGAATAGGTATTTTTGGCCTGTAATTTGACCGGGACCCTAAACTGGAACTGCTCTACCGTGTTAAGCCAATACACTATATCTTAAGTTACAGTGTTTTGCCTTAACAGGGCTCAATCGTTTTCTTTTGATCTGTTTTATACCACTGTAAATAATTTTTTTTGCTAACTATAACCTACACTGAGAAAATACGATTTAGAAAACACTGTATTCACGAAATCTATAAGGTTCAACATGCCAAAACATGGTAATCAAATATACCGTGAATTGCCAAAACAAATTGACACGCGAAAAAGATACAGTGATTATAAATCCAAAATAACGAGACCCGCGCGCCGCGATTCCTATCGCAGAGTCTGGCGGGGAGGTCTATTAATTATGGCTATGCACCCGTATGACACGGGCGGAGTGCGGGGTGTGCGGGCCGGAAGGAAGATCAAGAACATAGGCGCGTGCGACAGTTTCGACTAGTTTACGCTAATGAATGGTTTAATTGTGACTAAAGTAAAAATATGCGCGGATTTCGCAATAAACACACAAGTACAGTGTTTTGCCATAACAATAGCATCATTACCAGAGGACTGTATCATGATAAAACACTTTTTTGACGATACTACGTTTATTTTTTAAAATATCGCATTAAAAGTCATATAACCGGGTAGATAATTGCAATACCTTGAAAATAATACCGAACACTACCTACTTTACTAATGAAATGAAAGAACGATCGAACAAAAACCTAATAAAGTTTATTTGCGCGTTTACTCAAATCGCACTTTTTTAACTTACAGTATTTGGCTTTACACGGTAGTGCTGGCATGCAAAAGTAGATACGGTAGATAACATTACAAATGTTCTATAGATTCAAAGTGATGTGTCTGGACACGTGGGGCGAGGGTGCCTACCTGGTGAGGATATTTCCTTCCAGCTACTGGGAGCCGCTGCGGGTGACCGCGAACCGCGCGCTCATTGTCGAGGAATCCACCAGCGTCAATATCACCAGGGATGTTATACAGGTATTACACCAATCCGCTAAGTATCTCTCCATGACTTTATAATTATTTTCTATAAAGAAAATTTTGGCTTTAGTAAGTACTTAGCGTTTATCTTCGACGACCTCCGTGGCGCAGTGGGCGAACAGCCGGTTGAGACGCAGGAGGTAGTGGGTTCGATTCCCGCTGCGGAACAATTGTTTGCATGATCTACAGATATTTGTTCCGGGTCTGGTTGTTTTTCTATATATTATAAGTATGTACATACATATTTACAAAAAAAAGTGTATAAGTATTCTATCAGTTATCTGGTTCCCATAGTACAAGCTCTGCTTAGTTTGGGGCTAGATAGCGCTGTGTGAAATGTCCAGCAATATTTATTTATTATTTTATTTATTATTCAAATTTGACATGTATTTGACTCAATGTCATTCACTGATTGTACTTACAAAGCAATTGTTTGAAACTTATCGTGCCACGATTGCAATGGTCGTCAGGCGTCAAGGCTTAAACAATGCCGCAACTATACGGGGTCAGACAATGCCAAACACATTTGTAACAAAGAAAATAATGCAGTTTATTTGATAAAAATTGGATCTGAAGCTATGTGAGGTAGATGGACCTTTACTTATAACAAATATAATCTAAATACATAAATGGAACTTGAATATGTTGACATGGTGGAACTCATAGAAATGTATTTATAACTCTGAGCGCCTTTAAAGAAGGTGCATTCCTGTCTGTGGCCTAACCTTAAGCGACTCCGACTAGATGGAAAGATCACTTACTTAACTTAATAAAGATTGTAGGAAGCCTCTGGGTGCAGCTCGTAAAAGATCGGTCACTCTGGAAGTCTTATGGGCCTAAGGCCATCCACTGGATGTAGGACATCCACAGCTGAACCTCAAAAGTCACGATAAACGTGAGAATAATTAGAAGGTACTTTGTTTTAGGTGATGCATCCTCAAATAGAGCCATCGAACATAGTGTACAGAGTGACGGAAGGCCCCTACCACGGCTGGCTGGAAGTGACTACCACTCCCGGCGCACTCGAGCTGGAGAACTACAACGAGGAACCGGTACACATCAAAGTGTTCGACCAGTCCATCATCGATTCAAACAGGCTGGTCTACGTGCAATCTGGAGTGAACAGAACCAGAGATAGAATACTCACGGACGTCACCAACGGAATAGTCTGGATGAGAGACGTCGAAATCGCTATCATCATAATCCCGGAACATTTTTACGTATCAGCGGCGAATCTGAGCGTCGTAGAGGGCGCCGCGGTCAGCCTGCGACCGGACTCCTTCCGGACCGAGACCGACTACTACAGAGGGAAGGTGGTCTCTTACAGAGTGGCGAAGAAACCCAAGTTCGGCAAGATCGCGATGGGGGATCAGGAGTTGGAAGCTTTGCCGGTATTGAAACTCAACTCTGGGAATATTCAGGTGGGTTTCATCATTGTACTTATATTTTCTATGAATTTGTAGAATAATAAATAAGTTAATCAAAAAATTTCAGTACGTTCACGACGGTTCGGAGGAGACGTCCGACCTGTTCAAGCTGGTAGCGGTCACGGAGGGAAACAAACAGAGCTGTCCGTTCGAGGTTCGCGTCACCATAGTGCCGGTGAACGACGAGACGCCCATAGTCGCCGCCAACACCGGTCTCTGCGTCTGGGAGGGAGGCCACTTCGCTCTCACCAGGAATGAACTATGTCAGTCTGTATTATAAGCTTATTCTATATTGCGACACACCCAGAACTCAATCAAGTGTACGTATTGCCCCATCGGTAGGCTTGGTGGCTCACTTTTTCATTTTTGATTATGTTCGATATAGTGTTGGTTGGGATCCCGGCCGTACACAAATGAATGTTGTATAAATGCTCAAAACGGTAAAGGAAAACGTCACGAGGAAAGGAAATCTGCGTTTTACCATGCGTTTGTGTTTGTAGGGGGTAATCTCAGAAGCTTCTGAATCGATTCTAAAACTTGTTTCAGTGATAGAAAGCTATACTATCTCTAAGTGCCATATATATTTTATTTTGATAAAAATCCGTGTAATTTCCTGGCGGGTTAGCCAGTAAATAATAAGCAGACTTTGAAAGATTGTGACGTAGACTTACACCGTTACAGATGTGAACGACATCGACACGCCGCTGGAGAACGTGACCATCATAGTGGTGGACATAGTGTCGGGGTACATGGCGCGGGCGGGCGCGCTCGACGTCGCCGTGCGTCGCTTCACGCAGGCCGATATCGACGCGGGGGACGTCATATTTGTGCACACCAGTAAGTCCTCCAAATATCTATGTACATCACTCTACCCGTGAAACGATAACTTTTTACTGAAATAAGGTCTTATGCCAACAACTTTTTTGTCCGCCTTGGATCGCGTACAAGGTAGGTGTACCTTAGGACTTAGGTACCGTAGGACCAAAAACAGCAAATTTTACGAAGTGTTTCGTTTCGTCAATAAAAAACAAAAAGCCGTAAAACAAACATTGTTAGTGTAAATCAAATTTCAGTCTAACATGCATAATCCAAAGCAAAAGTACATGTACTTTATCGTGAGAAATGATGGGTACCCAAGCCGGCAATTTATCGGGTACTGCTCGTATGTTAATTTTCATTAATTAATTGTATATTTCTTCCAGATGGTACAAAAGGGAAAATGATATTCAACGTCTCCGACGGCCTGCATGAGCTGTCCAAAATCACATTCCTCATCTCTACCAAATCTGTTTCACTCAAGATAGTTCGTAAACAGAACCTCCGAGTTTTCCCTCTCATGAGAGAACCGCTCAACAACTATATCCTCATGTCGAAATGCTCCGACCCCACCAGAAACATAATGTACAAAGTGGAGCGAGCGCCGACCCTGGGCAGACTGATCATGGTGAACGGTGAGAACGATCACAGATCGATCAAACAGTTCACTCAACGAGACGTGAACGATACGATAGTTTACTACGAACACACGCATCCCTTCTCCGATCTGCACGCGAACGACTCGTTCGCGTTCACCGTGGAGGCCGCTCTAGCCAAACCTCTCACCGACCTGACGTTCAGTATTGATATATCGGTATCCTCCGGCGGCCTGGCCAAGTATGTTCAGATACCGGAGATAGAGGTGCAAGAAGGAGGTAAGGTATCCGTCAAAGTGAACGTGACGAACGTGATAGCGTACCTGGAGAGGCAAGCAGGCGTCCGACAGCCGCAGATCGAGGCGCAGTGGTCGCAGCCTTCCCACGGGGAACTGAAACCCTCGCTGTCGTCGTTGACGCGGTCGCAGCTGGAGGCGGGCGTCGTCAACTACGAGCACGACGACTCGGATACCATAAGGGACAAAATAGAAATGGCTCTCTTTCTCCTCCCGGACTACGTCCTGCTGTGTAACGTCACGATACCGATTCGCATCGTACCGGTGAACGATCAACCGTTCAGGTTGCTCACGGACACGCCGCAGATACAGGTGGTGCAAGGAGAAAACTACACCATCACCAGAAGCGATCTGCTGACCGAGGACGCCGACACGAGCTCTGCGGGAATACTCTACGACGTTATAAGCGGACCGACGCAAGGAAGGATCGTAACGATCGACAAGAACCAGACGATCGCCGAAGCTCAGTCCATCAACAAGTTCACGCAGGACGATATCAACGGCGGAAGGGTTATCTACGAACACTCGGGAATGTTGCAAACGGCGACCTTCTACTTCAGAGTTTGGGACGGTCAATTCAAACCTACCTACACGGTGTTCACGATCGACGTGGTTCCCGTGATACTGAACGCGACCTCGGCGCACCCCATCTATCTGCAGCAAGGCTCGAACGTAGCAACGCTGACCACCGATCAAATCTACGTCGACACGAACGCTCAGAAAATGAAAGTCTGTTATAATATCACACGCTCTCCTTTTTACGGAATGATCTACGTAGGCCGCAACCCGGTCGATCACTTCTCTCACAGAGATCTGATCGATAAGGTGGTGATCTACATACAGAACGATATGACCAAAGCGAGCGATAGTTTCGATCTGATCGCGTACGTTCATCACAGTAACGGCACTCGCCCTTTCACGATAGAGGTGACCGTCCAGCCGCTGATGAGTTTGGGTGATTTGAAAGTAGAGAGTGATAAGAGTAAGATAACTCTCAGCACCGTGGACGCCACCGGCCTGGCGAAGCTGACGGCCAGCGATCCGATATACACCTTACAGCGCAAGCCTAGATTCGGAACTCTCAAGAAGATCATCCGCAGCTCGGGAGAAAAAACCAGCGCTCGAGAAAGGGAGGTAGCCTACTTTACGCACGAAGACGTGAAAGCGGGTGTCATTTACTACGTGACGAAGAAAAAGATCATTTATTTGAACGGACTGGAGGATAGTTTTAAATTTTTACTGGCTTCTACAATATTCCAACCGGCCGCCGGGGAGGTCAAGATATTCATCGGCAATCGCCAGAAAAAGAATCTGCCGGGACCCAATGATCCGGAGAGCCATGAAGGTGTACCGGTAAGTGAATGTTCACTTGTACTATTTATTTGGATGGCTAGCCCGTACCAACTCACTTTTATGGTACTTCTATTTATTATTTATTACTAGTTGACTCGGCGAACTTCGTACCGCCTTGACATGGTATGATGCGGCCTATCAATGTACGTCGGCCATCATTATCTGCATCAATGTATGAGAAAATGATTATTCTTCATAATATCTTTTTGCCTGATTTTTTCCGACATTTTAATAGTTATACTGCTATTCGGGACGAAGACAAATACAACAAATAAAAAATCATCAAAATCGGTCCAGCCGTTCACGAGTTAAAGTGTTGGAACAAACCCGACTTTGTTTTATATATTAAGATTTACTAGCTGATCCGCTCGCGGCTTCGCACGGGTGGTTTTTCAATAAAACATTACCCTGATTTTGCACCGTTGGCTAAAAAGTAGCCTACGTCCTTTCCCAGGATATAATCTCTTTGCAAAATTTCATTACGATCCGTTGTGAATGTATTATACATATAAACCATCCACTTGCTGATCACTCTTGCTGAAAACTGCATTAAAATCCGTTGAGAAGTTTAAAAGATCTAAGCGGAAGCGACTTCATTTTATACTATGTATAGATTCTTATTTTATCATTACTCCACCAGTTCCACCACTAGGGTGCGCCGCTGATACCGATCTCATTGTGATTTTATTCTTGTGTAATTATGTTGTTTCCGAATAGGAACCGTTAGGTTTTGTCCGTTTGATTATTATATCACGTTTTTTGAAAAATTTTGGAGATTTTGATCGAGTGTCGGGTCGTCTGAGTTATTAATATTTAAACAAGTTATAAGTCAGTATCATATTGTGGGTATGCTTAATTTGCGCCTTTCAATCGCGTAGAGCTCGACTATGTCTCAGATTTCCGCAAGAACACTTAGTAAATGGGGCTGGAAGCCGTTGCGTGTAGGCCCTGCAAAATCGGTCGCTCTGGAAGTCTACGAGGGAGGCCTACGCTCAGCAACGAACGTACTATGCTTACGGGTTCACCTTTCGAGCATCCGCAACATAACCACACAAACAGCTCGCTGCCAACGATAACAGTGTACCTTACTTTACATACATCTTTTTAAGTAATGTTATTCACGTAGTAAATGCGTCTTTATTCCAAAACAAAATTCCTGTAAATACAATCCTTTCTCAGGTGGCGAACGGAGAAGCAGCTTCGTACTACATGACGATCGCGATGGCTTTACTAGGAGTAGTGCTAGCGATGGTGTTCATCTTCGGCCTGATAAAGTGCCGACGGTTCATGATGCGAGAGCAGAACGCGCTCGCGAAGATCCACGGGCAGGCGCAGGGCGTCGCGCCCATCCCTCTGCCGCGGCCGCCCGACCATCTCATGCCCGAGCCGGCTCAGACCACGCCGCCAGCTAAACGGTAAGCGCACCATTCAAACCTCTTAAGAACACAACTCAACCCAATTCTACACAAAATTACCACGTATTTTAACAACGAAACAATCATAAAAACTAATTTCTCTACTGTTCAACCGACAGTGAATTTATCGAACACTAGCTGACGCGCTCGCAATATATGCAACGCCAAGCGCCACCTTTATCTTAGACTTGAATAATTTTATTTTATTTATTTATGTTAGATAAACAGCTTCAAAATAAGAGTAGGTGTATAGTAAATACACTTGAGAGCAATAAAATCGCACATCCGCACATTTTTACTTAAAAGTTAAATTTTTTTTTATTTGGAGCTTACAGCAAATTAAAATCAAATTAAATTAAAGTGCATAATCTAGGCATTCGCAGAACTGATAAAGGGTTGACATTTACCTTTAAAAACAACTCATTAGCAACAAAACAATAGACCCCCTTATGTCGCTCGATCCAGGTAAGGCCGGCGGCGGGATTTATCGCAGGTATAAAAGAGTGCATATTGAGGGAATGGTCATCATTTACACGGATACTCACGGACACGGATACTCACGGCTACACGGATACTCACGGCTACGAGGTCGCAGGCACTGATACGCCTACCCACTATCCAGAGATAGCCAACCAACTCCCAGACGTCATCGACCTCGCAGTCCACGCACAGCTGCCTCAACACCCAAAGCTGGAGGTACTCCTGGATGAACTGCAGTCGGACCACCAACTAATCCTGATGGTTGTGGAAACCAGCCCGGCCGCCCTAAAACCTCCTCCACCAAGACCTGGAATCGACTGGGCCTTGTTCTCAGAAGCCCTACACCGCAACCCCCACAAGGCCAGTGAAAAACCCCGCAGATGTGGACAAACTGGCCGGGGAGATCACGAGCGCAATCCAAAGGGCACTTTCCGAAGCCTCACTACCACCACGTCAAAACAGACTCACCAAAACACCGGCACACCTGACCAGACTTCTCTCAGAGAAACGTAGGCTGAGGAAAGAGTGGCAGAGAACAAGGGACCCACGTCTGAAAACCAAATTGAACGCCCTCTGCGACGAGGTGAAGGCAGAGCTGCAAGAAGACAAAGCCAAGAAATGGGAGAGAAGGATAGATGACGCCACAGATGACTGGGCATCACTCCACAAACTCTGTCGACAGCTGAGGAACACACCAACCCCGATTCGACCTCTCAGACACCAAGATGGTAACCCCAGATACCGAGCTGAAGACAGAGCGGAAATCTTCGCAGATAGCCTTGAGGCACAGTTCAAAAACAACCCAGACAAAGACCCGGCACACACAATAGAAGTGGAAGCCTTTGTCGAAAACTACCTCAAGGCCGATACCCAGGAGGCAGACACCGCAGAAGGTATTTTCTTCTCTCCCGGGCAAGTCCAACGGGCCATACGTCGGACAAAGCCAAGGAAGGCACCCGGCGAAGACAATATAACGAACGCTGCCATCCGTCACTTCCCCCCCAAAACGATCGCCTCCGTGACCCGGCTCTTCAACGGGATCATGCGAAGCGGTCACTTCCCCTCCCCCTGGAAATCCGGCCGGGTTATCATGATACCGAAACCCGGCAAAAACATCCTGCTCCCAGAGAGCTACCGTCCTATCACCCTTCTTCCCAGCCTATCGAAACTGTTTGAAAAGCTCCTCCTCACCCACATTAATCCCTATATCCCCCCGCGTCCAGAACAATACGGATTTCGGTCTGAACACAGCACGACGCTCCAATTGACTAGGGTACTGCATCACCTCACCACCGCCTACAACAGGCGCGAACACTCAGTCGCAGTATTCCTGGATATGGAAAAAGCGTTCGACCGAGTCTGGCACGCGGGACTCCTCTACAAGATGGCTACCTCACCAATACCGCAGAAGGTGGTGAAGGTAATAGCGTCGTTCCTACATGGCCGCAGCTTCTCAGTGCGCGTGGAGCAAGCGCTCTCCTCCAGACGACCCATCGAGGCGGGAGTACCGCAAGGCAGCTGCCTCTCCTCTGTGTGTTACTCACGATACACTGATGACATTCCCATCACCGAAGACGCTCTGTTGGCCCTTTACGCGGACGACGCAGCATACATCACCAAGTCGATGAACCTCAACCACGCCGCAACCAAAATGCAAAGGGTCCTAACAGAGCTCCCCGCCTGGCTTACTAAATGGAGACTGAGTGTCAACGTGAGTAAAACACAGGCGGTGGCATTCTCGAAGAGGCTCACCCTGCCGCCGAAGCTCACTCTGGAGGATCAACCCGTGGCCTGGTCGCACACGGCGAAATACCTGGGAGTAACTCTAGACCGCAACCTCACGATGAGAAAGCACGCAAGGGACGTCCGCGGTCTAGCGAGCGTAACCCGAGCGCTACTCAAGCCCGTCCTGCAGTCCAACATTCCGCTCCGAATGAAGGTTGGATTGTATAAGACGTACGTCCGCCCGCGTCTCACATACGCGGCCCCCGCGTGGTATGCTTTGCTAGCCAAAGGCCACAGAAAGATACTGCGAAGTCAGCAAAGCCTATGCCTCCGGACGATCGTAAACGCGCCACGGTACGTTCGAAACGCCACCATACAGCGGGACCTGAAAATTGAAAGTTTGGATCAATTTATAGGCCGCTTAGCGACCAGGATGTTCGAGCGCCTAGATAACTCCACTTACTCTCATCTGCGAGAACTGGCCCCTCTCGCAGAAAGACCACCGAAGAGTAAGCCGTACCCGCGGGAACTGGCCACAGACACTGACGACGACCAGGCGTCGTCAGATAGGGGTATCCCTCCCTCATCCCTTCCCCCTACCCATCTTCCTTTGAAGGTACCTGCGCGGCGACTGTCCGAAGATCCTCCCTGCGGAGTGAGCATCGGGCGGCCAGTAACGCGTGAGTAGCAAACCTGAGGCTCCGCGAGCCGACCCGATGACCCCCCCGTTGAAACGGGGGGCGGTAAGAACTCCGCAGGAAAGGGCCAAAAAGCCCGGCACTGCATCCCCCACACCGGCTTCGCCGGTGTGTGAGATGAAGACACGTCCTAATGGTCATCATTTGCATACCAACGTACAGTGTGAAAGGTTCTCTATTGATATTGGCTTCAAACGGAACACGAAAATGGATACTACACCAGAAGTAGCCGCTCAAGTGGTTGCCCTTGTTGAATCGGGGCTTAAGCAAAGTCAAGTGGCTCGACAATTGAGTTTGAGCCGATTTACCGTTCGGCGTGTATACCAGAGGTATCAAGAGACTGGTGGCTACCAACGGCGACAAGGATCGGGCCGTCCCCGTGCTACAACAGAGCGTGATAACCGCTTTCTTATAACGACATCTTTAAGAAATCGTCGTTTGAACGCAGTTCAACTGGGCTAACGACTTCAAGAAGTTCGTGAAGTAGAAGTTAGCCGGTGGACAGTCAGAAGACGATTGAAAGAAGGTGGCCTGACTGCACACAGGCCAGCAAACGGGCCGAAATTGACCCCAGCCCACCGAGAAGCCCGCCTTCAGTTCGCTCGAGACCATTTGAATTGGACCGAAGAGCAGTGGAGTGCAGTCCTGTTCTCTGATGAGTGCAGGATGTGCTTGCATGGCAACGACGGACGGGGGAAGGTGTATAGAAGATCGGGAGAGCGATTTGCCCAATACTGCATAACAGAACGTGTCGCCTATGGCGGTGGATCAATCATGTTTTGGGGAGGCATGTCTATGGAAGCAAAAACCGAGCTTGCCTTCATCACCGGACCGAATACTGGTCGCCAATCAAGAGGATTGACTTCCATACGATACATTGAGGAAGTACTCGAGAGCCACGTCGTACCTTTTGCTGGGTTTATCGGCGAAAACTTTCTGTTTATGCAAGATAATGCAAGACCGCATACTGCTGGCATAGTGATCGAGTACCTTCAAGAGGTGGATGTGACCGTTATGGAGTGGCCAGCTCGAAGCCCAGACCTCAATCCCATCGAACATCTATGGGACGAGCTGAAAAGAAGAGTTCGAGGCCGAGATGCTCCTCCATCGACTCTACAGGAGCTGCAACAGGCGATCGCAGAGGAATGGGAGGCTATTCCTCAAGACTTTATCAAAAGTCTAGTAACATCAATGAAAACACGGATGGAGTCAGTGATTCAGGCTAGGGGAGGGAACACTCGGTATTAATAACAAACTTTAAATTAATTTTATCTTTTAATTTCATAACTTTGACACCAATACTTGAATAAAGAATTTTTTACTAAACATGCATTTTTGTTATTGATCCACAAAAGCATTTTTATGTAATGATTGAAAGACAAATCAGATACCACTGGATAGGTATTAAAATAGACTATGAATCTGCATTACAGAAACATAATATTATTGGTTTTTTTTTAGTTATGTCAAAAAATCATGAATGTGCGATTTTTTTGCTCTCAAGTTTAGATAATAGAAATATTGATTTTCGCCCATACTACTACTCGCGAAATTTCATCGAATTAGTTCAGTCACAAACTAACATACTTATAAAAAAGAGATTAGGTGACGGTAGGGATGGTCTACTCTAAAAATGAACGCCCCTCCACTTCATTACTGTGCATCAACACCACAGCAAGACAATTAAAAATGAGCCTTGTGATTACAGTGATTATAGAACATTTCGATTTGTCGTAATGAGGTGGAGGGGCGTTTATTTTTAGAGTAGACGGTCTCTACAAGCCGCTAGCCCTATTGAAGTTAGGTGCACTTCTACCAGAGATGTGCGAGGTAGCTAAGCGGTGGGCTAAGTTGAAGCTAAGCTGTGAAACTATGCGTCTATTTCCACCAAATCTAAGCATAGTGGTGTAGCGGTGAAGATGTGCGACGCCAGTAAGCTCACATCCTTAGCTTCAACGAGTATGTAAAAAATTAAGTTTCGTCGAATCCCTTTCACCAGAATTAAGTTAAACTATGAAAAAAAGCGATCCGATCGGTGGGTTTGACAAACATCCATGCCTTAGCAAAGTAGCACATCTCTGGTAGAAAAGCAGCCTTAAGCGGTTACTGCCTACATCGAACTCTCATTCAATGGCTCCCGGCAACATTTAACACGTCGTCTTTTCATATTTGCGTTTTCCAGTGTGCGGTCTCCGCTCTAAATCCTATCTACCCCAAATAGTACCGCGCCCGTTGCCTAGAACTTGCTTATCCTGTGGACGGTAATAAATATTTAATTTGTATTCGATCTCGTGGCGCAGTGGGTGAATAGCCGGCTGAGACGCAAGAGTTTGCAGGTTTGATTCCCACCGCGGAAAAAAATGTTTGCATGACAAATATTTGTTCCGGGTCTGGTTGTTTCTCTATATGTATGTTATACATATATAGGTTATTATAAGTCCTATAACGTTCTCGTGAAATCCAGTCCATCCAAAGGTTGTCTGGAAGAGATCGCTTGTATTGATAAGACCGCCACGTGTATTTTTGCGTGAGTGAATGTTATTTGTTTTTTATATTGTTCTATAATTTAAGTGTGATGTACAATAAAGCGTTATTTATTTATGTATTAACAAAAAAAAATCAGTTATCTGGTTTCCATAGTACAAGCTTTGCTTAGTTTGAGGCTAGAAGGCGCTGTGTGAAATGTCCAGCATTGTTTATTTATTATTGAGTTGTATTTGTATTCGCAGGTACGTATCATCAGAGCAGTCGGTGCAGACGGGCACGGGCGCCAGCACGCCCTTGCCGTCGGGTGGCAGCGTCGCGTGCAAGGTGACGCCGCTGGCGGACGCGCTGCCCGACCTCAACACGCGCTACCCATACGGCACAGAGGACCATACTGACGTGAGTTGCACATCATCATGTTGACTGTGTTTGTACTCCTAATGTGCCGTTACAAATAATAACTTTTTCTTTCTAACTGATACATACTCGACTTCGACCGACCTCTGTGGCGCAGTGGGTGAATAGCCGGCTGAGACGCAGAAGGTTGCGGGTTCGCTTCCAAACATTTGCCCAATATTTAGATGGTCTACAGATATTTGTTCCGGGGTTTTTTTACTATATATTATCAGTTATCTGGTTCCCATAGTAGAAGATTTGCTTAGTTTGGGAATAAATAGTGCTGTGTGCCATGTTCAGCATGATTTATTGTTTGTAATTATTTTTATTTATTTTACTTGCGCGCAAACCGTTATTACATAGAAAGTGCAAAGTACAATAAATTTTAATTACAAAATACAAACAGCGCTCAAAAATTACTATATAAATGTATCATAATTATCCATTAAACTCCTCCTAACTTGTTCTAATCGGCCCATCAAATGCAGGACAACGCAGCTCTTAGTATGTAGTCTATAGTTCATACTAATGTTAATAATATGAAGGAACAGACATTCGGTATTCATAAATAATGAATAATCATTATTATCATCCACAGTCCGACTTCACCCACTGCTGGGTACGTTGGCTATACGCCTATGTATGAATAATGAGCTAAAATTTGTATTTATGATAGGTAGATAATTCTTTATTATTACACCAAATTAAAATAAGTTAACCTAGAAACTTAAAGACAATATATGGTGGTGCAATGGGTTACCTTATCGCTCAAAGCGATCTCTTCCAGGCAACCTTTGGATGGACTGGATTGAAAAAAGGTGTGAGGAGGCGGTGTTACAATAAATACCTATTTATGTAGGATAAAAATAAATAAATAACTAAACCTAAAATATACCTGCATATATAAATATAAAATACATATATACTTTAAAAATATATATCGATAGGAAATACAACGTTTATTCTAAAGAAGTTGTTAAGTAGAGTTTAAAGACCTCATTTTTAAAATTAGGTAAGGATATAGCATGTATGATAGAAACAGGCAATTCATACCAACATCGGACAGCTCGTACCGTGAACGAGTTACTAAAGAAGTTTGAATTATGCGCTGGAGTTTTCAACTGGAGAGTAGTGGAAGAACGCAGATTGCGTGGATTGGATAGATTTAGGAAATCAAAGCATTGTTTGAGATACGGCGGAGAAGAAGAAGTAAATATAATTTTATATAAGAGAGTTAGAATATGAGCATCCCGACGAGGGCGGATTGGCAACCACTTAAGTTTAACGCTAAACTCGGAAATATGATCATATTTGCGTAAGCCAAATATGAATCGAATGCAAACGTTTTGAAGACGCTCAAACTTATTAAGTTGCCCTTCTGTAAGATTGGAGAAACTGGCGTCAGCGTAGTCTAATATAGGGAGTAAGAGAGACTGAGCGAGCGCAACTTTTGTGGCGGTAGGAAGAAAATTGCGAAGACTCCTCATTGAGGCAGCCGACGCAAACATGTGTATGTTTGTATGTAATGGGTAATCTCCAGAACTACTGAAACCGATGAAAATTCTTTCACTGATAGAAAACTACACTCTCTGTGGCTATATTTTATTTTGATAACAATCATTGGGGTCAGTTCGTAATATATAGAGAAATGCGTAGACTATGCACACATTTGTTCCGCAGCTTGTTTACAGGTTCAGGTTATGAATGATTAGCTTTCACCAGTGGCTCCGCACGCGTTTGTCAACAAAAAGTACCCTAAGTCTGAATCCAGGTCATAATCTATTAACACACCAAATTTCATCGAAATCAGTTCTGTCATTACGACGTGATTGAGTAATAAAGAAACATCGAAACTTTAACATTTATTTATAATATTAGTGCGATTGTTGTTGTAGGCGGAGGACTGGAGTAGCTACGAGGCGAGCGAGAGTGCGTACCCGGTGCGGCAGACGGGCACATGCGCCGGCGCCGGTTCCGGTCCGGGCGCCGCCAACCCCATGCTGCGCCGGAACCAGTACTGGGTCTGACCCCAGCCTAACACTCTGCCGAGGACGAAGACAGGTACAAAAGGGTTTTCTATTATATTGTATTGCGCGCTCCTGCATCGCGTCTACTTACTTGTACTTGAGTTTCACTGTGATGTGAACTGCCGGCGCGGGCGCTTATTTTTTATTACATATTTTTATTCCTTATCCCGATTCGCCTACTATCTCGATCATGTCATTCCGCCATTTTTCGCATTATATCCCTCTTTCTCTTGCCGGTTTGACTCAATACATACTACGACGGAAATAAATTCAATTGTTGAACTGACACCTCACCTACTTGGTGTGATTGTATTTCGAGTGAAAACAATGGCAGTCATTGTATTTTGGAGAAGAATATTGCTTAGTATATTTGATTTTATTATTAAATGGATATTTGTGCACTGCTAACCACAATTGACATAATGTTGAGTCGAGACCCTTTTGCTGCTATACCACACAATATACCTACTTCATGTTTAAAAATAATTATTATGTATCTTAGTTTCTGTTTTTGCATGTACTGATCAATTTTTTTTATTGTCAATATTTTTAATCATCTTTCTTTGTTATGTCTCATCTGTTGTAAATATGTGTGCTATGTAGCAAATCAATGATATTTATGTCTATTCCACAGTTCCCCTCGCTGCAGACGCGCCGCGGTGCGAGACGATAGACAGACGAGCCCGCCGGCTGGCACTAGTTCCTACCCCCTTCCTATTGAGCAACTACACTGTTAAACGCAAGTACGAGACTTGCGAGATTACTGTGTGAATACCATCACGAGTGCTATACACGCGGCTCGGCAATCGGCACTCTCTAACATCATGTACTGGTTCCTTCCGCTCGGTTCACTTATTAACTGATTCAGATATAGTTTGCGGAGCCGCCATTCCACGAGTAATTGACCTGACAAACCCCACGAATAAAACACAATCAATTTTCGTAGTCAGCTCAGAGTCCTATCCTAAGGTTAGTATACAAGCTGTAATGTTGTGCGACATTAATTTAAACCACACATTTAAACACAGATTTTAGATGTGGGTTTAATGCCGGTTGCTTGAATATTTATTCAGTAATCGATATATTTCCAATAATGTGAATTTCATAACATCTGCAAAGACGAATGAATATGATTTGTTCACCTGTTTTATACAGGTTGTTTCATTGATATTTCTAGGACTTGATGTTAAATTTGATGGAAAATAAAAATAAATCTGTAACGAATTTGAAAAACCTATTTTACAACAATTCTAGCCATTATTTGTTTTCATTTAATGTCGTACAACACTTTGTATATGAAAATATTTAGTATGAATGCCACATGCTCGCTAAACAAGAGCTTGATTTACATTAAAACTCAAGTTAGTTTTTAGCACGTATCTCGCGTCTCCGCGATATATCTTTTAAAAATATCCTGAATAACTCTTGAATCTTTCATGGTTACGTAAGTACCTACATTTAATTTTGTTTAATTATAACAGGGCATTGAGCATGATATGTTTAACGTTGCGCTTCAGGATTAACGAGCGTGTTTACTCGTTCGGGTTCGTCAGGTCAACACTTCACTAAACATTTAACATGTTATTACATGACGTAGCATTATGTAGAGCATGTTTCGGCCGAAGGAACCACTGCATAATGATTGCCGCCGGCCGAGTCTATAGCACGGCTTTGTATCTGTAATGTAAGTTCGTTATTAGCGGAGAATTAAACTAATATTGTGCTAAGACATGTAAAAATATAAGTGAATAGGTTATTGAACAATGTAAATGATACCGCGAGTATTTTTCCGCAATGGTCTAAATGGGAAATGTATTCTAATCGCTAATGTTCG
Source organism: Philereme transversata (assembly GCA_963924445.1). Lineage (NCBI taxonomy): Eukaryota > Metazoa > Arthropoda > Insecta > Lepidoptera > Geometridae > Philereme > Philereme transversata. The sequence continues at coordinate 21,889,407 of OZ004348.1, read as the reverse complement.
GATTCATTTCGTTAGAGTACCCGGCTATCTATGTAGATGTGTACTCTACATATTTACAATGATCTGATTAGTATGATTTGAGGCTTAAGAATATCTTATAAAATCTGTGTACGTCAAAGCAGAGCGGAGAAAATGGGCTAATAAAATCGTGCTACGAAAATACTAATTGTGCTACTATTTTGAAACGATTTTATTTGCTGATCGGTGCGTCATCTTCGTACGTTTATATCGGTTCATCAAATCTCGTCTTCGCTTGTGGGTAAGGGCTTTAAATCTGAAACCGGAAACTGTTCCGGAACTAAATTCAAAAGAAACAGAGTTCAACGCTAATGTTCTAGAAATTACTGAAACGTAATGCGACCGACACTTAAGCGTAGATTTAGAGGTTGAGTGTCGATTTAGTTTTGGAACACGAGCCTTATTATCGTTCTTGACAGTGTCAGAAGAACTACCCAAACAATATGTGTTTGAGTCTGAGTAGCTCTTGAGTTTCGTTCTTGTATAGGTAGCTCAATATTAGAACGGCTGTATAGAAAGCGTTAACAGCTGGGTGTTAGGTACTGTAAGAAGTAAGCTGTACATAACTCTGTATTGAAGTAAACGTTGCTAAACGATCACACGCCAAATTATAATGTAAGGTATTGGTAGAGTAACGCGTGACGCTTTGGACCAAGTTACCCAAAAATATATTCCTCTGGGAATTAAAGCCGTACGACGATAAAATGTAAATAGTGGACAATTTTTTTCCATAGATGCTTGAGAGTTGATTGCGATTGTACATAACACATTATTATAATAAACTTACAAAATACTTATGACCGCGTATACAGTGTAGAAAATTATGTCCAATCGACAGGCTCAGAGGAACGGCTCTTTATCTAATATCCTACAGATGTTTTGTTTACGAGGAGAGCCGTATCCAATTTGTCGTCTGTTCACAAATCCTACGAAAAAACCTGATATAAATCAATTACTTTAAAATACATTTGTGCAGCCAAATACTGATGTTATGTATTGATTAGGATTACAAGTCGATTTTAAGGTTTGGGTTTGTGTTATAAAGGAAATAGACGAATAACAAAAAAATTGTAGAAACATCGATAAAGGCCTTCACATTGTACAGTTTGTTTATCGTATTTTATTAATGCTGTAAGTACAATGTATTAAAACTTTAAATATCTTTAGTAAGAACTTAATATTTACTATGAAGGAAGGTTTCAGCCAGTAGCGAACCACGCATGACACCTAAAAGTGGTGCATATACATATATTACTGCAATAGATATAACTCGTGAATACTGATTTGATAAATTCACTAATTATACGACAAGGGTGTGTAGGACCGAGTACAAAACATGTAACTTTAAGTAGGGCAGTAGATTTGGTAGATTTTACTACTAATGTGATTCAGAGTATGCATTTGTAGCGCAACATAAAACCGCCCGCAGCTCCTGAAAATAGATCCATCGTTCGCTCGCCCGCGCTTGCAGCATGCAGGCTTTTTTACTACACATCTGCTTCAGTAGACAGTGAGTAACAAAACAAATTGAGTGGTCACTATTCGGTTGTAGTATGAAAACGGAAAGTAGTTGATTTGACCGATATTTTAGATAAGAATCGACGTCTTTTCAAATATTGATTTTATTATTTATCAAAAAATCCGCGAATATTGCGGGAAAAATGCTCAAGATGGCCTAGACCATGTGCAACTATTTAAGCAGAAATAGCTGTTTCGGGTGTCGTTTTATGTCAGAGGGCTAAGCTTACAAGTACACGATGATGAATACTGGGTGATATTTAGATTTTCATAAAACAAACAAGTTTTCCTTACGAACGACCGAATATTCAAAAGCATTAAACTTATAAAAGTTCAATTTTATATGTGGGATGAGCGCTTTTAGAGATAGCATAAGTACATATTCTAAGACACCAATATACAAATGGAGTTGTATATAAACAGCATGTAGGGTTTAGGGCCTATGCACACGGCGTATATACGCGCAGGCGATGTGCGTTTTTGGCGCCGCAGTAGAGGCCCAAAAAACGGATTGGAGAATTTGTATCAATTCAAACGGGCGTACGACCTTCGTCGTCTGCGATCATAAAATACGCCATGTGCGTAGGCCCTTAGATTTCTTCGTATATATTACCTCAAAATTGTTCAATAACGACTGCTTAATCAACAAGAACTTTACAACGATATCTTGTTATAACCTTATAAATTTATACGAAACGGTTGTTATAATAATTATTGACGTAGCGGGTGCCAGCAGATGAAACTCGCAAGGGATCGGAAGAATAGCGTCATAAAGAGTTAGAATTATTTAGAGTTTACAGTATGTTAGTCACGGCCGAGTAAATAATATAAACGGTGGCACATAACAACCAGAGCACACCGTTTGTAACACCCGCGCCCGCCGCGTCGTGACGTGCCATATTTTATATTTGTCCAACGCTTCTAACTGATGAAGCGAAGAGTTAGCTCTCATCATTTTATTTATAGGGAATCCGAAAATGATATTTGCGTGTCGATTCACAACCGCTCGAAAGTGAAGTATCAAAAGAATCGCACTGATGCCTCATCACAAATCATTGTTGCGTACGGAACTTATTTTTAATGTTGGTGCCAAAATAGTTTTAGATTAGTGTAATTATTTACACAATTGTTTACTGTTAGACGTTTAATATATTTTTATTAGATAACTAACCGATTTTGTTAGTTTATCTTGTAACTTTAAGAATTATCTTGTATTCATTTGATACTGTTACAAACGATTAATAATTTCTAATTGATGTTATAAGGATATAGTTAAATTATAATTTAGTTTAGTACGTTTGTGCCAATGTATTCATAACCTAAGTTACACGTACTTAATATAATATTTATGTACTTAAGTTATAGACCAAAGCTGCGTTGATGCGTTTAGATATCTGTATTCACAGATCCGATTTTATAGACTGCTATTATACATACATAGATGTAGTGAGTTTCTATAACACATGTGATGTTAAAATATGCATTTTATTAACTGAGAACAAAAACGATTATCGCGGTTTAATAGACAGAGACGCTGGATCTGATAAGTTTATCGTACTGTATGTATTGCGGCATAATTCACTAATGAATTCGTAATATTTCCTACAATGATCCAACTCAATGAACAATTACTATGGCAACGTAATAATAAACTCTCATAATCCTTGGAATAGTTGCACCGTCTTCTGTCATTTACGAGAGGATTTAAAACTACCTTGATTTCCAAACAAAAACACAGACATTATGAATGAGATTGGATAAAAAAATATATGGAATGAAAGTGAAACAGCGCTATGTAACATACTCGCAGACTTGTTTTTGTATCGCAGTGTACATCGAAGTGCCTAGTTCAATAGAAGAGTGATAATCAGCCATATTTATAGTTGTAGCTGTATAGTGAACTGAATTCTGGAAAATGTAATAGACCGATATCACCGATAACAACTTCATTGGAAACGTTTAATTTTGAGACGGCCCTAGTACATAATTAACGTTTAATACATTGAGATACGAGAAATTAAACCGGCCAACGAAAATAAATGATACCGTGGTGTTGGTTACGAACTACATTTTGTACAAAGGACCTAGCACGAATAATTTATATAATCAAACATTTAATAAAGCAATAGATATTATATTGTAATTTACGTCATATATAAAAGTATTTTTATATAATGACATCATGTTTATATGTGACAACAAACACTGGTGTTCTTTTAACGGCCGCTACACATGTAACGATTTCTTTGCGCAAGCCTTTGGAAGAATTTGTTCTATTTTTTATTCTTGTACAAGAAGTAACAAGAAGTGTAGCGGCCGTTAAAAGAACATCAGCGTTTGTTGTCACATATAAACATGACGTAGTTACCTATGTAAAATACTTTTATATATCTCTCTCTCTGCGGAAAGAATCATTTAAAAATTATTGGCTTATGCATGCCTTGCGCAATGCGAATTATTCGTGCTCGGCCCCTAGTCTCCTCTTAAGTAGTTCATTATCACTGCTCAATTACTCTTAGCGTGTTGGAAAATGTCACATAATATTAAAGTACAGGGGATACGTTTCAGTGTCTCACACAACCGCTCGTGTTCCTGTTTTATCATTAAAGACTAATGAGGTTTTTAAAAAAAAATGTTTTTGCTTGTCAATTTTGTATCTACCTCGGCAACTGTTTGCAGCTTCTCTAAGGCGTTGTGTGAAACACTGAAGCTTTAGTATAGCGATAAACCTATACCAGTTACTATTATGCTTGCCATCGTTTTATCCTGTTACTTTTATGACCAGAGCTTTATATACATTGTGTACTCTATAACAAATTATTTACCTTCCCCCCCATTCTAATTAAACTTAATTTAGTTAGAATTAAACGTAATTTAAACGTATGTATGTTATTTTTGGCGAATAACCGCACTAAATACTCATCTAATTTACATGAAAGTACTAAAATAAGTATCTAAAAATCTAAACTGTGTATCTTAAATTGTGTAACAGGGTGGCCAGCGGCTAAGTTAAATTCTAAAAAGGGTTATTTTTAAAATGCTTTAAAGTCGAGCTCAAAACCCTTCACTTATTACGTATGTAGAGTATTCTATAATGCATTTTAAGTAGCCACGTGAATTGGTGCCCTGTTATTATTCGCTTTAGCGTCTCCGCACTCGAGCCACGCGCCACATCCACAAAACGAGCCACCGAGCTGCGGTCTGTATTTTTCGTACATTTTATATGAACTCGCCACGAGACGCTGTTTCTCGCTTCGTGTGATCGTGTGGCCGCCACGGAGAAAAGGAAGGAAATAAGTTGCCGCTTCCAGCCATTGGTGGCGGCGTTTTGTGGCTGTGGCTCGTGGCTAAGTGTGCGAGGCGTGCTTAGTCTCTTGAACATTTGACAATATTGAAGACATAAAGCTTTGTGCCAAACCTTTCGTGCTAAATTAAATATTAGATTGATATGAAAGTTGCATTTTGTACGTTGTTAAATTCAATTCGTGGATACGATTGTGTTTCATTTGTACCATTTAGAAAGGTAATGGATTTTTAATAAACGATTTAATAAACTATGCCTTATTTTTTTATATACCATGAGGTCCAAGCTTAACTGCTTGGCTGGAGTTATATCACCAATTAGATAGGAACAGATGTAAAGTTTCTCTGATCTCAGATCAAGGCGATCGAAGCTTCGAACAAATTGATCCGATATCCTCGTATGCGCGCGTCGATGTGAGCGCTCTGCACTCTGCACGCTCTTCGCGTATTAAAAAACAAATGAGTGTTTACAATGTTTTTAATAATAAATTGATATAAAACCATAAACTAATTTAACATCTAAAAGTCAGTTCGTTTCTACAAAATAACGTAATATTCTCTAAAGTCGTTGTATACTTCACTTGTTATTGCAGAATTACCGAATGGATATTTTAAAATGGAAGGTTTTGCTTTATTATTGCTTGTTTGCACTGGAATGGGTACAATAATTAGAAAGTATAACAGAAATCATAACTCTAGCCTCACATGAAAAGTTTAAATCCTTATACCAGACCTAAATTTAAAATTACATCCTATATTTGTACAGTTTAATCTAACAAGTTTCGAGACTGGCTGTTAGCGTTAGGTATGTAAACGGTCATCCGAAACTCCCAACGGAAAAATGCAAGTACAATAATAATAATACTAGTACCTTTACTTCAGTCAAATTCGAAGAAGAATGTTTGTGAAAAAACCATCCATACTTATTACTTAGTAAAACTAAAAATCACTTGCTTCGTAGGTACTGATTTTGAAACATAGTTTGCTTTTGTTGTCAATTTGTGATACGGTATCATTGTAAATTGGTATCAATTCTACGAATTTGGCTGATCTAGGTATATTATAAAATATACAATCTAAGGGACAGTTCAGGCTTATAAGCATTTATAGTTCTATCCTTTTTTGTTGCGTAGAAACATCGTTTGCTAGAGTGAGAAAGGCTAGAAATACCCGCAGCTCAATTTTAGAGTAAAACGAATAATGAAAGTTAGGAAATAATAGGTGTTGACATAGGCGGTTATATGTGAACTGCTAATGCCATCATACATTTCTGACACCTACTGTCGAAAAATAATAATACGACATTTCAGTATCGCATTAGCGATCGTCGTTTCTATAATAAAAAGTAAAAAAAAATGCTTGTGTTGGATGAAATCCGACCATGTTTTAGATAGTATGCGAAGTACTAATCGACTTCTAGTTTCCTAAAGTTGCCGGTAAGTCCCCGCATGGCGTCGCCAACGGCGTGCGGGTGGGAGCAGCCGGCGGCGGCGCGCAGCGCAGACACGGCGCCCTCGCGCGCTGCCTCGCTGTACATCTCGAGCCGCACGCCCAGCTTGTCGTTTAGCAGGAGGGTGTCGCGTCTGCTGCCCAGCTCCACCTTCCACAGATCTGGAATATTACCTACAAGCTTATTTATCTGTTAGTGCGGTTGAGGCTGGTGGTTTCGAGGTTCGCCTTTGTGGCAGATGGCACTAAACAGGTGGGGATGTTAGTAGGTAATTAGGTATCTAGCCTCCAGCACCCACTTTTGGGTATCTTTACATAGTATAAAATGAAGTCGCTTCCGCTCTGTTCGCTTAGATCTTTTAAAGTACTTAACGGACTTTAATGCAGTTTTCAGCAATAGATAGAGTGATTCAAGAGGAAGGTTTATATGTATAATAACTAGTGGTTCACACCGAACTGAAATCTCGCGAGTATCCAATAAAAATAAAAAAAAAATATTCGTAATCTTTGACTAACAAAATAGTGCCACTAGATGCATAACCACTTTACTTGACCCACAGTTTCATTCAAATTACAGGTAACGGGAGCTCATGTTAATTGGTTCATTGTTTTTGGGGTAGAAATTGCAGTTATTCTGGATTACAGACTTTTGCCTATATTTGTATTACCAAAGCTACGCGCATACCAAATTTCAGCACTGTGAGGTCACTGTTGTGCCCTGAGAATTTTGTCAAAGTTCAGTTTTTATTATGGTTAATAACTTAAAAACTACAAAGTTTAAACTAAAAATAAAAACGAGATCGAAATGTACTCACAAAGACCTTTTAATAGACATGCGACTTCACCAGATAGTCCCATTTTAATTTTTTTTACCCCTCTTGAACCCCAATATCTCAACAACCCCCAACATTTTTAGCTCATTTAGTCACACCAAAATTGTGCCATCACTACCTACCTATGTATATACCAAATTTCACGATGATCGGATAAACGCTTCGAAAGTTATCCTCAGACAAACAAACATACATACATACAACGCCGATTTGCCCAAGTTGATTTGGAGATCTCGCTTCGCTCGATCAAATACATAGTAACTGTTTGTTTATTACCTTTTCATAACTAAACGGCTGAATGGATCGTAATTAAATTTGGTAAGGAGATAGATTTTATCCTGGGGAAGGACATAGGCTACTTTTTACCCAAGTGAGCAAAAGGAAATGTTTTTATTGAAATACCACGCATACGAAGCCGCATACAATACGGACAGCAGTAGGCGCTAGGGTATGCCATTGTTTTTCGATACCTACCTCTTCTAGATATTTATAGATTAAAGCTACTTACGCTGCTGACATCTGTGGTACTTTTTACGTTAAGTGCGTTCGTTCTTTCGATCTCAACTACCTGGGGTGGAGCGTAATACTGACCGATCATCTCCTTCATAGGCATGGTGCCGCCATACTCCTTAGGCAGCAGTTCCTTGTCCAGTTCACAGTCCTCAACGTTGCTGTAGAGACGGACGCGCTTGCGGATCTTATCGGAGATCAGCGCCATGCCGAAGTCCAGCGCGAACTTCACGGTGGGGTGCACGTTGATGCCGTAGATCTCTTTGTGGCGAAGTGGTAAGGTTCTCTGGAAATAAAGTTATTTGAATTGTATCATTATGTCCGTCCTATGGTGATAACATAAGATCGTCCGCTCTGAAAATCAATGGGAAAGGTTCGTATCCCTCTTCGGGGTTTCACCTCTCAGAAATAACTGATCAGACAACAGCATGAGATAGTGAAGTCAAACATAGGTACTTCGTGACATTGCCCATCGAGAAAGTGAACCAGAAAGTGTCTTGTGAGTCTTCATCTTCCAGTTTCATTATTGTATGTTAGTTGTTAATATTAGATTGGCATAGGAAGTTGTTACCTCGCCATTCTTGACGATTCTGACAGCTTCTTTAGGAGTGAACAGCGTGAGATGCGGGAAGCTGACGCCCTGTCCGTCGGCGAAGTGGACCAGCCCTTTGACTTGCGTGTCTTCGTCTTCCAGCAGTGTCTCGTAGCACATCGCCATCACTCGACACATATCCTGGTTGGTGTACTTGTACGGGTCGAACACACCTGCCAAATGGAATCGGATACTCTTACTCTCTAGTGAAAAACTACTTATAAAATCCTTTTGCCTTTTGCAATGGATTATAAACCAATTTAAATTGTAGATTAGATATGGAAGGAACATAAAAATATAGTGATAGGTTCTTCTTTTTATAAAATATAGATAGGAGTTGGGGGAGGCCTTTACCCAGCAGTGGCAAAATATAGGCTAGTTAAAAAAAATATATAGATAAGAAGTTATTTAGGTTTTAGGTAGTAGCAATATAAAGAAAGACGAAGGAAGGTGCATACCTTAAATATATATTGAAACAAGCTGTGTGTTAGAAATAGGTGCAATATGGTAGATTAAGCAATTGACATTAACTAACGTCATGCTTAAAAACGGCTTATAAAGCATTAAATAAATAAAAATGTATACTACTTGTTTAGTTGATAACAGTGAGTGGGTAATGTGAGGTATATCTACCGGGTCTGTAGATGACTACGCGACGTCCTCCCTTGTCTTTGAAGGGACTCACAAAAATGTATCTGAGGAAAAGACAATAAATTTGAATTACGTCTAATGGAAAGCTGGAAATGGATTCTAGTCTGTTTTTATGTTTGATCCTAGATCTTATAAAATCTACGCTTAATGATGAAAATGAATGTAAAAACATTTCTTGGCATAAAAATAATCTGGGCAGAATTAACCAGCGGCTTCCGGACTAGGCAAATCTTGAATCGCGGAGACCAGTAAATATTAAGTACCAAATAATAAAATAGTCTTCGCTAGCGACCGCTGATAGGTCGCGGACTACCACAAATATCAATCATGTTAACCAATACTTACATTCCTTAGCGCCGCTGACACAATCAAAAGCGCCTACCTACCTGCTTATACAATGGAGTTTTTACATCATTATTACCTATAGCTGGTTACATTTGGCGGTGATTGGTGTAATACTCATAGGCTTTCGAAGATAACCTTGCGAGTTGCCTAAGACGCCACAACCACACCCCGCTATGTTTTGTTGCCGGTTCGTGATGCCAACACATCGCGTAAACCATCCGATGTCCATAAGTGAAATGTATTGCCTAATGACTTACGTAATATGACTTTGCCCTGATGCCCGTAGCCTTGAAAAAGGGAAATGTCATCGGGTTATGGTGATCGGTCATCTGTAGGTATGTCAAGTGCCGTTTTTGTCGTACGTAAATTGAACAGGCGTAAATTGACGAGTCAAATTAATAAAGGAATTTAGATTTAGTCAAACGATCATTTCAAAAAGTCATCGTGTCAACTCGGTAAAATGAATAAGGATATTAAGTAGGTACGTCTTAAAGGAATCTTACCCAAGGTCAATAATTTCCGTCATGGTCGGCAGTTTATAGTCGAGCTGGTTGAAGGCGATGCCCCACGATTGACGCAACAGTATGTACCTCTCGATCGCCTCTTGAGCCATCGGCACGCTGAACTTCTTGGCGCGGAGAAATCGGAGCAAATAGTTCGAATCTGCAGTAAAGAATATTTTAACTTCCTCCCTCCTGTATTTTCTTTCACACAAATAAAATTACAAAAACAAAGATATAAAATCGTTATATTTTACTGTTTTGATACATTTAGTGGGGTCAGTCCTCCGAGGTATACCAGTCTAGGCAAGCTTGTTTAAATTGGCTACCATTCAGATGTATCCACCCACAGTATTGATAAAACAGTATTAGTGGGGGGGGGGGGGGATAAATTGGGTAAACAAAAGAATTATTTATTACAACCTACAGAATCAGGACGGACGACACAGCATCGCTTACTCGACCCTATTTTTGAATTAATTTTTAACCTTCTGAACATGTGGTCGCAGGTTTTTAAACTACTGTTTGATGTCGAAACTGTTTGTTAATTTATTTGTATTTATTTATTAATTTATCAACTAATTATTTAAAAGAGTTAAACACTTTTAACTAGACACAGTTAAAAATTAAACTACTAGGTAGTTAAAATAGATATTATTTAAAAACTGTATCATCATCATCATTCTCAGCCCGTATCGACCCACTGCTGGGCATAGGCCTCTCCAAACGCCAAAACTGTATATAAAGTTTTATATGGGTTTCGTATCAGATGTTAATGAAATGTTCGTATTAAAATAATAAAGGAATTCTATTCACAAAATAAGGGGCGATTCTCGAAACTTCCGAGGACAACAAATCTTCTACGACTTTTGTGATTTCGATGATTTTAATTGATTCTTCACTTGGTAAAAATCAGCCGATTGCGGTTAAAATTCTGTTTATCATCTGTTTTAGGTCAAAGGGCTTAGTCAAACATTACGTATGTCTATGGTAAGTTCTAGAGAAGGCGCATAGCCATAAAAACAGCTAACTAAAAGTCAAACTAAAAAGTTCAAGAAATTTATCCCGAAAAATAAAATGTTTTCAATATTATTATTTTACATGATAATTTTTAATTTTTATGATCGGAATTATCCCGCTCTGGAGTAAAATACTAGTTCTGGGACTAGTTCCAGGATACAGAGATGATTATTGTGCCTATGATAATTTAGTTACTTGCAGCAGGTACCTATTTAAATTTAGATTTAATTATTAGGAAAACATAATATTTTACCATTTTTAGAATCCGCCATCGAGCTCCTCTACATTCTCCAATTTTCTCTGGACCGTGTACCAACCCCTGATGGTCCTCAGCGCCCAAGAGGGCGTTATCTTTCACCACTTTGACAAAGACAAAGAGCGTTTAGAACAACCAGATGTTTAGAATAAGCAAGTGTTTCTGAATTTACCCATTCTTACTGCCATGAACTTGGGATTTTGCTCCATCCAGCTCCTGAGCGCGGACAGGGCTTGGCTCCTGGAGTTGTCAGTCTCCCTGAGCTCGTCTTCGGCTATCTTCAGTGTCTCCTCGGAGAGAGGACACGCGTACACCTCGGCATCGGTCAGGTAACGTTTTGTCAAATTGCGGGCCATGATGGTCTACAATTAAAATAAATAAAATAAATAAATACATATTGCTGGACATTTCACACTGCGCTATCTAGCCCCAAACTAAGCAAAACTTAGTACTATGGGAACCAGATAACTGATAGAATACTTATATACTTTTTTTTTGTAAATACATATTTATACTATATAAAAAAACACCTAGACACGGAACAAATATCTGTAGATCATGCAAACATTTGTTCCGTAGCGGGAATCGAACCCGCTACCTCCTGTTTCTCAGCCGGCTATACGCCCACAACGCCACGGAGGTCGTCAAATTAATAAAAATAATAACTGTGTGTTTTTGAGTAATCTCATTATTTTAGGAATTGATTAATATTTTAACTCCCTCCCTCCTGTATTTTCTTTCACACAAATAAAATAAAAAAGCAAAATTATAAAATCATAATGTTTGACTGATTTGCCTTACTAACTACTGTGTATTCTGTGAAGAGTTGTAAATCGCGCAAACGATATTTTGTCGCGCGTATATAACGCACACAATTTGATACGTTTGTGGGGTCAGTCCTCCGAGGTAAACCAGTCTTGCCAAGCTGGTCTAATTTGGCTACCATTCAGATGTACCATAGTATGGTGGATATTGTTCTAGTATTGCTCTGTCCCCAACACAAATAATTAATTATAGTACCTACGGAATATGACTATAGCCTTCTTCGGCTAGCTCGACTCCTATTTTTGATATATTTTTTTAACTATTTACCTTCTGAGTCACAGGTTTTTTAACCCCTCTTATAAGAGACTGCGATATCATTGCGTTTTTGTATGAAAACTATTGTTTGCTGTCGAAGCTGTTGGGTAGTTTACTCGTATATTTATTTATTCATTTATCAACTAAATATTATTGATCCTACTATTAATTATTTACTATAACATTTTGGAAAGATACCTAGATATTGCACATTAGGATGAGGTATTTTTAAATAAAGTAGAGTTGGTGACCTTATCAGTGAAAGTGTTTTATTCCAGGCAACCTTCAGATTGAAAGTACGAACAAAGCAGTAACGGAAAGTGGCGCAAATAGTAAAAATTATAAAACTGTAACTAAATCTGAAATTATTCTAATTAGAAACTTTATTTTATTTTTCTGTAGTTTTGGCGTCTATCAACCATAAATAATATATTTATATATAATATAATACAAAGTATTTGTTTATTATAACTTCAAAACTAATAAAACATAGAAAAAGAACCTGTTTAGTAATGTGAAAATTAAGCTCTTTGGCTTATTTATGTAAATACTAGCTGACCCCACAAACGTTGTTCTGCCCACAGACCGCTTAGATGTACCTACCATATAAATTTTCAAAGAAATCAAATACAATATGAAATGTTAAAGTGACGCGACAATTCATGTAAATGACTTCACGTCAATGAACGACGGTTAAATTATATGGATATTGTTCATACAAAAATATTAAAATTGCAATTAAAAAATGGGGGGTGGGGGTAGGAGGGTAAAAAATAGTTTACGTCTTATTCTCAGACCTACCGAAATTTCATATACGCAAAAAAAATCATAAGGATCGGTCAAGACGCTTCGGAGGAGTTTTGTTACAAACACTGTGACACGAGAATTTTATATATTAAAAGAAGATATGATATCCCTTTTGACTTTATAAGGTCTTCTTTCCATCTATTGGGGGGCCGTCCTGCGCTGCGCTTTCCAGTGCCTAATCTCTCTAGAGTGCTATTATTTTATGCCCCAACGGCCATCAGTTCTTCGAGCTATGTGCCTCGTCCACTGCCAAGTCGGGTTGCTAATCCTCTTGGCTATGTCTGTGACCTTGATTTTTCTACGGATCCCCTCACTTCTGTTTCAAGCACGTAGAAAAAAAGCATAGCCCTCTCCATAGCACGCTGAGTAACCTTGAGCTTTTTTATGAGACCCATAGTGAAATATGTACTATGTTTCTGTGACATACGTCATCACTTCATTGCATCGCTATTATAAGGAGCTAAAGTCATAGTCACTCAGAATTATTATATTGAAACTCGCAAGCGCGAGTTTCATAATAGGCATTATGGCTACCGAATCAGCTCAAAATTAAAAAATGAGAAGCAGCTCTGGAAAAATATTAAGAAGGATGTATTGCCCAGCACAAAAAGTGATAACTGTCTCCCTGCCAGTTACGTCAACCCTGATGACATCAATCATAATTTTTTAAACTTTCCGGTTGTAAATTCCATCCCGATTTCTAACCAGACATTTTTTGGATTTAATAAATTTAACGATGATGTTATATTTTTCTTACAAGCAGTTCATTAGTATCATTCATTATCAGCCATTCGTGTCCCACTGCTGGGCAAAGGCCCCCTATTCTTTCCAGACTTCGCGGTCCTGAGCTGATTGAGGCCAATCCGTTAGGAATTTATCCAGCTCGTCCCGCCATCTACGTTTCGGCCGCGTCGCCTTCTCGCTGGGTCAGAACGCCACTCGGTGGCTATCCTTGCCCACAGCTCACTTGGCATGCGATAGACATGCCCAGCCCAGTTCTATTTCAGCTGAGCGGCTTTGGTGGCTTCGTACAACCAGTTGACAAAGAAAAAGTTGCTAAAATCCTCTTTCCAATCAAAACAAACGCAAGAGGTATAGACAGTTTGTCCACGGACATTGCATTGCTCACTTTGCCGGTTACCTTTCCTCTATAACTGCCATCTTTACATAGCATAAAATGAAGTCGCTTCCGCTGTCTGTTCGCTTAGATCTTTTAAACTACTCAACGGATTTTAATGCAGTTTTCAGCAATAGATAGAGTGATTTAAGCGGAAGGTTTATATATAATACATACATAACTCTGTTTGTTTCTTACCTTTACATAACTAAACGGCTGAACGGATCGTAATTAAATTTTGCAAGAAGATATATTATATCCTGGGAAAGGACATAGGCTACTTTTTAGCCAACTGCGCAAAATGAGGGTAACGTTTTATTGAAAAACCACCTAGTCATTAATACTTAAATCGCTTTTGACATCTATATTCCCAAACCAATGGAAAATAGCCTTAGTGAACCCGATACCTAAAGTTGCTAATCCAGCTGATATTAAGGATCTTAGGCCAATAAGTATTGCTGACCTCTGCTGGGGCATTAAGCGCTGCAAGTTTTATTATATGCTGATAACGTACAGTTGTACAGACGTACAGTGGGTAAGTACCCATGCCCTCTAAAGAAGTTCCGGATAAATTAGAGAAGCTAAACAATGATCTTGGAAGTATAGCTGCATGGTCAAATAATAATGCCCTCATATTGAATCCCTTAAAATCCAAGATTATGGTACTGGGTTCAAAGCGTCAAATATATGATATTTCTACGCACTCTCTTGACGTTAATATACTCGGTCATAGGGTAGAGCGGGTCCATGAGGCTAGAAATCTCGGTATACCATTTTATAGCCAACTCTGCTTCGAAAGTACCGTAATGAACCTAATCAAGTCCTGTTTCTTCTTGGCTAAGACTTCACTAGAAAGTTAGGAATTTTCTTAAAGAGAAAATACGTATTAATGGCTAAAACAGCACGTCTTGTGCAAAGAATTCAGAACGCATGTTGTAGATTCTGTTTTGATATCCCGCCGCGAACGCACATCACACCTTAGTTAAATAAGTCGTCCACATTAAATATGGCTTCGCGAAGGGATCTGCATATGGCTGTCTTAGTGCACAGCGTAATGACGTCCGGGTTTCCAAATTACCTCTTTTCTAAACTCGATGGGTCGCAGAGCAAGTATAGCTCAAGACCAACGAGAAACCTTCTGCTCTACAGCAAATTCAAGACAGTAGCGTTTAAGGGCAGCTTTCGATAGCTTGATTTGATTTCATTTATTTGTATCCTTTGACAAATTACATGTGCTTGGACATGCAACCAAGTTTTGCCATCACCACTTTTGAAATCCACATTTCATCCAATTTTGAATAAACAGTTAAAAAACATTTCAAAAGAGCGGTGATATATAGACAGAAAACTGGGTTGCCTAGTGCGAACGTCCCCTTTACCTGCTAGTTTTAGGGTATTGTTATTTATTATTAAAATTCAATTCTAATTATTATTATCGTTATTTTTTTAATTTTATACCATTTTTTAACATTAATTATATTTTGTTTGTTTCTGTTCTGCACTTAGGTACTGTATAATAGTTATTTTTATGATAATTATTTTAAATCATCTTTTGTATTATGTGTGTTATTTAGCAAATAAATGATTGTCTATGTCTATGTCTCTTTGTTGCTGAGATAATCAGTTGTAAACGGACGAAAAAAAAAACTGTGATCCTGACATGTAACTAACTCCGAAAGTAATACATTAGACCACTGCTGTCTCTGTGCTACTTCGAGGAAAATAACTGTCGTAAACAACTTCGACATCATAAAACCATATCCCAGCTGTAATATCCATGTCTCAATCATAATCATAATTATCTATAATCCATAGCAGTGGATACGAAATCGAGAGATAAACGGCACACATCCCAGCTTTCTTAACTCACTTACAAAATACATATTTGAGCTTACAAATCTGCTGGCCTCAACGGTGTCGAAATGTATGGCGCTCGATCAATGAGCTGACACAAGTATGTCTGTGTTGCATTTCTATCTATTATCAGCATTGATGAGTAGGTACTAGGTGAATATAAAAAGAAACCTCAGAAATGAGGTCAATGTCTTCCTTTGTTTGCGCACTTTATCAAGTGTCACATTTTTATTTTTATTTTATTGTGGCTAATACTAGAGCTATGCTCTAAAATGAATCGTAACGACGTTTTTTGTAGGCTTTCAATAATAATAGATATCTGTTAAAATTCAGTGCAGGAATCTAATTTCAGTTTTAAATTTTATACCCTACAGCAAGCTAACCCACATTTTATCCACGAGGCATGAACTGTTGAGCAAAATAGCCCTGGGCAATTCACTATAAATATTGGCTCTGCAAGGAGGTTGCAATGTGCCACAGATTACCCCTACTCGGAATATCTCGTGGGCAAGTTTGGCAACATCTTTACAGTCTCTTGGCCAACGCCATTATTTGTAATGTATGTAACTCAACACAGATTATATTCGTTATCTTGTTTTGCGTGTGTTCCACTGGTTACTTCGCTTAATGGAGTCATTTGTTACGAGTACATAATCTGCTACCGAACCGCAGGATGCTTTATTTAATTCACAATTTTGATCGATAGGTGTTCAGAGATAAAAGCGCGAAATGAATGACAACGAAACGGAAACATTTTAACGAAACGGAATCTTTTTTTCTTACAACACTTGTATAAATTAAAAATGTAAAATCCATCGGCACCTTAAAACTCGTCATACATTTACATTTTATAGCTGAGATCCCTTCGCCAAAAAGGAAAAACGATGATAACTTTTTTATTCTATTATCTATTTTCAGCCATTTGTGTGCCTCTGCTGGGCAAAGGCCTCCCCCTATTCCCTCCAAACATCACGGCCCTGTGCCAAGTCCACCCAGCCTAGAGAAACTTGTCCAATTCTGTGTTGCTACGATACATTTTTTTTTACTAAATAATCATTTTTATAGCAAATACATAGTTGTTTTTTATTTGGAACTGTATAATATAGCTGTTCAAAGTTTCACAACCACATTTAAAGTAGGTATTTATTGAATACTACATGGTTAAACCTTTATTAAAAAGTGTTTTTAAGCTCCACTTTGTCATATTTCAAACATATTTCAAATTGAGTGCTGCAGAGATAAAGTAGAGAATCAAAAGAGCTATCTGATGTACTTACTTGTGATAGATATGGACCCTTTAGTTAGGAGCATTAGACTGATGTACTATGAGCCTAATGGTGGTTGGCATCGTGGTTTCAAGTTACGAAATTGCATTACCGCTTGATTAGAATGAGACAAGCGAAGAGTTTACGAAATGATCGGTTACAGCAGATCATAAAATTGGAGCATGATTGGAACGCACGTTTATTTGTCGGTACCAAATTGCTTAGTAATCTCAATTTGGTTCAATAGTTTTGCAGGCTTATAAATCTTAATATGCTCTTATAATAGCTCGGCTGAAGAGAACAAATGCATATACCTAGATATCTTGACGACCTCCGTAGCGCAGTGGGCGAATAGACGGCTGAGACGCAGGAGGTAGCGGGTTCGATTTCCACCGCGGAACAAATGTTTGCATGTTCTACAGATATTTGTTCCGGGTCTGAATGTTGTTCTATGTATAATAAGTATGTATTTACAAAAAAAAAAACGTTTTTAAGTATTCTATCAGTTATCTGGTTCCCATAGTACAAGCTCTGCTTAGTTTGGGGCTAGATAGCGCTGCGTGAAATGTCCAGCTATATTTATTTATTTACTTATTTATCTGTCTCTACAGAAAATTACTTTTCTCTCAACTATTGTGCATTTGCCTACAGTTTTCGGCTTAGGTACTTCTTATACAAAATATTTATTTATAGCACACAGAAAAATAAATAAGACTCGCAAGGTAACATACAACTTATGTTAACATAAATCGGCGACAACTCAGCGTTTAACAGTCTGCTCTATCCAATCTATCTTACGAGGAAGCTGTGAAGTTACTAACTGTAATAAAGCAAGGTTTAAGAGTAGTGTATTACGTAAATATACCTCTTTGCCTATGTCACGCCTTACCTTCTAATAGTTAATACTATTAGCGTTGTACCTCTTAGCACTATTCTGTTTTGTGTTAGCACTGAGTTCATTTTTAGGGTTCTGTACTCAAAAGGTACAACGGGATCCTATTGCTAAGACTCCGCTGTCTGTCTGTCCGTCTGTAACCAGGCTGTATCTCATGAACCGTGATAGTAAGACAGTTGAAATTTTCACAGATGTTGTAGGCTGTTGCCGCTATAACAACAAATACTAAAGACAGAATAAAATAAATATTTAAGGGGGCTCCCATACAACAAACGAGATTTTTTTTTGATCGTGTTTGCTCGATATGGATAACGGCAACAGGTAGACGCTTAAATTATTCACAGAATATTTAGTTATATATTCTTTCAAAATAAATAATTAAATTAATATATAACATATATTTAAGGGGGGCTCCCATACAACAAACGTGATTTTGCCGTTTTTATAGATAATGGTACGGTGGTTTTAACTTAACTTTTTACTCGTAGTACAGCAATTCAATTCAATTTAATAGTACCTATTTAAGACGTATAATTTAGGGCGTACCTGAAAAGCAGGCAGATGGGAGCCCACCTACAGGATTGTTTGCGACCTATCTATAAGGTGAATAATCGGATAGTTAACACAAGAGTTTAAATCCTACTGCAGGATTTATTTCATAAATCTGCCAAATATAAAATGGTTAAACAATTCATATTATTTTCAACCGTTGTTAAAAAAATATGTCCGGATTTTCACTTCAGTATACGCACAGCTTATGCAGATAATTTAACTTACAGCTTGGGAATAGATTAAATTATGAATAACAAATTAGTAGATACATACTTAAATTATTAATAAAAACAAATTTGCAGAGCAGTAAAAATAAATACCTACTTAATTTTACCTACATATATTTTTTCAGGTTTAGAGAGTTTATAAAAATATGGGTATCTTATCCTCTTTTCACATCAAACTCACAAATCACTAATAAATAAAAAACTCACTTGTGTAGTTTCCCGCTAAAATCCGAATGAGGAACTGTCACTGACACGTGCACTGCGCGTCGAGTGCTGGCTGCCACTGCTGAAAAGAGGTACAACGCTAGAGGTTTTGCTCTCTAGAAGTTGCCAATATGGTCTACACTTAGAAGTTCTTTAGAAGTTTCGCGGTTTTAGTGATTGGTCAGACGCGGCAAACAGTTTTAGACGATAACTTAAATGTAGAACCTGAAAACACTTTTATCACGATCCCTAAACGTGTTTAACTTTGATGTATTTGTATGATTTGACATATAAATATCATACAAAAGACATCAAGGCGCTCGTAGGGCTACGAGATATGAAATAAAAACTTATCTTAGGAGGCTAAACTCCGTGATTAGACCTATGACCTAAGAAGGGTTGTCCACCACGTAATAATAATATAATAAATTCGAAAGTAACTCTGTCTCTATGTCTATTTGTTAAGTTTTCACAACTAAATGGCTGGACCGATTTCGATGAAACTTAGTGTATAGATAGATTATGACCGAGATTGAGACATAGGGTACTATTCACCCGACTGCGCAGAAGGAGGGTTATGTTTTTATTGATAAACCACACATGTGAAACTGCGGGCGGGTTAGTTAGTAGATTATAATTTTTTTAAATATTTTGTCACAAATTTTTATTAAAGTGCTTTTTAGTAACTCTTTTTTTTGTTACGTTTTGGTTTGGCACATGCCCACGATTCATCTATTATTATTCGGTCATCTCTCCCGTAACAATTGCATTGCATTGCGATATTAAAATGTTTTTAATCCCTGGTTGAGTCTGCGTTACTGCTTAATACGCATATCAAATGCAGTTATATAATTCATTTAAAGTACTGAATTGCAGCGTAAATGATTAAGGTCAACGTGAAAATGTAACAATTTTGCTGTAACAATGTACAAAGCCATGGAGAAACGTAAGATTTCACAATTTCATGACAGGTAAGTAGGTAATGGTTGTTGCGAATAAAAATAATGATAAAGTACCTATCTGCTTTGGCGTCAACATAGATTTCGTAGTACCTAGTCTGTGACCGTTTCCCATAGTTGTATGCTTTGTGTTTTTGTCTTAGTTTGTTTTATATATTGTAATGATGTATCTACAATAAAGGTACCATAGAATTGAATTAAATGTATGATAGAAATGCCAGATTACTCGCAATCGTTATCAAATATTTATGCGTTGAGTTAAGAAAACTTCACACCTTTGCAAGTTGAATAACATTATGCAAGCATATAAAATTATTAATATTAGGTCCTTACATATGAAATTGGCGTTTTGTCAAACTGGCCCCTTTGATCTCAAATATCTGGCGTTTGGTTAAGAATTCCAAATTCAAATTTATTTTAAATTTAGACTTGTGTATTTATGTTTTCAATTTAGCGATTCATTTTTATTCGCGCCATTTGATTTTCTTTACATCGTTCTGGTCACAATATGGAAAACTTAAAATATCAGGTTATACGAGTTCCACCGTAGCACCAGCGCTGCAGAAACAGCTCTAAGGATTAATGATGTGTATGGGGAAGCTACCGCAAAAGAAAACACGGTACGTTTTTGGTTCCAACATTTTCGTTTTGGAAATTTTGACCTAAAGAACAAACCCCGTGGACGGCCGGAGAACTTAGTTGATGATGAAGAATTAAAATTGATCGTGGAAGCGGATCCATTGCAAACCACGTCAGAGTCAGCGGTAGGCTTCGGTGTAAGTGATAAAACAATTTTAACTCACTTGAAACAAATTGGAAAAGTGAAAAAGCTCGAAAAAAGGGTACCGCATGAATTGACTACAGCAAACCAACAAACACGAGTCGAGTCTTGCGTTACATTACTAAACCGTCACAATAACGAGGGGATTTTGAATCGTATCGTTACTTGTGATGAAAAATGGATCCTGTAAGATAATCGGCAATGCTCATCACAATGGTTGAACCCAGGAGAACCGGCCAAATCCTGCCCCAAGCGAAAGTTGACTCAGAAAAAGGTACTGGTAAGTGTCTGGTGGACCAGTGCTGGTGTCATCCACGACAGCTGCCTAAGATCTGGCCAGATGATTACGGCAGATCTGCATTTGCATTTCAACAATTGCAAACCACGATGTAAAAGCTAGTCGTTAACTGAGACCGGTCAATTGCTCTAGCCCACTGCTGCTTCAGGACTACGCTAGACCACACACTGCACAACAGACGGTCGCTAAATTAGAGGAGCTGCGATTGGAATGTCTCCGACACCCACCGTACTCTCCGGACCTTGCTCTAACAGGTTACCACTATTTCCGGAATTTGGACAACTTCTTGCAAGGAAAAAAATTCAATTCCGATGAGGTTGTCCAAACCGCATTCAAAGATTTTATTGATTCTCGCTCCCACAATTTTTTCAGCAAAGGAATCAATGAACTACCGATAAAATGGCAAAAGTGCATAGATAACAATGGTTCATACTTTGATTGATAATTAAAATAATTTTATTAAAAAAAATCGTTTTGTTTTTTCCATACAAACCGCCAATTTCATATGTAAGGACCTAATATTTTAATTATGATTATTAAATAAGTTATTAATATTTTAAAGGCACTAGGGCGTGGCTCGTTTGGTTCACGCATGTGGGAGATCCTTATCCTTCTAGATCCTACCTAATACTACTTTATTCATAATTTCATTTAATATTATCTTTTTAAATAACACTACAACTTTATGGCAAATATTATGTGCAATTTTTAATTTAGTCCACGGTAGAACACTGAATCCGACGACTAAAACTCTTTGTAAGAGTTACACAATAGAACTCGCGGCAGTAGGCGGAGAAACCTTGATACTTTCATAGTGCCCTTTAGAGCGCCTGTAATCACTTGTTACATTTCATACCTATTGGCTAACTATACAACTGAGGCCTACGTATCAGAAATAAACTCAAACAAAACTGAATCAACCATTTTGTCTCATTTTTTATTGGAAGCTAGAAGCAAGCTGGAAAGTCAACAACGTTGGAGCACATAGTATTTAGATATGTATGCTGCTTGACGTTATTTTTTGACCAGAATCTCAATTCACGCTTGATCACAGTCCTGGAATACCAGCAAACCTAAGATTGACAACAAAGCGCATTATAGCGTTTTACCTTTCTCTATTAGATCATCTAAATCTCTTCCTATCTTCAAAGCTAAGGTATACAACCATTTCCTTTCTTTGTCTACGCACTGCTAGTTTATCGTTATGTTTATCTCCTTTATTGTAGTTTATATATAAGTAAACATTATTATATTTGTAAGTATATATATTTAGTTTATTAGTAAGTATAGGTAGTTTATGTAAGTTTATGAATATACTCGTATTTACACCGCCGTCTTTTTGATTTTGTTTTGTCCTGTCCATCCAAAGGTTGTCTGGAAGAGATCGCTTTTAGCGATAAGACCGCTCATTGTACTTACCATAATTTTTGTGTATTTTTATTGTATTTTTAATTTTGTTGGTGTGCAATAAAGAGTATTCTATTCTATTCTATTCTATAGAAACGAGTTGGAGGCATGAAGGGAGCCCTTTGTCTCGCCGGAATATTACTGGTACTTAATAGTAAAAATAAAATAAATAACTATGGATTAGCACCTACATAATACATTAATTTGCACTAACAGCGACGGAAAGTCAAGTTACGAGGACAGGAATTAAGTTGGGGATTGCATGACGCCTAAAATGGTAAATTACCCGTAGCCCATTCTGTTGTACCACCATTTGAACTTTAGGATATGGATAATCAATCCCAAACCAAAACAAAACAATAAAATGTTTTCCCAAACCTCTTGATGAAATAAACCCAGTTTTCATGTTCATATTATATTCCTGACAGCTCGATACATCCACGGCGGTAATAAATACATAATTATTAAGATTCGACTATACATTGTCTAACTGTATCAGTCATGCAATAATACCCGCAGTGCGAAAAGGACTTATACCAGACGCGAGAACGAAAACAAAGTATTTTCCCTGAGTATTGATTGAGATAAGCTAGTAGTAAGATGAGTTAAAATATTATTAATTTTTAGTATATACATCTGTTAATCTGAGATGGTGATAATAGTAGATTATTAAATGAGGGGGTAAAGCAGTCTCTTGGGTCACGGGCGCTATATTGAATCCCGAACGCAACGAAGGATTCTAGAGTTAACACATGAGCGGAGCGAGGGAGTTACTAGAATCCAGAGTGCAGAGAGGGATATAAGCACGGCCAAGATACAGACAGCTTTATCCACGAGGAGAATACTTTACTTTTCACACTTTCTGCGAGACAATAAAAACCAAATCTAGGTTGGTGCATTCTGTGCATAGGTAAGTTATTATTGTGTTTTCAAATTCCCACGACCCGCGAGGCAATAATGCAATACAGTACAACTTTACTCCCGGCTCAGCCGTAGGGATTTAATCACCTGGTTTCGGTGAGGTTTACACGACATATAATTTGACATTGTCGAGCAGGTGGTGTGAAAAGGTTTATTACTGAGCAAGATAACAACAGAGACGACAAACAAGTTGTTGCCGCACAAACATCCCACGATATTATGCCATAAGTCAAGAGGTGATCGCTTGAAAAGTTGACCCACATTACTCAGACTTGAATGTATTTATCGAACTAGCATTTTCCCGCGGGCCGGTTTGTTTGCTCTTTATAAAGAATCGATTTTTTTAGTTGTTGATTGAGAAACAATTATTCAAAAACATTTCGAATTTATAATAACTTGAATGCAGTTGTCTCTTCATGTCAAGGTTTTCTATGCTGCTTTTAAAATCTTAGTGAATTTATCCAGAATCCTCAAAAGATTCTTTTTTTATATAAAATACTAAAGCGTGCCACACTAATAAAATAAGAATCTTTTTATGCAATGGAAGGTTGTTTTTATTCAGTGGATGATTTTAAATTACAATGGAACACATTTGTAATTTTATTTAAAACAGTTGCAATTTTTTAATCAAATGTTTATTATTTTTTGAAACCCTGAAATGTTAAAAGATTGATTGAATATATAATTTTATATGCTTATGTGCATACTTACCGAGGTTTAACATTCCAATTCAAAATTGATAACTGTTTTGTGAATAAACGGAATTCATGTGAACAAGTCTCGTTCAATATTTTTAACTAAATAGCTGTGGCAAAGCGTGCTGGTGACTTAACGTCTCTTGTTTACACGAGACTTGCTCACAGACAAAGGAATTACAGGCTTGTTCGCTTCACATTATATCATCATTCTAGAAAAAGTATGGACGGAGACTAATTAGAAAATCCGAGTGTGCTGTGCACATTTGCAATACTCGCGCCGATCGCCGAAATAGAATGTGTGTGGAATTCCATATTTATTTTACGTTCATGATTGCAAACAAATATTATTTAGGTAAAATTATAGGTACTGATGAATATTCGCTAAATCGCACATAAAAAGAAAATACATTTAAAGTTAAATGATACAAGTAACTTTTTTACAAAAATATAACTGACTGAACGAAACTACTGAACTGATTTTGATGAAATTTCTATAAGACCAATATGAAAGTATTTCAAATAAAAAAAAATTATGTAACCGGTTGATAATTGATGAAGTTCTGATGTAAAAACATAAAACAATTATGCGTCCCTATAAAACATGTGGGTTGCCCTCAATTTTTTTTGGATCCCATCATCGGATCCTGACTTGGTGCTAATGGAACTACCTGGGAAGTATACCCTTTTAAACAAAAAAATAATGTTTGGAATCGGTCTTCAAGTAATCGGGGACCATACATAAAAAAAAAATTCTGACGAATTGAGGATCTCCTCCTTTTTTTGAAGTCGGTTAAAATAAGGTTAAGGCTTCAAGGCATATCCAAACCGCTGAAGTTATAGGTATAGTGCATTTAATAACTTTCTAGTTCAGACTTGGCATTAAGAATAATTTCACTAAGACCAAATTAAACTTAGATAGTTAGCCCTTGTAATGAAGAGGCTTTTAATAGGCTCTGAAAAGTAGTAGCACAAACATTGTGTACGTGTATGTACTTAAGTGAGGACAATAACCCTTTATAGGTTAACATACTTATCTTGAAGCAACCTGTATAACACGGAAAATATGACTAATATTATATTCGGATTTAACCGGTGTTACTACAAACGAACAACAAAATTAAATGATACAACATTGGAAAATCGTCCTGTCGAAATATTGATAGAGGATAAAGTAGTATTTTTGAGTATTACTTTTCAATATAAAGTGAAACTTGGTGCTTATTTATAGTGTTTGGATAAAATAATAATAATTTGGTATTATGTGGATTACTTTAGATTTCTTGTGCAGACGTTCATACAAAGTTGTCACGGCATGCATTTGATATAAAATCGGACCAATTACATTTACTTTAGTACCAGAGTGTAAAATAAATAACATCCAGCAGCCACATACATAGTTGACAAATATTTGCAGGCCACGAAAATATTTGTTCCGTGTATGGGTATTCTATATATATAAAACAAAGTCGAGTTAGTTATATATAACTCAACCATTTATAACTCAAGAACGGCTGGACCGATTTTGATGATCTTTGATTTGTTGGATTTGTTCTCCCCGAATAGCAGAATAACTATTAAAATATCGGAAAAATTCAGGCAAAAAGAAATTAACAAGAAAGTTCATTTTCTCATGCTAATACAGCTAATGATGGCCAATTGACAATTCTACCGGGGCTAATGCACGCCACATTGGCAACCCGCGTCATATGCATGTCAAGGCGCTAAGTTCGGCGGGTCAGCTAGTATATTCTATATAATTATAAGTATGTATTTAATATATATATATATTTAGTATAAAAGTTTAAAAGTACTGTTTGTATGCCCGCGACTTCGTCTGCAATTTTCTGTTCATATCATAGATGATGATTTTTTACGAATAACCTAAAAAGCCTTAATTACGTTCCCGCATCCTTTTCTACTGTCATGTCAATCGCACGCAGCGCAAGCACGCGATAATGTCGAATGCTGAGATGAAAGTCACTGCACAGGCCAAGGTCATAATATGCTATAACACTGCGCGCGCACTCCGTAGTAGGTCAAGTAGCGATATAAGGAAATCAAGTATTATATTAATCGTTTTGACAACTACTTGCCCAATACAAGGGGCACTTTTTTCATTAATTTAAATACAGTTAAAACCGTTTATAACGACATCGTTTACAACGACCTATCGGTTATTACAGCCAGATTGTATGGTCCCTTCCATTGTATATTTATATGACTGTATTGCTTAAAACGACTATCGGATATAACGTCGGCAACTATACGGTCCCCTCGATGTCGTTATAAACGGTTTTGACTGTATTCTTAAAAATTTTAATTCTCACTTTTTCTTGTGAACCCTTTCTTGTTATTATTTTTTCTTGTAAAAATTTAGTTTAGAATAGGTATGTTAAAGTTCACAGACGAGCTACTTTGCCGCGTCAAATTTATTAAAGTTTAGTATTACATAATGTAGATTCAATTTGGTTTAATTTCAGCACTATGTTAATTAATTTATAATATACGATCAAAGTCAAAAGACAAAGTCAAATATTTTTATTCATTAAAATCACAAGGATCACATTGAAACGTCAATTTTACTGCCTGTTCCTTCGCGACCAAGCCAGGAAAGAAAGGCAAGAAACAAGGCTGGTTGTTTTTTTTAATGATCCTAATACAATACGTAATACAGAAAATAAATTACGTCTAAATTGTAACATTTTGAACGAGTTGGAGCAATTTAAATCCCAAGCTTCTCTATCATCTAAATAATCCGATATTTTATAGTAGGCTCTTTTATAAAGATTTTGTTTAATTACGTTTTTAAATTTGTTAACTGTCCTTTTTTGTACATCCCTTGGGAGTTTGTTATAAAAGCGTACACCTTGCCCTTTAAACGATTTACTAACTTTATGGAGTCTACAAGTGGCAACAGCGAGTTTATCTTTATTTCTAGTATTAAAATTATGATTATCGCTATTTTTCTTAAACAAATTAATATTTTAATGAACATATATCAGATTTTCATAGATGTATTGACAAGGGAATGTCATAATATTTATTTCTTTAAACTTATTGCGTAATGTAATTGTAACTCTAAGTATGTATTAATAAATAAAATAAAATACTGATAACAATTGCACTAAAGTAATCCCGATTAAAGTTAGTGCCAAACATGTGCGCAAAGTTTGAACAAACATTTGCACTTTGCCATCCATTGTCGGTTTTCAAACGAAGCTATAACTTGTCATTTGAAATTCGACACTGACCGAAGATTTCGACATGGCTTGACAAATTCTAACAGCTGAAACCGACATCTCTACTTGTTCTACGAAGCACGGAGCGCTTACTTAAAAATATCATAGGGGAAGAGTTTGGAGTTGATAAACATTATTAGGTAAAAGGAGCAAACAAGAAAAGCTTTGTAGACAATGTAAATGAGTAGACATTTTTAAAAGTGTTTTTCATGATTTTTTCCTAAAGACCGGGCCTTTATAAGGTAAGAGTGAATAGGTGTCTTCTAGATCTTCGTGTTTCATCGCTTACCATCAGGTGAGATTGCAGGCAAACGAAGATCGGTGTTAAAAAAAAATTTGTGTTCACATTTTTGTTGATTAAATATTTTTGAATTATTTAGAATATGTTTTGTCACCCTGACGTGCCCGCGCCTGCGCACGCGTGGTTAGTCCTTCGGCGGGGTCGGGTAAAAAGTTGCATAATTATGTCTCAATCTCCGTCATATTAACGACCTCCGTGGCGCATTGTGCGTATTGCCGGCTGAGACGCAGGAGGTAGAGGGTTCGATTCCCGCCACGGAACAAATGTTTGCATGATCTACAAATATTTGTTCCGCGTCTGGGTGTTTTTCTATATATTATAAGTATGTATTTACAAAAAAAAAGAAAGTATATAAGTATTCTATCAGTTATCTGGTTCCCATAGTACAAGCTCGGCTTAGTTTGGGGCTAGATAGCGCTGTATGAAATGTCTAGCAATATTTATTTATATTCTAATAACAATCTATATACCAAAATTCATCTGAATCGGTCCAGGCGTTTAGTCATAAAACTTAACAAACAGGCAGACAGAATTAATTACTTTCGAATTTATATGAGAGTATCCATATCCATACTAATATTATAAATGGGAAAGTAACTCTGTTAGTTTGTTTGTTACCTTTTCACGACTAAAAGGCTGAACGAATCGTAATGAAATTTGGCAAGAGATAGATTATATCCTGGGGAAGGACACAGGCTATCTTTTGTTTCATAAACTAGTGGTTCGCCCCCAACGGAGATCTCGCGAGTCTCCCATAAAACAAAAATAGATTATTTTATAATTATTAGTAATCTTTGACTCTCAAAATAGTGCCACAAAATAAATAACCAAACTAACTTGACCTACAGTATCATTAAAAGTACCGGTAACAGGAGTTCATGTAAATTGGTTTTTCTTTTTGGGGGTTTCAGACTTTTACCTATATTTGTGACACTTAAGCTACACGCATACTAAATTACAGCACTGTGGGGTCACTGGTGTACTCTGTGAATATTGTCAAATTTTTGTTTTTATTATGTTTAATAACTCAAAAACTACAAAATCATTACGAAAAATAAAAACGTCACATTTTCATTTTTTTTACCCCCCTTGAACCGCAATATCTCAACAACCCCCCCACATTTTTAGCTCATTTAGTCACACCAAAATTGTGCCATCACTATCTATCTATGCATCAAATTTCACGATGATCGGATCAACGCTTCGAAAGTCATCCTCGGACAAACATACATACATACAACGCCGATTTGCTCAAGTTGATTTGGAGATTTCGCTTCGCTCGATCAATAATCTTGAAGGAGTGAATTAAGGGTTGAAAGTTTGTATGGGCAATCCATAATAAACCACCCGTGCGCAGCCGTGGGCGGGTCAGCTAGTGGATTATAAAGAGATAGTGTTTGTTAGTTTGTAGGGGGTAATCTCAGAAACTACTGAACCAATTCTGATTTTTATGTTATTTTATTAAATAATAATCCATGTAAGCTAGTTCTTATCATATAGTTGTTAGAAAAACCCAGAACCCACACCTTTTTGATATTTTGTTATGAGGTAATTTCACGGCGCTATGCGCTGCAGCCCACAGCGCGCCAAACGAATCAGAAAGCATCTGGGTCAGTTTGTGTCACCTAACTCTGCCAGTTTTTTGACAATAGGTATTTGAATACAGTCGTAGTCTATCAAAATTGCAATATGCTATGCCCTGTTTATGGACAAGATAACCACGTAATAAAAATTGAAGTGTAGATAATATAACACTTACATATTAACATCGCGTGTCAGACCACATGTAGTGTAAGGTCCGTGTTTACTCACACTAGATAATTTTGCTTTAAAACTATTATTATGATACAAAAGAAAAGTCGTAGAAAATTTAAGCTTTTTCGGATACATTTATATTTTCGGATGTTTGTGTTCGTAAAATCCCGCAGGATACGTTAAGAACCCCTACCCTTGACTTGCCTTAGCCGGCCGGTCGAGGGTGGAGCTGGAGGCGCAAGTACGGTACTTATCACACTAATATTTTATATGTGAAAGTTTGGATGTTTGTTTGTTTGTTTGTTACTCAATCACGTCGTAACGGCTGAATCCATTTCGATGAAATTTGGTATATACGTAGATTATAACCTGGATCACCACATAAGCTACCATTTATCCCGTAAATCAGTTCACATGGGATAAAAAAGGGGTATCAAAGTTTCTATACGAAAACTAGCTGACCCGCCCGTGGCTTCGCCCGCGTTACAGTGGCATACAGCTTAGTTTGAGATCTAGAAAAAATAGGCTAAAGAACGCCCCAGTAGTTGAAAATTTTTTATAACTCATCATTGCGACCCTATTTGTCACAAAATCTTTTCCTAATTTTTTAATTGGGCTGGGGGATGCTAGGGTGGCTTCAATTTTTTATGACTTTGCCTAACTATATGACTTGAAGAGAGCGAATGTATGTTTATATTTATCTTTACTAATAAATAAATATAAATATTGCTGGACATTTCATACAGCTATCTAGCCCCAAACTAAGCAGAGCTTGTACTATGGGAACCAGATAACTGATAAAATACTTATATATTACTTTTTTTGTAAATATGTACTTATAATATATAGAAAAACAACCAGACCTGAAACATATATCTGTAGATCATGCAAACCTTTGTTCCGCGGCGGGAATCGAACCCACTACCTCCTGCGTCTCAGCGTCGTCAAATAAATATTATAAAGAAGTAACATTCATTTGTTAGTTTGTATGTAATAGGTAATCTCCGGAAGTACTGAAACTGTCTGATAATTATTTTACTGATAGAAAGCTCAATTACCCTGAGTGATTATAGGCTATATTTAATTTTGATAAGCATCCGTGCGAAGCCAGGGCGGTCAGCTAGTTCTCCACATAAGTGTTAAAGGCATAAAGCCAAGTGTAGCACTTAGTAAAACTGCAGCACACCTCTCAAAACGCTTTAACCACCCATAGAAACGTTGCCTATCTGTCTTCTATTGGCAAATTAACATTTAACTTAATATTGGCAAATTAACAGGCGCAGTGCCTCATTTCACTATAGCCGTTCCGTTTCATATACTTAACTCTAAATAGCCTGAACTCTAATCAATTTTTTGCAATGCCAAGTATTACCATCTGTGTCACTTCCATTGTACAATCATTATAACACGAGTATCATAATGCGTGACCTACAAGGCCATACTTTGCTATTAGTGGTGGATTTACCAGCAGGCTGAGTAGGCTGGAGCCTAGGGCGGCAGATTTTAGGGGCGGCAAATTTGGGGCAAAAGTCAAACTCACCCACTGTTTTACCCACACTTGACCGATTTTGTTGAATCACTCAAATTTATTAAAGACCAGGGTTGCCAGATTTTTTTATATGTAAAGAGCTCGCGAATTAAAAAGGTTGAAAAACACTGAACTAGGGTATCAAATTGTAGAGGTCGGTAGAGGCAGCAAAATTCGAATAGCCTACTGGAGGTAAATGTTTTAATCCGCCAATGTTTGCTATAGGCGATAGTTACCACTTCCAGTTAGAACATAAAAAAACATACTTAGTGAGTTTTCTATGAATTAAACCGGCTTCTTTCTTGTAGGTTTCGGACCCAGTGACATCGACCCCTTTGTTAAAGGTCTAGGCTAAGTACCAGCATAAAATACTATTCTGCCTACAATACTTAATGCTGACAAACCGATTTTAATGCAATTCAATTTATCCAGAAGACCGCTAACTTAGCTGGTGGTCAAAAGCTAGAATCGATCTCTTTACGAAAAGCGACCGTCACGCTGGCGTGTTGTAGTCTCCATGGAACAAGGTAGCTACCTTACATAACATTTATCGTGCTTAGTAATATCAGTTTAAAAAATCAGAGTTGTGTTAGATGCGGTTGCCAAACAGTTAGCGCGATGTTTCTCAACTCTAGGTTCTTAATTGTTATTACAGCACTTTAGGAGAAGACGGTTTCATGTTATTCGATACGATACGACCAAAATAAATAACACGAGTTGCATTAATTTTCTATCATTTGCAAAATTACTCATTTGTTGTCATTGGCGTAGTAATATTGCTGGGCGCCAAAGTCAAAGTCAAGTGTTTTTATTCATTAAAATCACAAGGATCACTTTGAAACTTTGAACGCTTCGAGTTCCTTCATTGCACAAATTCCCGAACACTCCAATCCTCAGAAAACCTCCTTCTCAAAACACCGATGCATAGAACCAGTTTCTATGCAAACTCCTTTTCCGTCCAAGCTGTCCGATTATGGAATGCCTTGCCGGTCCCCATTAGTAAATCCCCCTCACCTTCCGTATTTAAAGCTAGACTCAAAAACTTTTATCTCCATGAAGAGTCGTGATTCATTGATCTGACCTATAATAAATAATATAAATAAATAAATATCTTTTTAAACCTCGGCCAATCTTCCATTAAGCAAAGATCCTCTCCATACAAAGGTTCTCTGGAAGAGATCGCTTTGTTAATTGATAAGACCGCCCATTATGCTTACATTTATTTTTATTTATTATATTTGTTTTATTTTTATATCTGTTGTGTTTGGCTTGTAAGGTATAATAAAGAATTTTCATTCATTCATGATCTTGTCGATTCAACTATTTTCTTAGGTCTTCAAATTGATGCAAATCTGCTTTGGAGTCCACAGATACCGGCACTTGCTAAAATTTGGCATGGAGATACGCCTTAGTGACGCCCAGAGTAAGTTACGAATTAAAATAAAAAATACCCTTCTTCTCTAGATGTAAGTTGAGAGTGAATTTTTTACTAACATATTGCATCGTTCGGTATCCTTGAATAGGTCTTCTTAAAACGTTATGAACTCACTATTTAGTGAAAATTTAGTTGCAAAAATGATATCTTGAAAAACGTATCGTACAATGGTCGTAGAGTTGGTGTAGTTGGTATCGTGTCGGTTGGTGTCAGCACGCCTGATGGAAGGGCAACACAGTGAGTGCGTGACGTAAGACTAATACCTACTTACTGTAAATTACTACTAACAGACGATTCGATTTGGTCGGGTCCAACTGATGCTAAAACGAAGCGTGTCGAAGAGGTCGGGTCCATTAATAAAGTACTGATTATCATCTAAAATTAGTCTAAAGAAGGTATATTACAACGGGGTGTTTATGGATGTCAGTGAAGAACAAGTAGTGAGCGAGTGAGGTCTAAGCTCTAAGCTAAATACATAAAGATGTTAGGTGCAAAGATATAGGAGAAGGACAAAGCTGCCACAATAAATGCAACCACTTTTTTAAATGACAATCTGATTGCGCATGCCTTTGTATAAACATATAAAATTTTTATTGATAATTTGTCAAATTATACGTCACATTAAATTTACATCGATAGACTTGAGGCAATACAAAGGAAATTTTTACGCTTTCTAAACTATAAAACAAGGACCTATCACTCGGACTATGTACTCAATTGTGCCAAGCAACACCTTGTTCCCCTTTATCTGCGACGAGAGTTTGTCGACATCTTATACCTATTGAAAATAGTTAATTCTGCTGTCGATTGCCCGCCACTCCTTAATAAGATACAATTGTATGCGCCTACCAGAACGTTTAGGAGAAGCAACCTATTTTATCTACCCGTAGTTTCTACGAATTATCGCCAAAATGCGTTTGTGTATCGTGCAAGTAAAATATTCAATCTATTGAGCAATGAGCATGACCTTGACCTGTTCAACTGCAGTATTTCATCTCTTAAAACAGAATTAATAATATCTTCTTTGATCGATTTAGGACATGTGTGACTGAGGGAGGATGCGTTTTTGATAACTAATTTTGTAATATATCTACTTGTAAATTGAGTGAATGGCACCTGATTTGGTATCGTGAACGTGAGTGACCCGTATAGTGTTCGGTTAGATTTTGTCTTGTGTATTTTGTTGTTGCTTGTTAGTATAATCTGATTTTATCAGTGGAGACCTTTAAATGGCCTGTTTATTACTATTTACTGTAACTATTGTGTTTAATATGTGCAGATGGTTTTCCTAAAATAAATAAATAAAATAAAAAATAATGTTACAATATTCATTAAGAAATACTTCATTGTGAAATTGATTGTAAAATAAAATAAATTCAAAGTAATTCATGTCTCGCATTTATACCCTTCAAATTCGAGGAAACTGTAGAAGGTCCTCTCGACGAGCCAGTTTTTTAAATTTTAACTTAAAGTTAATTAGAGTTCGCGCATCCTTCACCTTGTCTGGCAGTGCGTTGTATACGCGAGGAGCCGTCACGTGCGGCAAGGAGTACGACTTGGCCAGCCTTCGTACTGTGACCTGACCGCCAGCCTGCCGACCGCGACAGCGCGTGTGTTACACTTTCAACACGTATGTCTGCCTGTTTTGGAAATAATTTCAAATTTTGGTGAATATACACTGCCATTTGAAATATAACGAGGGACGGGAAAGTCATAATTCTAAGCCGCTTAAATATAGGACTCACAGTAGTTCTACGTGCTATGACTGGCATGATGCGCATTTTTGGAAATATTTAAAACACATTGACATCTAAAGTATTTATTTCGTTCTCTATTCCACTCATTTGCATTGTCTGTCACCTAAGGCACTTTCAAGTTGGATGCTAGCTAGTTCGATTTAGTTGGACATGCTACGGCGGCAGTCAGTAAAGTGAAATGGAATGCGTGCGGTGATACGCATTGGAGTTGGATTGTCTCACTGCTTGTTTCCACTATGCCATCAGCTACATTTGTTTCAATGTGTATAGGAAATTTCTTGGCGAAATATATAATTTTTAATAAGATTTACAGGTTCGACTTCCTAGTGAGTAAGTACTTTATGTAAGTATAAGGAAGTATCTCTGGTGTTGCAGTTTTTAGGCCAACCTAAGGCCTCTGACATGGCCTGACAACTTATTAAAATGGGGCCGGGATGGCAGCATCTTGACGCATCCTCCAAAATAGTGATAGTGTAATTAGTATGTAAATATAAGTGATTGAGTAAGTAATGTAAAATACGTAATAGAAATGAATGCTTTTTTATTTTAACA
The DNA here is from genome assembly GCA_963924445.1 of Philereme transversata. Lineage (NCBI taxonomy): Eukaryota > Metazoa > Arthropoda > Insecta > Lepidoptera > Geometridae > Philereme > Philereme transversata. The sequence goes on along the minus strand of OZ004348.1, from coordinate 21,854,780 downwards.
ATATCTTAAACCTGCTGCATAGTGTGAATTGAGAAGAGTTTTATTTTATGAATATGTATTTAAAGAAGAAAATCTAAACATCATCTTACTCCTGCTGCATAGTGTGAATTGAGAAGAGTTTCATAGTGAGCGCGCTGAGAAACAGCGGTATAGATTGGTTTTGGCGTAAATGCAACTCGACGAGCTCTTCCAGTGTGGAGTAATCTGTGTGCTCTATATCTACTACGTCGCTGTTCAGCATGAAGGTTATGTAGTTATCATCAGATTCTGTGTACATATTTGTTAACCTGAAAATAAAATATGTCAGTAAATTACAAAATATAAAACCACCGACCCCCTCTTTTTGATATTATCTAATTTTCTCTGTATACGAGTAGGTACATATAAATAAAATAAATGTGGCCGCCACGGGACGCCCGACAGATATGAAACAGAACTCAGCGAAAGACCAGCGCCGCGGCATATTAACATAATAACATGCCGTAGCATCATGCCGAGCTGAGTACTAACAAAAAAAATATGGGGGAGGTCTATGTTCAACAGCGGCCCATCTTTGGTTGATTTTATAGTGATGATTATGATTGTAGAACATGGAACTAATACTTGCTTGGCCTTTATATCAAATTATTAACGAACTTGAACTCTAGCAGGTTCGATTCCCGCCGCGGAATAAATGTTCAGATCTACAGATCATGCAAACGGACATGCAACATTTGTTCAGTATCTACTAGCTACTAATAGTCCAAGATCCCAGAGCGATCAGACATAACTTATTTTCACATAGATGAAACCTTAGGTTCTCAGTAGCTTTTCATGTTCTTTGAATACCTGCGTGCTTGTGAAGCTCGCCTTGTGACACCTGGGCAGGTACCAGGTAAGAAAGGTAACTCGAAATAAGAGTTACTTAACTTAAATTTATATAGCTGATTTTTATATATGTTTTGTAGAATATTATTCTAAAATAGTATCATAAGTGTCAGACACTTTCCATGGACCAAAACTTTTGTCAGACGCTTTAAAGCTCCACAAAAAATACCTAAATGAACTTTACTTATTTTTACATATCTGACTTTTAAATATGTTATTATGGTAACTATTATAAAGTTATATTTCATTACTCAGACAAATTGTATGGACCAAACATCCCCTAAACACAAAAAATATTCAGCCGAAAGAATGAGCGCGAGAGCACTATGCGCATGCGTCTCAGAGTACAATACTTACATTTTTGTAAGTTTTCTTAAAGTTTACTGCTTTCGATTCAATAACGAATGACCGAACTGCGAACGATGAAATCCGAAGTGATTTCATATGAATTATTTTTAGCAGGATAAGCTAACGAAGTAGCAAATACTACAAATGATTTTTCATTCATATGATTTTTCACATGCTACTTGTGAAACGTTCCATCGCTAGTACTCTCGCGCTCATTCTCTCGGCTGAATAATTTTTGTGTTTAGGGGATGTTTGGTCACTACAATTTGTCTGACTAATGAAATATAACTTTGTAATAGTTAACATTATAACATATTTAAAAATCAGACATGTAAAAATAAGTAAAGTTCATTTAGGTATTTTTGTGGAGCTTTAAAGCGTCTGACAAAAGTTTTGGTCCATGGAAAGTGTCTGACACTTATGATACTATTTTAGAATAATATTCTACCTAGTCAGGTCATAAGTATTGTCACACAGTAAAAACTTTTCTTTTAGAATGCTGGCCACAAAAAAGTTTATAGAATTCGAATTTCGAATTGTTCATGAAAATAAAAATGTATACTTTTTAGAATTTTACTCATTTTTAAATATGGAGTGGACGCTTAAAGAAGACCGTGTTGCAGTTATTGCGTTGCATCGTTGCGGTTACGCGCCAATTCAAATTTTTGACATACTGAAAAATTTGAATATAACCAAAAGATTCGTTTATCGCACCATCAAACGATACAATGAAGACTCTAGTGTAGATGACAGGTCAAGAAGTGGTCGCCCTCGGTCTGTTAGGACTCCAGCAGTGATAAAAGCTGTGAAGGCGCGAATTCAAAGAAACCCCAAACGTAAGCAGAAACTGTTGGCCCTTCAGATGGGGTTAAGCAGAACCATGGCGAAAAGGGTGTTAAATGAAGACTTAGGGCTTCGGACATATCGAAGAAAAACAGGACATCGTTTGAATGCTCGTCTAATGGACCTGAGTCTGAAGAGATGCCGCGCTTTGTTGAAGCGGTACGCGGGAAAAAATATCGGGAAATTCTTTTTTCGGATGAAAAAATTTTTACCGTAGAAGAGAGCTACAACAAACAAAATGATAAGGTGTACGCACACAGTAGTGAAGAAGCGAGCAACCGTATTCCGCGTGTCCAACGAGGTCATTTTCCATCCTCGCTCATGGTATGGTTGGGAGTTTCTTATTGGGGCTTAACAGAGGTACATTTTTGTGAGAAAGGTGTAAAAACGAATGCAGTTGTGTACCAAAATACAGTCCTGACGAACCTTGTGGAACCTGTTTCTCATACCATGTTCAATAACAGGCACTGGGTGTTCCAACAAGATTCGGCGCCAGCTCATAGAGCGAAGAGCACACAAGACTGGCTGGCGGCACGTGAAATCGACTTCATCCGGCACGAAGACTGGCCCTCCTCCAGTCCAGATTTGAATCCGTTAGATTACAAGATATGGCAACATTTGGAGGAAAAGGCGTGCTCAAAGCCTCATCCCAATTTGGAGTCACTCAAGACATCCTTGATTAAGGCAGCCGCCGATATTGACATGGACCTCGTTCGTGCTGCGATAGACGACTGGCCGCGCAGATTGAAGGCCTGTATTCAAAATCACGGAGGTCATTTTGAATAAACTTTAGTGTCATAAGAATCTATGTTTTGTTAAGTTCATTTTGGTATATAAATGGTTACATAATGAATAAACTTGTTTCAATTATTTTATATTAAACATGTGACAGAATTTATGACCTGACTAGGTACAAACATATATAAAAATCAGCCATATAAATTTAAGTTAAGTAACTCTTATTTCGAGTTACCTTTCTTACCTGGTACCCGCCCAGGTGTCACAAGGCGAGCTTCACAAGCACGCAGGTATTCAAAGAACATGAAAAGCTACTGAGAACCTAAGGTTTCATCTATGTTAAAATAAGTTATGTCTGATCACTCTGGGATCTTACTCTATTATAGAAGAGCATTAATTGAATAAATACGGGGCTGCTGTGTGAAGTCCAGCAATATTTATTTATTTAAATAAAAAGTTAATAAGTAAACTCACTTGTAAGTTTTATATCCAGTTCTGTCCATTTTGTATCCGAAAAGCGTGTAACACGCTTCCCTGAACTCTTGCGCCAACGAAGTCAGCTCCTCTTTCATCCTATAAAACAAATACGTACTAATGGTCTAAGAGCCGGTGAAGATCGACCTTCACCGATCTGATAACCAGATGAGACATATTTTTTATCAAATATAATTTATAAACAAATATGCCTATAATTACTTGCCTATCTAAAAGTGCTATCTAAAAGTTTTTAGCTAGGCAACAGTACTATAAGTATGATTTTTTGCAGGCAACGATTTTGAAATATGACTGATTTTGTAATAAAGTAATCTAAAATTTGATATAACTTTCGATAAGTTAGCAGAACGATGGAGTAACCTATATTGACTTACCTGTTCACATCGGCTTGCCAGGTAGCTATACACAGAAATGAGTAGGCAAGCCTACTGAGGCATATTCTGTGTGTTAAACACTAACAGTGAAATAAAATTCATTTGGTTATCAAAAGAATGAAAGTGATGAAAAAAAAATCGATTAAAGTTAATTTAATTTAAAATAGCCATAAGCACTTTTAGATAGGCAAGTAATTAAAGGCATATTTGTTTATTAATTATATTTGATAAAAAATACGTCTCATCTGGTTATCAGATCGGTGAAGGTCGATCTTCACCGGCTCTTAGACTATAATATCATAATTTCGAAAGTAAATCTGTCTCTCTGTCTGTCTGTTTCTTTGTACGTGTTTGCACGACTAAACGGTTGGATTTCGATGAAATTAGGTATATAATTTGGACATGTATATTTTACCCGACTGCGAAGACGTGTTTGTTTGTCTTTTAGAGATATGTAAAGAGTATAGTAGAGTTTATTGTATAGAGTAGAATATTTTTGCATGCTGGGCCTACTTATAGAAGGACGTACACCGTCTTCGCTAAAATTGTATATGTATGTTTTTTTCTTGTATAGTTTCGTGTATCGTCCAGTTTAGTGTGCCAAATAACAAAAAAGAAAAAAGAAGGGTTGTTTTTATTGAAAAACCACGAATGTAAAGCCGCGGTCGGAAGCTTGTACTTCTATAAGCTGATTATACTCGCGCGCAATCCACAAATGACAGTTGTTTTGAACAAATAACTATACTTTAGCCAAATTCGATGTAGAATGATTGTAAACAAACCGTCAAAAAAAAAATCGTACGTCGTTCTCTCATCATCAATTATCTGGTTCCCATAGTAAAAGCTTTTCTTAGTTTGGGGCTAGATGGCGCTGTGTGAAATGTCCAGAATTATTTATTTATTAGAAAGACCCATATTCAGGAATTTATAGAGGACATATTATAATTTTAGAGCTAACTTTGACATTTAATATGTTTGTAATTTAAATTGAATTGTGTTTTTTCTTGTATCTTAAATTATTACCTTTAAATTTGTCGTTTTCCATTGTATTTTTGTAATTTGAATGCTAGATACGGAAGAACATAATGGACACTTACCTACTTATATAAGACCTTTATAATAACATTATGTTCAAGGAAATACATTTATCTCTATCTATAACATATATCTGTATCAATTCAAAATATACCTTTCCACCTCATTCGCGCTGTCATCTAGCTGTTGCTTTAATTGTGCGGTTTCTTCTGAGGAGCCACTTGAAACACCCGCGCGAATCACAGCGTACAACCTTATTACCTAAAACCAATTCATGTAAAATAAAAAATAAACCCTACACATAAAAAATACCCCACACATAGAAAGCTACACTATCACTGAGTGTAAAATGCTTATACAGAATATTTATACAAGTACAGAAAGTCGCTAAATAAAGAAATTAAAATAAATAGGGACTCTAGCTATGACGCAATAAAGTGCAATTCAGCTCGCACAGCAGCGGGTTCACATACAAGGCACATCTCTTTCATTCGCATAACTTTTTCGATCACGTATCTCTTCTAACGCTCGGCAACTCAAGGCTGGTTTCCACCATAGCGAAGAGGACAAAAATGGAATATGTTCATAATGTAGAATTTAGTTTCTTTTTTATCGCGGTCGCAAAAAATGGAATATTACCTCATCTTGCGCTGCTTTCAAATCCACCTGGATTTGCTGCAGTGCTGCTGCGTTCGGATTATCCACCAGATGTACTACCTATTAAATGAAACAATGCATGAAAACACTTTATTGTACACCGTATAAACAAAAAATTACAAACAAATTAGAAAGCAAATTGCACAATAGACGGTCTTATCGCTTATGAGCGATCTCTTCCAGATAATCTTTGCATGTAGAGAATTTTGTTATAACCAAAACAAAATAAAATATAAATATAGCTTAAACGGAGAGAATTGGTGAACAAATAAATAATGCTGGATATTTCATAACATTAACATGTTTTAGGATCGTCATGCAAGCCGGGCTAAGACCGTGTTTTATACAATTAAGCGCGTCACACACGAGGAAGATCCTATAATACATTATATTGCGTCATTTTAAGTTAGTATAATATTATGGTACCCTAAGATATCACTCACATATCATATATGAAATCCTAGAAAGCATGCAGAGCCAAATTTCGCCCAAAAAAGTCGAACGCATTTACCCTTAAACATACACAGTAACAAAAATAACACGACAATAGGAATAGTAAATAAATAAATAAAATAAATAAATATGGCTGGACATTTCACACAGCGCTATCTAGCCCCAAACTAAGCAGAGCTTGTACTATGGGAACCAGATAACTGATAGAATACTTATATACTTTTTTTTGTAAATACATACCTCGTATAGAAAAACACCCAGACACGGAACAAATATCTGTAGATAATGCAAACATTTGTTCCGTGGCGGGAATCGAACCCGCTACCTCCTGCATCTCAGTCGGCTATACGCCCACTGCGACACGGAGGTCATCAATAAGTATTAAAAATAGGAAACATAAAATATGTATACATAGGTAGTATGTCCAGGTTATGAGCGTCTGCAAACTAGGATCCGGCTCAGCATTATGCGCCACCCACTAGTAAATACGGGTACGCAGCATGCTGATCTTCCGCCGGCTCCTAAATTCAGTACCGGATAATCATATTTTATTAAAAAAAATTATATAAACTAAAGCATTTCAAATATAAAGGACATTAAATTTATATGTGTGTATGTTGCTAAGGCTTAGTCGTTTTAGATTGAGGCGATGTGGATATATATGTGTTTAGTGTAATATTTGTTAGTGAAGGTATGTGAAGTGGGTTTTCCGCTAGCAGGCCATTTGCGTATGTTAAGAAATAGTTTGACGCAAAGGAATTAATGGACGCCTCTTAAGCTATGCATAACTCTTACTTTGGTCTGGAGCGCGGTTCCTATTTTCTCAATATGCGATTGCAGCGTGTCTCGTTGCGCGCGCAATTTGTGTACATCATTGTACGCATTCTGAGCCTCGACACGCCATTTATTCACCTCCGCACGTAGGTTTTCTAGGACTGAAAAATAAAAATTCTATTGTTAATTTCTTGACTTATATTTAAATTATACATATAAATATTTACATTTATTTGGCCAACAATGTCACGCGTCGTGGTTGGTGCATCTGTCTACCCAGAGCAAGATATTTTTTAAGTAGTGGGTTTGTGTTTTACCACGATCTCGCGTAATGGTAAGCGATGATGCAGTTTACGATGTAACGAGCGCCAAGAGTTAGTTGGATATTGAACAGTTAGTGCTTTTTCATACGTCCCGATTGCCGGGTAGCCGGCGCCGGCTACCCGGCAGCACATTTAGCTTTCACACGACCCGATTTTGCATTCAACAGCGTGTAAATCGTCAACATGTGTACTCGTGTTGATGGTCTAATATCTAATATTAATCTATAAATCATTTAATTTTCTCTCTTCTCTAAAAATGGAACGTGAACAATTAATTGCAATGTGGATTTTGTACCAAAGATACCGCCACCAGAGAAGAAAGTCAAGATATTATTGGCTTCATCCGATTAACATGAAAAGAGAACAGTGTGGAGCATTCCTTATTTCTAGATCGACTACAAAATGCAAAATACAACAATTTATTAGGTATCTATCTCCCTTTTGCAACGAATTAAGTAGGTGCTATTTACGACACGAGGGTGTCAGACAAAACGAGTCGCGCTTTCCGTGGTTGTACCTGCACGACTGGCTGCCGGTGCGTATAAAAGCTTACAGAGTGTTCCATACAACACTTTTTAGTCAAAGTCAAAAATCTTTTATTCATTAAAATCACATGGATCACTTTCAAACGTCAATTTTACTGCCTGTTTCTTCGCGACCAAGCCAGGAAAGAAAGGCAAGAAGCAATTCTGGTTGTTTTTTTAATGATCCTTTTAGAATACATAACAATACAGAAAACAAATTGCGTTTAAATTGTAACATTTTGAACGAGTTGGAGAACTTTCAATCCCAAGCTTCTCTATCATCTAAATAATCCGATATTTTATAGTAGGCTTTTTTATAAAGATTTTGTTTAATTACGTTTTTAAATTTATTAATTGTCATTTTTTGTACATCCCTTGGGAGTTTGTTATAAAAGCGTACACCTTGCCCTTTAAACGATTTACTAACTTTATGGAGTCTACAAGTGGCAACAGCGAGTTTATCTTTATTTCTAGTATGAAAATTATGATTATCGCTATTTTTCTTAAACAAATTAATATTCTTGTGAACATACATCAGATTTTCATAGATGTATTGACAAGGGAATGTCATAACATTTATTTCCGTAAACTTATTGCGTACTGATTCTCTGGGGCCCATATTATAAATTGCACGAACAGCACAATAACGGTGTTTATATCTGCACCACCCCCCCCCCCCCCCCCCCGCCCCACCCCCCACAGCAGTATACCGTATGACATAATGCTGTGGAAGTAGCTGAAGTAAACTAGTCTAGCTGTGTCTACGTCTGTAAAAAGACAGATCTATTTGACTGCGTATGCCGCAGAACTAAGTCTCTTCGACAACCCATCAATGTGAGGGCCCCATTGAAGCTTATTATCTAGGGTTATTTACTTATTACCTAAGAATACGGTGGTGTCCACAAGAGCCAACTCCTCGTCTTTAATTTTTATATATGCTTTATTTTATGCTGATATCACTGTGAGTCCGGCCGCCGGCTAACCGGTAGGCAGCGACCGGATACAGTGGTGAATCCGGCGTGCACCCGGCGACCACTTGCCTGCCAAACTACGCCAGTACGTGTGAAAGCTAACGTACACGGCCATACACTTCACCGCCGGGTAGCCGGCGCCGGCTACGTGTGAAAAGGCACTTAACCAATAGTGTGATAACTTTTGGTAGATAACAACTCTCTGTACCTATGGTGCTCTAGTTTGTACAGCTCACTTCCCTCACAGTTAATTGGGCTTACTTCGTTCTCAATTCTTTAATTACATCGCGGTTTCATACCTTTGGTGTCAGCTTCCGTGTCTTGCTCGGCGAGTAAGTCTCGGTACTTCTCTAGTGACCACTCTAGTTCTTGAATTCTTGCAGCGAGTAAGGCGTTCCCAGCCGCGCCCTCTTCGGTCGGTCCGGTTTCTGTTAGCTCCTTCTCGTAGCAATCTAGTTGTTGCCTGTGTAAAACTATTATGTTTTAAACGTGTTGTATGTCGTGGTCAAACGCATGTATAAAAAAAACTGTTTTATATTGGTGATAATCAAGGGCTTATTTATTATATAACTTTTGAAACTATCATGGTTATGAACACTATTTGTACTAAAAACGGGATATTTACCATGATTTGTGAGTTCTTGAGTGTCCCGATATTTCGACGCAGTTGCATGCGCCATGATCACGGGTAAACTGCATGCAACTGCGTCGAAATATCGGGACACTCAAGAACTCAAAATCATGGTAAATATCCCGTTTTTAGTACAAATAGGGCTTATTTATTACCTCACCTGATCACCTGGTGGTATGTGTGGGTGTGGTTGAAGATGGAGCACGCTTGCCTAGAATGAACCTGTTCATATAGTCTAGCCTAGCATCTAATCTAGTCTAACTAACTTTAAAGTTAAATAAATAAATCTGTAACACTATGTACGGATGTAAATATGACGAACAACCAAGCAGTGTGAAAAGTTAGCACTTTTCAATAATCAGGATTCTTATTTTTTTCTTATTTAATCATTATTAATCAGATATTCATTTGTGCTAAATTAACTCTTTTATCTTTAAGCCTGTCAGACTATGACCTTTTCTGCACGAGCGTTAACTCGACTACAAAATCGTTGAATCGTGAATTGTTAGTGTTAAGGTAGGTTCATTTTCTTTATAATTTTTGTAAGTCATTCACAACGAGACGCGACGCGACGAGACGCGCAGATGCTTGAAGAAGCTACATATTTATTTTTAGCGAGATTCCACGCTGCGTAATGCGGCGCCGCGCGGTGCATCGCGAAGCCGCTGCCTGAAGCAGCCCGGGATATAGATATATACAATTATTTATTTACTACAAATGACCGCAGGAGGTAGCGTGTGCGATTCCCGCCGCGGAACAAATGTTTGCATGATCTACAGATATTTGTTCCGGGTCTGGTTGTTTCTCTATATATTATACATAAGTATGTATTTACAAAAAAAAGTATATAAGTAGGTATTCTATCAGTTATCTGGTTCCCATAGTACAAGTTCTACTTAGTATGGGGTTAGATAGCGCTGTGTGAAATATGCAGCAATTAAAAAAAGTAAAAGCTGTATCATACCTATAAGTTTCTCTTTCTCTAGTGATCAGCAACAGTCGCTTCTGTAGTCGACGTACGAGAATATCTTGATTCTTCCGCACTGCCTCAATGTTCGTGAGTTTGCTAATAGATATGTCCCGTTCGTACTTCATTGTGGCGAGTTCCTAGGAAAAGTAAATGTTCATTTAAAAACTTCTTTGAACACTTTGAGCGCCGATTTTCACTAAAACGTCAAAAAGTCAACTTAGAAAGGTCCTTAATAAGAGACCAATATCCTTCATGAGGTAGCCATCGAAGGGTGTCGTATTTCGTCGTTTCCGAGGACTGATACCGAACACCGAGAACTCAGTGTTTATTTAGTAAATATATACATATATAAGTTTCTTATAATATTATGTATTTTAGGCTAAGGTATATAATTATATTTTACTTAGAAAACTTTCGTGATTGATTTCAATCATTATAAATACAGGATTCATCACGTACCGTCTTATCGATATTTCGACCGATAATGTTTCGGTTCAATTCGTGAACCTTCATCAGGGTGAGTGCGATCCGCTCCGAATAACGTGACGCCTCGCACGTACATAATTATACCGTTATGGGCCGTAGAATAAGTTTATTACTATTCTGTAACTATTTTATTGTTTGCCTGAATTAAATGATTTATGACCACATAGCATCAAGTGGGCCATATGATTGCTCCATCTCCAAGTTGTAAAGCAAAATGCGTAACACCATTTTCCACTCAAAACGGAATCAGAACTCATGCATAGATTTTTGACAGTTTTTCATTGGATGCTGTCAAAATATCTACAGCTTGATTTACGTTTGAGCACGGTTCTAGAATAAGGGCATAAATGTTTATTAGCAACAGGGTTAATATATCTCTTTGTATTTACCTCGGTAACCACACTAAGCTGGGACTGCGCTACGGAGTTGTCAGCGATAGTGCTGAGCTGAGAGTTGAAGGCGGCGTCTAGCTCGTTGGTCAGCGCACGCGCATTCTCTATGCCGTGCGAGCGCGCCGCTTGCTGCCATTCTTGCACAGCTAATTCTAGTGACACGACTTTTACCTGGACATAAATGGTAGATTGTATAATAACCAACCAAGGATGTTGCGGATGCAGATTTATTGACATCCGCGTATGCGAATTTTTGAAGGCTCACATCCGCGAATGTGGATGCAGATCTTAATATTTTTTTAAGAAACTTCATTTTGGTGCAGAAATAAAACAAAAATATAGACTATTAATTGCAGAAACCTCGCATAAGATACAATGCTCATTGTATATTCGCAATAGCACTCAAAAACTGCAATGTTCATACAATAAGCGCAAGTAAACACGTTATGATTGATTTACGAGATACAAATGATAAACAATAACAAACGCGTTGGATCTTGTCACCAAAATCTTCACTCCTATTGGTCAATCAGCACGTCCCACGGCACCCACCACTCGGAAGCCCCACCTAATTTCTTACTTGTCGCGACCTGCGCTGCATCTGAATCCGCATAAACATCTGTATCGATTATTGCAGATGCGAATGTCCAAATCGTTGCGGAAGCTCCACATTTGCGGATGCGAATGCGAATATTCGCAATAACCTTGGTACCAACACTGGGCTATATGCACTAACTGCACACGCAATCACATACTCAATACTCGGACACAAAAAGGTTGCGGGTTCGGTTTCGGCCACGGAACACTAAGGTAATATTTCAAAACTTACCGGATTGTGAGGGAGAAATATGATATGTGCGAATAATAAGACACGTCTTATTAATCCCATTATTGATTTCCTCAAATCTCTTATACTCAGAACAGCGAACATATTACAGAATATAACAGATTGTATGTAATCAATCTATTTGTGTTCTAATGAATAAACAAAATAGATTAGTGACATTTAAATTCATTGAATTAATTAATTCACAATGAAAATTCTATCTTATACCTTACTTACTAAGGTCTTATTAAGGTTAAGCTCACCTTTGTACGTGTCCATTTTGTAAGCTGTTTCTGTCTGTAATCTATTTGTGTACAATAAAGGATAAAAAAGATTGGCGATGTAATTAATAATGTAAATATTTTTTTTTCAACACATCAAAATCAGTCAAATCGTTTAGGAGGAAAAAATTGCGAACAGGCGCACACCGAAATTTTATTATAAAGATTAGTAAGGAATATAGATTCGCGTTTTGCCACCTTCACGCCTGACAACTTCATGAAACAAGGTAGTAAGAGATGAAGTTAGGATGGCTGGGGTTAGGTTAGAAGGGGGGTAATGCACAACACGCCCCAATGCGGGACGTCAGTGCACATCTTTTATTCTCCCCACCCTAGAATTAGAAGGTAGTAAGAGACGCATGTATCTCACATTAGCCTCGTGCAGCAGTTGCTGCACCGGCTGAAGAACTTCCACCCTAGAGGAGAGCAGATGCACCTGCTCCTCCAACAGCAGCTTGCTACTGATCCCGTCTCGCAGCGAACGCTCGGTGGCGCGCAGTCGGGACACCTCCTTCTCTAGCTCCGCCATGTGGATTAGACGTTTTTGTGCAGTCTGTAATACATTTTGTTTTTCTTAATAACTCGCTGACCCGCCCGCGGATTCGCACGCTTAGTTTGTTAAATATTTACTTCGATATTTTCTGAACCCTGCAAGATATAGAAATGAAAAATATACAGAAATGTAAGTTAAAATCTCTGTATTAATCCCTAAAACTTTCATTGAAATCCGTTGAGCCGTTTTGGAGCCTATTCGAGAGACTCCCTACCGTGTGATAATGGGATAATAACCAAAGATGGCATAATAAAAAGAGGCCCATATACTGTGGGTGCAAAAGGGCTGACAAGAAAATCAAGTAGGTTTTAATAGGGTACCTTAAGGCTAAATAGATAACCATAGCTTTTCTTTCTGACGGACTACTTGCTGTTGGCCTCTGAGGCCGAAGCTTAAACGAACTTTTTGAGAGCGAGCGTAAAGGGCGTTCATCCCAGAAGTTTTAATGAGGCAACTTTTTTTTTTTTTTTCGGATGGACTAATCTCGCTGTTGGCCTCTGAGGCCGTGACAGTTTAACCGAACTTAATGAGGCAACTAGCGTAAGGGAACCATTTAAGTACGAACCATGCCTTGCCATCGCAAGGGCGGGGGGGACGGTACAACGCCCAGATACATTTTGTTCCTTGTATAAGGCAATTGAACGGACTCGTCGACCCCGCCGGCGGGGTAGTGTCAGAAGTAGGTGTCTTCATCTTTAGAGGGATTAATTATACCTTAGCCTGAGTCAGCCAGTCCTTATAAGAGTCACGTTCGAACTCCATCTCTTTCAACTTATTTGTGGCCTGCTGAAACTCAAATGTCTGCTTCTCCAGTTGGTTTCTTACAGAGACGTACTGACTCGCTTTGCTGGTTTGCTTGGTCACTTCATTCTTAAGGATTTCTACTTCTGATTGAGCAGCTTCTAATGCCTGGAAGAAAGATAGTTAAAGACAATTTCAAATGTTGTTCATTGAAATCAAATAATTACAGGATTAATTCTAATTCTAGGATATGGGAATGAGATCTGCACTGACCTTCCTGCATTAGAGTGTATTGTGCATGCATTAACTCTGTTCTAACTTTTTTGATGGTCAATCCTCACTATCGCGTTACCTGTTTATCGCGAGGGCTAGAAACAAGTTATCAGCCAATACCATTACAGTGTTTCACTAGAGCATCTGATCTATCGAGACTATATATATATATATGCTTGCGCATTCTTCCACCACGGTCTCGACGATTTTAATCACCTTTTAGGCCTACCTCAAGTGGATATGACGACCTCCGTGGTGCAGTGGGCGGATAGCCGACTGAGACGCAGGAGGTAGCGGGTTCGATTCCCGCCGCGGAACAAATGTTTGCACGATCTAAAGATATTTGTTCCGGGTCTGGTTGTTTTTCTATATATTATAAGTATGTATTTACAAAAAAAAATGTATATAAGTATTCTATCTGGTTCCCATAGTACAAGCTCTGCTTCGTTTGGGGCTAGATAGCACTGTGTGAAATGTCCGGCAATATTCATTTATTTATTATTATTTATTTGATATTTACCCTCAGGTCAGAGAGGCACTTGACCATCCTGGCTCATTAAAATGTATCAATTACAATTTGTTTTCTCATTGAAGTATCAATTAAATTTTGGTTTTGTTTTATTGAACCTATTTCACCCCACTGCTGGACAAAAGTCTCCCCCAAATACTCGGTACAGTTGTCAATCGACCAGCGACTTTACAAACGTAAAATGGTGATTAAACAAAACTTAATCACAAAATGACCAATCCATTAATTGTCTGTTTCCAATGTATTATTATTATTTAATTGGATTGAGACTCTATATAACGCAAGATCTCCATTGGAAGATGTGTTTCAGTCCTCATTATGATTTTCCTGTTATATTTCCCCTAATATTCTAATTGTAATTTTAATAAATATTCTAATCCCTATATTTCCCCTACTTAGAAAAGTGGAGTGAACTCCACTCTATGAGCCATCATCTCTTAGGGTATATTTAAGTTTTTTTTTGGTTTGTGTTAATTTTAAGGCAGTTTGCACCTTGTTTAAAACTGTAAGCAACTGTTTAATTTAATACTAGCGGCCCCACCCGGCTTCGCACGGGGTGGAGATTTATTTTAAACTTTTTGAGTAATACGTAAATGTATCTTTATGCATTGTACACACATCAAAAAAGTCTGAGCAACACATATGTAACTTTTTAGGATTTTTTTTTGCTTCGTTTTAAACTTTCATGGAATATTAAACCTTCTTTAAATAGTCAACCTCTTTGATAAACAAATATATACCGGCAGTTTTTTTCAGTACATTATGTTTTTAAACAATAAAAACATTATTTTGTCCAGTTCAAGGGCATTTCATGGATGCGGTTTTATTTCTTATTCAACGAAAAAAATTAGTAACCGCAGTAATCATTGGTTGTGTGTTACGAATAATAGTCCAAGAGTTTTTACTGTGTAATGAAGCGTCGTCATCTTACCACGGGAGAGATGCAAAGAGCTGTAGGGAATGCTAGAAATTGAAATCAGTCAAGCCTATGTTGCCCGGCATTTCGGTGTTCGTCGAAGCGTAATTTGCCAACTCTGAAGGCGTTATTGTGACACAGGTGATCTATCTGAACAACCGTCTGAACGCCCAGGCCGAGGGCGTAGTACTACTCGTCGTCAAGACCGATACATCCAGGTAACATGTAGACGTGAACCAAAGCTGACTGTCCAAGATATCGCATCACAGACAGACTGCGAGAGTATGGTCTACGTGCACGTGGTCCAATCAGATGCCCACAGATCCGTCACGGAAATCGAGCTCGTCGTATTTAATGGTGCAGACCACTTGGTGCACGTGGCCGCAAGAACGATGGGACCAAATTTTGTTCTGCGACGAATCTCGATTCGGGTTCAAACCTGATACTAGAAGAATCTAAACTGTGTCCAGGAAGCCCACCCATACAGCGATTCGACAGTAATGGTTTGGGCTGGAATAGCTAAAAACCGACAAATCGATCTCGTTTTTCTAAATGGCAACCTGAATGCTGAAAATTATGTGAAACATATGCTAGCACCATTTTTACAAACATTGGGACCTGAGCTTACATTTATGCACGACAATGCCCATCCGCACACAGCGAGACGGACTCAAGAATGGCTACAGGGCGAAAATATACGCATTTTGCCATGACCAGCTCAATCATCATCATCATCATCAACCTATAGCAGTCCACTGCTGGACGTAGGTCTCAGTCTCTCTCTCTCTTAGTCTCGTCTCTCTCTCAGCTCAATCGCCTGACTTGAATCCCATTGAGCATGCTCCAGAGAAGGGTCCTGAAAGATCTTGATGAGGTTTTAACAGAACATCCGCTAAAAATCCTGCTCAAGTTCCACTGGGACCCATTGCCCCAGGAGGAAATCAATAACCTAATTGACTCCATGCAGAATCGTTGCCGACAAGTTTTAAACAACCGAGGAAGAAACACGCTGTATTTAAATTTAAATGCCCAAAAGAAGGTTATAGTTTAACGCAGAAGTCACATTTTTGTTTATTTTTACCAATATTATATTGTAAATAAATATTTTTTTAAAGAAATTTATCGATTTTAATATACAAATACAATATAGAAATTTAATGTAAAGAAACAAGAAATAATTAAAAATATTCAAAATTTATAGGTGTTGCTTAGACTTTTTTGATAAAAAAGTAGTTAAAAAAGTCACAAGTTATATAAGTAGTTTTTTATTCAAACCTGTAGAAAAAGTGTGAGAATACTATAAAAATTAACCAGTAAAGATTGAATAAAATAATTTATAAGTAGTTCTGAAAATATTTTTTATACTAAAACAAAAAATGTGCTATTAAAAAAATCAAAATATTCAATGTCGATTGCTTTTGTTGCGTAGGGAGCCGACCGCGCGTTTAAGCCGCGCGCGTATTTCATAAGATGTGCACGCCCGTCTCCTGCACTTCGGTGCCCCTCTCCCTCGCCGCGTTGCCTGCTGCGCTGCGTGGTGCCGCACCTGCCGCGACGCGGCGGCGTTTATTTTTCTGTTCGTATTTTGTTTAGATTGACAAATTCGTAATATCTTTTGAATGGAATGTCCTATTTTATTAATTCAAAAAGTAGTAAGTAATCTAGTAATAAGTAATATTATTCAGGTTCCGAGTCATCGGACACATAATTGTGAACTTTGAACGTGGGACTTTCGAACATTCTTCGTCATCGCTTCCTGTTTCAGTTGTTTCGACAATGTCTTCTATCTTTGCACAGCACAGCATGTACGAGTCTATCGCTATCCTTTTTATTTTCAAGGACAAATAGCATGAGCACTCTCTTTCTTTCAACGGACGAACTACACACAGCTGCAATGCTGTGCACTCTTCTATCGCATGGGATGGTTCGCTGGGCAATATTTCACTTTTTAAAACTCGACAAACGGAATTCAGGACTGATTTTTTGTAGACAACCCTATACCACCGTGTTCGTAATGAAATAATCTTTATGTTAATTTAACTTTAATGCATTAACCAGATCGGTTACTAGTATCGATTTACCTGTTTATACCTGCCTACCCTAGAGTTGTGCCGATGAAAACTATCGTTACGTTACTATCGTAACGTCAATCTAACGTTTGCACAATGCTATGGGCTTCATACTATCGATTGGTATGGAATTTGTCTATTAACCGAACCAGTGAAATGTTAATTTTTTTTTAATTGTTATTCTATCATATTCTGGACTGAAATTTTTTAAAGATAAAGATAATTTATTCGCAGAAAGTTAGTACAATTTTACACTGGTCTTAATGTATACAATTTAGGCTCAATTAACATTCTACCAGATAATGTCCTGGTGTGCAAATATTACATAAATATAATTTAAAATTTGAATTTACTGTTCTTACACAATATAAAAAATGTCATTAAAATAAAATAATGTCATGTCTAGCACTTATAATTAAAATATTCCGCAATGGTGTAAACACATTTGGATGTTAACCATTTATTAATTCGGCGTTTAAATAAAGTCATAGGTAAATTTTTTAATTCGTCTGGTAATTTATTAAATATTTTTACTGCCATGCAATGAGCATTACTGTTAAAAAATGTCGCGTTGTGCTTTGGTAGAGAAATTCTATTTTTATGTCTAGTGTGTCTGGATAACACTGCTTCATGTCTGGCAAAATAGCAAGGAAATTGTTTTACAAAAATACAAATTTTTCTGATGTACATGCACGGCAGTGGTAGTACTCTTGTTTTTTTAAATAGAGGCTTACAGCTGTCTAAGAACCAGGCCCTGCAGGCCGCTCGGATACATTTCTTTTGTATTTTAAAGGCTCTAAGTAGATCCACTGAATTACCCCATAATGGTAAGCCATAAAGTAAAACAGAAGACACATAACCATGATATGCAGCTAGAGACGCTTTGTGAGAGACGGTTTTTCTGACTCTTTTTACGCATAAACAAATCTATTTAATTTATTGCAGACCTGATCAAAATGTGGTTGCCAATTTAGATACTGATCAATTTGAATACCTATAAATACTACCGACTCTACACTTTCTATGTCCGTTGACTGATATTTAATGTTTAACTTAGGGGGCTCAGTTTTATAATTTCGAAATTGAATCAGTTATGTTTTATTTATATTGATCATTTATTATATTTAACCATCTCACTATATCATTAACTGCATTATTCATTTCATTTTCATAAAATTCCTTATTTTTTCATTTTTGCATTATTCATTTCCTTTACAACCCGTTTGCAATATATTTATTGACATATTTAAATTAATATAAAATACTTTTCATCCATTAACTAGCTCGCTGAAGGTCGTTTTAAACAGGGATTTTAGACTATAAAAACAATATAATATTATTTGTATCTTTGACTATCAAAATGGTGCCACGAAATGCATAAGTATATAACTTGACCTACAGTTTCATCCTAATTACAGGTAACGAGGAGTTCATGTTAATTGGTTACACTTTTTTGCTGTAGAAATTGCAGTTATTCTGGATTTCAGACTTTTGCCTATATTTGTGTCACTAAAGCTACACGCATTCGAAATTTCAGCACTTGGGGTCACTGGTATATAATTTTGTCAAAGTTCAGTTTTTATCATGGCTAATAACTTAAAAACTTCTAGGTTTAATCTAAAAATAAAAACGAGGTCGAAATGTACTCACAAATACCTTTTATTAGACGTGCCACTTGATGGGGTAGTCCTATTTTGTTTTTTTTACCTCTCTTTTTTACCCCCACACATTTTTAGCTCATTTAGTCACACCAAAATTGTGTCATCACTACCTACATTAATACCAAATTTTAAGATGATCGGATGAACGGTTTAAAATAAGTAAAAAATCGCTTGATCAATAATATAAGCGTCTATAGATTTCTGAGTGATTGATCTTGAACAGCCGAATGACTCCCAGCTACTTTTGTTAGGTTATCTTTTCAAACTCACATCATCATTATTATTGTCAGCTTGGCCCACTACTCCTCACTCAATACTCCAAACTATCCTGTTCTATTTACATTCAGGTTAATACCCTCTCAGGCCTCTACATCATCCACCTCCGTGGCTGATGGTCTGCCACTTCACTTACCTGAAGAAATTCATTCAGATCCTTCTTCATCTCCGACATCTGATTGTTGCTGCTGACGTTGGCTTCAAGCAGCTCGTCTTTCAGATCAGCAATCTGTTTCTGTAACTTGGCCTTCACGTTATCCCAAGATGTTTTACTGTCTTTCAGCATTTTTGTTGCCTGAAAATAATTTACATACCATTTCATTTTAAAAACACATGTTTGTTAAGCATTTTGCTATCTACAGGTGGCTCCAGAAGTGTGATCACTAGTGATCGGATATTCGGATGCATATTTACCTAAAGTAGATTTTTGAAGGCACCTCGAACACCTACAAAAGGGCCCATGACGTTGGCGGCCCCTTTCCGTATCATTGACGGGATTTAATCAATGATCCGAAAAGATACCTCCCACCTACCCGCCATCTCATTCTCCAGAAACATGCTGGAACATCATACTTCTGGAGGACAAGAGGGCAACGCCTCTCTGCTTGCAACTCCCATCTGCAAACAGAGGCACCTACATCGCCCGAAAAACGGGCCCCTCCCGCTTGTTACGGTCTTTTTCCGTATCATTGACGTCTTGCGCCCCAATGATCCGGAGCGAGACCCCCCTCCTTCTCGCCATCTCATCCTCCAGAAGCACGGAGTGCGTACTCCTGGAGGATAAAAGGGCAACGCCTCTCTGCTTGCAACTCCCAGCTGCAAACACAGGCACCTACATCGCCCGAAAAACGGGCCCCTCCCACTCGTAACGGTCTTTTTTCGTATCATTGAATTTTTCACACTTCAATGATACGGAGAAAGACCGACCCCCCACCCCTGTCAGGCTATTCGTTATCTGACAACAAGATCCCACGTAGGAGAAGTTATTGTCGGACTTTAACGGGGCACACCGTCCTATAAGCTTCCGTTCCCTCCGGATCCGTAAGGATTCATAAGGGGCAGGCAGCCATAGGCACTCGAGAAGTTACACTGACACCGCGCTCCCGGGCCAACTAAAATATCTAATCTAACCTAGCCATCTTATCATAAGAGTTTGATACCTCATTGTATTCTTCCTTGAGCTCAAACTCCCTCCGTCTCATAACCGCCAGACGGTCTTCCATGTCTACTAATGCTCGCTCATCTGTCTTGCGTTGTTTCAACAAGGATGCCTTCTCTAGTTCAAAAAGAATCTGCATTTCTTTGTGAATTGTATGTTGTTGGTTTATTTGCGCTTCTAGCTTTGTGATCTGCAATAGAAATACACAATAAATTAAGAGTCTTCAAGGCTTTCTTCGCTTCACCAAAGAGTTAGGATGACTAGGACCAGGGAAGGGCATAATGCACAATACACCCCAATGTGTGAGACTGGAGATCTTATCCCCCCCATCCTACCATTAGAATAGAGCTGTATTTTTGAAATTTGTTAAAGAAATATATTATATATATTATTATATATTGTTATATTTTGATAAAGCACAAATGACCTGTATTGAACATTATGATCTAACTAAGCTGTGGTGTATGGCATACCTAACTATATAATGTGTGTAAATAGTAACATTAAATTGACATTAATATGCAAATATTAATTTTTAATATAAATATTAATTATTAATGTAAATTAGATTGGCAAATATGTGGGTACCTGCAGATGATGCTTTCCATGTCTTTAAGTTTTCTAGGTTAAGTTATTGTAATTTGGTGTATCAATAAAGAATTATCTATCCATCTATCTTTCAACAAGTTCTTCAACTACCTCAAAGCAGTCTTCTGCCGTGCTAATGATAATAGCGCTATGTGCATGACAACAAGTTTTGTGAAAATAGCGCCTAAAGCTGTAAATTAATATTTTTCGTTTGTGCCTCCGGTATTCACTGTTTTTTACTTATTATGTGTTTGTATTAAAGAGAAAATAATGTAGTTTGTATGCGTTTTCAAATAATACTCTAAAAACTATGATTACTACAATATATAATACAACAATAATATATAATATAGCACAAAAATAATACAACGTAATGCTGCCCTCAATATTCAAAATTTATTAATTAATGCATGTCCTTTATAAATATCATCATCATTCTCAGCCCGTGTCGACCCACTGCTGGGCATAGGCCTCTCCTTGTTTCTGCCACTCTTCCCGATCCTGTGCCAGTCTGAACCACGTACAACCCACGGTCTTATGGATGTCGTCGACCCATCTCGCTGGTGGACGTCCCCTATTTCGATGGCCAGTTCTCGGCCTCGAAATATATTATATTATTATTTATTATTATAAATATAATAATTATTATTTTGTTTAATCTTAACTACCCAATCTATAAAAACGGACGAAAGAGACTACTTTCCCACAACACCGGTTTATATCTAAGGTGGGAGATAGTGATCATTTTGTGTTCACATACCGTCCTGTGAATAGCATGTATGTTATACTTTGTGAAATAGATGATGAAAATAACACACAATTAATGCACATTCTCGCCTAGTTCTCCCCAATCATCTACATTTTTGTTTTTTGTTGTAACTTAATATAGCTATTATTTTCTTAGTGTGGTAACTTATATTTATCAATATATGTATTCATACTTTTTGTAATTGTAGTACTGTGCGGGCATCCGTGATATCCTCATTTTTAAATGGTTCCAACGGAAGATCAGCGTTGTGTCAAAAGCACAACAAATGCTGAGTGGGACGCCTTTTTGTGACGTCGGTCGTTTAGATATATGTAAGTAATTGTGAGACACACATTTGTTAGGTATTGTTATTCTTGTGTACATGAACATTTTATCTTGTGTGTACCTTACTTGTGTGCTGTGTGTGTTGTGTACCGTCACAAATAAATGTTTTTTCTTTCTTTCTTTCAAATAAAATAAATAAATAAATACATATTATCAAAAAACTAGTTATGCTACGGAAGCCTACTATTATATATTTAGACAATTTTTTACCATTAGCGTTGTAAGCAACACACATAGCGCGCACATGATAAGGAACTCATTTGATTCAGATGAGTAATCCCAAGGATATCCCTAAAGCTTTCGTTTTGAAAAATAATTTATTGGACTTCATTGACTAAAAGTCAATGAAGTCCAATAAATTTATTTATCAGAAATTGATAAAGAAAGAATAAAAGCAATATTCATCATAACATTTTGAACATAATGATAAAACTATTCTATATATTGTAAGGATCACATATTTATGAATAACTAATAACATCATTATTTTGTATAATTATTTAAAAGTATCTAAACAATTATACAAATCTCCAATCGAGTTAGTTCAGATTTCACGAGGAAGGCGCCATCTTGTGGTGGACGGAGGAACAATGTGGCTTTGGCACAACGTTCGGCGTTCGTGTCTTGGGACAAATGATTGGTATAAATGAAATCTGCATTTTTGATGACAGCTGACAAACTTCAAACAGCCGTATCTCGGAAACTAGACGTTCTAGGCTAGAGGTACCTTGGCACAAATGGTAGGTATCAATTAGATCTGCATTTCTGATGACAGCTGTCAAACTTCAAACAGCTGTATCTGGGAAACTAGACGTTCTAGGCTAGAGGTATCTTGGGATAAATGGTAGGTATGTATCAATTAGATCTGCATTTCTGATGTCAGCTGTCAAACTTCAAACAGCTGCATCTCGGAAACTAAACGTTCTAGGCTAGCGGTGTCTTGGGACAAATGATAGGTATCAATGAGATCAGCATTTTTGATGACAGCTGACAAACTTCAAACGGCCATATCTCGGAAACTAGACGTTCTAGGCTAGCGGTGTCTTGGGACAAATGATTGGTATAAATGAAATCTGCATTTTTGATGACAGCTGACAAACTTCAAACAGCCGTATCTCGGAAACTAGACGTTCTAGGCTAGAGGTATCTTGGGATAAATGGTAGGTATGTATCAATTAGATCTGCATTTCTGATGTCAGCTGTCAAACTTCAAACAGCTGCATCTCGGAAACTAAACGTTCTAGGCTAGCGGTGTCTTGGGACAAATGATAGGTATCAATGAGATCAGCATTTTTGATGACAGCTGACAAACTTCAAACGGCCATATCTCGGAAACTAGACGTT
This sequence comes from Philereme transversata, assembly GCA_963924445.1. Classification (NCBI taxonomy): domain Eukaryota; kingdom Metazoa; phylum Arthropoda; class Insecta; order Lepidoptera; family Geometridae; genus Philereme; species Philereme transversata. Next base: position 21,831,590 of record OZ004348.1, on the reverse strand, counting down.
CTAGGCTAGCGGTGTCTTGGGACAAATGATTGGTATAAATGAAATCTGCATTTTTGATGACAGCTGACAAACTTCAAACAGCCGTATCTCGGAAACTAGACGTTCTAGGCTAGAGGTATCTTGGCACAAATGGTAGGTATCAATTAGATCTGCATTTCTGATGACAGCTGTCAAACTTCAAACAGCTGTATCTGGGAAACTAGACGTTCTAGGCTAGAGGTGTCTTGGGACAAATGGTAAGTATCAATTAGATCTGCATTTCTGATGTCAGCTGTCAAACTTCAAACAGCTGCATCTCGGAAACTAGACGTTCTAGGCTAGCGGTATCTTGAGACAAATGGTAGGTATCAATTAATGAGATCTGCATTTCTGGTGACAACTGTCAAACTTCAAACAGCTGTATCTCGGAAACTAGACGTTCTAGGCTATAATAGTGGTGTCTTGGGACAAATGGTAGGTGTCAATGAGGTCTGCATTTATGATGACAACTGTTAAACTTTAAACACTGTTCGTTTGCAGTTATCATCAGATATGCAGATTTTATTGATATCTACCATTTGTCCTAAGACACAGCTAGCCTAAAAAGTCTAGTTTCCGAGATATGGATGGTACTTTTTATGCGTTCAGTAATTTTTGTTGCGATTATGCTCACCGATATTTGTGACCTAGGTACTACGTTCACTGAATAATGTGGCCATACCAGATCACCGACTTTCAATCTTTTAAGAGGCCTTCTATTGGCGGCACTTATCGGGGCTCGTTTAGTGGACGGCTAGTCACCACCTGCCTCAATAATTCTAAATATTACAGGATTGGCAGGTGTCGTATCTTATTTTTCTGATAATCCATAGGTACTCTATTTCATAAGCATTACTGTAACAATAGCCCGAATTCTAATCCATGTGTTGCAAAACTCTAATCCATGTGTTCAATAGTACTATATCTCACCTCCATCTTGTCATAGTGATTTTTATTAAACAAACAGGGTATAGCGCGGCCTACTAGTGCGGCCCCTTTCGCCCCCCGGCCCTGTGCCGACTGTCGGTCGACGCGTCGGTCCTGCCGCCTCCATCCATATGCTGCGCCCGGCCGCTCTTCAGTTAGTAACAGATTACCGAGGCGAGAGCTCGCGCGTGCGCCGACCCAATTATTAGTGGCCTTAACTGCTCAATCATAGCGATAAGATTCGTAATTGTGTAGAGCATATTGTATTATGTGTTTACTGAATAAAAGTATTGAATAAATATCTCTATAACTGGCAGCCTAACGTGGGGCAGAATAGTAAACTGTTGTGTCGTGCGTGAAACCTCGGGTGGTATAAGTGTCACGGGCCTCGTGTCGCGAGCGCCGCGCCGTTTCTGGGAAAAACTCGTTTGTTTTGGCTGTTACTACTCGACTACGGACATTGAACATTTTTGTTTTGACAGTTTTTCGTCATGTTGTCACTTTGTTGTCATGTTGTCGTATGGCGCGTTGTTGTGACTAGGTTTTGATGCAGGTATTACGTAAATATCTGAACCTAGAGTGCTAGTACGGACACAAATACGAACAAATAACTTACCAAATAGTGTTAAAATTTTTATTCGTTGATGATTGTAGTGAATCTGTGCATAAACAATACCTACCTATGGTACGGACACTGTGTTTGATAAGTTCGTAGAATAAACACTACGTACGGATTACAGACAGTGTTGGTGTGTTGATAGAGTTCATAGTATTTACTTATTAAATACCTGTAGTTATGACGTGAAAACGTTGGTTTGGTGTGAACTTTGACTGTGAACAATTTTGTTTTGAACTTTGGCGTTAATTGGCGGTTATAAATACTACGTGAGAAATATTAAATAAGATGGTGCTAACGAGATCGCGTGCTGCGAGTCCGGCATCTACCGGGGTGCATAGCGAGGATGCGACGCCGCCCATAGCGCCCGCGCTAGAGTCAGCTCCGCGTGGCGCGGGCGGACCTGTAGCCAGCTGTTGGTGCTGCAGTGGTTTCGGTCGTTATGACGACGACCAACTCCTGCTGCTCATAAACAGGCTAAGTCGCAGCGATCCTGTAAGTACATCTGTGCATACTTATTCTGGGAATTTTGCCAAGTGTACAACGCGTTTAGATGGAGCAAAATCCAGCAACGAAGCCTTTATTGACGCTGTTGAGACGTACAAACAATGTATCGGCGTCGATGAAAAGAACGCGCTTCGTGGATTATCTATGTTGTTGACGGAGTTAGCCGCTACATGGTGGCAAGGGGTGAAGGACACGACCCTTATATGGCAAGCTGCTTTAGAGTCGTTAAAGCAGACTTTTGGTCCAAGATTACCCCCGCACAAAATATATACGAAGATTTTTTAACGAGAGCAACGAATGGATGAGACAACGGATCTATTTATTTGTCACATAAGAGCGCTTTTTGCCCAGCTCCCGCCATTATTCCTGACAGAGACGGTGCAATTAGATATGACATATGGGTTGATGCAACGACGACTTCGCGAGAAGGTTCCGCGCTCCAGTTTTAGCACTTTTGCGGAGTTGCTAACAGAAGCGCGCCGCGTCGAAGATATACTGCTGGAGGAAAACCACCCACGTCACACCGTTGATTTCAACCTTGAACCGTTGAACCTTTGTTGCATTCATCTGCTGCGGTTCCGCGGTCGCCGTCAATGCCTTCTACCTCTACAAATAAATTCAAGCCACAATGCCATTATTGCAAACAGTACGGCCATCTGAAAGAGGCCTGTCCGCGACTTGCTCAACCGAAGAAGACTACTAAGGACAGTCCAGTTGAGGGGGAACCTCGAGCATCTACAATCACGTGTTTTGGGTGCGGAGCGCCCGGCATCATTCGTACGAACTGTCCTATCTGTAAGGAAAAGAAACCGGTCGTTTCTTCTGTTACTGCGTTTCAATCTGTGTCCGCGAGTTCCGATAATATCGATTCGCGAGTGCGCCCAGTGTTAAATGTAGAAATCTATGGTGAAGTAGGAAACATTTTAATAGACACGGGTGCTAAGCACTGTATAGGAAGTGTTAGTCTAAGATCTCACTTAGTCAAAAATGGTCACCAGTTCAAAAATGTATTTACCGAACTTAAGTATGCTGATGTATTTGTGCACAAAATGTCGACGTAGCGCACGTTAACGTAACGGTGCGAGGGGTAGCACTAGTCGTAAATTTTATTATGCTACCGAATGCTACTGAAAGTTTGTTGGGAATTAATTTTATTCAGGACGTTGGCATGGTATTAGATTTCGATAGTCGGGTATGGTTTGTGAGAAATGATAGGACGCCTCAGTCTATTGTTTTTGAAAAGAGGTCGTTACAGCCTCTTATTTGTTCGTCTGTGGGTCTTCGCGAGGACGAGGGATTCAATCTTGGTCCGGATGAACGGGAACAATTGGCTGAACTCCTGAATGGCCATGAGGATATTTTTGCTCCAGGGGGAAAACCTACCCAGTTCGCTGTACATCGCATAGATACTGGTGATGCCGTGCCAATTGCAAGTCCGCCAAATTGAGTTTTACCCGCTAAGAAAGAAATAATTAGAAAAGAGATAGATCGAAGGCTAGAAGACAATGTCATTAAAGCCAACTGTAGTAAGTGTGTGTTTGCTATGGATAAAGTGACTTACCTGGGACACGTTGTTTCTTCACGAGGTATTGAGCCAGATCCTGCCTAGGTCGAAGCAGTGATGAATATGAAGACTCCAACGAATTTGAAAGAACTCAAGACGTTTCTGCAGACCTGCGCTCAGTTTCGCAAGTTTATTCCGCAGTTCTCAGAAGTTGCGCTCTCGCAGACGGATCTCACGAAGAAAGACCGACGTTGGCAATGGGGGGAGAAAGAACAAAGAGCCTTGAAGAACTTAAGTTGCGGCTCTCCACTAGTCCCATTCTTCAGCAGCCAAACTTCGATAAGCCGTTTGTACTGCGAACCGATGCCAGCGTGTATGCTCTTAGAGCAGTTTTAATGCAAGGAGTGACTCCTCCTGAAGAAAGACCTATTGAGCACGCCAGTAGATTAATGACACCTGCCGAATGGAACTATCATACCACCGAGCGGGAAGCCTTGGCAGTGGTTTGGGCTTTAGATAAATTCCGAGGGTATGCTGAGGGAGCACAAGTGTCTGTTTTTACTGACCATCAACCCTTGAAATGGCTTTTGTCATTAAAGACGCCAAGTGGTCGATTAGCCCGTTGGGCGTTGAAAATACAATCGTCTGATCTGGAAATTGGGTATACCCCGGGGAAAGTTAATGTGGTTGCCCAATAGACCAAGGATCTGAGGTTTCGCTTACCACCAGTCCGTGTAGCATTTGCCCCATGGTTGTCGACTTACCCCAATGGAAATCAGAAGACTTTCGGGACGCTCAACTAAAGGATACTGAAGCCAACAAGATTATCCTGGATTTCGAAAATGTTAACAACCCAGAAGCAGCCATACGTTGGACGGATAGAGGGTATTATCTTTCACAAGGCGTATTGTACCGCTGTGATCCGGATGGGGAATCCGAAGAACCTCAACTAGTGGTGCCAGAGACGTTACGGGCAGAGCTTTTGAAGGAGCTTCACGACGCGTCCACTGCTGGACACTTGCGTCTGGAGCGGACCTTAAGAAAGATCAAAGAACGATATTACTTTAAGAACATGAGGCCTTACGTAGCTTACTATCTGAAGTCCTGTGATGCATGTCAAAACGATAAAGCTACTAACTTGAAGCCTGCCGGTCTTCTACAGACCCCTGTGCCTCAGTAGCGGTTTGAGGTCCTCGCGACGGACCTATTTGGTCCCCTTGGAGACAAGGGAGAAAAGTGGATTCTCCTTATAGAAGATCCGGCGAGTCGTTGGGTAGAGCTGTTCGCGCTTCGTGATGCGACTGCAGAGTCCTGCGCTAAAGCTCTTATAGAAGAAGTCTTCTTACGATATGGTTTGCCTCATCTCAGACAATGGAAGTCAGTTTGTGTCGGCCGTGATGCAAAAGGCTATGTTTGTGCTAGGAGTGCAACAACCATTGATCCTCGTTTACCATCCGGAAACTAATCCTGCGGAACGCAAAAATCGTGAGCTCAAACAGCTTCTTGCCATCGTGGTTGGGCCCGAACATCGGAAATGGCCGAACGTGCTTCCGACGGTGTAATTTGCGCTGAACAGCGCGTACAATCAGGGGACAGGTAAATCAGCTGCTTACCTCACTTTCGCTCCAGAGCTGCGGTCGCCTATGGCTGTGCATACTGACCTTCGCACCATCGTAGCCCAGCATAATTTTGTACTGCAGATCCCCCCGTATTTAGAAGAGTTCTCGCGTGTTCTACGCGAGGTAAATCTGCGAATGGAGGAGCAGCAAGATTTTCGAAAGTCTTCAGGCGACCAGCACCGAAGAGACATTGTATCTTATAAAAAGGGAGACCTGGTTCTAGTGGAGACCCACCTAGCGAGTAACGCGTCTAAAGGTTTCACATGCAAATTTTCTCGCAGACGGGAAGGCCCGTATCGTGTCTCCCAAATTGTTAGTCCGATGTCGTTTGTGGTTGTTGATAGTACTGGGGTTATTAAAGGGAAGTACCATGCCAGCGCTCTGACCCCTTATGTAGGTTCATCCCCAACAATTGTCCATCAACGCCGCCGCGGAAGACCAGCCAAGTCCAAGACGGGTCGTTCTTGTGACTTGGAGGGGGAGGTTATAGCGCACCCCACTAGTGCGGCCCCTCTTGCCCCTTCACCTCCCGGCCCTGTGCCGACGCGTCGGTCCTCCCGCCTCCATCCATATGCGGCGCCCGGCCGCCCTAACTGAAGGGCGGCCGGGCGCCGCCCGCCGCCGCCGTAACAGATTACCGAGGCGAGAACTCGCGCGTGCGCTGACCCAATTATCAGTGGCCTTACTGCTCAATCATAGCGATGTGTAGTGTACTTGTGTAGTAGAGAATATTGTATTATGTGTTTACTGAATTAAAAGTATTGAATAAATATCGCAATACAGGCCTCTTACTCGTTGGCTTCGGCCCTAGTAATGCCTTTGTAAAGGTCCAGGCCTAAAGCCTGGTGTCTTATGTGTTAAGTAATAAATGTGTGGAATAATAATAAATCTTTATTAATTTTTCATATTGCTAAGATTAACATTAGGGATTATTATCTACTTATAGATAACATTTTATACATTGCCTAAACTAGGAGAACCTGTATCTCAGGCGAAAATGGCTGGACTGGGATAACTTATGAATACTATTACTGGGGTATTAATTTTATTAACAAAACTTAGAATCTATTTACATAATGAAAAAAATAACTAAAAAACTAGATAGATAGATAAAGACACTTATAAGACTAAGTGCAAACATAGGCAGGTATATGTTCACGTGCTATACAATATTTGAAATCTTACTTTATTACGGTTAGTAACTCCTCAGTTTCCTCGTAAGATAGATTGGATAGAGCAGACTGTAAGGCTCTTTTACAGTTTGAGAAATTCATTTAGTGGATGCTCAATTTACGATTTAGCCTGTTGAACAGGCATGGTCCTAGGAACATTAAAAATCTGGAATATGCGGCATGCTTTATTGTGTGCTACGTTAATTTAGAGCACACATCCGGAATCGTATTAACTAATTTTAGAGGTGGGTTTAGTACCGGTAGCTTGAATATTTATCGAGTAATCGATACAATTCCAATAAATTTATATTTATAACGTAAATTGGCGGCGCCTTTGCGACGATGCCGTTTAATCAGTTTAACAAGTAACTTACAGGGTGAATGAATATAATTTGTTTATCTATTTTATAAACTAGACTTCCTAAGCTAGCTGTGTCTTAGGACAAAGGTAGATATCAATAAGATCTGCATATCTGATGACAACTGCCAACTTCAAATAGCCGTATCTCGGAAACTAGACGTTCTAGGCTAGAGGTATCTTGGGACAAATGGTAGGTATCAATGGTAGAACCTCTAGCCTAGAACGTCTAGTTTCCAAGATACGGCTGTTTGAAGTTTGACAGCTGTCATCAGAAATGCAGATCTCATTGATACCTACCATTTGCCCAAGACACCGCTAGCCTAGAACGTCTAGTTTCCCAGATAAAGCTGTTTGAAGTTTGACAGCTGTCATCAGAAATGCGGATCTAATTGATAGCTACCATTTGTCCCAAGATACCTCTAGTCTAGAACGTCTAGTTTCCGAGATACGGCTGTTTGAAGTTTGACAGCTGTCATCAGAAATGCAGATCTCATTGATACCTAACATTTGTCCCACGACACCACTAGCCTAGAACGTCTAGTTTCCGAGATACGGGTGGTTATGTTTTTATGCGTTCAGTAATTTTTGTTCCGATTATGTTCACCGATATTTGTAACCATAAATAATCACTGAATAATGTGGCCATACCAGATCACCGACTTTTAATCTTTTAGGTGTGTAGGACTTTTGGAAGTTTGAAAATGTGCAGCGACTTTTGGCGTTGACTTTACTTATGAGTGTTTATGCACGAAAAGGAGTTCGGATGGAGAGGAATCATAGGATGGAGGTGTTACCAACCCAGGTGTCGGCCTCGACTGCGACGTCCCTTCTATGACGTACTGATTATAATCGTTCACGAAATCTGTTTACTAATAGACCTTCTAGGGCAATTTAGATTCGACAAACAACAGTACAAACGAATGACTGTTTTACGCGCGATGTCATGAAAAATATAACAGCGAATCAAGTGATACTAGTAGCAAAACAAGACGAGCGCACAGGCAACATAGTTCGCGCACATCAATTTCCATTATTGATAGGAAACTATACAGGGCGTCCCATGGCTATGCCACATGGAGGGAAAATACCTTGAATATTGTAGATGGAACATTTTACTGAAAGAAGACATTATTTTAATTTAAAGAACAATTTAAACTGCATTCATAGTTTTTTTAAATAATTACATGCTTGAACCGGGAATCGAACCCGCTACACGATAAAAAAATTACCCTGTAGCTTTATCATACCGATCGAAAGGCTTTATCATAAGGAATATTTTCTTCCTTTTATTTCTGACACTATGTTATTTAGCAATTCCCCTTCATGTGGCATAGCCGTGGGACGCCCTGTATACTCTAGACGCTAGATACTAGCGGAACGGGTGAATCGTCGATTTGTAAAACACTATAATAGCAATTGACAATTTCAACGAATGCTAATTAAATTTAATTAATGCACAACATAATTTATTTAATTTTTTGTGTGCATGCCGAGTTAAGCGGTGATGTTTGTAAAACCGATCAATTATACTATATAATAACTAATGGTTCGCCCCGCACTGAGATCTCGCGAGTCTACCATAAAACAAAAAAAATATTATTCGTAATCTTTGAGTATCAAAACAGTGCCACGAAATAAAAACCAATTAATTTGACTTACAGTTTCATTCAAATTACAGGTACCGGGAGTTCATGTTAATTGGTTGTCTTTTTTGGGGTACGAATTGCAGTTATTCTTGATTTCAGACTTTTGCCTATATTTGTGATACATAAGCTACACGCATACCAAATTACAGCACTGTGGGGTCACTGGTGTACCCTGTGAATTTTGTCAAAGTTTAGTTTTTATCATTGGTAATAACTCAAAAACTACAAAAACTTTACTGAAAGTAAAAACGGGGTCGAAATGTATTAATGAAGACCTTTCATTTGACGTCTCACTTGACCTAATAGTCTCATTTTCATTTTTTTTACCCCTCTTGAACCCCAACATCTCAACAACCCCCCAAAATTTTTAACTCATTGAGTCACACCAAAATTGTGCTATCATTACCTACCTATATACCAAATTTCACAATGATCGGATAAACGCTTCGAAAGTTATCCTCGGACAAACAAACATACATACATACATACATACAACGCCGATTTGCCCAAGTTGATTTAGAGATCTCGCTTCGCTCGATCAATAATATCTCCAATATATTAGTACCATACTTCCAGCAAAATAAACTATTTAATAATTTAATAAACGCTATGATCATACACGCAAGAGACGTGACGCCCGCTCCCCGAGAGAATACCCGTATCGATTTAATAAGAATTATAAACTATTGATAGTCGATATAATCTAGTCATCAATTATTATTATTATTTCCCTTGTACAGCAGCTACGCTCTGAGGTCAAATTATAACTCCTAGTTATTGACATTTCTCGGTTAATGAGTATTGACATAATCAATTTAATGTTAATGATGTAATTATGTATATCGATTTAGTGTTTAATTTTATTGTACTTATTTCTTGAGAATGCCCATTTACAGCAGCTAAAACCCTTACGTGCTTACCTAATTAGTGTATAAGGTAGTGTGTATTCAATGTTTGTTTGTTTCTAGGATGTCCAAAAATTGTGGAATGAGGTACTAGGTACATACTCTTTTCATTTTTAATTATTTATTTGCCTAAATCTCAATCATATCTAACTTTTATGACGTAACCAAGTGTTACATTGTGTCCTCATGGTTATGAATTATTATGAAATTGAATTAAATAAGTTGATACTACCCAAATATATTGTCAATTGTAATAATTAACAATTACTGTATGTAAAGTGAAATACTTTCTTAAAATAATGGATGCAAAATATTTTCTGTGGTACCCTTTTTTTATAACATAACAATATATTTGGTATTAAGAAACAAATAAATTGTAAACAGGATCATTAAAAAGATAAAACCCTAGCTGAGTTTCTTGCCTGTTCTTCTCAGCAAACGCCGCATTTCGAACAGGTGGTAGAATCATTAGATTAAGAAACGAGATAACAATGATCACTGTACATACTACATAGTCTACTTGTTTATATGTATAGGTACATAATGATAGTTTTGATGTCGCATAGGGACTAGCTCTAGCAGGATGGCCGAGCTGTAAGGATCACATATTTATGAGTAACTAATAACATCATTATTTTGTATGATTAATTAAAAGTATCTAAACAATTATACAAATCTTATGAATGAACTTGGTCAAAATAAAGATTGCTATTTGACTTCCGTCTAAAGCTCCAATCGAGTTGGTTCAGATTTCACGAGGAAGGCGCCATCTTGTCGTGGACGGAGGAACAATGTGGCTTTGGCACAACGTTCGGTGGACGGGGAGGCTGGATTGTAATGGGACCAGTGAAGTCGAATGGTAAAAGTATTTTTCGGTATTGTGCTCTAAAAGCTAAGGTAAATGTCGTTATTCCTTTATAAATTAATATTTAATTCGCGATTCCAAATATGTTACCTAACTCAATTTTGAAAAAAATGTTGCTTATAGGAGTATTATTTAACATGGCAGTCTTGAATAGCCAGGTAAGTTCATAACATAAACCAAATAAATTTTTATTGACCTAAACCTTTGTTATGTTCTGGTGGAAGCCTTGCCTCCTGAATTAGTGTTGGATGTTTATCAGGAGTCAGTTTCTATGTTTTTTAAATAAACCATGGACTAAAATCTCACAAAACAACACCAATTCCACAATCCATATGTTACCTATATGTTACCAGTGACAAGTCAAATGTATATTTTGCATGTGTAAGAGTTTGCTGACAATAATCAAGTCTAAATACCTGTGCCTTGGCACCAATCAAATCTATCTTCAGTCTATTGGCTTCCCATGGGGAAGAAGGCAGCACGGCAGACTTGTTAGAGCTCCCTGAATCCAGCTGCATTCTTTTATGTGGAGTGTGAACATCACTGCCAATGCTATGTTTCCGCTTGGATCCAGCGTGAAAATCAGCCAAACCTACAACAAAAATATTAGTAAATAATGATAAGGTTGGGCTTTAGAAAGCATCTGCACGAGTTTGTGGTTACTGAGGGTTGGATTATGTAGGGGTTGCTTTTCCCTACCCCTTGGTACCATTTTTTCCACAAGCAAACATTTTTTTTGTTATATTCTCAAATTAGCTTAAGAATCCAAGTAGGATATGTTATGCATAGCGGTCACATCACAAACCAGTCTTCACTGAATAGAATAGGTTAGGTAAAATACAAAACCATATCAGTCAACCCAAATTGAATAAGTTAGGTCAAATACGGTCACAGAACCGAATCAGTCAACCCCGACTCCATGTAGTCTGTTCTAACGCATACTAGTATTTTATAAATTCGGAGGCGTGGAGGGAGAGCAGCCTGCGGATGCCTGCGCAATGTTACGCAATGGCGTTGAGGCTGTACTTCCCGAAGTGCCGGAGCAGTCAGCTACCGAAAATTGACTTTTTAGTTAAAAGTTTGCCAATAAATGACAACATTTTGAGTTGATTTTCTCGAAAACTATACATTTGCTGGCGAAAGTAGGTAGTGATACCGCGTGGTAGCCCTCTCCCCCCCTCTTCAAAAAACCCCTATGCATACAGACGCTTTCTAAAGCAATCCCCAAGATAATAAGCACTAAAATTGTCGATATTAATGATCAAAAGCAATACCTTCTTTCAGAGATTGGTTACTATCAGAGAAATCCGGTTTCGAAGATGCCGGCAACTTGTCTTTTGGCGGGTCAGTGTTAACCATCCCACGGATCAGCTCCAGAACATGATTGAAGTACATGTCTTCTTCGTTAGCCATTTTTGTGTTCTACAATCGATTGTTTGATAATTAATTACAAGTACGGCACTTTCCGCAAAATTAGAGCTCAAAAGATACGCACGGACACAACAATGCAATGCACAAGTGCACAACGCAAACGAACCGAACGAATATAGACGCAACGAATTGACAGAATCATGACTAGGCATTTGACATTGACAGACCCCACCATTTACACCCTAATGTTTCTAGCTATTTCCAGGTCCACACATGTCGTGCATTGATAATTTTTTGTTGATGTGCAAATCGTGCAATGCGAACCATTGCCTTGGTTACCAAGGCAATAGTTCGCATTGCACCAACCAAGGCTTGGTTTGAACTATAGAATTTAGCTTCCATGCCACACTTGGCGTCTCTAGCAGTAGTGGGAAAAAGCTCAAAAATTATAATGAACAGTCATCAATATATGTGTCCCGTTTCCTAGAGACATCAGAAATAATAGGTCTTTACCTATGAAATTGCCGTTCTTCAGTACTGGTCATTTCAAATAGAATAAAAATTTGGAATGGCTTTGTATTCTAAATTCAAATTAATTTTGTTTTAAAAACATGACATTCTTTTTACAAACTCAGTCATTTGTTTATTGATTAGCGTTGTATTTTCATTACATTTGAACATTTTTCGTCATAATGGATACTTTAAAAATTCGTGTAATTATGGAATATGAGTTCCGTTGTGGCACCAACGCGACACAAACGGCACGTAACATCAAAAAAGTTTACGGAGAGAACTGTACAAACGAACGCACAACCCGTTATTGGGTTTCCCGGTTCCGTTCTGGAAATTTTGACTTGAAAAATGAAGCTCGTGGTCGTCCGGAGACTTTGGTCAATAATGATGAATTAAAGGCGATTGTGGAAGCTGACGAAACTCAATCTACAGCTGAGCTAGCAGCAGCTTTTGATGTTAGCATCAAAACAATTTTGATCCATTTGCGACAAATAGGCAAGATAAAAAAACTTGATAGATGGGTGCCCACGAACTTAACCCAGATAAGCCTGAAACTAAAATTTTCTGAAAATTTTGAAAAAAGTTACATTATTTAGTTTATTAGATCTTATGCAACATAAAAAAAATTATGAAAAAAAAATTAAGTGTAAGGCTTTCAGGGAAACAGCCGTCCTATATGTAGGACAGTAGGATAATAAGAGGAAATAAAAGACCATTTATGACAAAACAGAATGTAATCAAAAAGTGTAGTTTATTAGATAACTATTGATTATATTACCCATTGTTATATGTAATTTACTAGATTAACACTATTTATGAATGATATGTTTCAAAACACTTGACACACACTCCAACATCACATTTCTTGCAACGTGTCAAACATTTTTTGTGACATTGACGACAGTGTGTTTGCTTCGATTGAGGAATAACCAGATGATTCATTTGGTCTTTACGACTATCAGCATGTTCATGATGGGAGGGTCGGCTAGGCCCTCTTTTGGCATTTTTTCTGTTTGATTCAATCAAAGCAATTGCTACCCTTCTGCGAAAGCCAAGATGATCCAGTTTTCTATGATTTATTTTATATAACTGCCATGCATTATGTTCGGCAAGATCAATCATGTGTGTGAGCAACGGCATGTACCATTTCTTACCTCGTACACCAATTCGGTAATGTGAAATATTTTCATCAGACCGATCCACTCCTCCCATATATTTGTTATAGATGGACACCATATGTGGTTCTTCTATGACAATGTTTCTCTTTTCACTTTGTGAGAAGCGTTTGGCAGATTGTTTAGGATTTATTCCTACAGCATTAGAAGCAATACTGAATATATTATTGTCATGCCATTTAGCAATAATGAACGTGTTGTCATGTGTCGTTCTGTAATCGACAGCACCACGTTCCTTTTTTTTCAGTAACTTCGATGTAATCAGAGGACAACTAGATGTCCTGTTTTCTCGAACTGTCCCAGTGCAACGAAGGCCTTTCTTTGTTATCTCTTCCAGCAAGGGCGTCCCAGTAAAAAAATTATCAAAAACTACGTGGTAGGAAGGTCGAAGCCACGTGAAATCAGCACATCGCAAAAAGTGAGAACAACGCTTGCACCCAGCCCCAATTCTTTATATATTGGATTGCACATAGTTGTAGCACCTTGGTATGGTTCCATCCATAAAACATACCCTAACCGTGTAGCACCAACCCAAGCTTTGAACCCGTACCTAATAGGTTTACCTTTTATGTGCTGTTTGCAGCCATGTCTACCATAGTAGGGGATCATGGCCTCATCTACACTGTAATGCTCTTCAAGAGGAGAAAACTCTAAGAACTTTTTATTTAGAAGTGTAACTAGGGGGCGTACTTTTGTGTATTTGTCTTGCAAATCCAGATTATCATTGACATGAAGGTGGCGAAAAATAAAGTCAAATCTATCCCTAGTCATAGCCGAGCTGATCAATTCATTCTTTGTATCAGGGGAGTTTTCCCAATACATTCTTCTACGGGGGAGCCATGAATAACCACTAACCAACAATATGCCGATGAAACATTTCATATCTTCAGTGGTTATTTCTCCAGGCAAATTCTTTTTGACAGCATATTTATTGCTCTCTGACACCAACAACGAAATAACATCTTCATCTAAGAAGTTTTCAAACCACTCAATTGGGCGCTTATCTTGGCAAGCGCCTTGAACATCTGGCCAATTCACGGGATTTTTTGCCATGCGTAGGTACGCCTACGTTTAGTTCGACCTGTAGAATCAGAAGGTTCTTCTTCTGTATCACTCACCATAATCTGCCCTTGAATCATTACTTCAGCCGGTTGAAGCAGAATGTTTCGTGGCAAATTATTCAAAGTTACATTATCTTCTTCACCCGAATCTTCGTCAGTGAGACAGTCAGGATCAACAGGAGGAGGTAGAATACATATCAGTCGTTCTCTATAATCTTCTTCATTATCAGAAACATTTTCTAAAGCATCTAAAATTTCATGCGCAGCTAACGGTCTGTAAAGAAAAAGTTGTATTATTGTACTAAAATCATGTATATTATCCTACTGTCCTATATATAGTACGCTAGTATTTGTAACAAGTTATACGTAATTTATTTATATTATTTTGCTAGAATATTTATTTAGTACAAAAGTTAAGGTTATCAACTAGATATTAACACAGAAAAAAACAACTCACGAGTAAAATATAACTTTTTATACATACCTGTCATTTGCCATGTCTGCAACGCACTTTTATTACACACTTATAAGGTAAAATATAAGGTAAAAACTGTTAAAATAACTGTCTTTTTATTTTTTCTAATAAAGCTGACACGTTTCTTACTGCAAATCATAAGACTAAATAATCTTAGATAAAGAGGGTATTCTGATATTTTTTTTTATTTCTACTGTCCTAAATATAGGACAGTAGGCTTATCTGGGGGATCGCCAGCGTACGCATCGAGACCTGCCTCGCGCTGCTCAATAGGCAAAGAAATGAAGGAATTTTGAACCGAATTGTTACTTGCGATGAAAAATGGATTCTGTTCGACAATTCATTCATTCATTCTTGTCATGTTTTTAAAACAAAATTAATTTGAATTTAGAATACAAAGCCATTCCAAACTTTTTTTCTATTTGAAATGACCAGTACCTACTGAAAAGAACGGCAATTTCATAGGTAAATACCTATTATATAAATAAACTACACTACATAATATGGATGATAAATAACATAAACACTAACTAGCAGTTACGAGACGACAAAAGAAAATGGTTGTATACCTTGACTTTGAACATAGGAAGAGATTGGGAGGACCTTATGGACCAAGGTAAGGCGTTCCACAGGCGCACAGCTTGTACTGTGAAGGAGTCACCATAAAATTGTGAACTATGGACGGGAGTACGAAGCTGTAGAGCTTCGGAAGAACTAAAGTTTCGAGAGTGTGCCTGATACAAAAACTCGAAACGCTCCTTTAGATAAGAAGGTGAAGTGGGATTAAAGAGAATGTGATAAAGAAGTGATAGAATATGTGCATTCCGGCGAAGACGGCCACTTGAGTTTTGCGCGGAATTCTGAGACATCGTCATAGTTGCGCAAGCCGAATATGAACCGAATACAAAGGTTTTGAAGGCGCTCAAGTTTGCTCATTTGGACTTCGGAAATGTCGAGGTAGCTGGCGTTGGCGTAATCTAAGATAGGGAGTAGAAGGGATTGTGCAAGCGCAATTTTGGTGGCGGTCGGTAAAAAGTTACGAAGTCTACGTAACGAAGCTGAAGAAGCAAACATTTTGCGGCTGATCTGAGCAATACACGCATCCATGATAGCTTGGTGTCCATGATAATTCCCAAGTTTTTCACCGTCTGACTGATAGCTATTTGTGTTCCATTAAAAAGTACAGGTGGAAGTTGTGCAAAAAAGTAATCATTTTGTGACTACCGATTATGATCACTTGTGTCTTTTTAGGGTTTACGGTAAGGCCAAAGGATTTGCTCCAGTCACAAATTCGGTCCAAATCTGAGTTTAATAAACTGATAGCTCCGTTAATGTCGTCAATCGGGGCTTGTGTGTAAATTTGTAAATCATCTGCATACAAGTGGTAGGAAGAAGACAGATTTTGAGATATTGGATGAATAAAAACACTGAAGAGGAGAGGAGATAAAGACGCCGCCCTGGGGGACACCAGCAGAAATACGGATATGCTGCCGGCGTCCAAACAAATAACTTCGAAACCAGTCAATAGCCGTTAGAGATATGTTAAGAAAGCATAATACACCCAGAAGTAGGTATGTCGAAATCGACATCTATATTGTGAGAACTGACAAGTTTAATAGGTGATTAGGTAGGCAAATAATGTGGCCGGAAGTGAGTAATGAGCGCATATGCCTCGCTGCAGAAATGGGGAGGAAGTGAGTTAGATCTCTGCCACAGTAGTATATCTACCTACTTTAGGGCTATAGTGCGGACTGAACAGTAATGGAGCATGCACTTAACAGGCTTTCTTTCTGGATTAAGAGGCAGAGGGCTGTTGCGATACATTTTATTTTTCAAATTCCTTCAAAAATCTTTAATAGTCGCAGACATAACTAACGCAACGTTTACATGCGCTACAGGGGAGTGGCTACGAAGCAAGATCCCCCTTATACATATAAGTGTTCGTTTTTAAGTATTGTTATAAGTATGTGCAAATTTTTTGCCCGAAATAAACGTTATATTCTTATTATTTCAGGGGGTTTTCTCTCGAAATATTGATATTTCGGTTTTTATGATGAAACTCACGACCCTAAACCAAGTGGGAATCATGTTGAGATTGAACGCTTGTGTCTTCTTGTAGAAGTGTTCTTACACACGTATTAAGAATAGCAGCTTTCTGCATGGTTATATAAGTGTTCTCTGGAATACTAGTGGTTCGCCCCGAACTGAGATCTCGCGAGTCTTCGATTAAAATAAAAAAATATTATTTGTAATCTTTAACTAAGATAGAAATGGTGCTACGAAATATATTACCAAATAACTTGACCTATAGTTTCATTCAATTTACAGGTAACGGGAGTTCATGTTATCTGGTTATCCTTTTTTGGGGTACAAATTGCAGTTTTTCTGGATTTCAGCTTTTGCCTATATTTGTGTCACTTAAGCTAGACGCATACCAAATTACAGCACTGTGGGGTCACTGGTGTACCCTGTGAATTTTGTCAAAGTTTTGTTTTTATTATGGCTAATAACTCAAAAACTACAAAAATTAAGCTAAAAATAAAAACAGGGTTGAAATGATGAAGACCTTTCATTTGACTCCCACTTGACCTAAAAGTCTCATTTTCATTTGTTTTTACCCCTCTTGAACCCCAATATCTCAACAACCCCTCAACATTTTTAGCTCATTTAGTCACACCAAAATTGTGCCATCACTATATACCAAATTTCTCGATGATCGGATAAACGCTTCGAAAGTTATCCTCTGACAAACAAACATACATCCATACATACATACAACGCCGATTTGACCAAGTTAATTTAGAGATCTCGCCTCGCTCGATCAATTAGTATACATATTATGATACGAGTGAGCTAAGTTAGACACTCGGCTGATTTACGCCCTCGCCTACGGCTCGGGCTGCAACTCACAGCCTCGTGTATAATGAGCAAGTTGCCCACGTGTTTCATACGCACTTTTTCAACATACTTGCGAGGAAAAAACAAATGTATTGCATAAATCGTTGAGCATAAAATTATTAACCAATTGGTTAACGTACAATTTTCATAAAGATATTGTTTTGCACGCGCCAAATTTAAGATTACATATAGCCATACAGCCTACTTCAAAATTATAATTTTAGTGATAATATGCAAATATTTTATAACAAATTATTGTGAATTATAAATAATTTGATAATAATAAATGTTTTTTCGTCCTAATTAGGGATACACTTATTTATGCCAAAAATGTAAATGGATTTTCAGCGCCATAAAACCTCTTTGTTGTTACAAAACTGTATTACCCGGTTTAATTGAAAATGCTCTGTTTACTCGCATATAATTTACAGTTAGGTACTAACTTAACTCTGTAGGGAAATTATATTATGCACTAGTGTGTATTATTATTATGCACGTGTGTGTTATAGTTCGGCTTATGGCCCTAAGAACGATGTAATAAGGCTCACTTTACGAGTAAGTGTGTTAAAAAAATTATTACATTATGGCACTTTCAAGTTGGATGCTAGCTAGTTCGATTTGGTTGGACATGCTACGGCGGCAGTCAGTAAACTTAGTGAAATGGAATGCGTGCGGTGATACGCATTGGAGTTGGATTGACTCACTGCTTGTTTCCACTATGCTATCAGCTACATTTGTTTCATTGTGTATAGGAAATTTCTTGGCAAAAAAGATATAATTTTTAAAAAGACTTACCGGTTCAACTTCCTAGTTAGTAAGTACTTTATGTAAGTATAAGGAAGTATCTCTGGTGTTGCAGTTTTTAGGCCAACCTAAGGCCTCTGACATGGCCTGACAACTTATTAAAATGGGGCCGGCATGGCGGCATCTAGACGTATCTTCCAAAACGGAACCGCACAGTTATTAAGCCACAACAGCCACCCAAGTGATGACGGCTTGGATAATTAACTTATCCTAGCTTATATTGTAACATGGTTTCTGAAAACTGATCAATATCTGTACTTGGGTCCTTGAATCAGTTTTGAGCTTAGGCATTATTTACAAATAAATTACGAAGAGAAAATAAAACTAAATTTACATATTACACGTAGATAAGAGTAACGAAACTTACGGACTGAGCTTGAACTTACGGAGCCTGCATTTAAATCATATTACATAGTGACATTCATGAAACCATTAGAGATGAGGCGACAAGCTTGAGTCAGAAAGATGAGCAGGAACGTAAATGCAACACAAATAAACACAATCTCTATCAGGTCAAATCGCTGGCAAATAGTAGATTTTGGAGAGAATTCCTCGCGAGCCATCTCGAATAAAACGCTTTTAACTGAAAAAAAAATGCACGTTCAAAACAAACGAACTAAGAACAGTATTATCAGTAACTTTTCATCTTGCTTGCATTAAAGGTGATTTATACAGTGCCTGAAGGCAAGTTTCAACAAATGGCAGACGGACGCAGCCGCTGTATGCGGCACTACTGCCATTTAAAAATAAAAAAACATCGTGTACTTACGAAAATAGAGGGAATAATCACTTTTTATACGTTACTTATTTCAGAAACTGATTTTTCTTATATATTTCAATAATTTTTGCATCAGTATTAAAGGAGGCGGCACTTTCAACGCAGTCTGTAAAATTAAATGATATTTATCCTTTTTCCTGTTCTCATAAATCTGAATCGGCAAAATCCTGATTTAACTGATAAAGATGTTCACACGCAAAAACCTAGATATATAACGCTTTGATATACATCACACTTAAATTATATCAAAAAATATTATTACAAATAACTAGACTCAGGGAAATACATGTGGCCGTTTTATCGCTAAACACGATATTTTCCAGACAACTTTTGGATGGACTGAATATCACTAGAACGTTAAAGATGGTAGCTTTTAATAAAGTAATTGAATATTTAATAAATAAATATATATATAAGTACTCACTATATTCAACTCAATCTACTCCTGTTTCTTCCGCATAGACATAGAATGCTATGAAAAAATAACGCAGAAGAAATAAATCAGTTGTAGGTACATATATTATTTTTTTGTATTCAATATGTATTTATTGTAGAACATACCACACTGATTCTCTTTTTCTATCTTATTCATTTTATTTTAGTAAAGCATACCTATACCTACTGATTATATTTTTGTAATTTCATTTTAAAATTTATACAAAAATTTCGCCATTCACATTCAATTACTTCATTAAATTTTGAACTCATATCAAAAATACGTCATGTTTCATGTCAAAATCGAAAACATGTTCGAAGAAGGTAAAGTTTTAAACGAGAAAAAAGTTTGATGCCATCTATCGTTTTTTTAGAGAACTACATAAGAGCCACAGACTCGCGCCGACAATCCTTGCGCTTCAAACTCGAGAGTGGAGCTGTATGCTTGTTATTTAAATTTAACAGCTACCAGCAGATGGCAGGGCGGTAGCGTTTTAAAAATCCCTTATCACCTGACTGCGAAGAAGAAGGGCAATGTTTTTAGGGTGTCTGTTCATTGGGCGCATTTATGGTTTGACAGATTTTGACGAATGAGGTATCATTGGAATCGTCTGAATCACGGAGTGACATAGGGGAGTTTCAGTGAAAAAAAATTATCTTAACCGTCAAGTGAGCACAGAAAAGTAAAGTGAGGTAGTAAGGTATCAAAATAAAGGTAATTTAAAATCCAAAATGTGGTAGTAAAATGTTTAATTACACACATTCCCCTTTTCAGACGCAAATTTCGAAACGAACTTTGTGTGTTAGATTAAAAAAGAGTAATAAAAATTAAAAAATATCTTTCTACTCAACATTAATAATACAGCAACTTAAGTACTACCACATTAAATAAAATCCTCGCATGCGATTATCAAAATTTGCATGCTTGTTTACTTCTTTTCAGTTCGTTTTGCAATCGGTTGTTTTTTAAATTTTGACATATTGTGTGCAATATATTCGTGTGGTAACACTGGTAACTGTGACTTGGGTATCTTTACTTAAGTTTAAAAATAAATGTGTGATCAGAAATTTATCCCTGTTAGCTTCGTTACTCGAATAATAATACGCACAGGATGTTTCGTTCTGTCACGGGTGCCCTGGCAGGGCAGGCCAGGGCAGGGCAGGTGGGCGCGCCATCGCCAGTACAAAGCAAGCCGCTGCCGTTAACGGTCGCTTGTATTGCCTGCACACGCGCATAAAAACCGTCTTCTTTTTGAAATCTAACCATCAATGAACCTCCTCGTTTACTGTTGTGAATGATGCGTAGTGTGTTTTGGGAAGATGATGCTAGCACCAGAAATGCTGAATGTGGAAGAGTTCAGTCGGCCAGTGGAGTCCATCATGAGATGTGAGGACTTCAAGAGCAACTTCGCGAGGAAGCTGTCCAACCGGTACATCTCGAGAAGTCCCGCGGCTTCGAAGCAGGATACGACGCTGAAGCTGCCGAGGAACACTGACCTCCTCAATAATGTAAGATTTTTTTAAATAATTTATACGCTTGCGTTTGACAACGATCTCGCCTGATGGTAAGCGATGATGCAGTATATCCTCGCTTGCCCAGAAGAACGCACGCGACTTATTACCACCCAGGTTATAATTATCAGTTAATAAAGACTCAGGCAATGCTCCTTTTAAATAAAATAGAAGCTATATTTTTGTAAACAAAAATCAAGGTCTTTATGACCTTTGTAGGTACCGATCGCCTTAAAGGAAAATACAAATTATGAAAACAAACTGGGCAATACTACTGAAGAATCTAGATTAAGAGGTGAGGTGAACGCCTAGCTGGCTGAGAAACAAGTGCGGGTTCTATTTCAGCATTCAGCACCCAGATTACATAAGTGCATAATAATATATTTGTTCATGATAATATGGTTCAAATGCCTTGCGCTGGTTGACACGCATAGGAAACATAGAAATCTTATAAGAATATCTTTAAAGTTATGGTTGTATATATTTTTTTTATATCACTGCAGTCTATTTCTACTCATAAGATACCTATGTATGACTGCAAATATGGATACCATACACAGTTGAAGAGTAACTTGTTAAAAGTAATTTTCAAAGATCATGTCCAACTCCACAATAGGTTCGGTTCCAGTGTTTGATTTCAACACCTTCCGTTCTGACAATGTTAATGTTTTACTTTATTTCTATTTATTATTGTTGATAGAAGTGAAAGTGTTTGTCCGTAACGACAGTCAGCACGGCGGCGCCGTAACGACACCTATGTATTTGTTTGTTCATCGATCATTACCACTTACTGCACACAATGGCTAATACATATTCAAACTTCCTTCAGGAAATGTCTACAATTATTTTTATTCGTGGAATTTTTAGTATGTACTTTAGGATAGAGGTTCCAGTGGTCAGTCTCACGATCGAGCGAGCCTCACGACTGAGGTGTGCAGAGAATATTGATTTGAGAGGATATAAATTATGTAACAAAGGGTTCTTCATCAACCTCTATGTGGAAATTACTACTCGGTATGGATTACATGATGACTCAATACTCTCAAATTCTCTCTTATTCGGTCTATTAGCAGTTTTTCGGGCAGCGGGAATTCTTAATGGGTTATTCGTGGCAATAGAATTTCTAAGATTAGTTAGAAACATGTTATTGTTTTAAAAACTTGCATGTTATAAGGTCTCGATAATTGTACCTTCCTCTATAAATTGCAATGCGAGCGAAAGTTAGGAGAATGACCAAGGATGACTGGACTGGGGTAGGTACTAATTTCAGTTACAAACAGTTTATCATGATCTAATAATAAA
Source organism: Philereme transversata (assembly GCA_963924445.1). NCBI lineage: Eukaryota > Metazoa > Arthropoda > Insecta > Lepidoptera > Geometridae > Philereme > Philereme transversata. Next base: position 21,809,126 of record OZ004348.1, on the reverse strand, counting down.
ACCGATTCATTAACTCATCCTTACATAATTAAAGTCGAATGCAAAGAAAATGCACATGTAACCATTGTTTATGCAAATCTATACATATAAAATGCTTTGTCCTGAATGACTGACTGACGGATCAACGCACAGCCTAAACCGCTGATTGTAGAGACCTGAAACTTGGAGGGTGTGTTCTTTGTATGATGTAGGCATCCGATAAGAAAGGATTTTCCGAAATTCTACCCCTAAGAGGGTGAAAAAGGGGGGCAAACTTTGTATAGGACAACGTGATTCCTTGGTCCAATCTACTTCAAATTTTGCATAAACATTTTTTAACAGAATTAATAGAAGACGTGTTTCGTATTTTATTGAAATTCATCCCATAACGGGGTTAAAAAGGGGTAGAAAGTTATTTTGGTGGTGATTTGCTTCGAAGTTGATATCAATACTCCTTAGTGCTTTTGATTTAAATTACATTTTATTTTGACACTGTCCTAAACTAACTCTACTAACTCACTTAAAAACATAAGCAAATACTCTTTAAAATTGGAATGTCTCGAAAGTCACCGTACTATAGGAGTACCTCATTTGAAGGTTTCTAAGCTTAAAGAGGTTATGCACTTTTAGGACACGGCCTCATAATTTTGGACGTAGAGTTCGAAATTTAAAATGGTAAGGACTACGATTACAACATTTTGGTCAGAAGAAAACAGTTTATTTTAATTTGTCTTAGAAGTTTAATTTAGTGTGTATTGTTTTGTGCAATTTTTTTAACATAACACTAATATGATAAATGTGAAAGTTTGGATGTTTGGTTGTTACTCAATCACGTCAATACAATACCATACAATACAGTTCTTTATTTATAACGCCAAGCTACAAGTCAAATACAAAAGTAATAGATTCAATATTGAGCATTAATAAATATATCTAATGGAAACATAATTAATTAATTGTACTATAATAAATTCATTGATAACAAAATTAAATAATAGGCAATGTGTAGAACTCGTCTACGGAGTAAAAATAACTCTAAATGAGCCATTTTTTGATCTATTTTAAAATATTATGGTGGAAGTTGCATCCTTTTTAATCGTGTCTGGCAGCCTGTTGCCGTCTGCTGTACTGTTGCGTCGTAACGGCGGAACCGATTTCGATGAAATTTGGTATATACTTAGATTATAACCTTGATTACCACATACACTACTTGGTATTCCATAAATTAGTTCCCATGGGATAAAAATGGGGTGTGAAGACAAGTTGCAACAGCGGGTTTAGCTTTATTTCTAGGTTACCTACACATTTAGAAGTGTAACGCGTACGAATTCGCGGGCAACGGCTAGTAATAAGTAAGTCTTATTGTGGTTGTAACAAAACCATTTTAAGAAGTATTCGATGTCTGCAAAATTACTGCCCACTCAGCTGAATTTTTCCTGATAACTACAACCTAGGGGTCTTCAGGTCGCGAGTGAATAGGTTTCTTCTAGGCAAGCGTGTATCATCGTAGACTGCATTATCGCTTACCATCAAGCGAGATAGCCAGCGTTTGACCACGATCTCACCTGATTAATTATTTCTTGATATTGAAATTTATCTATAAAATAAAAACCTTGAACTGCCTTCAATTGTTATGTAAAATTACTCCTCACTAGTTGAAGTTGCTATGCCCATTTTGACCAACAAACTCTTTAAGTGTAGTTGGACAAGAAAGAATCCTGTTTGCCCTTTTGGCTTGAGCAAAAAATAAACAGGATTTTTTACCTGTTTGTTTTTTAACGGAGCTCAGTACAGAGATAAATAAATAATTCATATCTAGGTATAAAGGTTTCAAGGTTTTTTGCCAGTGGCCCATAGTCAAAGCCAAAGTCAAACATTTATTGCATACATGTTGTTTTACATAGGTCTTATTAAGTATTTCTGTTTCAAACATGAACCCTGCAAGGGCGCTGCAATTTTTCGCTAAGTGGCGTAGTGTAGTAAATAATAGGTACATTAATTCGAATTCGAATTCGATAAATGTATTTAAAGGTTTACAAGAAATTAATATTATAAAAAATAAAAGAAAATCAATAAAAATGGAAAATAAAAATAAAAAAAGGAAAGTAGATGTCCCAAGAATAACAAATTATGAATTTATAAAACGAATAAATATTCTTTATTTTACTTTAGAAGATACATAAAAACAACTTAATGGGAAACAAGAAAAAGTATAACAGACAACCTTTGGATGGAGAGGAGTATTATTAAAAGGAAGCTTGGGCGAGGTGTAATACGAGTATAAAGAATATATTTTTTTATATTTATATCTATACATATAAAACAAAGTCGGGTTAGTTACATCATTTATATCCAGAATGGCTGGACCTATTTTGATGATTTTTGATTTGTTGGATTTGTCTCCGCCCCGAATAGCAGAATAACTATTAAAATATCGAAAAAATCAGGCGAAAACAAATTATGAAGAAAATTCATTTTCTCATACATAGATGCAGTTAATGAAGACCGATGACCGACCGACAATTCTATCAGTACGGCTGCGGGAGGACAATGTACATAACATTGGCAGCCCGCGTCATATGCATGTCAAGGTGTATGAAGTTCGCCGGGTCAACTAGTCTAATATATGATTACCCACATGTGCCCACTAGTGGTAGATACCTAAGTACTTTCTTCTTGACTATTTACTCTGATAACAGTCTATAAATGGGGGAAACAAATTGTGAATTTTTATTTAATACGTGGTGAATGACCTCTCCCCTTCTTTTAAATAATCTATTTATACTATACTAGCTGACCCACCCGCGGTTTCGTACGCGTGGTTTGTCAATAAAACATTACCCTCCTTCTGTGCAGTCGCGTAAATAATAGAATGAAATACTCTTTATTGCACACCAACAAAATTAAAAATACAAATAATACACAAAAGTTATGGTAAGTACAATAGGCGGTCTTATCGCTAAAAGCGATCTCTTCCAGACAACCTTTGGATGGACGGTACAAAACAAAATCAAAACGACGGCAGTGTATCTATGTTCCTAAAGTGTGTCCTATGTCTCAAGTCCATTTATAATCTATCTAGGTATATTACAGATATTTGTTCCGAGTCTGGATGTTTTTCTATATATTAAAATATGTATTTATCTACAAAAAAAAGTATGTAAGTATTCTATCAGTTATCTGATTCACATAGTACAAACTCTGCTTAGTTTGAGGCTAGATAGCACTGTGTGATATGTCCAGTAATATTTATTTATATAGGTACCAAATTTCATTGAAATCGGTCGAGCCGTTAAGTCGTGAAAACGTAACAAACAGACAGAGATACAGAGATACAGAGCTTCTTTCAAATCGGTACGAGTATGTACATAAGCAACCTTAAAGATAGGCTACGTCTTGTTGACAAACAACGCGTGCAAATACGCTGGCGGTAGCTAGTTATACATATTAACAGTCCTCTTGATGCACTCTATCCTCTATCTATTGCTGAAAACTGCATTAAAATCCGTTATTTTAAAAGATCTAAAGTAACAGACAGCGGAAGCGACTTCATTTTATACTATGTAAAGATTTCACCATGTATATTTTAACTGCTTGCAAAATTTCACCATCACTACAAAACTAAAACACGAGAGGACTTGTACACACGGCTACACATCAAGCTATAAATATCCAGTCTATGCTGACCTCTCATTGTACGGAAAACCTACACAATGCGAGGTCAGCTTATACTGGAAATGTATAGCTTGAGGTGCAGCCGTGTGTACTAGGCAACAAAGAGGGGTGTGGAATTTGCTCTCTATTGGACTATTATAATTTGGATATTAAACAGCCATTGACACGGAAGCAGAAAACAAACTAAACATAGTGTTCTTAGTACAAGTTCTTCTTAGAAAAGAGTTGAACGCGCACCGCAGCGGCCGCAGTGTATCAATTAAAGTGTATAAGCAATAGGTACTAGACTAGACTAAAACTCGGATTTTACTTTTATTTTAGTACTAGCTTCAGCCCGCGACTTAGCACCTGGGGTTTGTAGATAAAAAGTAGCCCATGTGTTAATCCAGGTAATAATCTACAAACATACCAAATTTCATTAAAATCCAGTCAGTAGTTTTTGCGTGAAAGAGTATCAAACATCCACACATACATACATACAAACTGTCGCGTTTATAATGTTAGTGGGATGGGGTACCTACTAATTAAGCAAATCTGTACCCACATTGCCACACCTAAATGCTAATCAATATGTAGTTGCTCCGTAACTTATTTTTTAATAGTCTAGATCAGGGGTCGGCAACCGGCGGCCCGCGGGCCGCATGCGGCCCGTAGACTATCTCGGTGCGGCCCGCAACCCTGAGGTCCGTAAGAAAAAAATACCGAAGCAAAAGGCCATATAAATTCACTAGAATTTATACGGCCATGCTGCTGGGCCATGAGAGTATTCTTGAAAGCTCGCTCCCACGCGGGGTGATAAAAATGTACCTCTATTTCATTTCTTAAGAACTGTTTATCAAGACTGTGATGTTATGTATTGTTTCTACCGAAAATAAATATTTGCTGTACTTATTCAATTCTTGGCAATTTCTTTTGCGTTTATCCGCCGCACGTGCGGCGGCGGGCGGCTCCTTTGAGACAATAGGCGGGGCGGCAGTCTTTGATTAGACGCAGGTGTGCGGCGGCGAAAAAATTCAAAGCGACCGGTTTTAGTTAAAATCACAGCCGCGCGCAGCTCTCGCCACATTCGGTTGTGGAAACTCGCCGGAATCTCACGTCTCATCTGGTTGCTAGCTACGCGTTTCGTTTCACCTTTCTTCCCTTCGCTGATAGCTTCTCACGCACGACGTATGAGGTAAGTTGCATGCACTCGCGAGCATTTTGTTTTATTTTATTTACTGCTTGTTAATGTGAACCTTCAGATTGATGGGTAAATGTTATAAGGACGGGGATAGTAGTTACATGACATGAAGTTAGTTACGAGTGTGTCATGTTTTAATTATTATTTGAATGTGGAGTTGAATTTGTAGGTGCTAACTGGAACATATAATTTTACAACGAATTTAATTTTTTTCATTATTGTTACAGAATAATTATATAAACATGGCTTCAAGAAAAAGGAAGATAGAAGAAGAAAAAAGAGTTTTTAACGAATTATGGACAGAATTATACTTTTTTATCGAGTTTAAAGGAAAACCGTTATGCTTGATTTGTCAAAAGAGTATTTCTGTAGTAAAGGAATATAACCTGAAGCGACATTACGACACCGAGCACAAAGCTAAATTTGACTGTCTTGAAGGAGAAATACGGAAAAGGAAAATTTCCACTTTGAAATCGTCATTACAAAATCAACAAAACATATTTAAGGTTGTGGCAGACAACAGCGAATCGAATGTTCGGGCCAGTTACAGGGTAGCAGAGATTCTTGCAAAAAGTGGACGTCCGTTTACCGATAGTGAATTAGTAAAAGAGTGTGTCTTAGCTATCGCAGAAGAAATATGCCCAGAGCAGAAAAAAATGTTTGAAAGTCTTAGTCTCTCTGCAAGAACTTGCACCCGACGTACTGAAGACTTGGGTGCTAATTTGTGTGAACAACTCAGGGATAAGGCGCAGTCTTTCGACTGCTTCTCTTTAGCGATGGATGAAAGTACGGACGTGTCGGATACATCACAGTTACTCATATTTGTACGCGGCATTGACGAAAACTTTACTGTTTACGAAGAGCTTGTGAAAATGTGCAGTTTGAAAGGTACAACTACGGGAGAAGATTTATTTCACCATGTGGAACAAGCTCTGGATTCATTGCAATTAAGCTGGGAAAAGTTAACAAGTGTCACTACCGATGGAGGCAAGAACATGAGCGGTCAAAACAAAGGTGTTGTTGGGAGAATCATCAGCAAAGTGAAAGATTCTGGATCTACTGTGCCATTGATTTTTCACTGTATTGTCCATCAAGAGGCATTGTGATCCAAAGTTATATCCTGGAAAGAAATAATGGATACTGTAACATCCACTGTTAATTTTATAAGAAGAAATGGGCTCACACACCGTCAGTTCCAAAAGTTTTTGGAAGATCTGGAAGCTGAACATGGTGACGTGGTTTACTACTGTGAAGTGAGGTGGCTCAGTCGAGGTGCCGTTTTGGAACGGTTTTTTGATTTGAGGAAAGAAATTGGCAACTTCATGGAGATGAAAGGAAAGCCAGTAGAAGAGCTTACTAACAAACAGTGGATTATCGATCTTGGTTTTTTGACTGATTTGACTAAGGACCTGAATCAGCTCAACAAACGCTTGCAGGGAAAAAATAAATTGATTTGCGATATGTATACAGATGTAAAGTCATTTGAAATGAAACTGAAACTGTTTATCAAGCATATTGATGAAAAAAAGCTTGACCATTTTCCTAATTGCAAGAAAGCCGTGGAAGAAGCTGGAGATAATTTTGTGTGGCAAAATATTACAATGAGAAACGTGTTAACACAACTACAAACTGAGTTTGTAAATCGATTCACCGACTTTAAAAAGAGCTCCCTTAACATGGAAATATTCCAAAACCCTTTTGCAATTGATATTAGATAGATAGATAGATAGATAATTTCTTTATTGCACACCATTTAAATACAATCATTTATAAGAAAATACACTCTTATACAATAGGTACAATGGGCGGCCTTATCGCTAAAAGCGATCTCTTCCAGGCAACCTTTGGATGGACAGGATCTATGTGAACAAAATAAGGACGGCGGCGTAAATCCGATATTAATAGTACACGTATATTTATAAAAAATATAGATAATATAAAATAAAATGCATAATTATAATGTATAATATAATCATAAAATTACATAAATATTAATATTATAATACATAAAAATATATATTGTCATACCTACATATATAAATTATAAAAATGTAAAATTAATAAGTGGTCTAGTGAGCGATGGATGACATATAGTGTTGTCTGACCAAGTTTTTAAAGATAGGGAGAGATTTAGCGTGACGAATTGAGACGGGTAGGGCATTCCAGAGCCTGGTAGCCTGCAAAGTAAAAGAGGAACTATAAAATACTGAGGTATGATGAGGAGTTTTTAATTGAAGGGTTTCAGAGGAACGTAAGGGTCGAGAGTTGGAAAGGTGAAGAAAGTCAAATATAGTGAAATATTAGTGAGATACCAAGCAATTTGCAAATGAACATAGTAGATTTGCAAAGTAATAGCACACTTAAAACGGCATTTAAGGAAAGCACTGACTTGATACAGTTCTACGGAGGTTTGAGTTCTGAAAACTTCAAAGAATTGAAAAAGTTTGCTCAGCAGATAATAACTATGTTTGGTAGTACATATTTGTGTGAGCAGACTTTTTCAATTCTCAACTACCGCAAAAATAAGAATTGTTCGCGGTTAACGGATGAACATTTAGACGCGATACTGCGCGTGTCTACTACTAAAATGAAAGCAGACGTTAAAAAACTTGCAAGTCAAATGCAGCCTCAAAAATCTCACTAGTTCTTACTTTTATGTTAGTATAGTAGTTCAATTAAAAAAGAGATAATTGTATGAATATATATGCGTTTTATTTCAAATATTAAAAATACATGCCCGAACATATAAATATAAGTGCGGCCCGCACTGATACTCTGGCAACATATGTGGCCCGGCTATAGCATAAGGTTGCCGACCCCTGGTCTAGATTGCTTTATACGATTATGCAAATTGCAATCTCAATCTGCGGCAGTAAGCTCGTTATCTTCATCAGGCCAGAATTAATAAAGAAGTACTTTGAGTTCAAAAGAAAATTGTGGGAATTCGAAGAAATGTTTCACATCCCAGTTTTACAATGGGATCTAAATCTTTACTTTTTAATGGTAGTTGGCATTAGGGTGTGAACAACTTGCTCTACAATCGGTCACAAGGAAATGAGATCCGTTTGCTAGAGTTGAAGCGAGTTGGTAATGCAACTTCAGATAATAATACCAAAACCTAGTAACTATTACTACATAGGAAATAAATGTGAAAGAAATGGGCTGACCAAGATGAGAAGATGGTATATAAATAAATATAAATATTGCTAGACTATATAGGATCGGGCTCAATGGCGCACCCTGGGAGAGACCTACGTCCAGCAGTGGACTGCTATAGGTTGATGATGATGATGATGATTGCTAGACATTTCACACAGCGCTATCTAGCCCCAAACTAAGCAGAGCTTGTACTATGGAACCAGATACCTGATAGAATACTTATATACATTTTTTTTTAAATACGTACCTATAATATATAGAGAAACAACCAGACCCGGAACAAATATCTGTAGATCATGCAAACATTTGTTCCGCGGCGGGAATCGAACCCGCTACCTCCTGCGTCTCAGCCGGCTATTCGCCCACTGCACCACGGAGGTCGTAAAGAGCTAAGCAAGCCTTCTTATCTTAAATTATGACTCGGTCACTACAGAGCGGCTGCGTCCTTATCATACTTTACATAAGAAGAGTAGTAGGAATGTCACGCATCCTGCCTTAGATAGCTCCTTTACTCTTATACCTCAAGTGTCAGGCTAGTTCTGGATACGTTAGGGTTGCTTATCCGTACAGTGTCTCAGCAGCAGCAGTGTACGGAAGTGGCTCATCGAGGTATTGTGAATCGTTCTCGCGATATGAAAGGATGATAGCGCACCGCCATTGTTCTGAGACCTCTATCTCCTTGCTATTGGGATGTGGGAAACCGTTTATCATTGAAATACACGCACTGAGGCGTAGCGTTGCAATCGTGGATCTATGTAAAATGAATCGAGGAAGATTTTTATTGAATTGAATGTTGGATTGGATCCTTTTATTGTGGAAATTGGGTAGGACTTGGCCAGATTTTGAGATAACAACTGGTTTATACCGAGTGTCTTTAGAGGTGTCCTGGTAGACCTGGGTCCTGGTAAGTGAACGACATAGATGCCGAGAGACCTGGATGTAAATAACAGAGGGTCGACTAGAATGGCATCTTATGGGTTGTACCACGCAGTGGGCAGTTACTTGAGCTGAATATGAAGATGATCGTGAACTTTTTATAGCGATAATCATAATTTTAATACTAGAAATAAAGATAAACTCGCTGTTGCCACTTGTAGACTCCATAAAGTTAGTAAATCGTTTAAAGAGCAAGGTGTACGCTTTTATAACAAACTCCCAAGGGATGTACAAAAATGACAATTAACAAATTTAAAAACGTAATTAAACAAAATGTTTATAAAAGAGCCTACTATAAAATATCGGATTATTTAGATGATAGAGAAGCTTGGGATTGAAATTGCTCCAACTCGTTCAAAATGTTACAATTTAGACGTAACTTATTTTCTGTATTAAGTAAAAGGATCATTAAAAAAACAACCAGCCTTGTTTCTCGCCTTTCTTCCCTGGCTTGGTCGCGAAGGAACAGGCAGTAAAATTGACGTTTCATGTGATCCTTGTGATTTTAATGAATAAAAATATTTGAATTTTACTGTGAATTTTGATGATCGCAACCACCGCGTCGGTATCGGCGAATGTGTTTACCATCAACTGATCTCGCCCGCGGTGTACACAATTCAAACTAAGCGAGTTGAGACTGATCGTCTGATACTATTAAAACCAAACGTGGCTATTCAATAAACAGCTGAACGCATACCTAAATGTGACATAAAAAACTAATCAAATTGCCACCAAACCTAACAAACATGCAATGCTTCAAATAAAAAACTGTATTAAAATCGGTCCATCCGCTTGGAAGCCAAACACTGACGCCACAGTCGCATGTCAAGAAAAACCTTCTTACTGTTTGTTACACGCCGTTTTGGTTCAGGAGTTAAAAATCAGTGAAAGCTGATCTAAAACCAGAAACACACGATTCCATAACAATGACGCAGTCAGTTATAATATAATTTACAATCAAGTTAGTAAACAGGTCTTGTTATGCCCAGGTCTCGCCCACTCTCATTTCCACGGTGGGGCAACACACCCCAGTTGTGCTAGCTTATGAACTTTAAACCCGTTATATGGATGACATTTTAAATGACAGCAAATTCTAAAACATCTCTCTAACTTCATAAGAGAAAACGCTGACCGTTATTATATGGTGTCATATTTCGAAGAACTTGCGTCCCAAAACAAATAAATAATATATATAATAATTCTATGACCTTTGGTTAATTGATAGAGCGAAGCGAGATGTCTAAATCAACTTGGGTAAATCGGCGTTGTATGTATGTATGTTTGTTTGTCGGAGGATAATTTTCGAAGCGTTGATCCGATCATCGTGAAATTTAATATATATGTAGGTAGTAATGACACAATTTTGGTGTGACTAAATGAGCTAAAAATGTGAGGGGGTTTGTTGAGATATCGGGGTTCAAGAGGGGTAAAAAAAACAAAATGGGACTATCAAAGGTCGTTGTAAGTACATTTCGACCCCGTATTTATTTTTAATTTAAAATCTTGTAGTTTTTAAGTTATTAGACATAATAAAAACTGAATTTTGACAAAACTCACAGGGTACACCAGTGAGCCCACAGTGCTGAAATTTGGTATTCGTGTAGCTTTAGTGACACAAATATAGGGAAAAGTCTGAAATCCAGAATAACTGCAATTTCTACCCCAAAAAAGAGTAACCAATTAACATGAACTTCCGTTACCCTTAATTTCAATGAAACTGTAGGTCAAGTTCTTTGGTTATGAATTTCCTGGTACTATTTTAATAGTTAAAGATTAGGTATTTTTTTTTTTATAATGGAGACTCGCGAGATCTCAGTTCGGGGCGAACCACTAGTAATAATAATTTATATATTTATTAAATTACACCCGCGGCTTTGCACGTGTGGTTTGACATCATCATCATTCATTCATATCACTTGCACATTAATAATGACTTTAATTAATTCACCCAGAACTGCGATCTCGCGAATCTCCCAAAATAAATATTACTCTTGAGCGACTTGCACAACTATGCCTAAACGTATTTAGTTGCTAAATATGATTTAAGGAGTTTTCAAATTATACAAAAAAATTCAAATTTAAATATGTTTAGTCGCTAAATACGTTTAGTGATCTTTGTGCATGCCGGCTTTGATCTTTGACTAATAAATTGGTGCCACGAAACGAATAACCACACTAGTTACAGACCTACAGTTTCATTCAAATTAGATGTAACGGGGTTTCTTGTTAATTGGTTAAATTTTTTTGGGGTACAAATGGCAGTTATTCTGGATTTCAGAATTTTGCCTATATTTGTGTCACTAAAGCTACACGAGTACCAAATTTCAGCATTGTGGGGTCACTGGTGTACCCTGTGAATTTTGTCAAAGTTTTGATTTTATTATGGCTAATAACTCAAAAACTACAAAAATTAAACTAAAAATAAAAACGGGATTCAAATGTAATAATGAAGACCTTCCATTTGACGTCCCACTTGACCTAATAGTCTCATTTTCTTTTTTTTTACCCCTCTTGAACCCCAATATCTCAACAACCCTCCATTGTTTTTAGCTCATTGAGTCACACAAAAATTGTGATATCACTACCTACCTATATACCAAACTTCATGATGATCGGATCAACCCTACGAAAGTTATCCTCGGCCAAACAAACATACATACATACATACAACGCTGATTTGCCCAAGTTGATTTGGAGATCTCGCTTCGCTCGATATATTACTAACCACCAGTACAACATGGCAAAACGATGACATATGCAGAGCATTTGTATTGGTTTGGCCTGATTGCAATTGCAAATGTATAATACCTACATAGTCGTCTATGGGTAACGCTATAAGGGCATGCTACCAATAAAGCCCTCCACTTTATTCAAACGTAAAATAAATCTAAAATCAAACAGTTGCTTGTAGACCGTTGTGTCCTCTTTTAACACATCGATTATGAGATATAACGTTTGAAACTCATGGTTATGAATACTATTTTAATTAAAAACGGGATATTTACAATGTTGTTTTGAGTTTTTGAGTATCCCGATATTTCGACGCAGTTGCATGCGCCGTGATCACGGGTAAACTTACAAATCATGGCAAATATCCCGGTTCTATTGAAAATAGTGTTCCATAACCAACAGTTTCAAAATTTTGAGATGGGTTAAGGTTTAAGACTTTAAGTTGGTCGGTCCATTGCTTTTGAATACGTCAAAGTGGTATCAAAAACAACAACCATTATCAGACAAAATTTTAACTAAACGTGACTCTTCTATAGACTCTAGAGATGTCGACATTGTCACCACGCTAGATAACAGACGAATATATAGTAAAGCTTTACGTTTAATATTTACTTTGATTGATTTTCCATAATAATATATCCCAATCTTGGCTTACTTCCTGAATATTTAGGGTTCCACTGAAAGCATACCTACTAGTGGTTCTGTGAGAACACTAGGCCTCGCGAGCCCTTATAACCATGCAATAACCGACACTTTCCCCCTTCGCTGGTTTTAGTGATTACTCGCGTTCCTTTGGTCCTAAAAGGTCGAATCTGGTGTCTATTGATTCGTCTCGTGAAGGCAAAGAGGACTGCGTAGTCTGATTGGTATAGATAGGTAAACATTTTCCGAAAAAAATTCAAAAATTGAAATCGGTTCATATATAACGCTACAGCACATCCCCCCCCGCGATTCTCCCCCTCCACTCTCCCCATTTGGAATTTTTTTCTCAACCCTTTTGGAATCTTGTGTAGAATGAAGTCCTTAGTGTGCCTCTCAAATTTGATGGAAATACGTTGATCATTAACGCTATAGTAATTTTTCCCCTTTTTCCCCCTATTTCCACCCAAATCAAAAATCACGATAAGCTAAAAAATTTAAATAAATCAAGGAACTGGTGTGCCAATATTCGTCAAAATCGGTTGAAAAATGCGACCTGTAGGCGAAAACAGACAGACGGACAAAATAATTTTTTGGCCAATCTCGAAACTGAGACGCTTCGCTCGCTTCGTTCGCTCGCTCAATAAGTGTTTTGTCTAAGTTTCACTTTGGACCATGACACTATGTCAGAAAATATTAAACCTGACTTCAAAGTTACCTTGAATGTTGACATTGAAAACTCAAAAATTAAGGGCGCGTTTATACGAACATACATTTTAAGAATAGAAGAATCCATTAATATATATAATTAATAAAAATAAAAACACTGTTTATTCCATAACTTCAATAATTCCAACACATGCAATTTATAATATAAATGTTATATAATTTATTACTGGTTTTAATTTTATTAAAATTAAGATTAAGTTAAATTATTAAGATGTTAAAATTATTGCTTGTAAATATTGTTTTATTATTATTTTTCAGTTAGGGTCCTTTTCTGGTAAAGGTCTCCTCGAGTGGTCTCGGACGAGTGTTACTTTAGTCCAGTTTTAATAAATATTATATTAATAAGAAAACTTATACAAATTTTGATTGTTAGTTGTGTACAATTTTAATAACATGTTTGCATCTTTTACCCTTACCCATCTAACTTTCAAAAAGCAATTGGCTTTAGCCTGGGCGTTAAATAAAACCATGCAATTCTATTGTTAGCTTCAGTTCTCTCGGAACCTTTCGTTGCCAGTTAATGTTTATGCTTCTGGGTCAACTGCGTTTAGTTAAGATGCATAACGGTCAGTTACGCAATGTTTTGTGAACTCTGAATAGTTTGCGATTTGGGTCTTAAAGTTACGACCGCTTAGGAGAAAATAAACATCATTGAAATGGCTTGGACATGTTTTTAGTTAGAGTAGATTCGCCCAGGACCTGTTCTATCCTAAATAACCTACTAGTAAAGTCCTGTAAATTGGAATATTGGGCCACCCTAAGTTTGTGCGATCTACCACGATCTTGCGCTAGTCTCATCCATTGACGGTCTGCGACTTTGACTATGGCGTCACCAATCTCGCTGCCGGGCGTCCTTCCTTCTTAGCAACACCTCGGCCACCATTCAGTCACTACCCTGCTCCACCTATCATTACCAGTTCACCACGTCTAGCCAAGTGTCCCACCCAAAACCATTTGAGTTCCAGAATTCGACTACTAGCAAATTTTGGTACCGCGAGTAATTTCTTGGTGACTAAATTAAACTCGAAAACACTTTGCCGTAACATCTCTCCAAAGCGCCCGTGCTCCGACAGTACTTATCGTAAATTCTCATTGCCTCTTATCTGCAGTACTATCTGAATTGAGTGTCTGTTTGATATCGTACACAATACTTACAGATATCAGATCACACGGCAACCGCATTGATATCGAATACTTTGCATTCCTGGGAAGATAAGTACTACCTAAGTAGTATATTTTAGGTAGGTAACATCTGTATACCCGATAGAGCTGAAACTTGCCAATATACGTTTTATAAATCATCTTCAATTGATAGAAGTACTAGATGATGATGATGATGATATAATCGTTGTTTTTTTTTATAAATTTTAGGCTAGCGTTTGACCACTATCTCGCCTGATGGTAAGCGATGATGCAGTCTACGATGGTACACGCCTGCCTAGAAGAAACATATTCACTCGTGACTTGAAGATCCCTAAGTTGTAGTTATCAGGAAACACAGAATCAGGTAAGGCGTTCCACTCCTTGGCGGTGCGCATAATAAAGGTGGAAGAGTACCGCTTTGTGCGTATGGGAGGTATGTCTACCATGTAGCGGTGGCACATCGCGGAGCGTCTGGTTGTCCGATCATAGAATGGGGATGGTGGGATCAGGCTGAAAAGCTGAGTGCACACTCTCCGAAATGTATCCGATAAAAAACTGAGAGGCTTGCAACCTTTCGACGATGCTCGAGGCTGTGGAGCCTTGCATTTGCTAACTCATCATTGCAAATGAGCTTCTTGGCTGTTCTATCAATTGAATCTAGAGCCTCTAGCTGGTATTTCGCTGATCCGTCCCAGAGGTGAGAACAGTACTCCAGACATGATCGGACTTGTGCTTGTTCTTTAATAGTGTCAAGTTTAGGCAATATACATTCATAGTAGTAAGCAACTCAGTCAAGTCAAAATATGTTTTTTAATTGAAATCACAAGGATCACTTTGAAACGTCAAATTTACTGCTTGTAAATTTGGCAAAAAACAAGGCTGGTTATGGTTATACCTTTTAAATAATCCTTTTGCTAAATAATAGGTACATAAATAAAATAAGTTACGTCTATATTTTAACACTTTTGATCGAGTTGGAGCAACTTCAATCCTAAGTTTTTTATCTCATTTAAATAATCCGATATGTTATAGTAGGTCTTTTTATAATGACTTAGTTTAGTTACGTTTTAAAGTTATTTAATTATGTATGTAAAGAGTATCACTACGTTTGGTGCCGTACCTTTTCTTTATGGAATAATTATCTACAGATCTTTAATGAATGTCAGTGACACCGTCTGTCAGTATTGAGGTAATTTTTAACAAGATGCGGTTAGGCTGATAATTTAGTAAAACTTGGAACAGTAAATAGTTTCCTGTATAAATAAAAGGAAGTATATAAACTAAACTAGAAGTAAAGGCTTTAAATGTTGTTTTTTGTTATTTCAGGTAAGTTACTCTGTTTAGAGTAAATTGTGTTTAAACTTTGTATTTAATTGTGTTGTGAATAAAAGTAAATTTGTTATTTCAGAAAACTCAATTACGTCTTTATTTCACGAACGCACATTGTCATTATATGTATATTAATTAAAAATCTATATTTATTAGGCACACAATAATTCATAATAGTGTAATATTATTAATAATTTTTATTATCGTATATATCGTAATATAATGTACCTACATAGATACCTGACATGTAACTTGGCGTTATTAGTAAATAATTATATTGTATTGTATATAGAGTCTACAAGTGGCAACAGCGAGATTATCTATTTATCTTTTTCCAATATTAAAATTATGATTTACTATTTCATTCAAATAAGATTCAAATTAACCTTTTTGTGTGAACATATTGTTACGAGCTGAGGGTTCGGGATAAAATAATGGGAATCGATTTAACCAAAATAGCACTTTTATTCAGCACTAAACGATGAATACACGAACTTGGTCACACGTAATCACAACACACTAATTCACACCACTGTTGCACCACTTAAAGTCACCGAAATGATCGCACGTATAGCTTAATCCAGACTGACTCGGGAGCAACTACTGTTCACGCGAGACCCTTCCCACGTCAGTCCTCCAGGGCCTCGCTGAGACTAACTCACTCAACTGACTGTCCGGCCATCTCTCCGGCCTATTTATATCGTACACAATTCGATTGTTTGAGAGCGATCTCGGTCGTTCCAGGAAAGGGGTCGGTGTTTCGACAGAACGACCCATCCCTATTGTGCACAACCGTATACAATAACAACAATAACACAGCAAGACAAAAGCGTTCGAGAAGTTACGATTATTACTCATTGTTTAACAGCCTCGGCGTAACACTGCCCCCTCCTAAAACATGCTCGTCCCGAGCATTCTTAGCCCCATATCGCGGCAGCAACATGAACAATTTTAGGCGCACCTCGCGCTGAACATGTAGCAACTAGAGGAGCCACATTGCCGTCTCCAGTACTTCAGGACACCCAGAGTCCCTTTCTCATCAGCGATCCCAATTCCAGCCTCCAAAACACGGCTCTGATGATTTCTATCTGTTCTTTCACTTCCTGGAATTCCTTTCCAGATGAACCGAACGATTCCCTCATCAGTCGAGCACGCTCTTATGGCCAACGTCGCTGATCTTCCTGTTGACGACGCTGCTCTTCTTTATCCTAACGTGGCTGTTCCTCTTGCAACCGAGTCTGCTCCACCTGTTCATGTCGCTGTTCCTTCTGCAACCGAGCCTGCTCTTCCTGCTGACGACGCTTCTCTTCTTAATGCTGACGGCGTTGTTCCTCCTGCAACCGAGCCGGCTCTTCCTGTTGACGACGCTTCTCTTCTTTATGCTGACGGCGTTCTTCCTCCTGCAACCGAGCCTGCTCTTCTTGCTGACGACGCTGCTCTTCCTTATCCTGACGTCGCTTTTATGCCTGCAACCGAGCCTGCTCTTCTTGCTGACGACGCTGCTCTTGCTTGACGACAAAGCATTGCCATAATAGCAGCAAGATCACCTGTCAGAGGAGCTTGGCCCACGGGTGATGATGATGGGGCTCCAAATGATTCGGCGGCGGCTGATTCCATCTCCATCGGCTGACGACTCTGCCGAGCTTCTTGAACCGGAGAATCTCCAAACCGCCTTTCATCCATTTCCTGTTGTCGTTGACCTCTCGTCCTGACACCGTCCACGTTATCCTTTGGTAGAACCGGCATTATTTTATCCCACTTCTGACACCAAATTGTTACGAGCTGAGGGTTCGGGATCAAATAATGGGAATCGATTTAACCAAAATAGCACTTTTATTCAGCACTAAACGATGAATACACGAACTTGGTCACACGTAATCACAACACACTAATTCACACCACTGTTGCACCACTTAAAGTCACCGAAATGATCGCATGTATAGCTTAATCCAGACTGACTCGGGAGCAACTACTGTTCACGCGAGACCCTTCCCACGTCAGTCCTCCAGGGCCTCGCTGAGACTAACTCACTCAACTGACTGTCCGGCCATCTCTCCGGCCTATTTATATCGTACACAATTTGATTGTTCGAGAGCGATCTCGGTCGTTCCAGGAAAGGGGTCGGTGTTTCGACAGAACGACCCATCCCTATTGTGCGCAACCGTATACAATAACAACAATAACACAGCAAGACAAAAGCGTTCGAGAAGTTACGATTATTACTCATTGTTTAACAGCCTCGGCGTAACAATATATTAGAGTCGCATATATGTATTGACAAGGGAATTTTATTATATAATATTTATTTCTTTACACTTTTGGCGTCGTGATTCTCTGGGGCCCATATTATACTAGTGGTCCGCCCCGAACTGAGATCTCGCGAGTCTCCCATAACAACAAAAAAATATTATTTGTCTATTCAAATTATCTATGCCTATCAAAATAGTGCCACGAACTACATACATATCCAAATAACTTGACCTACAGTTTCATTCAAATTACAGGTAACGGGTTCATGCTTTTAGTTACTCTTTTTTGGGATAGAAATTGCAGTTATTCTGGATTTCAGACTTTTGCCTATATTTGTGTCACTAAAGCTACACGCATACCAAATTTCAGTATTGTGGGGTCACTGGTGTACCCTTTGAATTTTGTCAAAGTTCAGTTTATATTATGGCTTATAAACTACAAAGTTTAACTAAAAATAAAAACAGGGTCGAAATGTACTCACAGATACCTTTTATTAAACTTACCACTTGACCGGATAGTCCCATTTTGGTGTTTTTTACCCCTCTTGAACCCCAATATCTCAATAACCCCTCTACATTTTTAGCTCATTTAGCCACATTAAAATTGTGCTATCACTACCTACCTATATACCAAATTTCACAAACGCTTCGAAAGTTATCCTCGGACAAACATACATACATACAACGCCGATTTGCCCAAGTTGATTTAGAGATCGATCAAAAATGCTCGAACAGCTCTCTTCTGCAGCACTCTCCCCAGCAGTATACTGTACGTCATAATGCTGTGGACTGTGGAAGTAGCTGAAGGAAACTAGTTTAGCTGTCTCTAAGTTTATAAAAAGACGAATATTTTTGACCACGCCGCAGAACTAAATCAAAGTCAAACGTTTATTGTGTACATGTTGTTTTACATAGGTCTTCCTTCCGTTTCCGTTTCAAACATAAACCCTGCAAGGGCACTGCAATTATTCGCTTGGTGGCGAAGTTTCAACTTAAATAATAGGTACATTACTTAAAGGTTAAGTACAAGAAATTAAAAGTATAAAAATTTAAAGAAAATTTATAAAGATTGAAAACTACCTTCAAATAAATATCTTTTTAAGAACGCTTTAAATTTACTTAAATTACTTAGTTTTGTATTTCTTGTGGGATTTTGTTAAAGACTTTAACTTCTTGAGGGATTTTGTTGACATGGCATGTGGGCCGGAGTAAATATTTGTAGTTTAAAAAAAGGTATTGACAAAGGTAAGTCCCTTCGAGAACTTATCAATGTGAGGGCCCCATTACAAGCTCTGCGGGCCCCATTACAAGCTCTGCTTAGTTTGAGGCTAGATGGCGCTGTGTGTGTGTGTGTGAAATTGAAGCTAGGGTGATTGTGTCTACGAGAGCCGCACTTCGTCCTTGATTATATTTACTTCAACTTGTATAACATTAGGTTGTATAAATCTAACACACTTTGTTTCATTTCATTTTCATTGATCGAGCGAAGCGAGTTCTCTAAATTAACTTGGGCAAATCGGCGTTGTATGTATGTACGTATGTTTGTTTTTCAGAGGATAACTTTCGAAGTGTTTAAATTAGCTAAAAATGGGGGAGGGGGGGGGGGGGGTGCGATATTGGAGAAATTTGGTATGCGTGTAGCTTAAGTGACACAAATATAGGCAAAAGTCTAAAATCCAGATTAACTGCAATTTCTACCCCAAAAAAAGTAACTAATTTACATGAACTCCTGTACCTGCAATTTGGATGAAACTGTAGGTCAAGTAAGTTGGTTACGTATTTCGTGGCACTGTTTTACCAGCCAATAATTAAGGCCGGCTTACAAAATGATCTCTAAACGTATTTAGCAACTAAACATGTTTAAATTATCCTTAAATTCATATTTAGCCACTAAATACGTTTAGGCATCGTTGCGCGAGTCGCCCTAAGAATATTTCTTTTATGTTTTGGGAGGCTCGCGAGATCTTAGTTCGCGGCGAACCACTAGTCATCGCTTTAATTTCAATAAAAGAGGTGTGACATTTGCAAACAATACAACCTCATGTTCGTCCCTTACAAGATGGGGTAATTACATAATGTGTTTCTACTAAAAACAAAAATGGTACAAGAATCGAGCCCTGTGGTACACGCACCAGAGACAAAATGCTTTCCATTCACGTCAACTCTTTGTACTCACTGTCACTTAAATAAGAATTGAGAAAGTCTAGAGCAACGCCCCTAATACCATAATGGTGTAGTTTCCTGATCAATGTGTCATGGACTACGCAATCAAATGCCTTGGATAAATCGCAAAAAACTCTACATCATGCGATTTCTACCAGGTATCAAATATGTGCGATATTAACTTAATACAGTTAATCAGTGGTTGAATGAGCGACCCTTACTAAATCCGAATCGTTTACTATGCAGTAAATTAATGTCTACAAATAAAGTTTTTCAATAAATTAACTAAATGTAGGACGAGCTGAGATAGGTCTTAAATTACCAGGGTCAGAACAAGTACATGATTTAAAAGTGTAGTTAATTTCATTAAATCAAGGGAAGCACCACATACAGTCAAAATACTAGTTGAATATTGACTAAAGGCAGTTCGGCAATCAATGTTTTAATCAATGGTTTTCATAACATTTATGAGTTAGAAAGCTTTTATGGGTTCTGATACGCATAATGAGCATTTTTTTTTATTATTTCGCGCCTTGATATGGCATCACTATTTGTTTACAGAATCAAATTTGTGTGTTTTGCATTCAGTTATGCTTTCTTTTAACAATGACTCTGTGACTATGGAAGAGAGTTTAAGGATTTTTGGGTAGAGACTGTAATATCAATAAAAAAATCCGACCACGCAGAAGGCCGGTAATATTTTTATTAATAAACCACGCGTGCAAGGCGCGCGGATAAATAAATGAATGGTTTTAATAATTTCAGTTCATTCGTTCTTACATCCTCGTACAATCCGCGAGGTATAAGCTGAGCTTTGCATTTGTGTGAGTGTACATGGATAGTGTAGGTGTGACAACCGGCCTTAGGCGCGGCGCCATTTTCGCCCGGTAAAAACCGGTTTAAACTGATTTTGGGTAACCGGCCTGAGGCGCGGCGCCATTCTGTCTCGCCGCGCTCCTGCCGCACTTCACCTCTTGTACAGACTGCAGCGTGACGTGTTTAATATTATTTTGTTTTTGTTTGATATAAGTGTTAGTAAAATGGATGCCAACACAAATAAGCGCAAAATACGGAAAATGATAACGAGAGTGATAAAGAAAGTGATTATGGTGCAATGTCTGGTGTAGAAGATGTGTAGTTATTTTGTCTTTCAAATTGAATTTTTAGTAATAATCACACAATAATATGTACTCATCAGTCAAATACACAGCTGGACTTTATTTTATCAATTTAGTTTTATTTTATTTTAATACTAGAATACTTCTCCGACTTATGTTATGCCTTAAGTACCTACCTAAAATATAATGATATTAATTTTTAAGAGTTTGTTGTCTGACTGTACTTTTGGTGATCACTCACACTAATGCAAAGCTCAGCTTATACCTCGCGGACTGTACCGCTTCATCAGCTCTACAAAACTAGTTTCGATAAATAGTTACAGAGTGACTATTTTTTACGCACATTAATTAATTAATGGTACATAGTTAAAACAAGGAATACGACGAACTCGTTTCAGAACTCTATGCACACGCTTATGTATGGTTGTTTACATAAAAATGACACGTAATAGGAAAATAAATCGTCGTGTCGATAAATGCTAATGATTTTTCCTTCATATTTCTCTACTTTCTACTAAGTATACTTCAACTGGCGATGCCTGTTACCAGTTGAAATGATTGTAACTACCTACCTACTGCGAACACACGCCGAGCACGAACCAATAAAAATACAGTGTGTTTTTAACAACAAATAAGTATGCCCAATAAAGTGGGCAAACAGCCGTCTCAGACGCAGGAGGTTGCGGGTTCGATACCCACCGCGGAACAAATGTTTGCATGACTTACAGATATTTTTCCTGTTCTCTATACAGGGTGTTTGGTAATATACTGACGATATTCAAGTGACGGTTTCACAAAACATAAAAAAGACTACTTGAAAAAAAAACTACTAGTTATAGTATCAAATTTTAAAGAAAATCGACTAAGTTTAGGTGATTAATTCGATATAAAACTTACTGCCTACTCTTGCAATCGACGTCTAAAAAGAAAGGCCGATTTGATATTTCTTTCAGAAATGGCTGCGGGTTTTGGGTTAGAAAGGGACGACAAGAGATATCTTGAGGCGACACCAATACAGATCTGTGGTTAGATGGCAAGCATTATGCAATAGCACAAAATAAGTTTAATAAAGTGTTTGTTTTTACATGACAAAATAAATTTTACATTTTTATGGTAAACATTTCTCAAAATTTATTATGCTCATCAAAATAACTCATATCATTTTTGTACGTCTAACACCCTATATATTTTAGGTATGTATTTATATAAATAAAGCATATATCTATATATAAAGCATATTCTATCAGTAAAGTTATCTAGTACCCTTAGCACAAGCTTTGCTTAGTTTGTGGCTAGATGGCACTGTGTGAAATGTCTAACATTATTTATTTATTTATTTATAAAATTTGACCAGCTTCTGCTGTCCAGAATTTTTTACTCCGCCTCGGTACAATGAAGTATTACTAACATAATACTAATATTTGAAGTATAATTAAATTGCATCGATTTGCATTATAAAACCCTTTGCTTTGTTTATTTATTTTAAAGGAAAATTCGCGCTTGAACAAAAAATCATCAATGTTAAGTTTTCTATTCTAAACTGCTTTTGTTAAAAATCAAACTTAAAAATAAGTTTATACATGCTGTGCGCGAGAACTAACCCTTTTTTTTTGTTTTTTTTTTAATTATTGTTTGTGTTCCGCCTGATTTTCCTCCGACATGGAGATTGGATACATTTTTAGGCTAACATTTTGTACGTAACTGATTACTCTGTTTTTTAGCGATCAGTGCAATCTGCGTCTGGTCGTAGATTAGATACCTAAATAGTTTTTTTTAAACTTATATGTAACTTATAATAATAATTTCCTTACTATATTTTATTTACTTACTATATATATTATTAACAATTTGGTTTTAATTTATACATAACACATATTTTTCTTTTTTTTTGTGCTGTTTTCCTTTTCTGTTCTGTTATTTGCTTTTTCTTATTATTTTTCTTGTAATTTTTTTTTCATTGTTGCCTTATTACTATTGTTTTAATCTACAGTATATCTACTCATATTAAAAAACAATATGTTTACATAAAATACGCAACAATATTTCCCAATACAAGTATTTTCATTTTCGTGTAATATTATAAGATATTACAATATTCGATATACCTATCTTTCCAAATAATTAACTAATTTACAGGTTTGTCTTTGCATGAGAATGAAACCTTCTCTACGCGAGTTAAACTCACACCTGGCCTTTACGGGTAAAAGTAACTCTAATCGTTTGTAAAAAGTTTGAAAACCGTTGTGTCTAATTCCTGGTTCTAGCAAGATAATGATGTTAATCAACTAGCAATGAAATTAAAAACAACACGTTTTCACACGAGCTTTGAAATGCTACTTTTGTTTCGCACTGTGTGAAATAATTACAATTGTAATGTAACTTTTGAGCAGACAAATCTTAGAACGTACGTTTTTGTTATTTTTTTTATATAAAGTCTCCAAAATAAATGAAAGAGAGTTTGTGAATGCTGACAACGACATAGAAAGACATAGAAGTTCACTTTGTACATATATAACGTATAGAGAACTAGCTGACCCGGCAAACGTTGTTCTGCCATATTGATTGACGACCTCCGTGGCATAGTGGGCGAATAGCCGGCTGAGACGCAGGAGGTCGCGGGTTCGATTCCCGCCGCAGAACAAATGTTTGCATGATCTACAGATATTTGTTCTTGATCTGGATGTTTTTCTATATACTATAAGTTTGTATATATAAGTTTATATATATGTATATGTGTATATACTATAAGTATTTATTGTAATTGTATTATAAAAAAAGTATATAAGTATTATATCAGTTATCTAGCTCCCATAGTACAAGCTCTGCTTAGTTTGGGGCTAGATTAGATAGCGCTGTATGAAATGTCTAGCAATATTTATTTATTTAAATTTAACATACCTATTTGTATCATTTGAAAACTCTCTAAACCATACTTAGCCACTAAATACGTCTTAGACCTTAGATGTCAAATCATACAAATACGTCGAACTGAAACATGTTTACTCGCTAAATACGTTTAGGGTTAGTAGTGCAAGCGGGGCAATTAGTGTGCAATTGTGCATACCTACGTTTGTTTTATCACCAATTACAAAACACATCACATCAACAATTTTTCCTGTCTCATAACGTAGGTATCTAATTCTAATACTAGGGGAGGGGGGGGGGGGGAATAAGATCTGCACTGACGTTCCGCATTGGGGTGTATTGTGCATTACCCCCCTTCTAACCTGACCCCATCCATCCCAGGTCCTTGAAGTAACGGAGTAGGATTTTGGGTTGATGGATGCAGCTTTCCAAGACCCCCGTGGATGCCGTTGTGGTGTTAGCGGATGAGGATTCGATGAGCTCCTGCAGACCCGTCCTCAGTCTGATATCGTTCGAGGCCGTACAGTGAAGCATCACGTGTTCCACCGTCTCTTCCTCCTGAAGACATGCGCGACAAAGCCCACTGTCCGTGGCGCCTGTCTTCAAGAGGTGATGGTTAAGTTCGCAGTGTCCTGTGATGATTCCTACCATCATTCTTAGATCATAGGTATCATATTTAATAATAATAATAGCAATAAAAATTGTAAAAAAACTAGGATTTTTTAAACCATCTTTTCAGCGATATTTCCAAAAAATATAAGAACAAGTAACTTTTTAACAGACCAGAATAGTTATTTTTATAGAAAATATTTATAACACTTAGCATAGCAAGCTTTGAGATTGGGCTTGGAATGACCAAGGCAAAAACTAAGGTCATGACCAACAGCGTTAAGAGCAGAATAACGGTGGATGCAGAAGACCTAGCATACGTCCAAGAGTATATCTACCTAGGCCAAATAGTCTCCTTCGAGGACAGGCAGGTTAAGGAAATCTCTCGGCGAACCAAAAATGCCTGGAGGAGCTATTGGGCCATGGGAGATATGATGAAAGGAGATCTTCCTTTAGCGCTCAAGAGAAAGCTAATGGACGTATGCATCCTCCCTCATGACATATGGTGCGCAGAACTGGTCAATGACTAACATTTTAAAGTCCAAGCTCAAAGTTTGTCAGCGTGCGATGGAACGCAGCATCTTGGGTGTCAAGCGAACGGACAGAGTCCGGAACACTGAACTGCGCTCAAAGACCAAAGTTGTTAACGTAGCCACCAAAACCGCTTAGCTGAAGTGGAACTGGGCTGGGCATGTCTGTCGCATGCCAAGTGAGCTGTGGGCAAGGATAGCCACCGAGTGGCGTCCTGACCCAGCGAGATGGCGGGACGAGCTGGATAAATGCCTAACGGATTGGCCATAATCAGCTCAGGACCGTGAAGTCTGGAAAGAATGGGGGGAGGCCTTTGCCCAGCAGTGGGACACGAATGGCTGATAATAATAATAATATATAACACATTATGCGTCCCTATAAAATTTGCGGGTTGCCCTCGATTTTTTGAGGATCCCTTCATCAAATCCTGACTTAGTGCCAATGGGACCAACTGAGGCCCCTTTTAAACAAAAAAATTATTTCTCGAATCGGTTCAGGCGTCTTCGAGTAATCGGGGAGCATACAGAGGTTGAGAGTTTAAAAAGACAAAACATCGTTATCACTTGGGCGTTAATTGTACACATAACTTTTCATTACGAATGCGAGGAAATTAAAAATGTTTACACCCATACGTTCACTTAACATTCTTACTAGTACTTTAACCCCAACTATAATACCTACCACCAGCTCCAAACCAGCGACCAAAAAATTGGCTTACCGTAAATTACAAGAAGCTTTACCTATCAGCGGTTAGTGACCTGTTATAGACTAAATGCTATCATTAAATATACCTCGACCGTTTCGGTTGAAATAATGTGCCTACCTATGTAGAGTACAAGTTGTACCATTCGCACTCACCGTTTTGGTTCTACGTTTTTAATTCGTACAGCCAAGGTATGGAACATTTTACCATCGTCAGTTTTTCCTGAAGAATACAATCCAGGCCTCTTTAAGATAAGAGTGATTATGTGTATTCTAGATCTTCGTGCTTCATCCTAGACCACATCATCGCTTACCATCAGGTGAGATTGTTTTCAAACACATTGGATATTCGTGAAAAAAACCAGCTAATAACAGTGTATACATTTAAAATGCTTAGAAATGGTGTATAGTCACATAATTTTTAATCACGTGTGCGAGAAAATTAATAAAATATTTTTCGTAAAAACAGTTTTTTTGCTAAAAATAAAATTTGCATTCCCGGTGTCGTTTATTTTTTTTTCACAATCGGACTGTGGGTGGCCTCTTCCATTTTTAAATACAAATTAAGATTTCTCTTGGAGATTGTATTTCATTTAAGCTTATTAGAAATGCAATGAGTCGAATTTGCTTACGCTCTAGGGCTCTAAATCGTATTTACGGAGCCATTATCGAGTTCACAATGACCAACTTTCAGAGCATGAGTGATGAAAAATATAATAATGGATCGACTTCGCCTTACAGGGTGCTTCCGAATAATTATGCTAACCCGAAAGAGGGTGCAATCACAATGTTAATGATAAATCTTAATATATATAATTCTTCTGTACGTGTGTTTATCACCTACCTTCTCCTAAACGGCTAGACCGATTTGGATGAAGTTTTGTGTGTATTTCAATGGGTTCCTGGATGGTTTGAGAACACAATTGGACTATTGATTTGATAGGTGGTGTTGTTGACGAGATCCAGAAAATTGCGGACGAAGTTGCGGGCATACAACTAGTGTAATAAGGAAACTTTACCCGCGCGCGATGTCTAGAAATGAAATTGTGCTAATGCATGGAAGGCAACCAGACGCTCCGCGGTGCGCCACCTCTACATACTCGTATATAACCGAAACCGAACCCCCCGAACCCTTCAAACCGAAACTCAGCAACGCTTTTGTAGTAAAAAGTAATCTTGGAATTTTCGACCAGTATCGTTGAGAGAGAGAGAGAGATGAGTTAACAGATGTGAGTGGATAAACGATTGACTATTTATTTTATTTGTAGTCAATCGTTTAATGTTTTGTTTAGTTGTAGGTATTTTATTTATTATTAGTAATTTAATCTAATATAATGTTTATGTATTACATTTATATTCATATGACCTACCCTGGTATCTATTCATTTTGTTTCGCTTATGTAAGTACACGTAAAGTTATAAAGCTACTGTCCTTTAACGTTCTTCGATCGCTTTTAGCGATAAGACCGCCAATTGTACTATCGCGTGTCTAGTTTTAAGTGTTTTAAATATGATTTGATAATTTAAGTGTGGTATACAATAAAGCGTTTTCTATTCTATTCTATTTGCAATAACAAGAGGTATATTCCACACACCATTATCTATTCTTTTCATATCAATATATAAGTTTCAGTGGTTGTGCTACTGGTTAATAGTTTTCCATGGCACAGTTACTTCTGAATAGACCACTCTCGATAAGTCGCAAAAAATGAGGTCTCTCAGAAATTTTGAACGCTCAACATTTTTAGGGTTCCGTGCCCAAAGGGTAAAATGGGATCCTATTACTAAGACTAAGGCTGTATCTCATAAAGCGTGCTAGTTAGGCAGTTGAAAATTTCACAGATGATGTATGTCTGTTGCCGCTATATCAACAAATACTAAAAACAGAATAAAATAAATATTGAAGGGGGCTCCCATACAAGAAACGTGATTTTTTGCTCGTTTTTGCTCGATATTGATAAAGGCAACAGGTAGACGCTAGAAATATTCACAGAATATTTAATTAGATATTCACATTAAAAATAAATAATTAAATTAAAATAAAACAAATAATTATGGTCCCATGCAACAAACTTGATTTTTTTGGCGTTTTTATAGATAATGGTACGGAACGCTTCGTGCACGAGTCTGACTCGCTCTTGGCCAATTTTTTGCAGTTTGTCAGTTCGTAATCGACGTTTACGTGTTGGTATCTCGTTGGGAATTTAATACAATTATTTCTTGCTTGAACAGTGGAAATAGCATTGAAGATGTCCAATTATTATGTACCTAGCTTAAATTTACGAAGCTTATAGTTTCATATAAATTAAGGACGCCATAGAAAGTTTGTGAATTGTATCCTGAATTCTTGATATTAATACTAAACATATTCTTTTTAAAGTTGAACACTTTCATGGGTGAATGAATGAATGAAAACACTTTATTGTACTCTTTATAAAATAAAAATTACAGACAAAATAGAAGACACAAAGCAAATAGTACAATGGGCGGTCTTATCGCTTTGAAGCGAGTTTTTCCAGACAACCTTTCGTTGAAAATTGGAATCAGCTTCTATCGGGTTACCAATTACCATGACTCCGAAGAATTTTATCCTCAGGATTGTTTTTCTGTGTCAGAAATCAGAAATATGTGTAAAATCAATTGTAAATTAGTCGGTATGAACAGAAAACATATTCCAACGAACTTTTTAACATATACCTAAAGTACCAAATACCATAGATACATATAAAGCGGTTCCAGGCGGCTGGGCACGCCACGGGCTCAAATTGCAGTGATCCGGGCTGGCTGAGTCACCCACCGCCACCTGCCACCTGCCTTGCGATAAGCACTACTCGCATACGCTTGTGTAAGATGGTGTCGGACCGTGACGTGATGTGACGTGCGTATGCAGGATACTCGCCTCTATAATAGTTTCTTTGTGTGTTACATATTGTGAGGTCATAGCTTTACATTTATTTGTACCTTCAATCGTATAATGTGATTATTTCCAAAAGAAGACATTAACAAACTAGAAATTGCTCTTTTTTGTATTGCAATGTTATTAGTTAAATTCGTTATTAGCTACATCTATGTATGAAAAAATGAATTTTCTCATAATTTCTTTTTGAGTAAATTTTTCCGATATTTTAATAGTTTTTCTGCTATTCGGGATAGAGAAAATACAACAAATTAAAAACCATGAAAATCGGTCCAGCCGTGAGTTTTAAGTGTTCGAACAAACCCGACTTGGTTTTATATATTATTATTTTATTATAATAGCCTCTATATCATGGCTGGATTTCTTTCTTTGTATTGTATTTGTTATGATAAGTCTAAGTATGATAAGTCAGTTGCAGTGCTCTCAGTGCCTCATAGCAAAGGCCTCCTTCAGCATTTTCCATTGTGATCTGTCTCGGGCAACCCTTCTCCAGTTGGGGCCCGCTGTGAGTTTGATCTCGGCAACAGGCAGACGCTTGAAATATTCACAGAATATTTAGTTATATATTCACATTAAAAATAAATAGTTAAATTAAAATAAAAGAAATATTTAATATTTAACGTACCATACAACAGACATGATTTTTTTGCCGTTATTATAGATAATGCTACGGAACCCTTCGTGCGCGAGTCCGACTCGTACTTGGCCGGTTTTGTTGGCTTTTTGGCATTATTTATTAAAGATGTTTAAATTTAAAATATATTTTGTTATCATGAAAAATCTTATTTTTGATATCTTGGAGATGGGACAAGCTTATGTCCAACCTGTTGCTATTTGGTAATCATCGCCTATAACACAGCATTGCCTCGTGTGTTACGCACCTTAGGGAAATGCCCTACGATGTACTGCCCTGCGTCCATCAACTTGAGGCGAAAAAGCCTTATATGCATGCCAAGCGTAGGTTTCGATCTTTTTTTTCATCATTTTAAATTTGTATGCTCTCTTTTACATATTTATGCTAATAAATTCTGCGGCCATGTTTATCTCTTAATAGGATTACATAATATATAATTTAGACAAAAAAAATATAAACTGTAAACTTGAGCGTGTAAATTTTTTTATGTTTAATTATAAACCTCTAAAAAAAATATTTTCTTAAATTTTATTATTATACTAGCTTTTGCCCGCGACTTCGCACGCGTTACAATACTAAATTTGTAGCTAACCTAGAAACAAAGCTAAACTCGCTGTTGCAACTTGACTTGAAACCCCATTTTTATCCCATGTGTTAATCCAGGTTCTAATCTACGCACATACTGAAATCGGTTCAGCCGTTACGACGTGATTGAGCAACAAACAAACAAATAAATAAACAAACATCTAAAATTTCGGATTTTATTAGTCTGATGTGGTATATTTATTAAAGTACAAAACATAAAATTATATTTAAACGTATGTGAAAAGCTTTGTGAAGTCTACGAAGTTTATTTCAAGTGCCCAGAGGGCTTAGCCAAGTTACAGTCCATTAGCGATGACGTTGGTCGATAAGTCCGAAAATGTATGGGATTTGACACATGCTATAGAAGTACCACGTGATACAGCGACACCAAATGTATGTAGAAATCCAGTAGATTTGTGTCGAATGTAATTTGGCTACGGGCCCTGTTCTGTAGCTAGACAAACTCTTGTCCACATGTCACTGAAATGAAATGCAATAACAGACATCAATTTAACAGAAACAATGCTATAAATAATTATCGTTAACATAGATAGACGGTTCCTGGTGGGATCGCATTTGTATCCAAACTAGGAAAACCTGTGTTATGGCATACTAATAGCCTCCGCCGGGCTTGATAGTAATATAACATAATTACAATTGAATTATTCTTATAAAATAATTACTTAATACATTGATAGATAAAATAATAATGTACACTTTAAAGACATTTGAATAGAAATTTCGAAATTATACATACAAATTAAAAAATAATATTTAGACATTAATACAATGGTGCTTAATCCAGGAGAGAGCGGCTAGAATAGCTTCTGTCACTAGCAGAAATGTTAACTTAACAATTGTAGAAGACTTTAAAAATATGGGTTGTAGAATATCCCAAAAAGTACATATGCTCCATGCTCATTTACATAAAGAAAACAACATGGGGGCGTTACTAAGAAGAATAGGGGTAACGTTTTCAAGATATCAGGAACTTCGAACAACGTTATCAGGCCCACAATACCACGAAATTATGGGGGACTATATTTGGGGCTTAGTGAGAGAAAGTACTTTTAAACATGAAAGAAAAAGTAATTTAAACTTTAGCACTTATTTTCACTATTTTGTAATGTGATGTAAAAGTTGATAAAAAAATACGAGGCCTTACAGTAGGCATATGATGTGTAACATCTGACCATCGCGCGCGCTCTTTGGTCAAATCAAATAGCGCGCGCTTCCCCGGTTTCCTGTTACACATTTCCGTCCCTTTTGCCAAAATCACTCCCACGAACCGAGAGGAAAGATGTTATATATCAAAAATGTATATTAAAATGTAAATTGACGACCTCTGTGGCGCAGTGGGCGTATAGCTGGCTGAGACGCAGCAGGTAGCGGGTTCGGTTCCCGCCGCGGAACAAATGTTTCCAGGATCTACAGATATTTGTTCCGTGTCTGGGTGTTTTTCAATGTATTATAAGTACGTATTTACAAAAAAAAAATATAAGTATTCTATCAGTTGTCTGGTTCCTATAGTACAAAATCTGCTTAGTTTGGGGCTAGATAGCGCTGTGTGAAATGTCCAGCAATATTATTATTTATTTATTTTAATTATCTATGCATATAAAATGCTTTGTCCTGAATGACTGATTGACGGATCAACGCACAGCCTAAACCACTGATCGTAGAGACCTAAAACTTGGAGGGTGTGTTCTTTGTATGACGTAGGCATCCGATAAGAAAGGATTTTCTGAAATTCTACCATACTATAGGAGTACCTCATTTGAAGGCTTCTAAGCTTAAAAAGATTATGCACTTATTGGACACGGCCTCATAGGGACGTAGAGTTCGAAATTTGAGGTAAGGACTACGAATAGTACATTTTGGTCAGAAGAAAATAGTTTTCTTTTAGTTTAATTTAGTGTGTATTGTTTTGTGCAATTTTTTTACATTACGCTACTATAAAAGTATGTGAAAGTATAGATGTTTGTTTGTTTGTTTGTTACTCAATCACGTCGTAACGCCGGAACCGATTTCGATGACATTTGGTATATACGTAGATTTTAATCTGGATTACTACATAAGCTACTTTTTATCCCATAAATCAGTTTCCATGGGATAAAAATGGTGTGTCAAGTCAAGTTGCAACAGCGGGTTTAGCTTTATTTCTAGGCTACCTACATATTTAGAAGTGTAACGCGTACGAAGTCGCGGGCAACAGCTAGTATAAATATATTCTAGAACTTTATTTGTATTTTAGAAGTCGCTGGCAACTTACCTGCAATTTATTGTAATACTTTCAGTAAGTCGATCGTGTAAGAAAATTTCGGGAACAATAAGTACTAACAATACCTATTTCATTCAAACATGTACACACGGCTACACCTCAAGCTATACCTTTCCAGTATAAGATGACCTCGCATTGTATAGGTTTTCCGTACAATGAGAGGTCACCATAGACTGGAAATGTATAGCTTGATGTGTAGCCGTGTGTACAGGTAATTGGAGTATGCTTTTCTCACGAGAACTCTAACCGTAATACGAGAAATTTCAACCGTAGCTTGTCCAGTTGCCGGCTGTTGCTGTAGCACATGTTTGATTAACGGTCGAACCCTTTAGATAATTTTTTTTTATGCTAGTGAGATGGAACAAGCCTATGACCACCCTGATGTTAAGTGGTAACCATCGCATATAACAAAGTTTGCCCCATGGTCACGCTTCTTAGAAATGTGCCCTACGATTCACTTCCCTGCGTCCATCAACTTGAGGCATGTAGGTGTAAAGCCTCAAGTGCCTGTAATTTCACCGGCAACTATACCCTTCAAACCGAAACACAGCAATGCTGCTTTGCGGTAGAATTAGGTATGGTGGTAGCACTTCCCCGGACGAGCCCAACCACAAGAAACTCTACTACTCTTTACTACTACTATTCATTAATTTGTGTTTCACAAAAGTCGTAATGAATTTTATTTTCTCGTGTCGAAAATCCCCCTCCCTAAACTAGTGTTGAGTGTTGTACATATATAGACGTCGGTCAAAACTTACTTTAGATGGATTTTGCTTTGAGTGCCGAAAAGGGATTATTGCACGAACAGTTCAGGAATTCCCATAAGTATACATAAATAATAAAAAAATCGGAGGAATTTTTCGTTAAAATAAATTTTGACCGATCGACGTCGTTCGTCTTTAGTCAAAATAGGTTGAAACTGATTTTCGCAGTCAAAATCGGTTTTGACCGGTACATACCTAAACCATTATTTATTTGTTATTGTTACGCTGTTACACAATAAGAAATAGTCGAAATTTCTCGATGGCTCTTGACTTACTTACTGTGTCACGGAATACGTAATACTTGGTATGGAATATACCTGCATGCTGTGTTTTTGCCTGCAGTTTCGCAGAATGGGGACTGGTCATTCTGTCGAAACACCGACCCTTTCCTGGAACGATCGAGATCGTTCTAGTGTAGTGAATTGTGCGCGATATAAATAGGCCGGGGAGATGGTCGGACAGTCAGTCTAGTTTTGCCTATACGTGCGAACATTTCGGTGACTTTAAGTGGTGCAACAGTGGTGTGAATTAGTGTGTTGTGATTACGTGTGACCAAGTTCGTGTATTCATCGTTTTAGTGATGAATAAAAGTGTTATTTTGGTTAGACTGATTATCATTATTTTATCCCGAACCCTCAGCTCGTAACATTATTTTCATGAATCATATTTTGGATAATAACTGGATAGCACAGGTCCGTTGAACATGCCACATATACCCGCAGTGGGTGAAGTCGTCTTTGACTTTGTGAATTATATTTCGATGTTCCATATCAATTGCCGGGTGTAGGAGCTTATATGCGCTGTCATTAGATACGGCAAACTTCGACGATAATGCTTTATATTGCTGAGCGCAGCGTTGATTCTCAGAAATTATGTGGCATTACTGCAGCTCTGTCATTTACCTACCTCTTGTCTTATGGGAAAAAATACTAAACGATTATGGATGTCGGAGATTTCGGGGTTCTGTTGTTGTTAAAACTTTTCAGTATTAAAATAAATAAATATAAATAAATATTGCTTGACATTTCACACAGCGCTATCTAGCCCCAAATTAAGCAGAGCTTGTACTATGGGAACTAAATAACTGATAGAATACTTATATAAATTTATTTTGGTAAATACATACTTATATTATATAGAGAAACAATCAGACCTGGAACAAATATCTGTAAATCATGCAAACATTTTGTTCCACGGTGGGAATCGAACCCGCTACCTCCTGCGTCTCAGCCGGCTATTCGCCCACTGCACCACGGAGGTCGTCGGAGTATTGACAGTGAAGTCCGTGGTATTGACTTACGGATCTTAAATTGGAGTGGACCCAATATATATACATATATATATATATATAAAACACAGTTTTTCAGATGCATTGTCCTAAATGTATTCGTATCGTACAATGTAAATTGGTAGATTTATCTAATTAATTTTAAAACTGAATCTGAAATCAGTCAAAACGTAAGACTACGTAGCACTCGTATGATTAATAATACTCAGATATAATACATAGATACATATAAAAAATAAAAAAATAAATCAAATATTCTTTATTATATTACAAGAACTGTGGTTTACATGGGTTGGAATCTCCTCTGACATATAATTTCTTAATCGCTCAGGCCTCAAAGCTATACAATGTATTGGTGTGATCATTGACCTATTAGGCTCGGACTATATGGCATCCGGGCTTGTCAGGGACTGTTTTTAACGGCCCCTGACCAATACGTCGCACAACCAAACATTTAAATTTTTCCTGCATTGACTACACACGATCCGAGGCCATCCGACTCCGATGTTTACCTGGAAGCAGTCGGGACATGCTCCGGATTCGCAGGATCGGGGAGAGCCGGATGCCATACAGTACATGCCTTAAAGTTCTAACTAAAGTATGAACAGGGGAAAAAATGTATGTAAAAAAAGAAAAAATACGTAACTATCTTGCTCTACTGTAAAAATAAATGAACTGAGTTAGAACGGTGTCGATGCTCAACAACTATTTAGTGAACCGTGAGTAAAAATTCAATCGGTAGCGTGTCGTAGCCTAGAGTACGTTCGTTCAACTGGATGTAGAAATTCACCGTATTTCAACTAAAAAGTGCTATTTCTGTCGTATAGTTTTTGTACCTAATATTATATGTTTGTAGCTTATTATATATACACTAAAAACGGAATATTCTATACATATAAAAATCTCGTGTCACAGTTTTAGTGGTCGTACTCCTCCGTAACGGGTCGACCGATTTTAATGGTTTTTTGTATATTTGGTAGGTCGTAAAATATTTTTCACTCTCCTACATGATTGAGCTATCTATAGATCGTTTGCAACGGTCTTTAGATGATTCAACTGTTTCTTCTGTATTTTATTGTAAATAATTGTATATATCTGTTGTAAAGGTTGTCTGGAAGAGATCGCTTTTAGCGATAATACCGGCCATTGTACCGTTATTTATTGTTTATTTCCTTTGTTACTGTATTTTTGTTTGGTGTGCAATAAAGAGTATTTCATTATAGGTTATTTCATTCATTCATTTTTTCTGTTATTGAAAAATATTACAGATAATTGAAATACTGTTTGGAAAGTATAACTTGGTTTCAATATTGTTCCTATCCTCAGAGAGATATAAGGACCCTAGATGGGGATAGTTTTCAAAATGATCATTGCTCAACTAAGTAAGATATTGTAAGTACTGATTGTAACCGATGGAATACGTAATGCCGGATCTAGTGAACTTGGGTGACGTTTCATTAGACGCCGACTACTGATGTGATGAAATTGCATGTTAAAGTCCTTGGGCGCGCGCTCCTCAGAAGCACGGAAGTGATACCTTCTGCACTTTTTGTCAGGGTTGAGCAGGAGACGACCGTAACGTAGCATGCCCTAAATCTTACTTAAGGCAGATGGGGTGAAGAAGAACACCACATTGACGACCTCCGAGGCGCCGTAGGGGAAAAGCCGGCTAAGACGCAGGAGGTTGTGGGTTTGACTCCCGTTGCGGAACAAATATTTGTTTGGTTTTTGTTAACAAAAATAAAGTATATTAGTATTGTATCAGTTATCTAGTTCCCTTAATATAAGCTTGACTTAGTTTGGGGCTAGATATTTCTTAACCTCGATGATTGATTACGTACTTTAAATAAAGACTATATTTTTAATGATTTAATTTCAAATGTACAGTTTTCAGATATTTCCCTGTTTTTGTAGTATAAAACAATATTACTTGTCAAATTTCATAGTTCTAGGTCAATGGAAAGTACCCTATAAATTTTGATTCCCTTGAGAGTGTCGATATTCGTTTTTTGTGGCATAAACGGCCGTATCTTATTTTTACGTTAATTTAGAAGTTTGCATTTTTCACAGCTTCAAGAGACTGTAGATTTTTGATTTGATATATCGTTTTAATTTCAACTTGATACTTCCACGCGTTCCCGAGATAAGGTCTTAACATACATACAGACAGATGGACAAAAAAGTGATCCTATAAGGATTCCGTTTTTTTCCTTTTGAGGTACGGAACGGAAACCTAAAAAACCGCGTCCGAATCGGTCTATCGATGTCATTATAGACGGACAGACACACAAACACACAGAAAGACGCGTCAAACGTATACATCCGTCTTTTCTCGTTGGGGGGTTTTTATTCTACATGGAGATAACAAGCTTATGCCCCACCTGATGTTAAGTGATAACCATCGCCATAAGAGAATTGCCTTATAGGTCACGCATCTTAAAAATGTGCCCTACGATGCACCGCCCTCCGTCCATCAACTTGAGGCATACAAATGTAAAGCCTCATGTGCCGGTAATAGTGGGGGTGATCGGTTTATATATAAAAGGTTAAATACGATTTTAATTTTACGAAATTATAGGTATATACATTTTTATAAGATACGAGTACATGGTTTGAAGCCGCCTGTATAAATATGGAAAGTACATCATTAAATTACCAGCGCAAGTGGAGCCGCGCGTAAAACCTAGTTGATTATAAATAAGTATGCGTGACACGTGAACACGCGAGCTGCTAATGGTTAACCTACCGATGAGCGCCGTGACGACGCCGGCGCCGGTTCCTCGTTATTAGGACTTTCTGAACAATCGGCTGATTGCCCACTTACATGCTGAATGCATAACACCTGTTCTATTGGTAGAACGTTCTCCTGCTGACTGCTGGTGTAACCAACTATGCCCAAAACTCTGCCATCTGTCGCACGCTAGATAGCTAAAACAAGGACTTTTCCTCAATAGACATCTTCTCCAAGCATGTTTAGTGAAATAAAGTTAATAATGCACGTTCCATATAATAATTTTCAGAAACTCACACAACATACCACTCCCCTTCCTACCTCGCTCCCTTAATTATACACATTTACACAACATCCCTCCCACCCTTACTTTCTTCAAATGCATAGGTACCTACTAAAAATTAAAAAAAAAGTGTTTGTAATAATTCTCTCAAAAAGTGACGTATTTCTAAAAAGTTATGCATATTCGTATAAAATGATAATTTGTTATCTATAAGAGTTCGTTTAGATTGATGTCAAGTGCCGTTGATTCTGTAATGAATGAAAAATTATTATTGTTTAGTAATAAAAATAATAATTTTTAGTTATTCATATAATTTATCATTATTTCACATTATCAGCCATTCGTGTTCCACTGCTGGACAAAGGCCAGAATGAAAAAAAAACTCAAAATCAAATAAATAACTTGCAAAGTCGTGTCGTATTTTTCCCGATAACATTTAGCGTGTATTATTTTATGCGAATAAGGCAAGCTGAATTTGTATCAACAGTTGTAAAAAAAATTACTTGTATTGTAAATTACGTGTATTGGGGGTATATATAGGTGTGTGTAAATTTAAGCCAAGAAATTTATCTCAGTATACTAGGCAATGCGAAAGTTAATTTGATTATTTATTTGTTTGTTTGTTACGCTTGCACATAATAACGGCTGAAACGATTTCGATGAAATTTGGTTGATAGATTATGTCTTGGATTGAGACGGGCTCTTATTATTAATGACAAACCACCCGTGCCAAGCCGCGGGCGGCAGCTAGGACATTAATAAGTACAATATTATCGGACAGATTGTGTGAAATTAGCACGAGGTCGAGACGTCAGGACCGAATGCTGCAGTGGTTCCCAGAACTGGGGCATGATTATAAGAATTTTTGATTATTCCACTTGTTCCGCCAGTTAGAAACTGACGTCAGAAGTGGTCGCAGTGTCCTATGGCTACGTTGCTATGCTATGCTATGGATAGATAATGAATATTTTAGATCAATTTGAATTTTCATGATGAATGAATTAATGAAAATTCTTTTTTATTCCATACAAGCACAACAACAGTTTAAAATAAATATATAAAAAAAATTTAAGCATAATGGGCGATCTTATCGCTTAACAAAGTGATCTCTTCCATGTGAGATTAAAGCAGCGTTACCCTAATGCCCAGCTTTCTCGTCATTTGAGTTACCTATTTATTTATTGATCGAGCGACGCCAGATCTCTAAGTTCACTTGGGCAAATCGGCATTGTATGCATGTATGTTTGTTTGTCCGAGGATAACTTTCGAATCGTTTATCCGATCACCGTTAAATTTAGTATATAGGTAGGTATTGTGTATATAGGCACAATTTTGGTGTGACTCAATGACCTAAAAATATTGGTGGGTTGTTGAGATATTGGGGTTCAAGAGGGGTAAAAAAAAATGAAAATAAGACTATTAGGTCAACTGGGACGTCAAATGAAAGGTCTTTATTAGCACATTTCGACTCCGTTTTTACTTTTAGTAAAGTTTTTGTAGTTTTTGAGTTATTAGCCATAGTAAAAACAAAACTTTGACAAAATTCACAGGGTACACCAGTGACCCCACAATGCTGAAATTTGGTATTCGTGTAACTTTAGTAACACAAATATAGGCAACAATCTGAAATCCAGAATAACTGCCATTTGTATCCCAAAATAAAATAACCAATTAACAAGAACCCCCGTTACATTTAATTTGAATGAAACTGTAGGTCAAGTAGGTTGGTTATGCATTTCGTGGCACCAATTTATTAGTCAAAGATTAAAGCCGGCATCACAAAGATCACTAAACGTATTTAGCAACTAAACATGTTTAAATTTGAAGTATTTGTATGATTTAGCCACTAAATACGTTTAGGCATCGTTGTGCAAGTCGCCCTAAGAATAATATTTATTTTGGAAGATTCGCGAGATCTCAGTTCGAGGCGAACCACTAGTTATTTATTTTAATTTTACTGTCGTCGTTTTAGTATATTTGTAAGATTTAGGTTATTAGTTGGGTATATATTTAGGTATTTATATTTATGTATTAGGATTATAAGTACAGTTTTTATTAGATATAATTTTTGTATAATTTATTTCTTTCATTTGTAAATATACTCTGTGCACCGTTGTCCATTACGGCTTCGCTCATTACTTTCCATCCAAAGGTTGCCTTTCAGCGATAAGGCAGCCCATGGTACTTTATTTCGCATAAATTAGTTTTTTATGTATTTCTGGTATAGTATAAGAATTAGTCTATTCTATTCTCTTCCAGATAACCTTTGCACTTACTTACTGCACCTTAATTTTCTTACTTAGACATATAAATCATAACAATAAAAACATTACTTATCCTTATAACAGAGAGACTACTTTTTAGCTGGTTAGCTAAATTAAAAACTGTAAAGTTCATCCAAGTCTGGAACTGAGGTGGGCCGCGTGGTGAGGCAAGTCGTCATGCAACGCCGCCGCCGGCGGAGCGTGACTCCCGCATCCGGCCGCGACCCTACCCCGTTCCACTGCACGGGCTCTGGGGTGCCCACTTCCCACTACCCACGCTCAAGGATAATGGTAGTAAACTGGATAAAAGGGAAAATATAACATTGCGAAATGTTTAATGAAAAGCCGTCTAAAAATCCACGGTCGAGTCTCAATTCACGCTAGAATTCTTGAATACAGTACAGTCTTAAGTTTGTGCCTAATAATAATGGTTTTCTTCTATTCTGTTTCTTTGGTATGATATCTGTACCTTATAATGTAAATACATACCCATAAACAATAAAATGTTTATGATTTAAAAATCTAATATAGGTCAATACTCGACTCTGACGAGCTCGCTGGTGCGGTGGGCGAATAGCTGACTGAGTTGCAACAGGATGCTGGTTCGATACAACACAATGTTTGCATAATCTGCAAAATATAATTAGATCACGGTCTGGGTGTTGTATTGTGGTACGCACGTAATAGTACCTACTTTCAGATACCAACGTCACAGGACATCCACTATTGTTCTAGTATCCACACCCACACTCTGAATTGTTTATGATCATGCTATAATTTAATTACTGATTTAAACGGGTATTTATCTCGTATGTATTTTTTATATTTGCTATATTTTTCCCAGAGAAGAATCAAACCCGCAAACTCTTTAGTCTCAGTCGCTCCCCGCACCACCGAGGTCGTTAAATGTCTCGTAACTGACCTCGATGAAGATATCTCTTTATTTAATTATGTACCTACTCTTATTACCCACTTTCTTATTTTCAATCTCATTATTATGTAGTTCAGGCCTCATTTACACTTTACCAGTACGTTGCTGTGAAGATAACCCTGAATCCGTTTTCGATACTTAGGAATGTACTTATATACTTAGGTATCTACTGATTTATTGCGACATAAAAAATTAACATGCTTGCATTGTCAACTAAGCGCTGACGAGCCGAAGGTCTCGTGTTCGGGTGTACAGGGTGTTCGGTAATATACTGACGATAACATAGTGACGGTTTCTCAAAACACAAAAAAAAACTTCTCGAACAAAAAAATACTAGTTATATCATCAAATTTTAAAGAAAATCTACTAAGTTTAGGTGATTAATTCGATATAAAACTTACTGCCTGGTCTTGCAATCGACATCTAAAAATAAAGGCCGATTTGATATCTCTTTCGGAAATGGCTGCGGGTTTTGGGTTAGAAATGGACAACAATAGATATCTCGAGACGTCACCAATACAGTATCTGTGGTTACGGTTAGATGGCAAGCGTTATGCAATAGCACAACGTAAGTTTAATAAAGTGTTTGTTTTTACATGCCAAAATAAACAAATATCTATGGTAAACATTTCACAAATTTATTTATTATGCTCATCAAAATAGCCCCTTTCATTTTTGTACGTATATTATCAAACACCCTATATACTCCGACACCGGATATGGCCACCATGTAGTTCTACGAATTTACTTTTAACGAACTGAATTGGAAGTTTTGTACAAAATGTTGTCCATAGAAAAGACATCAACGCGCTTCCAGTTTCAAAGACAACAATTTTTTAGGACTTCATGTTCGAAGCTAGAGGCCAATATACATAAGTGTCGTTGTAGACGATGCTTGATGACTTTTATTGCCGCGCGTCGGCGCCGCCGCCGGGGGGACTTACTTCTCAAAGTGCCATCAAAAGAACGAAAGCTTCAGCAAAAACAATTTCGAGGGATCCAAAAGATTGGATCCCCAATGAAAATAATTAGTCATTAGTGTGATGAAGTCCTTACATTATAATATACTCGTATATTGTAGTTGTTTGTCATTTCGACGTTGACGACCTCCGTGGTGCAGTGGGCAAATAGCCGGCTGAGACGCAGGAGGTAGCGGGTTCGATCCCCGCTGCGGAACAAATGTTTGCATGATCTACAGATATTTGTTCCGGGTCTGGTTGTGTCTCTATATATTATAAGTATGTATTTACAAAAAAAAATGTATGTAAGTATTCTATCAGTTATCTGGTTCCCATAGTACAAGCTCTGCTTAATTTGGGGCTAGATAGCGCTGTGTGAAATGTCCAGCAATATTTATTTATTTATTTCTTATTATCTTTAAATAGTATAAAATGAAGTCGCTTCCGCTGTCTGTTTGCTTAGATCTTTTAATCTATTCAACGGATTTTAATGCAGTTTTCAGCAATGGATAGAGTAATTAAAGAAGAAGGTTTATATGTATAATACATACATAACTCTGTTTGTTTGTTACCTTTACACGACTAAACGGCAAAACGGATCGTAATGAAATTTTGCAAGGAGATAGATTATATATATATATATTACTGGACATTTAACACAGCGCTATCTACCCCCAAACTAAGCAGAGCTTGTACTATGGGAACCAGATAACTGATAAAATACTTATATATTACTTTTTTTTTGTAAATACTTATAATATATAGAAAAACATCCAGACCCGGAACAAATATCTGTAGATCATGCAAATATTTGTTCCGCAGCGGGAATCGAACCCGCTACTTTCTGCGTCTCAGCCGGCTATTAGCCCCCTGTGTTACGGAGGTCGTCCTGGGAAAGGACATAAGCTACTTTTTAGCCAACCGCGCAAAATGAGGGTAATGTTTTATTGAAAAACAACCCGTGCGAAGCCGCGGGTGAGTCAGCTGGTATAAAATAAAATAAAACACAAATCACACCCATTGTCGTATCTGTGGTAGTTATACATTTGATTATGTAGCATATCTTGTGAATATCAGCATGCCATTGAGGATCAATACAAATAATGTACAGAGAATTCGTCCA
The DNA here is from genome assembly GCA_963924445.1 of Philereme transversata. Classification (NCBI taxonomy): domain Eukaryota; kingdom Metazoa; phylum Arthropoda; class Insecta; order Lepidoptera; family Geometridae; genus Philereme; species Philereme transversata. The sequence continues at coordinate 21,766,630 of OZ004348.1, read as the reverse complement.
AATATTATCATATCATATAATAAATTCCACTTCAAAGAGCAGCTTGCCCTGAAATAACATATTTTTGTTACGACTCAGGAAATGCATTTCGTGACATGATTCATAAAATCTATTTAGAGAGGAAAGTGTGTGAAGATCTACTTATCATCATTGTTTTTAAAATGCATATGTTTTATTCTAGGCTTTTTAGGTTCCGTCGTACATGCAGTTTCATGTCCGACTGTCTCTACCGACGGACGCGGATGACGGTCGGACTTCAACCGGCACAAATTACTTGTAGCTATATTTTAGATAGGCAATCCAACAGAAACATATTCCTCTAATCATAATTAATATTTATGTGCAGATAATTATTAATGATCTATAAAAATAATATTTGGTTTAAATAACAGATGGACTTCGAAACTGAAAGCCTCTTGGAAATCATGACTTAGCAATCTTACCTTTTCATTCGTCTAACTAACCCCCAAGCCCTTCCTCAAAAATTCCCCTCACACATCCAATCACACCCAAAGATACACATACATCCACCCCCTCCCCCCCTACACACACACACACACACGCAAACACACAAACCACTACCCAGTAAAAGAGCACTCTAAGTAATAATTTTCTTATAATATATGTTCTTATTTGTTATTGTATGTTCATAAATAATTAATGTTCTTTGCATGCTTACCAGAAAGTTAAACTCTGATTGTAAACCGGCCTCCCGCGATACAGGCAAGTCCTAGTGCGGGGACCACTAAAAATATTAAATATACACCTATATATCATGTAGTCGGTTCTTGGGCGATTACTCGTTATAAGTAAGTAATACAATAAACGTATTGCGATGGAAAATTGTAAATTGAGAGTAGCCTACTGGCCTTGATCACGCTCGGTTCCGAGCCAGCGGCTCGACACATGAGATAGACAGCAACCTGGCACCGTAACCCGACTCCGCACTCTGACCGGAACTGCTCTTTAAAACGCATCACATTTCATGTACATTTCTCCATTGAAGCCCATTCTAAAATTTTGACTGAGCCCAAGATGAGACTCACGCATTGGTCACACAAATTTATGCGCGACTCTCGTACTCTTGATCGGTTTTAACCTAGCGAATGAGGCTAAAACCCTTTTTTGTCATTGGCAAATAACCTACCTAGCAGGCATTGCATCAAAGCGTATTTAAATACATCGCCGATAGAGTACATGGCCCCGCCTTTCCCATCAGCGCTTAATTTAGCACACGCCAACAATGACCATTGTGCGTATGTTAATAGAATGCAACGAAACACAGGTATAACTGTTTGCAATACCCGCTGTAAGGACAAATACGGTTTCGTAATTTCATTTCTGAAAGAAAATTATAAAAACTAGCCGATATTTCATTCGAAACATAAAACAATTTTTCAATGTAAATAATGTAATCTATGTCAGCATACCGATACTATACTCAATGTTCTGAGAAATTTAACCTAAGCATGAGAAATAAGAAGTTAAGCCAAATCTTTAACCCTCTACAAAAGACTTTCTTGATGCAGTTTTGGGGAAGTTTTAGCTTGCTAAACGAGAGAAATAAACGAACTATTGTCTACAATTGCATTCTTTGCCAATCGAGTAAAATCGTCCAATATCGACTGGCAAGTTCGTATTCTTTGAATAATTGCATTGTTCACATCGGGGTCAAAAAGCAGAATCGAGGCAAAAGCGTGGGATGTGCCACACTGCCAGTCAAAGCACCCACGACGTCTGTTAGTTTTTGTCGATATAAAACGATACAAGCTAGGGACCGTTTGATGATTCAATTGTCTTTGAATCAACAGTTGAGTTGAAATAAGATCAGCTTCTCACAGGCTAATGAGTTGTTGAATCGTTACCGTTCTTTAGGCAGACTTGTTTAACTTCGGTTTAGTAAGATTTTTTAAACATACCTGTTATGCTTATTTACTGCATAGATTTATGGGGTTCCGTAGCCTCTCAGCCAACCCGCTATTAAATAAAATAAAAATAAATATTGCTGGACATTTCACACAGCGCTATCTAGCCCCAAACTAAGCATAGCTTGTACTATGGGAACCAGATAACTGATAGAATACTTAAATGCTTTTTTTTGTAAATACATACTTATAATATATAGAGAAACAACCAGACCCGGAACAAATATCTGTACATCATGCAAACATTTGTTCCGCGGCGGGAATCGAACCTGCTACCTCCTGCGTCTCAGCCACTGCACCACGCTATTCTTGTATGCTCACCTAAAAAGTATTCACAATAGTGGCACATATTAGAAATATATACTCATTCATATACTATTTTAAGAAGAATTGTTAAAGCTGAGTAGACTGTACTACTTATACAGAAATAATACAAAAATAAGTATTAGGCTAGAATAAATAAGGCAATACAATGGGTAGGTATATATGATGTTCATAAAAAATGACCAAAATTAAAATTAACTTTGTATATTGTTTATAAATTGACTGATGTATTACCACCCTAGTGAATACGGAATCCTTCACTGTGCGCTGTTCTACACGCGCTTGACTTAATATTTTGTTTTTCTAGTCTAGTACAATTTAACGTAGATTTTAATGAAAAACATACAATGTACAACCTGAGCAAGCCGTTTTGAGAAAAAACATGCTGTAAACATGTCTACTGGTAAAGCCAAGCAGTTGTGTTATGGAGAACATACGGTCTGTCTATGAGGCTACTTGGACCTGTCTTATCTTTACTCTTCTAATAGTATTTGTCATCATATTTAATCGTGCAACACTGCTTTTGAACATCAAATGTATCAAAACACCGTCATTACATCTGACCCAAAGGCAACGTGAAATTATTCGTATAGGTGCGTGATTCAGCGTCCGCCTCCAATTAGGCTCTGGCACACAGTGACACAGTTTCTTTAAATGCATGGTATTGTACTGTATTCACTGATATTTTTTTTGTTACAGGCTCCAGAAAGAATTGAGTTTGCTCAACTTTCGAAAAGCGTTTCCAAGCAAAATAGCAAAGCGGTCAAGCCACCTGATAAGAAGAATTCAGATATGAGGACGACTGAAGTTAACGCGTTGAATATGGAAGTGGAGACGTTGAGGTGGCAGCTATCTCAGGTATTGATAAAAAACACACTAACGAATGAAAAGAACACAGCGAGGGCCTTCACGCTAACACCAAGCAATATTTGTACTAAGCATCAATCTCTACTGCAATATAGATCGACTCTGAAGTCCTATTATGTAGCGATAGCTCGCAAAACGATGTCGTAAGCCTTCGCGAATTGAATGCGAACAGCGATTGTTGATGACTTTCCATGTTATTTTAAACAAAATAGTTTACGTGATTTGTTTTACGATGAACCGATGAGTTAATCTTCTACTGGCCCATGCGATTAATTGTTATTGTGTCGACTTCAATGTTTTTATGTAGCTAATGTTAGATTTATGCATTAATCTTTCAGACTGAAGTGAACAGGCAGATGCATATAGCATTACTTAAGCAGGTAGTGAGCTTCCTGAGCAGAGTGAAGGAGCATATCGAATGCCAGAAGCCGGAACTTGGCGCTCGCAAGGAATCCTTGTCCACCAGACTGACGCCAAGGTCCTTCAACGTAGCAGACTTGCCTCGCTCCAGGTCCGTAGTACACGTGAACAAAAACGAGTTTTCTCTAAGTCCTGCAAAGAAAATGAACACGAGGAAGATCAGCAAGTCGATAAGCAATGTCAATGGATACAAAGATTGTGGCGGCTGGTGAGTTTAAAAACTAACCTAATTTTGATACATTTATACCTATCTACTTTGCTTAAAAAGGAACTATAATTATTCAACAAACAAACAAGGACAGTGAACTCGGCTTTTAATATAAAATTAACTTAGTTACTCAAAATGTTCGTTAGAAATCTTGATTTACGACGATACGGCGGTTTTTTGTTTGATGATTTGTCCCTGCTTCCTATTAAAATAGCAGGTAGTCACGTAACTGTTCACGTTGATATTTTCATCAACATCAATAATTATTAACAGATCATCACAACAATGTTTTGAATTTACAGGAGTACTTCCAAGCTATTTTCGACCCCAGAAGAAGAGTCCGACCAGAAAATTTCAGAGGAAATGACTAGATTGATAACTCTTGCCAATACCGTTCTAAGCACGAAACTTCCCGATCTCACGTGCACGTACAATGACACTCCCGACTATGTATCTGTTGCAGAGACAACAGCTGATGATAAAAGTCAGAAAAATGATTCAATTTCTTCTTTGACACTTACGGACGAAGATATTACAAACGCGTTTATTTTGAACACACTCTGCGATAAAGAAGATACATTCAATGACATTAATAGCGATTTGGTAGAAGCTAAGACCAGCATTAATGACTTCATAATGTCACCCTCGCCACTACCCATTAGCGGTTTAGAGAACGATGTCGCCGAAGTGAAAATAATTGATAAGAATACGGTGAAAACGGACGCGTCGACGAAGATGCAAACATTTGTGGAGAAACCAAACGAATACAATCACGCGGCCAATTTTATCGAAGACGAAAGTGGATTCTCATCTATGAGCTCGTTCCAAGAAATAGGAATACCAATCATCAGCATTATACCACCGTCGCCTTGCAAAGAAGTTGCTTACATGGATGACATCTCGGATATTTTAGGGGACACCAAGTGGAAAAGTGACCCCGTTGACCTCGATAAACAATCCGTTAAAGTATTTTGGGTGTGATTGGCTGAATATTAAGATAATGTACAAACTCCGTGCGCTTCGTGTGTGATGTTCTTTTTTGTTACTAAGGTAGCACAGAATATAATCCACATTTTTGTAGAGTATGTAGCTTTAGATGTAGATATTTATATCGTATTGCCTTTGAATAAGAATAACGATACTAAATGTTGCTAAAGATTTTTTATATAATTTATGGTAATAAAACTTTTCATATCAAACGATTGCATAATTACCCTTGATCGACATTATATTGTAAAAAATATAATTCTAATTGTTGAAGAGAACCTTGGAAGATAATTAGATACGAACTTATGGTGAGCCATGGCTATTAGAAAGTGGGGTGGAGGACCTAAACAGTGTCGATAGTTACTCAGTCATGTCGTTTTAAATTCAATTAATTTAGAACTCAACACAAAGAAGAGTTTTTATAAGTAACATAAAACCCTCACATATAACTAAACATAAACATCTCACGCGTGAGTTTTCGTTAAAACAAGCATGTCTCAATGCAGCTCACAATCTATCTATGTAGGTACTTATCAAATTTCACCGAAATCGGTTCAGCTGTTACTAGGTTAATATTATTAGTTACTGTCCGCGGCTTTGCACGCGTGGTTTGTTAATAAAAACATAACCGTCCTTCTGAGAAGTCGGCTAAAAAGTAGCCTATCACAGACAGAGTTACTTTCGACTTTATAATATTAGTATGGACTAGATGTACCTACCGCGACTTCGTACGCCGTATAAAAAAACACCTCCGACTCATATACAGGGGAGGTACCTCCCCTAAATCACGTTTTTTTAGTTTTTACTTCGTAACTTTCTAAAAACGTAATATATGCCAAATTCAGCGAGACAGACAGCCAGTCAGACATGATTTGGTGAAAGTATAGGTGTTCATTTCTCGACTACGGGATTCTAAAAAGTACTGTTAATTAATTTATTTTTATACTAGCTGACCAATCCGCAGCTTCACACGCGTAGTTTTTAAATAAAAACATTACCCTCCTTCTGCGCAATTGGGTAAAAAGTAGCCTATGTCACCCGGGGATAGTGTAGCTTCCCAACGGTGAAAGATTTTTTAAATTGGTCCAGTACTTTTCGGAGCCTATTCAATGCAAACAAGCAAACAATTAAATCTTTCCTCTTTATAATATTATTAGTATATTAATATAGACAACTTGTTTTTCGCAATCAATCTCTTTTCAATTTATGTTAGATAAGACAGCTCAAAAAAACTGTCTTATGTCATAGTCAAAAACAAATATCATATAATGACACATATTTTTTGAGATTTTTATATTTGCAAAATATATTTTTAAAATTCTCGTGGTAAAAATACTTATAAACAAACGGAATCAAAATTTTATAAATTAATATTTTGGCAATCTAAATTTGCGCACAAATTTAAATTAATAATGGCAGAAGAGGAAGTAGCTGGAGAAGGGAGTTCAGTGAAGCCTAAAGAAATTCCAGAACCAGAACCTCCAAAGATCCCAGACGTGGAACTCATAGTCGACGGTTTCGGCTTCATGCCCAAGTCTTCGGCAGATCCACAGAAGAGCTCCAATATTTTTGAGAACAGTAAAAACTCTCCTAATAACATGAACACTGGTGTCGAACAAACGAAGAGTCCATGCGCTTCGAGCACCAGCATCGAAATCGTTAGGCGGTACACTTGGAAGACGAAAAACAGAATGACTGTTCAGGTATGTTACAAAATTCAAAATTGTTACGAATTCAAAATGTCGCTGAAAATCATTACCTCACATCCTTGCATGCAAGGGTGCGAGTGAGAGATAACTATTTACGGTGCCATTTTAAATTAGTTTCTTTAATTAACCAGGTTACTTTTACATTACAGACAGTGTCCCTAGCATGTAAGTTTGTACCATTTCATTTCATTTATTCTCAAACAATAAACTGTTTTGTCGAACCTTTGTCATTCTACAATTAGAAAATATTATATAAATAATTAATGCGCAAGAACAAAAGTTTTGGTAAGGACATACATATTACAAAATGATAATTATAACATGTCAAAAAATTAAAATACAATATGATATAACATGTCAACGAAAAATAATACTAATAATAATTAACATATTAACGGAAAATAATAATTATTATTAACAATATGTCAAGTAAATTCTTAATAATAAATGGTATGATAGTCGAAATATAAAGTTAATAAATCATTACAATCTCAGAATAAAAACTAAATTAGAAATATAAGATTTGCGGACTTATCGTCTACATTACCGCGCGCTACTAATACTATTTACACACTAAACACTATTTAGTTTGATCTTGTACCGCGCGGTTAGTAGTTCCGCGCGGTACCGCGCGGTCATATGAACTTAGCCTTATCTTTGTAGTATTCGTCTAAGGAGTAAAAACACTTTTTCAACAAGAATTCCTTCAGTTTAATTTTGAACTTATATACCAGCTGTGGTGTCACAGTTTGGGCTGAACCTATAAAGTCTCAAATCCTATGCGGGTCTTATTTGCATGATCTACAAATGCATGGAGTGTTGCGATACAATCAATCTCGTGGATGTGGAAACCCATGATACAGAGAATACTGGGCCGTTCCCAGTAGACTTACTAGTAGTATTATGGGACCATAAACACATGTAATTGTCGGATGCTATTTATAACTTTTCAGGTGATAAGCTATGGGGCCACCATTACATCCATCTCAGTTCCAGACAGGAAAGGGGTCCCGGATGACGTAGTTGCTGGTTTTGATACATTAGAAGGTAAATCTTAGCTATTTGTTGTCAGTTCGATATTTTGGTATGATAGTGTTTTACGCAGACAAGATATTACTATTCGTGGTATCATTGTAGTAGGTAGTCCTTCGAAATCTCATTATTATAAATACGGTATTTATCACGTACTGTTTTATCGGTGTTCGTAACACCAAGAATGTCGTTCAGAAGCTCTTTATTCTCGAGGTCAAAATGCCAGAAACATGTAATGGAAGCGTGGTGGTACTGTTTTTCAAGAACGGTGTAATAGGTACCAATTAAAACCACAGGCTCATATCGCTGCTGGGCCATTTGAGCTGTTCGCGGGATATCACGAATCGTCTCGAGCGCAGATTAAATGACTTTCAGCCTCTGAAATATTACGGCTGTAGAAATGGCTTTAGTACCGTAGACCACATTTATACTCTGCGGCATATGCGAAGCAATTGGGTGCAGGCCGCATGAGATCGATTCATCTAGAAATCTATGGGGGAGGCCTATGATTTCCGCCGCAGAACAAATGTTTGTGGGTGTATTCTATGGGTGTATTCTATCAGTTAACTGGTTCAGTCTGGTTCATATAGCTTTGCTTAGTTTGGGGATAGCGCTGTGTGAAATGTCCAGAATGATTTATTTATTATTATTATCATTTATGCTCAGCTGTTGAAGTCCTATGGCTGATATGATTCAGTATTCAGTATTTTATTGCGTTCATACAAAGTGGATTAAAAGATGTTATTGATTAGTCAAAAGTCCAGCATTTCATATGTACCCTGCAAGTATGGGTGTAGCAATATCAAGGAATGTATAGTGGAAACGAAGTTGAGCGATTTTATGTTTTGAATTTTATTGGTTAGTGAAATCATTATGATATGATGGATCTGATGGATGCATTATGCTCTCTTTTGTGACGATTTGCGCGCTGTACCTACGTCCAGCAGTGGACTGTTATAGGTTGATACGATGATGATGATGATCATTATGCTCTCTTTTGTGACGATTTGCGCGCTGTGGCTGGCAAGGATTGGATGAGAAGATTTAAGGATCGGGCTCGATGGCGCACCCTGGGAGAAACCTACGTCCAGCAGTGGACTGTTATAGGTTAATGATGATGAAATCATTATTGTAGAAAATTATTTACATGTCTTGTTACTAAAAAATTCGTCTAATGTTTAGTAATTATTTTCCATTAGTATACGTTTTAATTTATGTTCAAAGATGATGATGTTTTCTTGTGCTTTAATTTGTTCTGGTATTTTGTTAAATATTTTTACTGCCATTACATTCGTAACCGAGCTGTGCATTTTAATGTTGATGTAGGTAGTTCAAGGTTGGACTTGAACCTACATTGAAAGCGACGTTTATTTCAATTTCAATTTATTTATTTATTTGAATAAAACACAAATACAATTTAAAACCAACACAGATAAAATACAAAAATAATAGTTTAAAATAGTGCAGCCCCGGGTCTAGAATTTTTCCTAATCGGGAAAGAAGCTTGATGTGGCGCCCCCTCTCTTCCAGCGTTTGAGACAAGAGGGGGGGTGATGTTGATGTCTGAAGCGTTCAATTCAAATGAACAGCCAGGTGAACTATGTAGGTGCAACACGGGCAGGGAGTGGAATAATCACTATTACGACCAGCGTGCGCTTGATGCCAAATGCTTTTCGTGTATTTTTTTTAAATATATTTTTTATGTAAGAATTTGGCGCCCCCTGAAGTTGCTGCCCGAGGCAGGTGCCCCGGTTTGCCCCCCTCCCCCCCTTAGATAGTGAAATAGGCTGAAATAGTGGTCATTAAGCAATGACCCCACAATAGGCTCGGGGCCTGTATCGTGGGAACCGTTTATGAATATAAACATAAGCTCCAAATTTACAAGACCGGCCATTACATAAACAGCGCTGGAGGTGTATACATACATAATTTATATACTAGACAAATAATACATGATAAAACTGTGCATGGAGTGTGGTAGAGGGCAGGGGTAGATAGGGGGATCAATTGAGGAGTGAGTTAGTGACAGGGGGGGGGGGGCAGGCAGAACATTGTATGTGATTTGCGCAAAGGGCATAGAGGACTCTCAGTCTGATCATAAGACATCCCCTACCTACCTAAGACTAGTCTTTTTTTGAAAATTGCGAGTACTTTCTGACGAATTTATTTATATATTTATTTAAAGATACACCAACAGTACACATATTTTATCACTTTATAGTTAATCACTATATACTTTACCAGATTTATGACGATAGGCATAAACACATTTCACCAATTACACACATACATGCACCAATTACAGGTACACAATTTACACATTTCTAGTACGTATATTAAGGTTTAAGTCAGTATGATGATGATGCAGGTATGGTACAAATCTTGCATGCCGACTTTGATCCAGTACCTACACGTTATCAGAGTTAAAAATTTATCTAAATGTATTATCATGGTAACATCAAGCAACGCTGATGATGGCGAGTAAAATGAAATTAATGAAATCAATTTATTTGCTAAAACACGGTAGATATTGTAGTATTATGTGTAAGTGAGGAACACATGTTTTTGCTTCGCGAGCATGCAAATGTATTATATAGGTAGTAAGAGGTATACAACTGACAAAAATTAGAACTTAAATGTGTATACCTACATTAATTAGTTTAAATAAAACATCTAAATACACCATGGTCAGACGAAAGATGATCTCATTATAATCAGCTAGTTGTTCTAATTACAACCAACCTTGTATAAAAAAAAACCTTTATTAATGCGTTTCTCTGGCTGTCATAGTAAAGTTAACACAGTTTTCTGTACGTTTCAGAATATTTCCAGCCTCGTAACCCTTACTTCGGTGCTACGATAGGCCGGTACGCGAATGTTATCCGTGATGGCACCGTGACCGTGCAACCTTCGGGCCGGATGTATATGCTATCCAACAACAAGGGGCATAACCATTATAACGGAGGACACGTTGGATTTGATAAGGTAATTACCACAGATCTGTTCAATACAGTTCTTTTACCATTGTCTCTTACGCAGCTATAACCAAAACAACGACGACCTTATATACAGTCTGTCACCACATTCACGACATTAATTTAAAACACATATGCAGAATCTTATTAACTGATTTTAGAGATTGGTTTAATATCGGTAGCTTGATCTAGTAATCGATACATTTCCAATTAACAATTTCTAACGTAAATCGGCGGTGCCTTGGCGCCGATGCCGCTTAGTCAGTTTAACAGGTACCTACTTACATGAATATGAATGAATATGATTTGTTTACCTATTTTATACAGGCTGTTTCATTGATATTTTAGGACTTTAAATTAAGGTAGATTGAAAATAAAAAAAATCCATGGTACAGAATTAAAAAAAAAAACAAATTTACAACAATATGGCTATGTAGTACTGTTGTAAAATAGTTTTTTTTTCAAATCAGCTGTACCCGTGATTTAAATTAATGTCGTAAATGCAGTCACACGCAGTATAAAGCTCACGACTAAGGAGATCGTCGGATCTCTTACTCAGTACACAGACTCGTGAAAATATCCCACAAGAGGGTAGTCAGAGGCAATATCATACAATACGTTTGATACATACCCACTTTTGAATAGAAATTAAGCATTCACGTGAAAGGTTGCAAGCTCATCGCCGCTACGACGACAAATATAGATAAAAGTAACTAGGTACTTAAATAATCTAATTCTAGGTGAACTGGCGCTCATACGTTAGTGGGTACAAGGTGATCATGAGCCACGTCTCGGAGCGCTTTCACGAGGGCTACCCTGGCACCGTGATGACGCAGGTCACCTTCGAGGTCACCTGTGACAATACCATCAAGATTGACATGAAATGCACCACCAGTGAACCCACTGTTATCAACCTTAGCAACAAGCCGTACTTCAACCTTGCTGGACATGTAAGCGATATGACGTTTCGTTTCTATAAAATATATTCAGTGCCTTTAATAAATAATAAATGTTATATAAATGCTAAATAAATGTTATGATATTCCCTTGTCAATTACATCTATGAAAATCTGATGTATGTTCACAAGAATATTAATTTGTTTAAGAAAAATAGCGATAATCATAATTTTAATACTAGAAATAAAGATAAACTCGCTGTTGCCACTTGTAGACTTCATAAAGTTAGTAAATCGTTTAAAGGGCAAGGTGTACGCTTTTATAACAAACTCCCAAGGGATGTACAAAAATTGACAATTAATAAATTTAAAAGCGTAATTAAACAAAATCTTTATAAAAAAGCCTACTATAAAATATCGGATTATTTAGATGATAGAGAAGCTTGGGATTGAAATTGTTCCAACTCGTTCAAAATGTTACAATTTAGATGTAATTTATTTTCTGTATTATGTATTGTAAAAGGATCATTAAAAAAACAATCATTCTTGTTTCTTGCCTTTCTTTCCTGGCTTGGTCGCGAAGGAACAGGCAGTAAAATTGACGTTGCAAAGTGATCCTTGTGATTTTAATTAATAAAAATATTTGACTTTTGACTTTGACTCTGACTTTTATTTAAAGTGTAAATTATTATTAAGAAAATAGTAAATAGTTACAATTTAGCCATATTGGTAATATGCTAATGAGTAATTCTATAATAGTTTCATAATTAAAATGCTGCAACCTTAGGTAAATTTTTAGGTTGGCCTGGTCAGCCTATATCCATTTTAGATTATTGATCGAGCGAAGCGTCAAATCAACTTGGGCCAATCTTGTATGTTACGAGGATAACTTTCGAGCGTTGATCTGATCATCGTGAAATTGGATATACATATATGTAGGTGGTGATGGCACAATTGTTGTTGAGATATTGGGGTTCAAAAGGGGTAAAAAAAATATGAAAATAAGACTATTAGGTCAAGTGGGACGTCAAATGAAAGGTCTTCATTAATACATTTAGACTCCGTTTTTATTTTTAGTGAAGTCTGTATAGTTTTTGAGTTATTGGCTATAATAAAAACTGAACTTTGACAAAATTCACAGGGTACACCAGTGAACCCAGAGTGCTATTATTTGGTATGCGTATAGCTTAAGTGACACAAATATAGGCAAAACTCTGAAATCCAGAATAACAGCAATTTGTTCCATAAAAAAGAATATCCATTTAATCAAACTGTAGGGCAAGTTATTTGGTTATTTATTTCGTGGCCCTATTTTGATGGTCAGAGATTAAGGCAGGCTTGCACAACAACCTCTAAACGTATTTAGCGACTAAACATGTTTAAATTTTACGTATTTGTATGATTTGACCACTACTTAAATTATATTTAGCCACTAAATACGTTTAGGCATCGTTGCGCAAGTCGCCCTAAGAATATTTCTTTTATGTTTTGGGAGACTCGCGAGATTTTAGTTCGGGGCGAACCACTAGTAGTTTCATAATAAAAATGCTGCAACCTTAGGTACATTTTTAGGTTGGCCTGGTCAGCCCATATCCATTTTAGATTATGATAGAATGGTCATAAATGTCCATTCACACAGACCGGCTCGGAGAGGTGAGCACATTTTCATTGCGTTTAATTAAATCCAAAAAAAATTGTTTATTGATGACCAAGAGCTTGACCACTACCTCACCTGATGGCAAGTGATGGTGTGATCGAAGATGGAGCACGCTTGCCTAGAGGTACCCTAAACTCTTTTTTAAACGCGATCTAAATATGCTCTCCTTTCCGAGCCGGTCTGTATGAACGGACACTAAGTCCCTTGCTCATTTTGTTGACAATTTGTTGACAATCAACTATCCTTTTTCAGCATAGCGGCTGCGATATGGCTTTCGATCACATTTTTACGATAAACGCCGATAAATACACGGTAACTGATGAGGAAGGATTTGTCACCGGTACGTATTACTATCGTATAATATGGAGGTTTAGTTTATTTGACGTATCTCAATTCTGTTGGACTTAGGCCCGTAAGATCAATAGCAGTTTAAACTAAAATTCTAACCTTAAACTAAAACTTTTCTATGATGGTTTAAACTTAGAATTTTAGTTTAAACTGCTATTGATATTTCGACCTTCATTTGACAGGCATTATCATTTATAGCGAATAAGACCGAAATTTATTATTTGATTATTTTGTTAATAAAATAAACGTGAAACAATTAGGTAATACATAAATAAATAAAATAAAAAGTAATTATATTTTATTGTAGGTAGGTTAGGTAGGTGTATTGATCGAGCTAAGCGAGATCTCCAAATCAACTTGGGCAAATCGGCGTTATATGTATGTATGTATGTTTGTTTGTCCGAGGTTAACTTTCGAACCGTTGATCCGATCATTATGAAATTTGATACATAGGTAGGTAGTAATGGCACAATTTTGGTGTGACTAAATAAGCTAAAAATGTTGGAGGGTTGTTGAGATATTGAGGTTCAAGAGGGGTAAAAAAAATGAAAATGAGACTATTAGGTCAAATGAGACGTCAAATGAAAGGTATTTATTAGTACATTTAGACTCCGTTTTTATTTTTAGTAAGGTCTTTACAGTTTTTGAGTTATAGCCCTAATAAAAACTGAACTTTGACTAAATTCACAGGGTACACCAGTGACGCCACAGTGCTGTAATTTGGTATGCGTGTAGTTTAAGTGATACAGATGAAGGCAAAAGTCTGAAATTTAGAATAACTGCAATTTGTACCCAAAAAAAGGATTACCACATTACATGTACTATCGTTACCTGTAATTTGAATGAAACTGTAGGCCAAGTTAGTTGATTGTTTTTTATTGGCACAATTTTGGTAGTCAAAGACTACAAATAATATTTATTACTTTATATATAACCACTGTATTATTAGTTACTTTAGGTATATTTCGTTCTATTTGTTTAAGATGTATTAATGATTCTTGTGCCTATTCTATTACCTACCTTTAAAAGCCCCTCTCTCTTTTTCTAACCTAAAGATTTACTGTAAGAAAACTATTCTGTACTTTTTAATGTATTTTCTTGTGTCATACAATCTTTTTTACATAGTATAAAATGAAGTCGCTTCCGCTGTCTGTTCCCTTAGATCTTTTAAACTACTCAACGGATTTTAATGCAGTTTTCAGTAATGGATAGAGTGATTCAAGAGCAAGGTTTATATGTATAATACATATAATATAAAATCCATACTCATAATATAAATTCAAAAGTATCTGTCTATCGGACGGGTAGGGGATTGGACAATGAAGCACTAGTTAAAACACTAGGTAGAAACATCCATACTATATTAAACACTGTCTGTCTCTCTGTCTGTCTGGTCATTGCGTTTTACAACAAAACAGCTTAACCGATTTCGATGAAATTTGGTACCTATTTAGATAAGATAGATTATAATCGGGATTGAGAAGTAGGATACTTTTTGCCCAACTGCGCAGAAGGAGGGTAATTTTTTTACTGACATATCACGAGTGTGAAGCCGCGGGCGGGTCAGCTAGTAAAGAATAAAGAATGAATATGAGATTTTCGAATCCAATGCTATGACTCTTTCAGGTGAGAAGAAGGTGGTCGGTGGTACAGCCTTTGACTTCAGAGTGCCTCGCGTGCTGAGGAGCATGATGCCGAGGATACCTATGGGCGGATACGACGTTAACTTCTGCGTGACGCAGGGCACGGAGCAAGGCTTGACTTTCCAGGCCAGGTTAGCACTTTCTCATCATTTAACATTATGCCATCCTCATCATCCTCTGTAGCGATGCGAGCCGAGTAGATGAATAACATGTGGCAGATTGCGCGACAAATGTATGCAATATCTGCAAATGAATGCTCCTGGTCTGGTCGTGGTGCCATGATACTCTTAGTTGCTGATGGAGTTGCTGATGGGTGTTACACTAACATTATCACTTTACAAGTCGGGTGGGCTGGTGTAAGTACCTTCCTTCACCCAGTGCTTCGTTATTTATTATTTGAGCCGGCGCATCAGGGATGCTTTCACCCCATATAAAATTTACCTATGCCAAATCTCATACGCCTCCGTGCTAGCAAGAAGCTTAAAACGGGGTGCAAAGTATTAATATACATAATATATCTAGATTGTTGTCTGGATGAGAAGCCGGTAGAAGCAAGCCGAAGATGGGGCTCAGTGGCGGACTGCCGGAGAAACCGGCGTCAATTTAAATTTAATAATCTTTTTTCTTAAAGTCTTCTTTTTTTAGTTTGAAAGTCCTGGAAGACAGTGGGGGTCTCCCACAATAGTGGGATGACATAGGTTGAAACAAAATATTTTTAATATATTTTAATAATTTCAATATATTTGTCTAGGTGTGGACTGCTATAGGTTGATGATGATGTTGATTATTGTTCCAGAGCTATGCATCCCGGAACAGGCAGAGTCCTGGAGGTGTACAGTAACCAGCCGGGCATGCAGTTCTACACGGGCAACCATCTGCCCGACCCTGACAAAATCGTAGAGGTAACCTTTTCAACACCAACACCTAATTTAGTTAGACCCACTTGAAGTGACGTCATTACCTGATCACCTTAGCAGTAAGAATAAATAATGATAAATGAGGGTTTTATATTTGGATTAAAAAAAAACTTATTCTTACTAGCGTAATAGATGGTGCTGGTTTGGAGACACTCCACCGGCACAAAATATGGTTTATATGCCAAAAGCTTAGCGACACAATATCAAACTTTGTCTTAAACAATTACAATAATTAACTGTTTTTTCCTTAAATTTTTTATTTTTGAACGATTTTGATATCCTATGTATAGGGCAAGGGTGGCTAAGACGTTGACCGTTCGACCGGTCTGATGCAGGTAAAGTAGCCCGCACGTCAGTTAACAAAGACGTTAGTTTCGATCTTTGCCCGAAGAAACATAAGCACTCTTCTCACACAGACAAGCAGTTCTTTTCTTGCATTATTTAATAAGTTGGTTGAGCTTTGGCGCTTCTTTGAAAAGATTACGGATTTTGAAATGGATAGTTTCCTTTTAGCAAGGGCACTTTTTATTTAAATTGTTTTGCTGACTGTAGACTGCTAAGATATTTAGTATCTTAATGTAGACCGCATAAGTTTGGCCACTTATTGGGCTATCAATAAGATGAGTATTTTTTATGTAGATGCCTGGTGAAGGAGCGGAAGAGGAAGGAAACAGGCCTGAGGGAAAGGGAGATGGTGAAAGCGAGAGGGAAAGTGAACAGTCGAGTGAGAATGGCGAAGAAGAAGAAGAAGAAGTACGAAGCCAGGTGATAATGAATCTTATGATCGGTACTGCAAGGATTGTGTTTGAGCGGAGCTCTATAAGCGTTTGTTTAGTTAGAGGCACCACAACCACACGATAGCGTAAAAACGTGGCCAGGCAGTAGCTTGATTGAATGGGAACTATGAAGTGAGTGAAGTTGCGTTGTGGCTAGTATTTACACCTGTTTGCCTCAAGTTGATGAACGCAGGGCAGTGTATCGTAAGGCATGTTCCTAAGCTACGTGACCTACGTACGAGGTTATGTTTTGTTATAGGCGATGTTACCACTTATCTTCAGGTGGACTCTTTTTGCGATAATAGGTATTAGTTCTTTGGAAGAACCTGTTCACTCTGGATTCCGTTTTCAAAGACGTATTCGTGAGAATTTTGTTACATAGTTGCAATAACCCGTTACTCCTTGTTTCAGGGCAAAGTGAGCTACGGGTACATCCCACTAATGGGCAAGCAAGGCACGCATTACAAGAAGCATGGACTGTTCTGTCTCATGCCGCAAAACTACCCCGATGCACCTAATCATGTAGGTTCTTTCAAATCTATTGTTTGCGCTCAGAAGAATATATTATGTAGAATTTCTATGTGTGGGCGTGTTTTTTTTTTAATAATGTAGGTACCTAAGTCCTAATTTACCTTCGTTAACCACACTCTCACAATATCACCTGAAGGTAAGCGATCCTTTTGTGGATATGGATGAGGAGTTTTTAGGGTAGGAATAAAATATTATTGTCCATGTATCCCCATCATCATTCTCCATAACAGCCACACGACGTTTACTGTACATATGCCGCCCCAATAGATTTTCGGAGTGACCGATCTTGTGTGGTCTGTACCCAACGGTTCCCAGCAACCTTTATAAGGTCGTCTTTCCAATAAGATAAGGTCGATTTAAAAAAAAAACAGTTCCAACTAGTGTAATAGATAGCGGTCTACGGAGGGAAGCCGCCAAAAGGTATTACTTTACATGCCAAAATCTCAATGACACATTTTCAATGGCAAAATTTGTCTAAAACAATCTCACTTCGTCAGTTATACAAACACATGTTATAATGTTGAACCTGCGGTTGACATTGCCAGTTCACTTTCCTGCACACTGCACACTGCTCGGACATAAGTTGAATATCAAATTCAACTTATGACAGAGCAGCGATATCTGTTATCAGTTATAAAAACATGGTCGTAAAGATCCTCTGATAATCTCTCATTCCATGTCAATTATCTAATATGTGTATTTAAACCGAATTTGTTTTTTTGTTTCAGAAAAACTTCCCAAGCGCAGTATTAAATCCTAGCGAGGTTTACAATCACAAGATACAATACAAGTTCGGTTTACTGCTCGGCAAATATATATAATGATACCAAACGTATTTGTTATGTAAAAGTTAAATAAACATAGTAAATTAGTACTGTTTAAAGTCTTTATTAATAATTATAAAATGTTTTTAAGCTTAAATTTTATTGAAAACCAATTCCCATAGTATATTATAATTGATCGAGCGAAGCGAGATCTCTAAACCAACTTGGGAAAGTCGGCGTCGTATGTTTGTTTGTATGTATTTTTGTTTTTCCGAAGATAACTTTCGAAGCGTTTATCCGATCATCGTGAAATTTGGTATATAGGTAGGTAGTGATGGCACAATTTTGGTATGACTAAATGAGCTAAAAATGTGTGTGGGGCGGGAGGGAGGGGGGGGGGTGTTGTAGAGATATTGGGGTTCAAAGTTCAGAGGGGTAAAAAAAACCAAAATGGGACTATCCGGTCAAATGGCACGTCTAATAAAAGTTCTTTGTGATTACATTTCGACCCCGTTTTTCTTTTTAGTTTAAACCTTGTAGTTTTTAAGTTATTAGCCATAATAAAAACAGAACTTGACAAAATTCATAGGGTACACCAGTGACCCCACAGTGAGGTATGCGTGTAGCTTTAGTGGCACAAATATAGGGAAAAGTATGAATCCAGAATAACTGCAACTTCTGGGTCAGGGGTTACGGCTTATTAATTGTGTAAAACTTTTGCGGATGCAAAATGTGGTCAACAAAGTGTTCATTTGTAATAAACACTTTGAAAAAAGGTTTCTTAAAAATGCTAATCGTTTAAAATTTGGTGCCTGTCCAACTATATTTTCTGTGGGCGAAATTTCATCTGGCAAACATACCTACATCATGTACAAGGAGTAGGAGTTTGAATATACATTGTACATGCCAAAGTTCAAACTACTACTCCTTGTAGTTTCGGAGATATCATGATGAATGAGTGTGTCAGTGGACTTCTCTTTTTGATCGAGCGAAGCGAGATCTTTTAATCAACTTGGGCAAATCGGCATTGTATGTATGTTTGTTTCTCCGAGGATAACTTTCGAAGCGTTGATCATCGTGAAATTTGAAACAAAGGTAGGTAGTGATGGCAAAATTTTGGTGTGACTAAATAAGCTAAAAATATTGGGGGGTTGTTGAAATGTTGGGGTTCAAGAGGGGTAAAAAAATGAATATGAGACTATTAGGTCAAGTGGGACGTCAAATGAAAGGTCTTCATTAGTACATTTAGACCCCGTATTTACTTAAAGTGAAGTCTGTATAGTTTTTGAGTTATTAGCCATAATAAAAAATGAACTCTGACAAAATTCCCAGTGACCCCACAGTACTGTAATTTGGTATGCGTGTAGCTTAAGTGTCACAAATATAGGCAAAAGTCTGAAACCCAGAAAACTGCAATCTGTATCCGAAAAAGAAAAACCAATTAACATGAACTCCCGTTATCTGTAATTTGAATGAAACTGTTGTTGCCAAGTTAGTTGGTTATTCATTTCGTGGCACTACTTTGATAGTCAAAGATTAGAAACAATTTTTTTTTATTTTAATCGGAGACTATATATATAGAAGATTATGTAGTACTCTCGTGCGTTTCTAGTTTCTTCTCTATTATTAAAAAAATCTAACCAATGTAAATGTTAAGTTGAATAAAATATGTAGGTGAGATTATAAAAAAAACACTTGTCAAAATCTATTGTGGATCTGTCCGTTCGGTTCTTTACGCTCCAACTCCAATGAAATATGACACATGACATCACATGACCGTCTGTACGTAGTACATATAAGTGGTCTGTGGTTCGGGGTGAACCACTAGTTTATTCCACAGACTACTAGACAGGTCTGTGCCATACGTCCAAACTTTAATTTGTAATTTTTTTTTTATTTGAAAAACAGAAGTTTTCTAGATTTAAACTACAAAATGCATTTGCAACATATTATTGTTACGTTTCATATGATTTTTTAATGTACTAATGTCATGCCAATATCCTAATGGATACGATAATTTTGATCCATATACGATATAAATACGATAGTTACCGGCCCTGGTACGATAGCTTGCTGGTTTCAGGTTGTGAACACTGCTAGGATGCTGACGCATCAAAAAACAAGAAAATGCGGTAGCAAGCGGTCTGTGGTAGTCTTGCAATGTTCGTTATTATAATCGGACGTAACTAAACATATTTTTTGATTTAAAAATGAGTAAGTGGATAATATACCGTCTGTTGTATGGGGACGAAGAGTTCACGCTTACAGAAGGCGAAGAAGTAACCATCGGCAGGTCACTTACAAACACCATAACACTTTCAAGTATTATTATATCCAGAAATCACTGTATTTTGGCAGTACAAAAGGATAACGTTTGGATTACTGACCTAAATGTAAGTGTTTTTTTGTATATTGTGCATGAAACATTCGTTGTGTCGGTCTGCAATGTTTCCGAAGTTGTTTTCCCACTTAAAATTATTCAAGGCGCCAGTTACTTTTGTTTCCACTATTCATTTTGTTAAAGTTATGTAGGTAAGGTACCTACCTTCAATTTCAAACTATTTTTGCATGATATGCCTACTTCCAGATGGGAAAAACACCGTCATTGGTAAAATTGTATATATTTTTACAAGCGTTTTAACTTGCAATGTAGGTATGTATGTTTGTCGGGGTCGAATCTTGCAACTGAATTTTAAACCCGTTCCCCTCAACCGATTGAGCTAAAATTTGGAATAAACGCTTATTTTGGTGAACGATGCACTTTTATAGTAAGCATGACCTGATTCTACTCTCTGGATTGGCTCTAGACGAAGGAACTCTTCAACGGTCAACGGCACAGATACGAAATTTAGTATACGCATTTAATTATGATAGCCCGTTCTAAGTTCCACTATGTCATGGCTGCTGCACTCAGGGTTGGCTTCCAAGAAGGAACTCCTCAACGGTCAACAGCACAGACACGAAACATTGCATACTTATTTAAATTTGGAATACATGGTGACATTGTATTAATATAGTACCATGGAGGTGATCTCATGATGGAGGCGGATGCTAGACAATGGAACTTCTGAATAGACTGAAGTGGGTTACTAGTTTTTGGGTTTATTTGAATCTGCTTGCAGTTCTAATTAAGAATTTTATAAATGCTCGCCTTTAAAAGTAATTTTTCATCAAAAACTTATTTTCCCTGTATTGCTTCGTGTAACGTCCAGTTTAGTGGAAAATGCAATTTAAAAAAAAATTGATCTCGTGTGGTCTACTCTGAATCTCATCAACATTGGCTCTTACACCATCTGTCAAAACATCATGATCGCCTCCAAATTATTTCAAGTACCTACTACTTCATGTAGTAAATATATTGTACCTATTATGTTTGTTTCAGAGTTCAAATGGTGTGTATATTGGACGTGAAAAAATACCGGAAAATAAGCCTTACGCTCTTAATCATTCTGATATATTTGGAATAGGCTGGATATATGGAGAAACAAGAGCAGATGTAAAAAATGAAGACAAATTTGTTTTTAAACTTTGCCTATTTGAAGAACCTGTGTTTGAATATTCTGGTTATGTTGATGAGCCATTCCAAGTGGACAGTGACAGTGACAGTGAATCAGAGCAATGGCTAGTCTACCCAAGACCTCGCTACTACCATTTCTAAGGAAGGCTCAAGATGAGGCTGATATGACACCAGAAGACAGCTCATACATTGAATGTTAATCGTAAAGAAAACTAGCTGACCCCTCGAACTTTGTACCGTCTTAGATTTAATAATTAATAAGAAAGTATTAAATAAAAAATAAATATAAATAATCTTTTATTTCAGGCACCATAAAGCCCATCTTAATCAACACACACAGATAAAATTATAACACAAGAACATACGAAATGTACATACGTATGTACACGTGGTTTATTCACATCTTAGTCCGTTCAGACAGGCGTCAACCACACCACAGCGACAAAAATGTGGCCGGTGACAAAATCGTTTACTAAATTAAGTAAATAGATCCTGGTATTCGTAATAGGTATGCTAAGTATTGTTAAACATATAATTTTTTTTTGACTTTAGTATGCACCACGCAGACCCAGAAACGAAAGTAAACTCACATAAGTAAATATAAAACAAAATGAATACATAACTCACCGCTTTTGTTTTCTCTTCATTTGCCTACCTACCTGCTAGCAATTAATATTTGTAATAAACACTATTTCCTACAGTTTTGTAAAGCCTGACATAAAAAAATTGATATTGCAGCACTGCAACAGTACCTACATGGCGTAAGGATTAGATTACAAAAAAAAATTGTTGGTCTGCTGTCAAATACTGTCTCTTTTGACATGTCAGTAAAATGCGAATTTGTTGGGATCGGTAATTACATATAAATAAATAATAAATATTGCTGGACATTTCACACAGCGCTATCTAGCCCCAAACTAAACAGAGCTTGTACTGTGGGAACCAGATAACTGATAGAATACTTATATACATTTATTTTTGTAAATACATACTTATAATATATAAAGAAACAACCAGACCCGGAACAAATATCTCTAGATCATGCAAACATTTGATCCGCGGCGGGAATCGAACCCTCCTGCGTCACAGCCGGCTATTCGCCCACTGCACCACGGAGGTAGTCGTAGTAATTAACGGTGTTATATTTTAGATTTTGGACGGAAGGTATCAAGCCGCGGGAAGCACCAACCGCGCTAACGTCTTGGACAAGGTACTAAATATACCATATACCTTACCTTTTGAAACTATCATGGTTATGAACACTATTTGTACTAAAAACGGGATATTTACCATGATTTGTGAGTTTTTGAGTATCCCGATATTTCGACGCAGTAGCATGCGCCATGATCACGGTTAAACCCCATAATACCTTACTCCTACCTACCTTAGAATAGAATACAATCATTTATTTCAGACAAGCTGCTGCCCCCGCTTTGCACGGATTGAATATAGCCTATAGCCTAGATTACCCATTACATACAAACTTACCCTGATACAAATCCCATAAAGATTTAAAAACATCGCTGTTAGCCGTTAGATCATTTTAAAATTTATTACAGTTTGTTTAACGCATTTTAAAGTTTTTATCCTACGATCTTCGACCCCTTTTTGCCGATGGAGCCCTTTCGTTTTTCGGGTTTTCGAACTTCTATACTACAATTAAAGCAAGGCACCTATTATACGACTACAGCAGGTCACCTACTCATTGGTTTCGGCCCTATCGGGGCTTTTGAAATGGTCCAGATCAAAGCCTATGTTACAAAATATAGTTGAAGTAATAATATAGGTACAATCTGTTTTTTTTATGTACGACATTAAATTAAAATGGCTAATATTGTTGTAAATAGGTTTTTTCATACTTCTTTCAATCAAACTTAATATCAAGTCCTAAAAATATCATTGAAACCGCTTGTATAAAATAAAATAAAAATAAAAATGCATTTATTTACACACACCTATTATGCTAACAGAAGTTGGTAGGTAGAATAAGTACTAAATAAAGCTAGGTAAGGATATCAGCAGGCCTAATTCTAAGAAACGGTACATTATCGTAGGTAGCACTAAGGTGGTGGTAAATAGGTCGAGGGATCAGCTACGCTGGTTTTCAGCCTCGTCTTGGCAGAAACATCTGCTACCGTCGCCACAGATAAGGTTCTCGGGAACTGTCAGCTTTATGCACTGAATTAACAAGTAGTAATTGAAGAAAGAATTAGACAATTACCGAAAACCCATTGCGTAAAATACCTCAATCAGAGAAATTCTACCCACACAATACATAGGCAAACTTAACGCTAATTAGCATTTTGTTCCAGTTAACTTCAGTGCAGTGTAGATTAACCGGTTAAGACACAAGTATTTAGTCTCATAAATAATAGCTAGTAACTAAAACAAGAGTAGGTATATAAACTTAAATTAATGTTTTGTCGATATGGAGATTAACACTGTTTTAGGCAGGTAAATAACAAATAAAAAGAGGTAGGTCCGAACAAGCAACTAAGTAGGTATTAAATTTCAAAATAGGTGTACAATTTAGTCTAAAACAATCAATGCCCCGAATCAATGTTTAAATGCACATATTTATTTTAATAATAATCTTGTTTCTGATCTAATATTGTTTTGGTTGAACCGTCCAACAACAAGAAGATTTCTGTTTGTCCAGCAACCATTTTTTACACGATAATTTAAATTTTTTCCTGCTCTGGATTTTTTGGGTTGGTGAAGGTAAATCATTCCAGATTCTTGATTCTGCGAATCTGAAACTACCCCTAAATCGTTCCAGTTTGGGCTTAGGTAACTCTAAGGTAAGGTGCTTACTGTTCTGTTTCGTCCAGTCATTTATAGAATAGAATAGAAAAACGTTTATTTTGCATCACAAGTGTACAATGGCTTAGAAATATGGGTATAAATTAATGAACAAATTTGTGAGCAAAAACGGTCACCACTCAGCATTGTGCTATAGTAGCATATTTATACTACTATAGCGCTGGTCTTCCGTGGTGCCATTTTTGTGTGTGCAGGGCAGCAACTGTGTTTACAATTACCTATCGATACACATTGCCAGTACATATAAACTTTCGGACTCGTTTAGGTACCTCCCTACTTACGAACTATTAAAACATACAAAAACATGAAAATACACAATCATAAACAGTTAACAGACATAATTAAAATAGTTTTGAAAAATTAACAATTAAAAAAAAAATATATATATAATACAGTAAACAGGCATAATAAACGGAGCTTTGAAAATGAAATAATTAGAATTATATTGCTAGAAACCAGGCCCAGAACAACCACCTACGTCTGAAAACTTTTGAAAACTCAACAAGTACTTTTTTAAAGATTTTTTGAAAGACCAAACAGTATTAGAGTTCCTTATAGGAGGAGGCAGATTGTTCCAACATTTCGTGGCAGCATATCTGAAGCTGCCACGAAATGCAGCTGTTCTGTGTCTGGGACAAAGTAAACGGACAGCAAGACGCTTAAGACGGTCCGAAAAGTGAAGCTTTTCGTATAAATATAATGGTTTCTGATTTCCAATAATGCCAAAGAGTAAAGTTGCAAAATGGAGAATTCGACGCGATGACATATTCATTAGTCCATTGGCATTTATGTACGGAGAAATGTGAGCTCGTCGCGGAATGGGAAAACAGAAACGCACACAAGCGTTCTGTAGGCGCTGAATAAGTTTTTTTGTACGACCTAGCAAACATTCTCCAAAAACGTTATCAGCGTAGCTAAGTTTAGATAAAATAAGTGAATCGCATAACTGGATTCGTAAATCGATGCTAAGATGTTCGCGCATCCTATACAAAACGGACAGCCGGTAAAAACAATTTTGAACTATTTGTAGAACATGTTTTTCGAAATGCAAAGAACCGTCCATAATGAGACCTAAATTTCTGGCTTCAGCAACTCGATCTATAGAAACTCCACCCACTAAAACTCTGGGATATTCGGCATTGATAGTTTTAATCTGACTTTTAGACCCAAGAATCAGATATTTGGACTTGTTAGGGTTTAAGACCAAGCTGTTTGATTTACACCAATCGATTATACGCTCAAGATCCTGATTTCACCTACCAATAGCAACATTAATTTTAGAAGGTTTGGAGGATTATATAGCTGAAGGTCATCAGCATAAAGATGGTATTTACAATTTATAACTTTTGAAATTAAATCAGCGCAGTATAGCACAAAGAGTATAGGACCAAGAATGGATCCCTGCGGAACTCCACGGTTCACGGGCAAAGTTGCTGAAAAAGAAATTAAACCAACTGAATTCCTAAGCTCTACTAATTGGGAGCGCTCTGTAAGGTAACTGGAGAACCATCTGATTGCAGTACTGTCAAAGCCATAATACGACAGTTTAGACAGTAAAAGCGAGGTATTTAACGTATCAAATGCTCGTAAAAAATCAAGGAGTGTTAAAATGGTTCCTTCACCAACATCTTGAGCTGACAGAATGTCATCTACAACATCCATTAGAGCGGTTGCAGTGCTGTGTCCTTTCCTGAAGCCTGATTGTTTTTTGGGTAAAATAAAGTAGTCTTCTAAATATCTATTAAGTTGCAGGCAAACTGCCTTTTCAACTATTTTTGACAGAAATGGTAATATACTAATCGGCCTTAGATCTTTGAGATTTGATGGATGGTTATTTTTGGGTATTGGTTTAACAATGGCCGTTTTCCAAGATGAAGCAAATGTTTCGGTTCTAATAGATGCGTTAACTATAGCCGTGATAATACCAAGTGTTTGTGGAAGGGTCAATAAAATCATATCCATGGACATACCATCTACACCTGTGGCATTTGTCGAGAATGATGTAATGATTTTACTGATTTCATGTTCAGTAACTGTTTTCAATTTAAAGATAGATGGCCCATGCCTATGAAACTCATAATACGTTAAATCAGATATATTGACATCATTATTACCAGGAACAGAGAGAAAGTGATTGTTTATAGTATTCGGATCATGAAAATTGGATGGAAGATGAGAAGACTTTTGTTTAAAATTAGCAACATTCTGTTTGATATTTTTCCATAAAACACGTGGGTTTTTGGAATTGCAATTAATATTATGTTCAAAATATGAGGTTTTTTCAGTGTAGAGGGCAATGTTAACCGCATTTTTCAGATCTTTATAATATTTCTTGTGGGTATTTACATTCGAAAGAAGACTCCGTGCATGCGCCTTGTCTCGTGTTTTCATCATCTCCTTAATATTATAAGTTATCCATGGATAGGACTGGGTTTTTAACAATGATCTTTTGAATGGGGCATGTTTATCAAATAAATAAATTACACTAGATCTAAACCTTTCCACCATTACATTGACATAATTAGAAATCAGATTATCCCAGTTTACAGTGTTAAGGTCATTATAAAATTTCTCAAGATCGATATCTTTTAGCGGCCGGTAGATGACCCATTTAGGTTGAGATTTTTCTTTTTTTACGCTAAGCTTGCACGATACAAAGGAGTGACTACTTAGATCCGGTATATAATCTACGACAACATCGATAAGTGGCAAATTTGAGCACATTACATCAATTAATGTTGCGCTGTGATCGGTAAAATGCGTTGGCACGGTAACATAGTGCTTAAGACTGAAACATGTTAGGAAGTCTTGAAGTTTCATTCATTTCATTTCTCCATTTAAGTTTAGCAGACAAGTACTCAGAAATTCGTGTTTTTTAGATTGAATATAAAATTATATTTTTTAGATTGAAAATATAATAGGTAATCAACTCATATTCATTCATCAAGTAAGTAGACTGACTAAGCGGCATATTCACCGCCGATTTGATGCTTGAAAATGTTAAAAAAAGTTAAAATAGTTTAATTAAAATGTGATTTACTGATAAATATTCAAGCTTTATTATTATTGATCGAGCGAAGCGAGATGTCCAAATCAACTTGGGAAAACCGGAGTTGTACGTATGTATGAATGAATGTTTATCCGAGGATAACTTTCGAAGCGTTGATCCGATCATTGTGAAATTTAATACATAGGTAGGTAGTGATGGCACAATTTTGGTGTGACTAAATCAGCTTAAAATGTGGGGGGGTTGTTGAGATATTGGGGTTCAAGAGGGGTAAAAAAAATAAAAATGAGACTATTAGGTCAAATGAGACGTCAAATGTCTTCATTAGTACATTTCGACCCCGTTTTTATTTCTAGTAAAGTTTTTGTAGTTTTTATCTTATTAGCAATAATAAAAATAGTTCAAAATTCACAGGGTACACCAGTGTACCATAGTACTAAAATTTGGTATGCGTGTAGCTTAAGTATCACAAATATAGAAAAAAGTCAGAAATACAGAACAACTGCAATTTGTACCCCAAAAAATAGTAACCAAGTTACATAAACTCCCGTTACCTGTAATTTGAATGAAACTTTAGGTTAAGTAAGTTGGTTATTTATTTTGTGGCACTATTTTATTAGTTGAAGATTAAGGCCGGCTTGCACAACAATCCCTAAACGTGTTTAGCGACTAAACATGTTTAAATTTTAATGTTTGTATGATTTGACAACTCTTTAAATCATATTTAGCCACTAAATACATTTAGGCATAGTTGCGCGTGTCGCCCTAAGAATATTTGTTTTTGTGTTTTGGGAGACTCGCGAGATCTCAGTTCGGGGCGAACCACTAGTTTTTTTTTCAATAACCTATACTGTCCCACTGCTGGGCAAAGGTCTCCCCCATTTCCTTCCATTCCTTGCGTTCTCCAGAAATCTCCTGCCAGTCAGAATGGAACCCATCCAGATCGTCGCGCCAACGTTTTCGCGGTCTGCCTCGTTGCCGTCGTCCTGTAGGTTGCCAGTCGGTGGATATCTTAGTCCACCTTTCAGGGTGCATTCGTGTATTATTTAACCACTAGTTAAATACATAATATAAATAAGTATTAAACTCCCCTATAAAATCTGTAAATAGGATTCGGGATGTGTTTTTAGGGTTCCGTACCTCAAAAGGTAAAAAAGGAACCCCTATAAGATCACTTACTTGTTCGTCTGTCCGTCTGTTTGTCCGTGGTCACCCCCAATTTTCTGAGAAACGGGTGGACCTAGCAAGTTGAAATTTATACCAGATACTGAGGTCTATAGTTCCTATTAGGTGTAATCAAGGTCCTGAATCAATTTGATAAAAAGATATGGGCAAATTTAGATTTTCGCGAAAACTTGTATGTACCAAGATTTACCTTAATTTTAAACTTTTTTGATTTTTGCAATTTTCCTTTTACTTGTGCTGTAAGACTTTGCTTTTAATCAAAATTTACAATTCTAGGTCAACCGGAAGTACCCTATAGGTTTTGGGTCGAAAATCTATATGGTAGTTCCCGTTGACCTACAATCACGAAATTTGGCAAAAAACAAGGTCTTTCAGCACAAATGAAGGAACAATTCCAAAAAATAAAAATAGTTGAAAATTATAGGGTGCCCCCATACATAGTTGATGCCAATTAAGATAGTCCTCTGAGTTGTATGGGCGCTCATACAATTTATAGGACTTGCTTAATCGGCACCAACCTCAAATAAGGTAAATAAATAAAATTGTGCTATTGTGTGAAAGAAAATATTTATTGCAATATTATGCTCGTGTGCGCAGAACATTTTACTTACAGTAAAGACCAAAGCGATCGTTACACTATGAACAATTTGTTGAGCCCGATTTTTATAGATATTGGTACGGAACCCTTTATACGCGAGTCTGACTCGCACTTGGTTGGTTTTTTTTTAATTAATGTCGTACATAGCATTACAGCCTACAGGTTGTAGGTAGGTATAGGGACTTAATTCTGTTAGATCTAAGATGCCATAATACAGTTATTAATTTTATAATGTTATTTTCTGCTGGCCGAAGCAATCCTTTAGGCTGAAACGCTAAACTACAAGCAATCAGCATCCATCATTATCCATCATTTTATCGTACATTAAACCTCCCGGAAGAAATAATCTAAATGACTGTGAAAACCGTATCAAAATCGTATCAAAATAGATTAACTAAGCGGCGAAACAGACATGATTTATTTTTTCTTTATGTTCATTTCCTTACAATTCATGTTTTATATTACCTTTATAAATAAATAAAATAAATAAATATTGCTAGACATTTCACACAGCGCTAAGTAGCCCCAAACTAAGCAGAGCTGTTACTATGGAAACCAGATAATAACCAGATAGAATACTTATAAACTTTTTTTGTAAATACATACTTATAATGTATAGAAAAACACCCAGACACGGAACAAATATCTGTAGATCATGCAAACATTTGTTCCGTGACGGGAATCGAACCCGATACCTCCTGCGTCTCAGCCGACTATACGCCCACTACGCCACGGAGGTCGTCGACCTTTACAAGAAAGGTATATTTTTGTGATTTAAAGAAATCTGTTCCTCTGTCATAGCCTTTTTTGTCTCTCTAAGCAACTCAAGATCGTATAACTTACATAAGATATAATAATTATTACCTACGTCTAATTAAATTTATTATTAATCTAACTCAAGGTGTCATCCATACTAATAATAAAAATGCGAAAGTAAATCTGTTTGTACAAGTACAAGCTCAAGTATAGTACAGCATAGTACAAGCTCTGCTTAGTTTGGGGCTAGATAGCGCTGTGTGAAATGTCCAGCAATATTTATTTATATTTATTTATTACTTATTTGTTGGTTTATTTATTTGTTTGTTTATTTATTTGTTTGTTTGTTTATTAATTTGTTTGTTACCTTTTCACGACTAAACGGCTGAACAGATCGTTATGAAAGGCAAGGAGATTACATCCTGGGGAAGACATAGGTTATCTATTGTCTCAAAAAATAATCTTAAAGGGGGTGAAAAAGGGGTGGAAAGTTTGTATGATCAATCCATAATTCCTCAAGTTAGGGATCTGAAAATTCATATCTAGGCTTTTGGTAAGAAATCGATTATTTATAAGCCACGTGTGTCAAAGCCGCGGGCGGGTTAAAAATATATTGGACTTAGTATTACCTAATAATTTATTATTGGATCGGTTTTTTTTCGGTCACATGAGTAAATATATCTAATTGTATAAATATGTACCTAACTATTTTGTTGGTAGGGATTAGGTACGATGCAATCATAAATTAAAACGGTATTGAAACTGTTGGCAAGGTCATTGAACTTCTTGTATAGCAGTTTTAACGCAATAGAGTTTAAGTACCTAACAAAATTCTGTGCTTTATTTTGTAAATTGGTGTGGTCGTATCCGAAGGCAAGTACTTTAATTCATATAATTTTTTTTTGTGTAACATCATTCCTCTCGGTTTGTGGGAGTGATTTTGGCAAAAGGCACGGAAATGTGTAACAGGAAACCGGGGAAGCGCGCGCTATTTGATTTGACCAATGAGCACGCGCGGTGGTCAGAACCTGTACCTGATATTTGACGATCAAAATAATGCCCCGAAATGCATAACCATATAACTTGACCTACAGTTTCATCCAAATTACACGTAACGGGAGTTCATGAATATTGGTTACACTTTTTTGGGTAGGCATTGCAGTTATTCTGGATTTCAGACTTTTGCCTATATTTGTGTCACTAAAGCTACACTCAAACCAAATTTCAGCACTGTGGAGTCACTGTACATTTTTTTCAAATTTCAGTTTTTATCATAACTAATAACTTAAAAACTACAAGGTTCAAACTAAAAATAAAAACGTTGTCGAAATGTACTTACAAAGACCTTTGATAGTCCCATTCTGTTTTTTTACCCCTCTTGAACCCCAATGTCTCAACAAACCCCCGCACATTTTTAGCTCATTTAGTAACACAACAGTTATTTGTGAGTGTACTCACAAATAACTTTTACCAATCGTGCCACTTGATCGGATAGTCCCATTTTGTTTTTTTTTATCCCTCTTGAATCCCAATATCTCAACCACCCAACCCAACATTTTAGGCTCATTTAGTCACACCAAAATTGTGCCATTACTACCTACCTATATACCAAATTTGACGATGATCGGATGAAGGCTTCGGAAATTATCCTCGGACATACAAAAATACATACATACATACATACAACGCCGATTTGCACAAGTTGATTTGGAGATCTTGTTTCGCTCGATCAATTACCACCCCATATATTTCCAGAGCGATTGTTATCTTGTGCAGCTTGCACCCAGATTCCCAGAAATCTGGTACTGATGACTACGGAGACCTTTACTACACGCGCTTGTCAATCCTTTTTTTATATTGCTGGTTTGACTGCAATATGATTATGTGACCCCGGTCTGTTTGAACGAAAACAATTGATATTCCCGTTGTTAGATAACTTCTGACATTTTGACATTCTTTGGAATGATGTAAACAATAATGGGAATGGATCAATGCTTATCTCGCACCGCCATATTTTCTTGGGTACCTATATTGCTACTTTATATCTAACAATAAGTATAATAGGTATATAATAAGCGCTATAATAAATATTGAGGTTATACCCAATTACAGTAATTACCTACGTTTAGCGTGAGACTCGCTTGACCAATTTTTTTTTTAATGCGAAATAACTTATTACAAGCTTTTATTTAGCTTGCAATATTTGTTTGTTACTTAGTTTGTTTCTTAGGTTTTTAATCTGTGTCTAAATTTAATAAGTGATAATTCTTTAATGTCCTGTAGTAAATTATTAAATAAAAAATCACAGATATTCGTGTAAAGTCCGCTGCATTATTGTGATCGTAGGTAGTGCCTTCTGCCTCAAACTTTCTATAACCATGTATACTATTAAACCAGGCATCTTAGGTTAATTACAAAAATTGTCTTCATGTTAATCTTAATAAGTTTTTGGCTGCAAATAAATATTTTTTCATTATTTTTTTCATTCGCGTACCCTATATTATACAGGGCGTCTCAGGGCTATGCCACATGGAGGGAAAGTACCTTGAATATTGTAGATGGAACATTTTACTGAAAGAAGACATTATTTTAATTTAAAAAACAATTTAAACTGCATTCATAGATTTTTAAATAATTACATGGTTGAACCGGGAATCGAACCCGCTATACGAGAAATAAAATTACCTTGTAGCTTTATCATACCGATCGAAAGGCTTCATCTTATGGATTATTTTTTGCTAAATAGCATAGTGTCAGAAATAAAAAGAAGACCATGAATTTTAACATTTTTCATTCAAAATTAATCAATTTAATTTATCAAATGCTCAAAATGAGTCCTATCCTGTTAAATACAAAGTCGCACTCTTTTGATTATTTCGCTCCCTGTCAATTTTTTGATCATGTTGTGGTGGATATTTAGAATAATACGTCTAAGTTCTGCTTGTAGCTCGTGGACACTTTCATACTGGTTTTTGTAAACTACATTTTTTACATAACCCTATAAAAAAAATCTAACGGAGTTAGATCGAGGAACCTCGGCGGTCATCTTATTTGTCCATTTGTCCCGATCCAGGAAAGAAAGTGTTCATTGAGATAGTCCCTTGTTCTGTGGCTGTTATGAGCCGGAGCCCCATCTTGCTGAAAAGTACGGTTTCGTCGTTCTGCAATCGGAAGATTATTTATCTCACTTCTTAAAATCTCAAGTATTTCTAAATACCTTTCCGTATTTAGATGCCCTTCGTAAAAATGTACTTAGAGGACCCGGTTTTTTACAATCCCACACCAACAGTTGAACGAAAAACGCACTTGATTATTAGTCTCGTGGATACGTAAGGGATTATCCCTGGACCAAATGCGATTATTGTGTCGGTTGTACATACCATTATTGCTAAAGTTTGTCTCGTCTGACTATACAATATTATTCAGAAAATACTGATCCTCTAGGAAGAGCCTCTCGATTTCTTGTCAGAAAATAAGTCGTCTTTCAGCATCACCCGGCCGTAGTTTTTGTACTAATAGCCCTTCAACGTAACTTTTGAATTTGTATTATATTTTTTCAGTACACAGTGTATTTTGCTTTTGTAAATTCCGATTTCTTCTTCACCTTCCCTCACTGAACTTTTAGGATTTGCTTCAAAGTGTATCAAAATGTCGAGTTCATCGTCAGTGTTTGTCATTTGGTGCTGCGGTTGTGGTAAGCGATGATCCAAACGCCCCAAATTTATTAGATTATTCACCAACCGTTTCATAATAAATCGAGATGGTGTATTTCTATCAGGATATCTTTCGCGGTACCATTGTAAGGCTAATATTATGTTTTTGTGGTTCAAAAAATATGCTTCCATTAAATCAATATTATTTTGATATGCCAAGGTTATGTAATAAATTCACAATACAATGCAAGAATCCAAAAATGAAAATCACAGACACAAAAGAATAAAAGTTTGAAAATGGAACACATTTTTGAATTATTTCTTTATAATCAGCCAGCCGCATTGCTGGCTCGCAGTTGTATGTCCTTACGGCAATGTCAGCTTTTCATTTTTCTGACAAAATTTCACATCAAATGTTAAAATTCATGGTCTTCCTTTTATTTCTGATACTATGTTATTTAGCAAAAAATAATCCTTATGATGAAGCCTTTCGATCGGTATGATAAAGCTACAGAGTAATTTTTTTCTCGTGTAGCGTGTTGGATTCCCGGTTCAACCATGTAATTATTTAAAAATCTATGAATGCAGTTTAAATTGTTTTTTAAATTAAAATAATGTCTTCTTTCAGTAAAATGTTCCATCTACAATATTCAAGGTACTTTCCCTCCATGTGGCATAGCCGTGGGACGCCCTGTATATACGTATTTTATTTTCATTAATATCTATCAAGTCCACTCAATGTGGAAGATAAAGTCTATTTCACGTAGAGTTTGCAAATATTCGAAACTGAAGTATTCAAATAATATTCGTCCACCACACACAGTGTGGCAGATTATACAGAAGTCTGAGGAGTATAATCATCTCCTGTGCTTAGTATTTGTGGACTACGAGAAGACCTTTGACTACATCAATGTTCTGGGCTCGTAGCCAAGTTACATTCGCTTCGAATCGAATCGATTTCTACATAGGTTTAATGTCGATATGTCACGTGATATTTCAATAGAATGTGTCAAATCCCATACATTTTAGGACTTATCAACTAGCGTCATCGCTAATCGAATGTAACTTGGCTAAGCCCTCTGGTATCCTTGAAGCCAAGTGGACTATCGTTATATTGGAATGTTGAGATGTCTCAAGCTTGAGTGTCCAAGTACAGGACCTCATCCAACTGCTCAGAGGAGTGAAACATGGGGATGCCATAACCTCAAAACTGTCCACCAACTCGTTGGAGGTTTAAGACGCTGGACTGAAAAAACAGGCATTAACATAAACGACGAGCACATCTCACACTTACGATTCACAGGTGACATAGTCCTGATGGCGGAATCTCTATAGGAACTGCAGGACATGCTAGATGGTTTAGCTGACTCCTTTCAACGAGTTGGTCTACGAATGAACTTGGAAAAAACCAAGGTTATGTTTAATATGCACATATTATATTCGGAACCAGTCGTCGCACAAGGCCATCCACTTGAAGCTGTCCAGGAATATGTAAACCGCGGACAATTATTGCAATTGGGTAGACACAACTGCAAGAAGAAGGCCAAGAGGAGGATTCAGTTAGGGTGGGCAGCGTTCGGAAAATATGGATGAGTCTTTTCGTCACAATACTATGCTTTAATTCCCCGTGACACAACTGCTTGGCTCAACTTGTATACCACAATAAAATAAATAAAATACATTTATTCAAGCAATAATGTAGCTCATTTAAGGACACACACAACACAATACCTGACAACCAAAGTTTTCAACCAGTGCGTTCTATCCGTAATGACCTACGGAGCTAAGACGGGCACTCGCGGTAGGGCTGGTTCACCAGTTTAAGGTGGTACAGCGAGCTATGGAATGGGCTATGCTCGGAGTTTATTTGAAGGAGGAAATCCGCAGTGAGATTTTCCGACAGAGACCTAAGGCCATCCACATAGCCCAGATAATCATATATGCCGAAGACTGCGTCTTGACAAACGTAATGTAGGGCTCTCCCCGGTTAGGTGGAACGATGACTTAAAAAAGGTGGCAGGCAGAAAGTGGATGAGAAGAACCGAAAAGCGGTCTCAGAGGCGTGAGAGGTGTTGACTTATATAGTGTGTTGATATATATAGGCCCAGCAGTTGACTTATGTGGGCAGATGATGATGATGATAGGATTTTGGCTAATATAATCAAACAAAACATCGCCTATAATATTTGCCTCGTACGTAAGTCACGCACCTTAGAAACGTAATCTACGATGCATTGCTCTGTGTTCATCAAAATTTTGTACACAAGCGCGCAGGGAGGAGTGTGAGATTTGGTATCGTCAAAGTTTAAATGGAGAAGGAAGGGCTAAAACAAAACTAAAAAAAAGAATGACGGTGAAATTTCGAGCACTGTGCACTAACAATTATCTAGTTATTATTAATATGTTACTAGTAGGCACAGACATGCTCGCACTAAAATCGTCTCTTTACGATCTGTTCAATCGATTTGGGTCAGCTATTATCAATCTTGTAGTTCTACAGATAACGCTTTGTCAGAGTTTAATTCACATTAAGTTATTTATTTATAATACCTACCTATTTACTTCTTTGCAAATAATTCAATATTCAAAATCAAATTAATTATACAAATAAGATATTATTATAACGAATATTATAATTAATAATAATATCTGATGACGCTAAGTCCTAGGCAGCATCTCTAAATCTTTGCGACACGATGGCCAGTTCCGGGTATTAATACCCAAAGTAATAATGAGACGATAGAGCAAAATAAAGGCTCCAGTCTTTGTAAGAAATGCGTCTATTGGAGTAGCGTCCACACTAGCCAGAGTTACTAGGGGATATCGATTTTTTTATTTTTGTTCCTTCGGGACCAAGCCAGGAAAGAAAGGCAAGAAACAAGGCTGGTTAATGATCCTCATAACAAAAATATTAATAAATTACGTCTAAATTGTAACATTTTTGACCGAGTTGGAGCAATCTCAATCCCAAGCTTCTCTAGTATCTAAATAATTCGATATGTTAAAGTAGGATTTTTTATTAAGTACATTTTTAAATTCCAAATTCTAAAGGTTCTATGACAGTTAATACCTATGTAAATAAGCTTGCTACCACCCCGGCGTAAAACCCAAGAGCCAGGTTGAACCGACACTATACCGAAGATATCCCGGATATCAGCGTATACGTTATGGATGGCCCAACAAGGCGCCGGGTGATGACGGATTCACTTCAAAGCTTCTGAAAGCTGGTGGAACATCGGTACATAAGGTCCTTCAGAAGCTCTTTAACTCTGTTATCCTCGAGGGTAAAACGCCGGAAACATAGAACAGAAGCGTGGTGGTACTGTTTCTCAAGAAAGATTTATTGACAGGCCCATCTCACTACTGAGCCATGTTTCTAAGCTGTCTGCGCGGGTCATCACGAATCGTTTAGGGCGCAGGTTTAATTAATTCCAGCCTCCCGAACCGTAGACTACACTTATTCGATGCGGAAAATTAAATAAATAAATAAATAATAAATATTACTGGACATTTCACACAGCGCTATCTGGCCCCAAACTAAGCAGAACTTGTACTATGGGAATCAGATAACTGATAGAATACTTAATATATTTTTTTTTGTAAATACATACTTATAATATATAGAAAACCATCCAGACCAGAAACAAATATATGTAGATCATCCAAACATTTGTTCCGCAGAGGGAATCGAACCCGCTGCCTCCTGCGTCTCAGCCGGCTGTTCGCCCACTGCGCCACGCAGGACGTCAAGAGCTAAGCAAGCCTTCTTATCTTAAATTCTGATTCAGTCACTACAGACCGGCTGCGTCCTTCTCATACTTTACATAAGAAGAGTAGTAGGTATGTCACGCATCCTGCCTTAGATAGCTCCTTTACTCTTATACCTTAATTATACAGAATCTGCCTTTATGTCTAGCGTTCGTGGACTATGGAATAGCTTTTGATTCGGTCGAAACCTGGGCAGTGCTGCAGACTTTGGAAAAGTAGGTTTTGTTTATTAAACCATTTTATTCCAAATCTCTACATAATACTACTTACCTATCATTAGATGTTATTCTTAATCTAATTCTGAGTGATGGATCCATTCTTGGGCCCTTTACCCAAGAAAAGTAGGCTAAATAATAGTAATAAATCTTTATTAGGCAACAATAGAATACTACAAGATGTTAATGACCCATATACCTTAGTGACTAACATACATATTAAAATACTTAACACTATTTTCTGACACGTCAAGTCTACGACGTGTCAAGTCGACCTCCTAGATTTGTTTACGTGGTCAAATTAGAAATACTCTTATAGTTTCGCCATGTCCGTCTGTCTGTCTGACTGTTTGTCCGTCCGACTAGTAACATCCGTTTTATTCGTAGATCATAATGTTGTGAAGCTGACACTAGTAAGTTATGAAATATAAACTTTAAAATCTTTTTGATCGAGCGAAGCGATATCTCCAAATCAACTTGGGCAAATCGGCGTTGTATGTATGTTTGTTTGTCCGATAACTTTCGAAGCGTTTATCCGATCATCGTGAAATTTGGTATATAGGTAGATAATGATGGCACAATTTTGGTGTGACTCAATGAGCTAAAAATTTTGGGGGCTGTTTGAGGTATTGGTGTTCAAGAAGGGTAAAAAAATGAAAATGAGATTATTAGGTCAAATGAGACGTCAAATGAAAGGTCTTCATTAGTACATTTCGACCCCGTTTTTATTTTTAGTAAAGTTTTTGTAGTTTTTGAGTTATTAGCTATAATAAAAACGAAACTTTGACAAAATTCACAGGGTACACCAGTTAAAGCACTGTGGGGTGGTTTAATTTGGTATGCGTGTAGCTTAAGTATCACAAATATAGGCAAAAGTCTGAAATCTAGAATAACTGCAATTTGTACCCCAAAAAAGTAACCAATTTACATGAACTCCCGTTACCTGTAATTTGAATGAAACTGTAGGTCAAGTTAGTTAGTCATTTATTTCGTGGCACTATTTTGATAGTCAAAGATCACGAATAACATTTGTTTTGTTTTTATGGTAGACTCGCGAGATCTCAGTTCGGGGCTAACCACTAGTTATTAGTTAGGGTGACTCTCAATTTAAGTTTGGGGGTAATTTATTTACACACGCACCCCATAATGTGGGGTTTCGTTGAATAAGTCTTTCAAAAATTATATGACTTTTCTTCAAAGAGCCCGTTTACGAAATTTACAGCTTCAAAGTAGTCAATGTGGCCTTTCCATAATAGTTTCATGGTGTGTATAGGGAGGGGTAAGGTAGGGGGTAGGTTTAGATACCTTGATTTATAACCTAAAGTAATTTACGTACTTAAGTACGCAAACATTTGATAAAATATTTAGTTAAGTATATTTCTTGTCAACGTTATTTTTGGGCACCCTGTACTGAAACTGGCCTGGGTAAAAACATAATATTTAACATAAGTAGGTAGGTACTAGGTAATTTCTTAGAGAGCTAAATCAGGAAGGAATTGGGCACGTCGAGTAAATAGCGATATCATTAGTTGAATCACACTAAATCATCCAAAATAACATAGTGATCTAATCTGCCTCACAGAAAGCCTATTATGGCCGAGCAAACCGAATGTTAATACGTCGTTTTAATTTTTACGGTACATTATAGTGATAAGCGCAGGAGAGGGGTCATAGAACTTTGCAGGGCTTGACTCGGTCGCTGAGATGAGATGGATTTTATACAATACTTAACTACACAGATTGTAATTTGCAATTTACATAATCTCTTAAAGCTTTACGAAAAAGGTAGGTAAGTTATGTACGTACTAAAAGTATGTACCAGTATATAATTATAGTATTATCGTATCTGTGCTAGAAGGTTTTTTTCTTCAACCATCGCCTATAACAAAGTCATCTTCCCTAGGTCGGTAGGTCGAATTTTATGCAAATTTTGTAGAAGAATATATTTTCACACCACCTGCTCGACGATGCCAAACTACATGTCATGTAAACCTCACCGAAACCAGGTGATTAAATCCCTACGGCTGAGCAGGGAGTAAAGTTGTAC
Source organism: Philereme transversata (assembly GCA_963924445.1). Lineage (NCBI taxonomy): Eukaryota > Metazoa > Arthropoda > Insecta > Lepidoptera > Geometridae > Philereme > Philereme transversata. Next base: position 21,727,082 of record OZ004348.1, on the reverse strand, counting down.
TGAATTTCATTATGCCCTCGCGGGATTTGAATTTGGAACCTCATTTGTAATAAAATTTGAACCATAGAAACCCAGACCATAAGAACTTATTCGTAAATCGAACTAACCTCTGCACATAATGCACCTACCTAGATTTGGTGTTTATTGTTTCGCAGAAAGTTTGAAAAGTAGAGTATTCTCTGCACTCAGGATTCTAGTAAGTCCCTCGCTCCGCTCATGAGTTAACACTAGAATCCTTCGTTACGTTCGGGATTCAATATAATCTACTATTCTTCTTCTAGGGATATATTCTTCTACAAAATGTTCATAAAATTGTACCGACCGTCCTACTAATAAATATGGTAAAGTAATAATACCTAGGTTGTTCAAAATATTTTAATCATACTCGTAGTAGATGATTGAAAAGTTTTGAATAAACTCTTTACTGTTTTGAATTTTCTAACAGTTTTTCTTGTAATCGGTCCACAACCTTACAAAAATGTATTATATTGGGGCTCTAGCTGGCAGAGATGGCAGTCCAATGCAGAGATGCTGTGTGTCAGCTCGAATTAAATAAATAAAAACCCCAATGCTGGACAAACTTATTTTATTAATAAATATGTTGTTTCATCATCATCACCATCATCTCAGCTCGTCTGCCCCACTGTTGGGTATATGCCTCCACTTTATTAAGTATGCCATTTTTTCCGGTCCCTTGCTAGTCTCATCCATTGAAACCCAGCTACGCTATCAATGTCATTCGACCATCGGGCGGGTGGTCTGTCTCTTGGTCTACGAGCATCCCTTGGCCACCACTCTGTAATCGCCTTCGTACAGCGCCCGTCATCCCTCCTAGACAAGTGTCCAGCCCATCTCCACTTCAGCTTCTTACTTTACTTTGTGTTGTTTATTTATTAAATAAAATAAATAAATAAATATTGCTGGAAATTTCACACAGCGCTATCTAGCCCCAAACTAAGCAAGGCTTGTACTATGGGAACCAGATAACTTATAGAATACTTATATACTTTTTTTTAATACTTATTATATATATAAAAATATCCAAACTCGGAACAAATATCTGTAGATCATGCAAAAATTTGTTTCGCGGTGGGAATCGAACCCGCTACCTCCTGTGTCTCAGCCGGCTATTCGCCCACTGCGCCACGGAGGTCGTCTTAATTTAATTCTTTCGGATACATTTCGGAGAGTGTGCTGCGGAGCTTTTCAGCCTGATCCCACCATCCCCATTCTATGATCGGACAACCAGACGCTCTGCGATGCGCCACCGCTACATGATAGACATACCTCACATACGCACAAAGCGGTACTCTTCCACCTTTATTATGCGCACCGCCAAGGAGTGGAACGCTTTGCCTGAGTCTGTGTTTCCTGATAACTACAACCTAGGGATCTTCAAGTTTCGAGTGAATAGGTTTCTTCTAGGCAAGCGTGTACCATCGTAGACTGCATCATCGCTTACCATCAGGCGAGATAGTGCTCAAACGCTAGTCTATAATTTATAAAAAAAAATCGAATTCTAACCTTAATGTAATGAATATTTGTTTATTTCATTGTTAATCTTTGGTATTATCATTGAAATACTTGTCTTATTAAGTGTGCATCTTATTTTTCTGATTTTTATTTTTTTTACACCATCTGGAGACGGAACATGCCTATGGCCCACCTGATGCCAATTGCCTATAACAAAGCATTGCCGCGTAGGTCACGAATCTTAGAAACGCGCCCTACGATGCACCGTCCTGCGTCCATCAACTTGAGGCATACAGTTGTAAAGCCTCATGCACCTGTAATTTCGCCAGCAACCATACCCATCAAACCGAAACACAGCAATGCTGCGTGGCGGCATAAATAGGTATGGTAGTAATGCTTCCTCGGAGGAACCCTTTCACAAGAAACTTGTAGAAACTCTACAAGTTACTAAACTCTTAGTCTTTACGCTCTCTCTCTCTCACTCTCTACCAGTAGAGTAGAGAGTTGAGCCTCTCCTCCCCCTCTCTCTCGATAGACATAGGCGTCAAACATATAACACCGCAGTTTTTGCGTAGGGGGTAAAAAAACGAATCGGGCTAGTTTTAAGGCAAAATCATCCGGCAAATGTGGTATAGAATGTATATAAAAACTTCTTATTTAAAATTAATAATTTATTTATATTATTTCTGTAATTAATTAAACAACATAAATAAATAAAAAACTTAAATTCTTCAAACACTAAACTACACTTGTAGAGTAAAAAGTTTAAATAAAAAGTTTTTTTGTTCGTTTTCGTAAGTTCTAAACTGATACTTACCTTTCTAAGTAGGTAGGTACAACTTAGGGTAAGTAGGTGATCTGTAAAGGGCATATAATATGTATTTAGTGGGTATTATATTGGCAGAGTGCGTAGGCCGGTACATCAGCAAGGCAGGAACCCACCGGCGGCATAGGCAGCGCCTCCGCCCGCTCGTCCGCCGCCGCCGTCTCTCCCGCTCGCCTGCCGCCGCTCATTCGCAGTCGGACGGCGGTGCAGCGAACACCGCTGCGCGCTTGTCGGTACCTATTCGGAAACTTGTCCAACATACGCTTCTAGCCGGACATCATGAGGACTGGAGGGGCCTGCGCCGCGGCCCTCCTGCTCCTCGCGACCCTGATTTTGCAGGTAAGTTTTTTTTTCAACTTTATGAAAAGTTGCAGAAACTTAAACTTTTGTTTCGCGGTGTTTAAGTTTTGCCGATGGTTTTAAAATTATCAAGTTATGTTATTAGAAGAATACGTCTAAGGTTATGTTATATTTTGACCCGCTGTTTAACCGGAACGTTCCTAGACAACGCACCGCTGTCGGAGCAGGTTTTTTTCGCAAAGCATTAGTAGGCAGAGCAGTAGGCAGAGGTATTTAGTTAGAGCCTTGTAATTTGTCGATGAAACATCTAAGAATTGTTCGTCTTGTGATAGGTACATAACACGATGAAAATAAAAGTTAAATTTATTAAACTCGTGAAACAAGGATGTAAGCGTCCGTACAAGGTATTTTGTTTAATTCTTTAATTAGGTTGGTACCTAACTACCTACGACTGCAAATACTCGCTTTTATAGCTAGAATGTATTTTACTATTGTAACGTTATTAAATCTACCTAGATAAATACTGAACTTGTTACCACAAAAAGTTAAACTTATTTAGCCCGGCTTATTATTAAACATAATTAAATTTGGCGTATTTGTGTCATTTGACAACTTAAATTATATTTAGCCATCGCTATTTTAGTGTTAAAGTTTATAATTTACTAGCTGACCCGCCGAACTTCGTACCGCCTTGACATGCATATGACGCCAGCTGCTAATTTACGTCGCCCCGGTAGAATTGTCAAACGGCCATCATTAGCTGCAACTATGTATGAGAAAAGGAATTTTGTTCATAATTTCATTTGTGCGTTAATTTTTTCGATATTTCGTAGTTAGTTATTCTGCTATTCGGGGCGGAGCAAATCCAACAAATCAAAGGTCAATTAAATAGGTCCAGCCGTTCTTGAGTTATAAATGGTGTAACCAACCCAATTTTGTTTTATATATATATAGAAACGCGTGTTTAAATTAATCTTTATCTGTTTATGTATACGAATTTTTTAAACAGCGTTTATTTTTTTACCTTACCTTATCTTTTATACATTTTTGGTTTAAGCAAATTACAATTTTGGAAGTACACGGGTACATTATCACAATAATCATATTTATGCCATGAAGTGACAACTGACAAACTGACTTTGTGTTTTTTAAACACATTATCATCATAGATATGGCTGATATTGGACAACCTACTGCTGAGCATATAGGCTTCCCGCAAAGATTTCCAGAACCCGACGGCTTCCAGCTATCTTTATTAGGTCATCTCTCCATCTAGTGTGGGCTTTCTACACTGATTTTTCCAGTGCGTGCATCAATGCGGTATTAAGTTCATATTTTTTTGAACATCTGAGTAATCAACAAAAGAAACAATAGTAAATGTATCTACAGTATGCCCTAAAATTATCAAAACGTACATAAACATAGCTTGAAAAAAAAAATAGTTAATTTAATTATTATTAAGGTCTTCTTTAAACTTAAACTGGATGGATCCTTGTGGATGGAAAGCGACACCGTGGAAGGCCTAAAAAGCGTTGGCGCGATGATTTGGACGCTTTTTATACCTAGGGACTGGCGGGATTTGGTTCAGGATCGAAATAAATGGAGAGATGAGGGAGGCTTTTGCCCAGCAGTGGGACAGCATAGGCTAGATAAAAAAAGGGCTTCCTACCTACTCTACTCCGATAAATAATTGCAAAAAGTGGTACCTCTATCTACTTAAGTCCTTACTTCAAAGGTGCGACTGTATGGCTAGTATTATAGTACTGTGCACAGGCGTGAATCGACACGTAAACGTAGATTTTTTGAAAAATGTATGCTAGAGTCTCGATCCAGTTTTGAGTTTACTTCGGGCATTCGCCTTTTAATAAATATTTTCTATTCAGCATAGGTAGAAATTAGTCTCGTCGACGTTATTTAATATTGACCAATCGATATCAAATTCTGTTTTTCACCTAAACTGGTTGAAATTCAACAACTTTTTAGCGCTATCAGCTCGAGTCTAGTTAAGATAAGTCGATGATACAATTTATTTATTTTATTTGGAAGCCTGTTGAGTCCCTTCCCTCTTTCCACGACTCCCTGACTCAAGCCTATTGGGCGCACTCTTCTTGGTTCGCACGCATCCAGATCATCTCTCCATCTCCGCTTGGGTCTACCACGCGGCTTTGCCCCGATCGGAACTCATTCTGTAGCCATACCTGATATACCTGGGCATGTTCAGCGGCAAGATAATTAACAAGGTCATAAAATAACAACAGAAAGCCGGGTTTTACTTCTCCCTTTGGAGCATTCGGGAGAGATGTTAACGTGCCTCGGTCGGAGCACCTAATAAACAAAACTAAGATCATATACATATTCTCTCTCATTCTATTCTAAGCAATTATTATTGCCAACAATGGTGGGGTCTGCTTTTCCTGTCTTCTGTTTCCACTTCGATATACCCAATGAAAAATCTTAACACTGCAGTCTAAAAAGTCTTGATTGATCACGTCTGTCCACTTCCTTTTTGACCTTCGCCAGGACCTGTAAATGTTAAGCGTGATCATTTTCTGTGTGATTTCTGTCCGACGGTCTCTGGGTGAAAAGCAGCGGAGTCTTGCAGTTTGTCGGCTCCCATTGTGAGGTCATATTCGGTAATTTTAATTCTTTTGCTTCTGGTATTACAAATTTACAATCCGCATCATGCTGAGTTAGGATTCTTTTTGCAACATAAGACAGTAACAATGAAATATAATACATTTTTTTGACGCGACGCAAAAAAAACCAAAAGAAGATGGTGAAATAAATATCTATAGGACTTGTATAATGCGGCATCCAAATAGTGTCGTCACGGGTGCCAGGCGTTTGCACCGATTGACTAAAACTTCTTTTTTCCTATTTTTTTTTAAGAATTTTAAAATACTTTTATATTCTATTTCAATTCCTTTGTATAGTACTTTCAAGAACAACTGATATCCTACGCACTTGACCTACCTTAGTATTACCACATACTAATTAACTTACTCAGGATTATTATAAAGTATCAGAAGACAAATTTTACAATGAGCACTTGAACAAATAAGCGCATAGAGAAATATCATAAAACTGAATCAATTATTAAGAGGTAAATGAAAACGCTATATCAATTAGACTCAGTTAATCTATTGAAAAACTGAGAGATATAAATTATTTTATTGAATAACTTCCTTAAAGTTATCAGTTCAGTATTACAACTTTGCCGATGCAATATCGATGGATGGGATAAGTAGTTATTATGAGAACGGCAGAGTTAACCTGTGATACTTGTGATTATGTGACCACATTAGCCGAGATCTTAGAAATATTTTGTTATATGTTATCGGTTTTTGGTTAATTAATGTTCCTATAGGAATCAAATTAGGAAAATAAGACAAGACATATACTCGTAGCTACAACATGTCTGAAGACTAAATGTATAAGTTTTGATGAATTAGTGAAATCAATATTGCTTAATGGTTGCGAATTTCAACTAGGAATCTGTAGAATTGAAATCAAGCTTAATTACTGAAGCTACGCGTGAGAAACAGTTTAGCGTCTGAGGGAGTTCACATTTTTCTGGACTTTTATTAACTTGCGCACGACTTGCACTCAGTGAAGTAGATTTTGTTATGATGTTTTAACACTGACGTAACAGCCATAAATTAAGTGAAGATTTTAGGGAAACGTATGTATTTACAAAAAAAAAGCATATAAGTATCATCTATCAGTTTTCGCATACAAGCTCTGCTTAGTTTGTTAATTGTTAATATTGATTTATTTACAAAAAAGTGTTTCAGTATTTTATCAAAAAATATTTTTTCAATATATATTATTAATTATGAATTACGGTCGAATTTAAACTTATCTGACTTATCGTTTTTTGATGATTGTACTTTTTTACAACTCAAGAGGTAAATTTCTGAAAGAAAACTCACAATGTGGTACAAAATGTGGAATCAAATCCATCAATGGATTTGTTCACTAGATTAGAGTGGAACAGGGCCAATCTTCGAACTGTTGGCGGATTCTCCAAGAAACCTAATCATCGCCCACTTTACATGATGTTGTGCCTCAAGGAACTCAATTTGCACCCTTACCTCTCTAGCGGCGAGTAAAAGCACCTTTCACACATCTAACATCATTTATCCTATTTTACTTAGACAAGGCACATATAGAAGGATTAACTTTAGTTAATTGATCGAGCGAAGCGAGATCTCTAAATTAGTATATAGGTAGGTAGTGATGGCACAATTTTTGTGTGACTAAATGAGCTAAAAATGTTGGGGGGTTCAAGAGTGTTAAAAAAAATGAATATGAGACTATTATATCAAAAGGGACGTTAAATGAAAGGTCTTCATTAGTTCATTTCAACCCTGTTTTTATTTTTAGTTTAGGCCTTGTAGTTTTTGAGTTATTAGCCATAATAAAAACAAAACTTTGACAAAATTCACAGGGTACAGCAGTGACACCACAGTGCTGAAATTTCGTATGCATATAGGTAGCGTCACAAATATAAGTAAAAGTCTAGAATAACTGTAATTTGTACTCCAAAAAAGAGTAACCAACTAACTGAACTCCCGTTACCTGTAATTTGAATGAAACTATAGGTCAAGTTAATTGGATTTTATTTCATGGCACTATTTTGATAGTCGAGGATTACGAATATTAATATTTTTTTCACTAGTGACTAATAAAACTAAAGTTAATCCTTCAGATCAGCTATGTTAAGCGACGTTCTGTGCGTTCACTACTCTGATGGGTGACCGAGGCTTTTGTGTATCAGAGCGCACGATAAAATATGCGTGCAAAACTATTTTTCAGAGGTCCTTATAGCGGCTGTAAAACTTAGGCACCAGTTGGTTACCATTTAATAGCTACTTATGCAAGAGATAAACTGGTTGATTGTGTGAAACATATTCATTATAAGCCAACCATCTTTGTACCTACAGTCAGCAAAACAAATTGATTTGATTTGTTTAATGGTCGGTTTCTCTAAACGTGGGTAACCGATAACAACTTGTTTCTCTTTGAAAAAGTGTGAAAAGTTTGTCACATAAATGAAATATAGAAACCAGCCATTAGTCGTTATGTGACGGATTGCGAAACATCGGCGACAAACCTTGTCATCGGCTGTCACTGTAGGTACATATGGGTTCTTGAACTGAACAGATTAGAGCTTGACTTCTGATTGTTAGGTCGACGCCATATCCGCATTTATGATTTTATTTATCGCGCGTAGCTTTTTTGGGACTGTCAAACATTTGAGAATGAAATAAGGCAACAGAAATGTTAAAGTACAAAACAGTTAGCAAACCTTTGAGGCTGGCAGGCGTAAATTGCTTTCAGCTAATGTAAAAAGTGATAATTTAAAAGTGCCTAATATAGTTTTTATTCTTATTTAATTAAATGCATTCGTATGTTTACAGAATTTTGCAGATTATCATATCAATAAATGTAAATCAAAACTCATAACCGGACCGATTTTGACTGCGAAAATCAGTCAAACAAAACCAGTTTTGACCAAGGACGTCACATCAGTCGGTCAGAACTTAGTTTAGGGACTCCCCCTTGAGTGACGGAAAGGGATTATTGGTCGAAAACGTCCAGGAATTCCCTAAAAATGTCCCTAAAAAAAAGGTTATTTTAGTTTTTATATTATAACTTACTAGGCGTCTTTAAAACGTATCATTATGCTTAATTTCATTAAATTTTTTTAGGTAAAATTTGCAAAGTATCGGATGGACATTTAAACTGTAAGTTTCCGAGTTCGAATACGAACTCGAACTACTAAAAACTGATTTTAACTGCGTCGGGATTTTTCGGAAATTACTTGTTACGTCTTATCATTCCAATGTTATTGCTAAACTAAACTAATATTCGCCCTCGGTTCTGCTTTTTAAAGTTCACAAAGTTACCTGCGACAATTTGCGTGAGAGGTGGTAGATTGACTTGTGTTGCCTGCCACTTGCCACCCCTTTAGCAAGTGGAGGGCACTTCTGAGATTGAAACACTAATGCTTAGGGGGGAGCTAACGCATATCTTAATGACAGGTGTCGGTGGAAAACCGCTAATTAACTACAATATTCGAAAAAACGGGGTTTAACATTATACTTACTTGACTTAGGTACCCTTAGCTAGATTTTTTTACCATAAAACGGTCAAGTGCGATCAACGCTCTCACGCACAGGGTTCCTTTCCGTTTTAGTAGGTGTTAATGATTCAAATTACCATTTGGGCACGGATAAGTTAGCTCTAACTCTAAACTAACACTTCCTGGGACATTCTGTATCTCATCATCATCATACATATATACATTATATACAGATATTTGTTCCGGGTCTGGTTGTTTATCTATATTTTATAAGAAAGTATTTCCGAAAATATAAGTATATATGTATTCTATCAGTTATCTGGTTCCCATAGTACAAGCTCTGTTTAGTTTGGGGCTAGATAGCGCTGTGTGAAATATCCAGCAATATTATTTTATTATTATACAATCCATAAAAAGTTCAATGCTGAAAATAAACCTTCTCCATAGATACTCTAAATCAATTTGGGCGAAGTGGCGGTTTTTGTATGTATGTATGTTTTTTTGTCCGAGGTAACTTTCGAAGCGTTGGATCGATCAACGGGAAATTTATTAGGTAGTTATGGCGCATGTGTGTGTGTCTGTGGGGGGGGGGGGGGTTTGAGATATTTTGGTTCACGAATTCACGCAACGGCCCCCAGCAACCTTTATTAGATCATCTACGTAGCATAATTCCAGGGCCTTGTCCTGGACCAAACTTTTAAGGTATGCGGTCTACATTATGATTCAAAATATCCAAGTGGTCTACTGTCATCATCATCATCATCATTCAGCCCTGCTGAACATAGGCCTAACAATAGGTTCCCAGAACAACCGGTCTTTTACAGCCTGCACCTAACAGCTCCCACCCAGCAACCTTTAGCAGGTCTTCTTTCCATGTATTGGGGGCCGTCCTACGCTGCGCTTTTCAGTGCGCGGTCTCAATTAGAGAACATTTTTGCCCCGTCAGATCTCGTAGAGAAACACCAAGCACAGTCTCCATAATACGCTGAGCGACCTTGAGCCTTCTTATGAGGCCCATTGTGAAATACCAGGTTTATCTACCATACGTCGTCATCACTGGTCAAAGTTTCCCGAACACTGCCCAGTTGAATTGGATTCGTCAACTGATCTCTTTCTCGAAGTTGAACCTACCTGTACTGTTTGTCCTAGGTAGACGTACGCGTCATCGAGAAAGATCCGTTAAAACGATGCGTTTTTTACAGTCGTAGACATAGCTAGACTAGTTTACTTCAGCTAATTTCACAGCATTATGTCATACGGCATACTGCTGTGGGGGAGTGCTGCAGATATAAACATCGTTTTTGTGCTGCAGAAAAGGGCTGTTCGTGCAATTTATAATATGGGCCCCAGAGAATCATTACACCATAAGTTAAAAAAATAAATATTATGACATTCCCTTGTCAATACATCTATGAAAATCTAATGTATGTTCACAAAAATATTAATTTGTTTAAGAAAAATAGCGATAATCATAATTTTAATACTAGAAATAAAGATAAACTCGCTGTTGCCACTTGTAGACTCCATAAAGTTAGTGAATCGTTTAAAGGGCAAGGTGTACGCTTTTATAACAAACTCCCAAGGGATGTACAAAAATTGACAAGTAACAAATTTAAAAACGTAATTAAACAAAATCTTTCTAACCCAAAACCCTACTATAAAATAGCGAATTATTTAGATGATAGAAAAGCTTAGGGTTGAAACTGCTCCAACTTGTTCAAAAAGTCTACAGTTTAGACGTAATTTATTTTCTTTATCGCTATGTATTCTAAATGGTTCAAAACATTCCCTTGTTTCTTGCCTTTCTTTCCTGGCTAGGTCGCGTAGTTGTGATATTAATGAATAAAAAGATTTTGATTTTGAGATTGAAGTTCCCAACTGATAACAGCCTACTTTCAGCAAGAGTTCAAATAAAAAGTGTACACGCTATAGGAAACCGTCCGTTTCAAAATCCGTAATGTTTTCAAAAAAGCGCCATTGCCCAGCCACCTTACACGCATGAAAAAACTCGTTTTTCTTTTAGCGATAAAACCGCGCATTGCACCGTTATTAATTGTATATTTCCTTCGTTACTTTATTTTTATTTGGTGTGCAATAAAGTGTATATCTATCTATCTAGAGCGTGGAGCCGGGCTGAAAACTTCGCAGTGCATCTCCTAAGACCGTAATTCTGTCAAGATAATGAATCAGACTTTTTTGCTTGCGCTCAATCGAGATAGAATATGTAAAGAACACGGCCAACCTGTCGATGGTAAGGATTAACGTAACGTAAGGTAAAGTTTTAAGCTTTATTTTATAGGTACTCTATTCATATCATAAAACTGTAACTGGGCTAAATTTGATCATAAAATATTTTATTTAATTATAACTAACTTTAACTTCTTAATCTAACGGTTGAAGCCAAACCCACATCCTTACTAATTGATCGAGCGAAGCGAGATCTCCAAATCAACTTGGGCGAATCGACGTTGTATGTATGTATGTTTGTTTATCCGAGGATAACTTTCGAAGCGTTAATCCGATCAACGTGAAATTTATTATATAGGTAGGTAGTGATGGCGCAATCTTGTTGTGAGTAAACGAGTTATAAATGTGAGGGGCTTGTTGAAATATTGGGGTTCAAGGGGGTAAAAAAACATCAAAATGAGACATAAGGTCAAATGGGTCGTCTGATGAAAGGTCTTCAGTATTACATGTAGGTCCTTTTTTATCTTTTATGTAATCCTATATCAGACTGTTACCTATAAGTATTCATGTCCCTAAAACTACACGCATACCAAATTTCAGCACTGTGGGGTCACTGGTGTAGCCTGTGAATTTCGTCAAAGTTCTGTTTTTATTATAGCTAAAAACTCAAAAACTACAAGTCTTACATAAAAAATAAAAAGGGATCGAAATGTAATAATGAAGACCTTTCATAAGACGTCCCATTTGACCTTATTGTCTCATTTTTTTACCCCTCTTGAACCAATATCTTAAAAAAAACCCTCCCCCTCCCTCCCCTCCCCCACATGTTTAGCTCATTTAGTCACACCAAAATTGTGTCATTACTACCTACATATATATTAAATTTCACGATGATCGGATCAACGCTTCGAAAATTATCCTCGGACAAACAAACATACATACATACAACGCTGATTTGCCCAAGTTGATTTGGAAACTGATTCCTCTTTATTAAACTATTTGCACGTAAGAAGTTTATAATGAACCCACTTTCAACTCTCGTCTGACTTCTACCTAAAAACACCAGCTAATAAAATATTTTTTTTAGTAGACAACTAGAAATCAATAATGCACTATTTGGTAAACTTATTCCACTACATAAAATAGTAGTTAGTGATGGTAAAGAGAAATATTTGTTTACTATCATCAAGCATACGTTAACTGAATTCTGCATTTAGCAGAATACATGGCAGATATCAGTGAATACGTGTTTGCTAACGAAGCCTCTATTCTGGTCAGGATGATGGCGTTCTGAGAAAGTTAGACCTTGAATGAATGCTATCGCCGCATACATAACACACATTTATCTGTCTACAAAGAGAATATACAAATCATTAGAAAAAATTAAAACTAGTAGTTAGTAATAATAATAATAGTTCATTATTTAATTAACTCAAAAAAAACATGCAAAAGAAAATTTTTAATCACCTTCATTCATTACAATACACTAATGGTATCCTTAGAATGTAATGTGATATTATTTTAATCCAATTACTGCACTTTGCATAATTTCGAAGTGTAGGCACATAACATCGCTCGTGACGCAAGTGTCTATACACATTTTAAAATCTCAGCAAATAAATAAGTGCCTATTAAATAAAAACAAAATATGGGTCACTTCCGTTACCAAGCATATAATCGGATAGCGAATATCAGAGGTCAGAAATGCATACTTCATTATAAAATATGTCGTCTTAAAACACAGATAAAAGTTATTATTTGTGATTTAATTTTATGCCTGTCAGTTTGTAAATAAGTGAGCAGTTAATGAGGTAACAGCCCACTTATCTCCATTTGTGTTATCGCAGCAAAGGATTTAAAAAATAGCAATACCTACTAGTGGTTCTCCCCGAACTGAGATCTCGCGAGTCTCTAATAAAAACAAAAAAAAAATGTAATCTTTCACTATCAAAATAGTGCCACGAAATAAATAACCAAATAACTTGACCTACAGTTTCATTCAAATTACAAGTAACGGGAGTTCATAAACAGTGGTTATCCTTTTTTGGGGTAGAAAATGCCGTTAATTTGGATTTTAGACTTTTGCCTATATTTGTGTCACTAAAGCTACACGAATACCAAATTTCAGCATTGTGGGGTCACTGGTGTACCCTGTGAATTTTGTCAAACTTTTGTTTTTACATGGCTAATAACTCAAAAACTACAAGGATTAAACTGAAAATAAAAACAGAGTTGAAATATAATAATGAATACCTTTCATTTGACGTCCCATTTGACCGTATAGTCTTATTTTCATTTTTTTACCCCTCTTGAACCTCATTATCTCAACAACCCCCCCACATTTTTAGCTCATTTAGTCACACCAAAATTGTGCCATCACTACTTACCTATGTATCAAATTTCACGATGATCGGATCAACCCTTCGAAAGTTATCCTCGGACAAACAAACATACATACATACATGCAACGCCGATTTGCCCAAGTTGATTTGGAATCGTTTCGCTCGGTCGGTTATTACAATTAATACCTAGAAAGTTTGTAGCTTCGTAAATACATTGACGATCTGATAAAATGTGCTAGGAGCCGTTGGGTGCAGGCAGCACAAATCGGTCGCGCCGGAAATTTATGGGGGAGGCCTACGTTCAGCAGTGGACATCCTGTGCTGATATGATTATGCGATATGACGAAATACATTCTCATATGATTTCTGATCTGGTATACGTTAGTAATTAATACACGTGTTGTCAATTATCATGTGTTTTGTATGACTCGAATATACTGCAGTTAATTACCCCCTATTCAAGCACCTACATGTCGGGCCTACTAACAACTAAAGGCATGGAGAATCGATACCCTCTCAGTACCGGGAATTTTTAGTCCGATACTGGTTCAGCACCGGAAGTCCCGGGACTTTCGATACTGACCGAGAATTCCCGGGAGCATGCCCCACCTACTGACAACTTACTAAGGCTAATTCCTGAAATGATGTCTATTGTAGTATAAGATTATCGAATTGTTTATATATTCTCGATTCCTGTCGATGCACTGTGCTGTTAGCCGAAAGGCGATGCTAGAGATGCTGCCTCTTAAACGACTCCGAAAGTTTACTGTCCTTAAAATAACAACAATTACATACATGGTGTAATCTTCTAGAGAACAGGATATGCGAAGATGTCTCTTTATACAATTTCTGTTTGACAGTTGAAAGTTAATAAAAAAAAATTTTATACTACTGAAATAACTTTAAAACGACCTGCGTCTAGACTTAGAATTCCTACGTACATTAGGTGTGGTTTCCTGATTGGATCCGCAGAAGCTATAAGTTAATTCTGACCGCCCGTACAATTGAGGTTATCCAGGATGTTATCAGCGCAACATTTTATTCTCAGCACCTACTACTGTGGCGACGACCGCGATAATTCCACAAAAATATTAAAATTTTGTGTTTTTTTATTCGATTCCGGTTATCTGGTTAGTTTATCATCCGCTGACCCTAGACTGTCGCCTTGCACAATACTTAAATATATGATAACGGTGCCAATTCGCTCAATGTGCCCGATTCACATCGAAATTTGATGTTTTAGTTAGAGGAACAAATAGGAGCGAAGGTTCCGTGCTTGTTATTTGCATTGCAAAAACTGCAGATTCGCACATTTGCTTTATCTTATCTATATATATATATTATTTGCTTTATTGACTGCCTCCGTGGCACAGTGGGTGTATAGCCGGCTGAGACGCAGGAGGTAGCGGGTTCGATTCCCGCCGCGGAACAAATGTTTGTATGATCTACAAATATTTGTTCCGTGTCTGGGTGTTTTTCTATATATGATAAGTATGTATTTACAAAAAAAAAGTATATAAGTATTTTATCAGTTATCTGGTTCCCATAGTACAAGTTCTGCTTAGTTTGGGGCTGGATAGCGTTGTGTGAAATGTCCAGTAGTATTTATTTATTATTTATTTATTTATTTATCTAGTTTCTTCATAACCAACTATCAACAGACTCATTTTAGGTACACAGTTAAGTAGGTAGGTTAACTACTTAACATCAGGTGGGCCATATGCTTGTTCCATCTCCAGGTAGGAGGCCTTAGGATTCGGATACCGCTAGCCATGAAAAATAATACGTATGAGGAAAATGTAGTAACGGTTGCTCCTCAAGAACAGCTAGATTATTAAAATATTGGCTTTTTATCACCGATTCCATTCAAAATATGTGCAAATACAGGATGCTCTGAAATATGTATGTCAACCTGAAAGGGAGTGAAACTATTCACGAAAATTACTAACATTTTATAAAAGTAATGTTGAATTATTATTTCAAAAGAATCCTTTTCACCATTAACAACAGCATTTATACAGATTTTTAACTGATTTAGCGAAATTTCACTTTTTGATACTTTGATTTTTTTGAACTTCGAATTTTGAAAAGCTGATCCTGTCAAAGTTTGGTAATCATTGACATATACATTTCAGGTCACCGTGTGCACACATTTTTTTCGCATAACTCATGTTATAATGGCAAAAGCTCGTTATAATTCAGCATCATCATCAGAGTCCTAAGTGCTAACATCATCATCATCATCACATACACTGCTCTGTTGGTTATAGGTAACTTCTTTTTACGAGTACTTCTCCAGTCCTGTGCATAACGTCTGCACGGCGACGTCTGCATACATCAACAACGCTGTACAGGCTCTGCTTAGTTTGGGGCTAGATAGCGCTGTCTGAAATTGCTAGCAATCATCATCATCATTTTCAGCCCGTGTCGACCCACTGCTGGGCTCAGGCCTCTCTTTGTTTCTGCCATTATTCCCGTTCCTGTGCCAGTCTGAACCACGTACGACCTACGGTCTTATGGATGTCGTCGACCCATCTCGCTGGTGGACGTCCCCTATTTCGATGGCCAGTTCTCGGCCTCCACTCTGTTAGTGCCTTAGTCGTCACTGCGTCTGGCCAAGTGTCCTGCCCAACTCCACTTGAGCCCCAATGTTCGCTTGCTAGCAATATTTATTTATTTATGTTTATGGTTTCCGGTGAATTTATTGGCACATGAGGCTTTACACTTGTACGTCTCAAGTTGATGGACGCAGGGTAGCGCATCGTAGGGCACGTTTCTAAGATGCGTGACCTACGGGGCAAAACTTTTCTATAGGTGATGATTACCACTTAACATCAGGTGGGCCATATGCTTGTTGCATCTCCAGGTAGTATAAAAAAAACATTATAATGCTGAACGACACAGACTGTAGATTATTCAAACATTTGTTCCGCGGCGGGAATCGAACCCGCTACCTGCTGCGTCTCAGCCAGCTATTGGCCACTGCGCCACGGAGATCGTCATACCCCATACCGAAACACAGCAATGCTGCTTGGTGGTAGTACTTCCCAGGGCGAGTCCTATCATAAGGATACTCTTATAGTTGTAGTTAGGCGTGTAGTAAAGTTGTAGCAGAGTAGCAATGAACATCCTGCTTCCAGGTTAGGCAACATTGAAAAGGGAATGTGGGTCGGCCGTTATCGCTCTTATCAGCCTTTCTCGCGAAGCACGCCTTTCCTCGTTGCCTTTCATTGCAGCATTGTTATCATAATACATAAGCGTGATATACTTTATTAAATATGCACCTATAAGATTAATTCTGCCAGTTACTTTGTTTCGTAGTGACATTTTATTTTGTTCAGCATTTACAAATTGCTAAAAAAATTAATTGTATCGTTATTAACTCCTTGAAGTAACGGAGTAGGACTTTGGGTTGATGGCATCAGATTTCTAGGATACCCTTTCTAGGATAAAGATTCCCAACATCTTTTACTCAAGACGCCTGAACGTAAAACTTCTTTCTTCACTAACTCATTCACTGTGACGGCTATCCGCTTGTGGCTCTCTCTTCCAGTGGGAAGCCAGCCTCTATGGGAATTTTCAAATCCAAACTCTTTAACACTTCATCTCTCTTCAAGATACCCAACAAATTTGACCACTGTACCTATGTAGGTATATGTTATATATTTCGTTTATAAATAAATAAAATAAATATAGCTGGACATTTCACACAGCACTATCTAACCCCAAACTAAGCAGAGCGTGTACTATGGGATCCAGATAATGATAGAACACTTACATACATTTTTTTTGAAAATACGTACTTGTAATATATGTATATAGAGAAACAACCAGACCCGGAACAAATATCTGTAGATTATGCAAACATTTGTTCCGCGGCGGGAATCGAACCCGCTACCTCCTGCGTCTCAACCGGCTATTCGCCCTTTGCACCATGTATAATGTAATGTGTATTACTATTATTATTAATTTTCATAAGTTTATTTGATGATACCTAAGCTAATGTTTGTTTGATTCTCTATTTCTGGCGCTACCACTTTCTCCACACTACATAAAGGTTAGGTTAGAAAATGCTAATCAGCATTAAGTTCGCCTATGTATTATTTTTTTAGTGCAATAAATAATTTTCTAATCTAATCCCCGTGGATGTTGTTGTAGTGGCGGTGGAGGTGTTTACGTGCTCCACAGTCACTTCCTCCCGAAGACATTCGCAGCAAAGCCCACTGTCCGTGGCTCCGGTCTTCAAAATTGGTCTTTTCAGCTCTTCCCTATATACCACTAGCTGATCCGCCCGCGGCTTCTCACGCATGGTTTGTCACTAAAAACATGACCCTCTTGCGCAGTAGTTTAATAAAACCCCATCTCTCAATCCCGGTCATAATTATTATATTGATCAAAATATATATATATATACATATATAGATATTTTGATGAAATTTATACTCCCGTTATTTGTGAAAACGTAACAAACGGACAAACAGACTGGCCGGAGCGGTGTTTAAAATTAAACAGTAACATCATATCATTAAACTATGATTCATAAGATCGATGATGAATGAATGAATAAAATACTCTTTATTGCACACCAAACAAAAATACAGTAACAAAGGAAATAAACAATAAATAACGGTACAATGGGCGGTCTTATCGCTACAAGCGATCTATTCCAGACAACCTTTGGATGGACAGGATAAATAAAAAATCAATCAAAAGACGGCGGTGTAAGAGTACCTTTAAGCATAAACATACATGAACAGAATCCATAAAATAATATATACCTACATATTGATTATGTATAATAATAAACATAAACTTAAATACATACAAATAATATATAAATAAACTACACTACATAATATGGAGGATAAATAACATAAACACTAACTAGCAGTTACGAGACAACGAAAAAAAATGGTTGTATACCTTGACTTTGAACATAGGAAGAGATTGGGACGATCTTATGGACGTAAGGCGTTCCACAGGCGCACAGCTTGTACTGTGAAGGAGTCACCATAAAATTGTGAACTATGGACGGGAGTACGAAGCTGTAGAGCTTCGGAAGAACGAAGGTTTCGAGAGTGTGCCTGATAGAAAAACTCGAAACGCTCCTTTAGATAAGAAGGTGAAGTGGGGTTAAGGAGAATGTTATAAAGAAGTGATAGAATATGTGCATTCCGGCGAAGACGGATAGGGAGCCATTTGAGTTTTGCGCGGAATTCTGAGACATGGTCATACGATGATTTGCACTTATCTTCCTTTTTACTACAATGTATAACAAAAATTGAAAATATTATTTAATTATGACCTGACATTTCTGGAGCTCAAACCTCAATTGATCGTAGAGTCTCTTAGAGCTAAATATATGTCATAATCTAACATCATAAAGAATCATATTTATTCCACATTCAAGATGCTTATTAGGTCTTATCGTAGATCTTTATTAGGTTAGAATCAAAATTAATTAGAAACAAAATTATTTAACATCCCCTTTGCCCTAAACCACTACAATAACACCTATTTTGTGTTATCGCCAATTTTTATCAATTTCAAGATCAGTTTCAGCTTTAAATAATCTTTATTTTCTCATTTTAAAACACTTATGAGATGAGTGTCTTATTTTGAGAATTGTAATAAAACATTTGCGTATACATACAATGCCGACTCGTCCAATTTGACTCGGAGATATTGCTTCACTCGTTCGATAAAGTATTGAATGAAATGAACGAACTCGCTAGGTAGACTTGGGTTCGAGTGGCAATGCAACCTGTGGGTATCCATCGAAGCTGAGCGGAGATAGATATTTAGCAAAGATAGATATAGGTACTCTTTATTGCACAAAGAAATACACAACAATAAAGTAAGTACAATGGGCGGTCTTATCGCCAAAAACGATCTCTACCAGACGACCTTTGGGTGATTTTTTAAAAATAAAATCAGATGTGATGTGATGTATACGGATTATGGAGATGTGTAAAATTAACCAAAAGAATCATTCAAAGTAGTATCAATATGCTTACTTGTTTCTTCGCTCAGCTTCAGTGCAAACCGGCCTTAAAGGCATATATTACAATGCAAGTGGAACGTGCACGTTACGGTGTGCAGCGGCCTTAAAGCTGTGCAAGGTGCTTTGAGTTCTTAACATTCCAGTCCTACATTTTTTGTCCCGTTTTCAGATAATACTCGCGTGCTCCATAATTTTTTATTGTCTCTAGTTAACAACTCACTCAGTGAAATTTTAACTCCAAAGGTTAACTACCAGGTATAAAGGAGAGTAAATGAAAAGTTTGTAAAACAGTAAGCGTATGTAGTTAATTTAAATTTATTTGAATACATTTCATATCACTTTTAAAGCAAAGGCATTCCTGCTTTGTCTACTAAAACATAAAGGTGTGGGAATGGACCGTGAAAAACTCCTTTGACATGGACTTAGGCAGACTGGCAAACTGTAACTACAAACAGAGCTTCCGCACTGATATTTAGGTTAAAATAACCAGAATCCATGTTATAATATTCACAAGAAATTCGGCAAAAATTTTAGTAATGTGTTTGTATCGGAATAATTTATCCTGGTTTTCAGGATATTTCGACAACACTAGTAGTTCCGTGAGAACAGTAGACCTCGCGCATGAAGGCGGAGAGGACTGCGTAGTCTGATTGGTATAGGTAGGAATACCTACATTTTCCGAATAAATTTCAAAAATTGAAATCCTTCCATATATAACGGTACAGCAAATGCCCCCCCTTTCCCCCTTCACTCCCCCCTCCACTCCCCCACCACTCCCCCTCCACTCCCCCTTCACTCCCCCCTCCACTCCACCTTTCACTCCCCCTTTTGGAATTTAGGAATTTATTTCGCAACATCTTGTGTAGAATGAAGTCCTTCGTGTGCTCTCAAATTTTATTAAAATCTGTCGATAAATAACGCTACAGCAATCTTCCCCCCCTATTCCCCCCCCCCAATCAAAAATCGCAATTGATAAAAACGCTTTGCTCGCTCGTCAATAAACTGCAAATTTAAAGAACTAAATTCAATAATTACCGCATGAAATAAAAAGACCAGGGCCCGTAGCCAAATTACATTCGCTGCGAATCTATTCGATTTCTACATACATTTGTTGTCGCTGTATCACGTGGTATTTCTATAGCATGTCAAATCCCATACATTTTCGGACGTATCGACCAGCGTCATCGCTAATCGACTGTAACTTGGCTGAGCCCTCTGAATTGCCAGAAGTGAATTTTTTTTTTTTCATAATTAGCATTTGTTATAAATCTTCTATAATGTTTAGAGACAGTGTAGGCTGACGTGTAAATTGTAGATAGTGAAGACATACCATAGATTGGAAAATAAAATTGAACACATCGTCGCGTTATAGGTAAAAAGGTTGGGAAGCAGACTGGCTGTGGGGTGCGCTCAGGTTTAAACAAAGAGGTCGGAGTGTACAAACTCTATGGCTATGCTTAACGAACGGGTAGACGACGTTCTCAGCATGACTTTTGATAATTGGCTATGTTATAAAAGACAATAGTTTAAGTCCATGCGAACGAGGTCGCGGGTAAACCACTCGTCCTCTTTACGATTATATTTTGTTAATCATCACGCAAGCTCGAGAAGTCTCTTTGCTTGATAAGACAACCTGTTACGGCCACAGTCAATCAAATTATGTCAAAAAACGAGTACTAAACAAGGAATTTGTACAAAATTATAGTGCTTAGCTAAGTAACACCTACATCAACATTGTCAAACCAAGATAATACAAGTCCCTCGTAGATTTCTATGGTCCATGCGGAATAAGATGGCAATAAAGGTCATTCACCTCAACGACCAGTGACATGAAAATAAACGATCACAACTTAAAGTTATGCATTTTTTGGGAGCTTTACAATTTTGAACCTTATTACGCATATAATTACAGATCTATATTATTTTGTAAGTATTTAAAAATATTTTCTATAGTTACTTACTTAAATGCTAATAATAATTCACAAATCATATAATTTTATCTGACATGTGCATGTTATTTGGTACTCGGAACCGTAATATTATTCATAAATACAATAGTAAATGACAGGCTTAAAATATATTTTGTATTTTCAATCAATAAAATACGTGAATAGAACATTGAAAACATAAAGTTTCATGCAGTGATTTTCTCCGATTCTGTATATTTTTAAGTTATACAGTTTGCCCAGTTGACTTCTTGTACGCCTTGTACTACGAGAGCAATAGCAGTTTTGCGACACGTTTGTATGGTGAGCGACAGAAATAGCGATACATTTTTACCATTTTGGGATATCGTGGTGAAGGAAGGTGAATGACCTCTATTGCCGAGCTACCGCGCATCAAGTATAGAGCTACCGATCTTGTGCAAGAGGTCGTTTTTCTATCTATTCGGGGATCGTCCTACGTTGCATTTTCCAGTGCGTGGCCTCCTCTCCATTTGAGAACCTTCTTATCCCAACCTTTTTGTATGTTTGAAAGGTCATCTTAATAAATGCAACTCAAGTAACAATGTGCTGGGTCTAAACGTCTGCCTCTATAAGGTAAGTATGGATGAAGCAAAGTGTTGTATGACGAGAAATATAAAACTATATAACGTATCTTTTTCCGTTCAATGTTTTCAACTTATAAGTGTGCAAAAAATTCCAGCAATAAAATTTTAGTTTTTGTTAGGTTTACGTAAGTGGTACCTATTAATGAAAAGAGTTGTGTATTACCACATTTTATATTCATACAAAATTGCTTAGCATTAGCCAAGGAGGATATTTACTATTATTAAATAACTAGCTGACTCACCCCGGGTTCGCACGGGTTTCAAATAAAATATAGCCTTTAATGGTTTTTAGTTCATACAAAAATCCCTTAGAAAAAAGCAAATTCAGTTTTTCCAGAATTTTCCAATGCCAAAATGCCCGGAAAGCAAATTTTACTATTTATTTTCCTAAAAGCCTATTAGGTATTTAAGGAACATTTAAAAAACAAATAAATAAATCTGTCCCGCCGTTCTCAAGTGATGCGCTTACCATAAACACAAATTCATTTTTGACGACTAAGGTTGCCTGGAAAAAAATCGCTTTTAGCGATAAGACCGCCCATTGTACTTACCTTTATATCTGTGTATTTTTTTGTCTAATTTTGTTTGGTGTGCAATAAACAGTGTTTTATAAAGAGCTATTCATTTTTATTTATACAACCTGTTTTATTATGTGCGACATTAATTTAAAACACACATCCGGAATCGCATTAACTGATTTTAGAAGTGGGTTTAATACCGGTAACTTGAACATTTATCCAGTAATCGATACATTTCCAATAAAAAAAATTTAACGTAAACCGGCGGTGCCTTTGCGACGATGCCGCTTAGTCAGTTCAACAGGTCAACCGGTACCTACTAATATTATGAATGAATATGATTTGTTTACCAACTTTATGTAGGCTGTTTCATTGGTATTTTAGGTTGTTTGAAAATTTAAAATTTTCGATGAATTACGAATTAGAAAAAAAACAATTTTACAACAATACTAGCCCTACCCGTGTTTTCATTTAATGTCGTACATAACAAACGACGTAGTATATTTGTGTAGAAAATATTAAGAAGGAAATTATTGTTTTAAATCCCTTCAATGGTGTAGAAGTATACATACCTTCTTCTTCTTAGCGTGTCAATAGCTCTACTTATATTGTGTTAGATAGGTACTTGGCTACATTGATGGGTCAGGAGAAGCCATTTTTAAGTCTTCCATTGTGTAGGTGTTCGGGCACAAAGGGCACATTAGCAGGTGTTTCATCGACTGTGCAGGATCACCGCAGTCGCATTGCGTTTGTCTGGGATCCCTGAACCCCCATTTGCACATATTGACTCTGCAGCGACCAATCTGTGTGCGAAACCTATTTAAGGACTACCAAACTGGCCACGGCAGGCCATGCTCTAGTGGAAGCTGTTCTTGAGGGGGAATGAAGTCAGGTGGTGGGGGGTTACTATCTATCCACAGCGCGCGTCTAGCAACAGATGGGTTGTCTGTCGCTGGTGGCCTGCGTGGAACGCTTAAAACTCTTACGGCTTTTGATAATACATACCTAAATATGGTATTTAGTACCCGTTAGTCTTAGTGTGCTCATAATAATCTATTTACTTTTAAATGTAGACACCTAATTTGTATTTTTTCGTTAGCCTTTTTCTTGCATCCTCCATAGGCAACTCCTCCAAAAACTATTCACGTTCGTGTTTTTGACAACTAGTACTAAATGCCCTTACACTTACGTAACAACATAATAAAATGTAGTTTTTATAATCCGACCACTCTAAGTTTGCAAAACTCAACGAATGGTACTATAAAAAAATGTAGTTGGATATAACATCTAGATTTTCAATTACTAACAACTTACTAAGGCCCCACAGATTTATAACTAATAAGTAGCATGAATCTGAAAGAATACCTCTTTTGTCGTCTAGAAGTATTACTATTATATATATATACTATTATATATATATACTATTATATATATATATACATATATATATATATTATATGTATTATATTTTATAAGTAGGTACTTATATAAACGCGTGAAGGCGGAGAGGACTGCTTAGTCTGATTGGTATACATTTTCCGAAAAAAAAAATCAAAAATTGATAAATACCACTACAGCAAACTTTCCCACTTTTCCCCCCTATTTGCACCCCAATCAAAAAACGCGATCGCATAAAAAGTTAATATAAATCAAGGAGTGCCTTGTGTGCCAATTTTCATCAAAATCGGTTGAAAAATGCGACCTGTAGGCGAGAGCAGACAGACTGCCAGACAAAAGCATTTTTTCGCCAATCTAGAGACTGAGAAGATTCGCTCGCCCCAAACTAATCAAAGCTACAACCAGATAACTGAAAGAATACATGGATATTTTTTTTGTAAATAATCCTTATATATATAGAGAAACAACCAGACTCTCAACAAATGTCGGTTGATCATGCAAACATTTGTTTCGCGGCTGGAATTAAATGTGCCACGGAAGTCGTCAGTATAGTTCCATTTCAAATTTACAAGAAATTCTTTTGAAGAATAATAATATTGAACACTGACTTAGAATTACTAATGGTTCGCCCCGAACTGAGATCTTGCGAGTCTCCCATAAAAACAAAAAAAAATATTCGTAATCTTTGTCTACCAAAATAGTGCTCCGAAATGCATAACCAAATTACTTGACCTACAGTTTCATTTAAATTACAGGTAACGGAAGTTCATGTTAATTGGTTACTCTTTTTTGGAGTACAAATTACAGTTATAGTAGATTTTAGACTTTTGCCTATATTTGTTACACCACCTATACGCATACGAAATTTCAGCACCGTGGGGCCACTGCTGTACCCTGTGAATTTTGTCAAAGTTTTATTTTATTATGGCTAATAACTCAAAAACTACAAGGACTAAATTAAAAATAAGAATGACATTTGACATAATAGTCTCATATTAATTTTTTTACCACTCTTGAACCCCAATACACAACCCCCCAACATTTTTAGCTCATTTAGTCACACCAAATTGTGCCATTACTACCTATCTATGTATGATCGAATCAACGCTTCGAAAGTTATCCTCGGACAAACAAACATACTTACATACATATAACGACGATTTGCCAAGTTGATCAATAATAGACAAAATATGCACGGACTTGACTTTCATGTTTTGCGTTATTTCAAAATGTCTTATGGACATGAAATATTAAAATCTGTTATTTTTACGATGACGCAGAAACAGCATGGTTACTGAGACACTAGTAGTTCCAAAGACCTTGGGGTGGTCAATCGCACACTCGCACATCATGCCGCTGTAATGATTTAAGTAAATTTGACGTTTATAGACACAGTTTAGTCAGAAATCTCTGCTTATTTTGTGTCGGTGACATCATGGCTATGAAGATAAAATGCTGTGTTGCGGTTTGGCGTTACTTAACTAATAAACATATGATTTCATCATATCAACCACAGGACGTACTCTACTGAACACAGGCTTCTAAATATATTTCCAGAGCGACCAATCTTGTGCGGTCTGCACCCATCGGCTCCCAGCAACCTTTATCAGGTCGTCTTTCCATCTAGTGGGGGACCGTCCTACGCTTGCCCCACGGCCATCAGTTCTTGTCATATCCCGCTCACTCCCACTTTACTTTGCTAATCATCTAATCGATTTTAACAAATACTTTAATAACCCTAAGTTAGCAGACTGTGTCTCAACAAAACTGTACTAAACAAAATATTCGCTTTGGAAAGCGCGCTAAAGACGAACGAACGGAAAGACGACCTAAGCCAAGGCTGCTGGGAGCAGTTGGGTACAGCCGCATAAGATTAGTTGCTCTAGAAATCTGTGCAGGAGGCTTATGTTCAGCAGTGGACGTATATTATCAGCTGCTTTAGGTGAATGACCGAAGTTAACATTTCGCTCGTAAAGGATAAGTTCTAGGGAAGGCGCCAAGTCCAAAAAAACTGCCGATTTGAATGTAGAGAGATAGATTTACCCTCGAATTTTTATTAGCATAAATTCTAAAGTACATCTGTTGGTTTGTAACGTTTTCAGGATTAAATGGTTTCTGATTTCAATGAAATTTGTTATATAGATAGATTATAACCGGGATTAAGACATAGGCTACTTTTTACCTGACTGCGCAGAAGGAGGGTAATGTTTTGATTGACAAACCACGCGTGCGAAGCCGCGAGCAGAAGTAATAATATAAGATCCTTTGTATAAAGGTTTAAGTCCACATCCTCGGGACGATCCACTTACAAAAGCAACAAGTTTAAAACTTCAATATTCCGCCAAAACCTGTTCCATGCAACTGTTATTGGTATTATTATATGTTGCATCTTCTTCGCTGCTTTTGTTTTCAACGCGATCGATTATTGTGGAAGCAAAGCGGCAATGAACGCGAATTTCGCCGAAATATAGTTAGTCGCTAGGAGGATAACTGTGACTGAGGGAATTCTGGACATTCATTTATTTATTCATGGGCATATAACATTGTAATGATATGTGCAAAATTGACATAATTCATGAGTTATTCGGTACAAGATGGACCGTTTCGAAACTTTGGGATGAATAAGTAGTGTGACTATAATTTACCGAAAATTCGATATAAAATCGATAAACTGTCAGAACGTATAGAAAATGGCTCAAGATCTTAGCGGAAGGCTAAGGAGTACCTATTAATTCTAATTATAGATAAGATCTCGTATATTACCTAGCTTGTAATTATACATATTTGACGATGCTGACCAACATACGACAAAATAATAATTTAATTGGATAAATAGATAAATAATTAAAAACTGTAAGTAAAAAGTTAACTTTGTAAAAATACCTACACCTTGTGATCGTGGACATTTGTCCACTTGTCAAACTATTAAAAATTTAATACCCGATATTATTAAAAAATGATTTAGAAAAACTAGGTTTTGTTTTTGTAGCCTCTTCTTGATTTGTTAACCGAAATCCCGATTATTTTAACCAGTGAATTTTAACAAAATTTAAAAAGCCTCCGACGAGATTAACGCTAGATTACGATAAATTTACGAAGAACCGGCCACAGGCACATGTTTTTTTTTCAGCGATTCGATGCGTCAAACATCTGTGTGAAATCCAAGACGTATCAGAATACCTAAAGTCATACATATTAAAAAGATAGACAACGTTTATTTGCTAGAACATACGAAACTATTTATTAAGCGTCAAAAATATATATATTTTAATAGCAACCAAGTTAATCTTGGTAACAAAACGGGCGTTACTCAGCGCTATGTTAGTAACGCATCTAGTATTTTATGTATTTATGTTACACTGGATGACTAGACGTACTTTTAATATACTTTAATACGATAATTTCTTTTTTAACCGTCTATTATTATAATTTTAATCCTGAGTCATCCCATTGCTGGCCAAAGACCTCTATTTCCCCCTTCCACTTTACTTCCACACAGAGCTATTGCTGACCAATCCTTCTAAAGCATCTAGGTCATCCCGCCATCTCAATCTAGGTCTACCACGGTTTCGGCATCCAACGTTAATCTAGTTTTTTGCCGGGTTTATAACAAACAAATTCTCATGAAATAAATAAAATTAGGAAGTATTTAGGTATTCTAGTGCCATAAGTTTTTAGTGCCAAGAGTCGAATGCCATCCTCAGATGTCGTCATCGTCTGGGCGACGCCAGCGCAGTTTAAATGACACATTTTTGTTTACATTGAGTTATAGCGTACTTACAGGTAGGTATTTGTGTACTTAGTGTGTAGGAGCACCCCGTTTTTTGGGTTCCGTACCACATTTGATTAATAGAAAAGTACTAGCCCAGAGCGTATGTAATTTTTTCCTAAACTAGAAAACTATAAACTAGAAAAAAACATTGGTCTAGATAAGATAAGTCGGGAATATAGGCGCAAAATAAATAGAAACAGAAGTTAAGTTTAGGTAGTGACCCAAAGCGACTCGAGCAAAGTGCCTCAAGGTAAACATCAGGTAGGTGCCATATATTGAGAATTTTAAAAATTACATATAATGTGTTTTACTAAAAAACTTTCGTGATTTATTTCAATCATTATTATAAATACGGGATTTATTACGTACCATCTTATCGGTGTTTCGACTGACAATGTTTCGGTTCAATTCGTGAATCTTCATCAGGGTGAGTGCAATCCGCTCCGAATAACGTCTCGGCTCGCACTAAGAAGGTACATGATAAATCCCGTATTCAATCAAATCAAAATCATAAATCAAAATCAAAATGTTTTTATTTCTGAGACTGCCTCCGTGGCGCAGTGGGCGTACGCAGGAGGTAGCGGGTTCAATTCCCGCAGCGGAACAAATGTTTGCATGATCTACAGATATTTGTTCCGTGTCTGGCTGTTTTTCTATACATTGTAAGTATGTATTTACAAAAAAAAAAGTATATAAGTATTCTATAAGTTATCTGGTTCCCATAGTACAAGCTCTGCTTAGTTTGGGGCTAGATAGCACTTAAAAAAAAAACTGTAAAATATAGAACTATAACAAGGTTGTTGGGATCTTCTTTTAAGTATATATACTTGTGTCAGAAGACCCCGCTCTTCAATAGCCATACAAATTTTTTTTTTGTTTTTTTATAGGTAACAGATTTTTACATATAATAGGATAATAGGTTATCCAACAGTAGCGAGCACACACGGTGGGTGTACATGGGTAGGATGTGTACGTATGTGTGTGTGTGTTTGTGAGCGTGTGTGTGTGTGTGTGTTTTCATCTATTTGTGTGTATGCAATAGGGGGTGTTTGTGTGTCAGGGTGAGTATACTTCATGAGTATATTCAAATGAGTGTGAAGTGTGTGTAAAAATATTATTTATAATAATGTTATCATGATGTGTTTGTAGTGCGGCTTTACCTTCCCTTCAATACAGGAATAGGATAGATACCGTTTGCATCGAATAACAAATTAGGTTTGTACGTTTTGAATTAGTAAGTCAGCAGTAACTGCCGCAAAATGGCTTGATAAAGCTGAGTACAATAAAACACTTAACACTCGATTGAACATACGCAAGTACTCATGACCATCAATTCATATTGACTGTTTAAAGTTAAGTATTCATTGTGTAAGTGGCAATGTTTATGTCTCTGTAATCACTTTTTATCAAGAAGTACATACTCATCATTGTCAAAAATACTTCAATTTATTACAGCAGAAAGATTGGTTTTATTGATGGCGTCATCACCAACAGTACCATCAGCTATAAATAAATGCCAACATTAGGCAGCCACAATAACAATTGCATTATAAATAAACATGCATGTACTATTATGTGTTAAAATAATAGTACATGAAAACATAAGATATTGCAAATTATTTGTAAATAAAGTTGTTGTACTCTTTATCATGGAGGGTTCGTTGAAGTTCGGACTAGAAATATCTGTTTCCCGAACTTCAGCGCTCTCCATCGGATCATTAGGTGATCGGTTGTAAATATATTTTATTATAATTTATAAATTTTACTACAATTTTGATTAAATCGATATAAAGACAAAAAGTAATTTATTAAATTATTATTATTATAATTAGTTTTATATTAGTGTTAGTTAAATTGTTTACATGACAGCTGTTTACAAAGTGTAAGCCTAACAGAGTGGATGAAATGTCAGGTCAATAACCGAGTAAAATGTATGCATAATTTTATTTTATTACAATTGTCTATCCTATCTTGCCTTTCTTATATTGCTTCACCCTAGTTAGAATAATATGTTTAAACCCTATGTTTGCCTATGTAAGTAGTGATAGTACACTTTTGGTGTGACTAAATGAGCTAAAAATGTGTGTGGGGGGGGGGGGTTGTTGAGATATTGGGGTTCAAGAGGGGTAAAACATTTCAAATGAGACTATTAGGTCAAATGAGACGTCAAATGAAAGGTATTCATTAGTTCATTTCGACCCTGTTTTTATTTTTAGTATAGCCTTTATAGTTTGTGAGTTATTAGCCATAATGAAAACTGAACTTTGAAAAAATTCACAGGGTACATTAGTAACCCCACAGTGCTGTAATTTGGCATGCGTGTAGCTTAAGTATCACAAATATAGGCAAAAGTCTAAAATCAAGAATAACTGCATGTTGCACCCCAAAAAAGCGTAACCACTTTATATGAACTCCCGTTACCTGTAATTTGAATGAAACTGTAGGTAAAGTTAGTTTGTTATTTATTTCGTGGTACTGTTTTGATAGTCAAAGATTACGAATAATATTTTTACTGTTTTTATGGTAGACTCGCGAGATCTCAGTTCGGGGCGAACCACTATTATTTTTATGTTATCTTTTCTAACCCTAATGTTTCGCAAAATAAATTAGGTATTATGAATTATTTTAAATAAATAATTAAATAAATATTGGTGGACATTTCACACAGCGCTATCTAGCCCCAAACTAAGCAGAGCTTGTACTATGAGAACCAGATAATAACTGATAGAATACTTATATACTTTTTTTGTAAATACATACTTATAATATATAGAAAAACATCCAGACCCGGAACCAATAAATTTCTAAAGAAATTTTGATGCGTAAGTCTCAGAAAATGTAGTATTTTTTTACAGTACCGTAGTCTTACGTTTCGTTCCACGACAATTATAACGTTACATAGTGCATAGGTAAATTTGTATTCTAACTTAAATACATATGTACTAAGTACGTGTTTTGTTATGTTCGACATTAAATGAAAACACGGGTAGGGTTAATGTATTGTATTGTTGTAAAATAGGGTTATTTTCAAATTCATTACCATAGAAAATTTTAAATATCAATAAAACAAATCATATTCATTCATCATGCCAGTAGGTACCTGTTAAACTGACTCAGCGGTATCGTCGAAATCTAAAATCAGTTAATATGATTCAGGATGTGTGTCCTAAATAATGAATATGGTACATAACAAAACAGGTTGCATAATGAAATCGCATCTATCAATTTACATTGTGTAAATTGATACGTTTCATTTGGCCGGCGCCTCTATGTGACTTACGCTAATAATAGGTAACAAGGATTATTTACTATCAGCTAGCTGCAGTTAGTATTCAGTTCTACAGTTAAATGAATTTGATGAAATATATTATGTTTTTTTTATGTGAAAATTGTTAACGTGATGTTTTTTTTTAATTTGCATTCCAGGTAGAGAATTTGTGCCGCAATTTAAGCATCGTAATATTCTTCAAATTAAATATTAATTGTCCGAAAGTTTCATTTCAAAAACACACCCAATCTTCGTCGATGAAAACGTGTTTGATACTTGGGGGAAATCCCCGCAGTATAACATTTCCCCCATTTTTGCCGAGAGAGAGCGTTCGATTAGTTCCTATATGGGCCACGTCGGCAGGGGGCGCGACCGGTGCATGTTATTTTCTTCTTACAGCATGACACACTCATAATAAAAGAGGAGATGGCTAATAGTACCATGTAGAGTTTGCTAGAGCTGCAATAATGTGTTAAAATTAAGATTTTTGCAGAAAATAAATCAATTCTGAATTATGATGAAAATAAGAAATAGTATATTTTTTTTCTTAACGGTTCCCTCTGCTGGGTAAAGGTCTATAGCCCTTATACCCCCAGAGCCGTAAGTAAGTAAATATTAAAATAGAATGAGACTACATAATTGTATTCTTATAAAAATAAAATACAACCTCCATGACAAATACTTATTTCTATTCAAAACTGAAAGAGGTCAAAGTTAAGTAGTGAAAGAAAACAATACAACGCGTTTTTTTAAGCAAGTCTCGGAGTCTTCAAGTCCAGAGTGAACAAGAACTTTTTAAAGAAATTGTGCTCCATCTTGGATCACTTACCAATCTTACCATCGGCAGTGGTCAAGCGCTTGGCTATCACACTAATTCCACTAATATAAACGCAAAAGTGTGTTTGGATGTATGTGTGGATAATTCTTACTCTTTTACGATTTCATTGAAATTTGGTATGTTCGTAGATTATAACCTGGGTTAACACATAGGCTACTTTTTATCTCATAAAGCAGGTCTCATGGGATAAAATGGGGTGTCAAGTTGCAACAGCGAGTTTAGCTTTATTTCTAGGTTACCTACACACACGTGCGCATTACAGTTAGAGTAACGCGTACGAAGACGTGGGCAACAGCTAGTCATCAATAAAAAAATAAAGGAACAAACTGTACTTAGCTAACAGTAAAGACTTATAATATATTCGCATTAGTGCTGAACAGTTTTGTGTTATATTCTGGTATAAGCGATCATATATCATATAAGCGAGTAACATCGAAGATCGTACACTAGATCGCTTATAGCCCTTGTATAACAATGTATATGGTAGACGATATAATAAACTAATAGAAACAAACTCAGCTCGTAAACGCCGCCATTTCATAATCCGGCTTAGTTAGGTTAACATTGCCAATAGTAAGCTTATTGACTGTTAATAGACAAACACTGGTATTAGGGCGTTTAATGTTATTGAACGCTCAGTAGCCTCAGTTATTTAGTAAAGGCTCCGTTGTTGCACACTATACAGCTTGTATATGAATTGTATCTGAATCGTCGCTGTGAGTTCAAAAGTTTGTATGATAAAACAGTAGATTTTTCTGGAGCACAAAACCCTGTATATTTTTTAAATTTGGATTCATAGACTAACAATATTCAGGGACAAGCTTTAAATTAAACAAATTTATGGATTTGTACGGTGCCTGGTAGCAAATTTTGCTTGAAACATGGTTTTCAGGACTATACGTCCTTTTGGAAAAAAAGGAATTTTGACATACGTTCTTTTGAACTGACAGCGACGATGTACTTATCATATTGCACCACTATTTCACCAAATCGCTAAATAAACTAGTAGTTCGTCCGAACTGAGATCTCGCGAGTCTCCTATAAAAATAATAAATATTATTTTTTAATCAAAACAGTGCCACGAAATACATAATCAAAATACTTGACATACAGTTTCATTCAACGGAACGGGAGTTCATGTAATGTGGTTTTCTTGTTAGGGGTAGAAACAAATAACAAAAAAAATAATTACATATTCATAATCTTTGACCAGTAAAATAGTGCCATGAAATGCACAACCAACTTACTTGACCTGTAGTTTCATTCAAATTAAAAGTAACGGGAGTTCATGTTAATTGGATACGCGTTTTAGGGGTGGAAATTGCAGTTATTCTTGATTACAGATTTTTCCCTATATTTGTGTCATTAAAGCTACACGAATACCAAATTTCAACACTGTGGGGTCACTGGTGTATGCTGTGAATTTCGTCAAAGTTCAGTTTTTATTATGGTTAATAACTCAAATACTACAAGGATTAAACTAAAAATAAAAACGGGGTCGAAAGGTACAAATGAAGACCTTTCATTAAACGTCCCATTTAATTTAATATACAAACAAACATATACATATATACATATATACATAGAACGCCGATTTGACAAAGTTGAATACTTGGATTAAAATTACTTATAGGCGTCAGGGAAATTAAATACCGTCAATTTGATTGTAAATTCGGGATCGGGATCAGGAAAAGAATTTCAAAGCTGGAATCAGTTAATTTTATGCCTCTTTTTAACATACGAAGTTTTCCTTCTCCCCCGCCCCCCGGGACAACCGCCGTTTTAGCAAAATAACGACAAAAAATGAGTTATCACTAATAAATGTGTTCTGAGTGTACGGCAAAAAAGTGCAAGGCAAAATTAGAGATAACAAAAACTCATATTGAAAGGGTTCTATACATTTTTTTATAGGAATAATATTTTCAAAATTACGGCCAATAAATATTGCGTATCTGTCTTGTCAAATTCACGCGATGTACAGATGCCATCCCGCATTATTGTCTGCTATATTTTCACACTAGCTGACCATCCCCAGCTTCGCACACGTAGTTTTTCAATAAAAACACTACCCTCCTGCGCAGTTGGGTAAAAAGTAGCCTATGTTACTCAGGTATAATGGTAAAAGTATTTGAAATCGAAACAGTCGTTTTTGAATTTATTCATTACAAACATAACAATTAATCATTGGTAAATTTAACTTTGAATTTCAATGCAATCTCTAATGTATTCATATAAATTTTGCGTTATAATAATTTCAGTAATATAAATTAAATTACATAATATTTCACATAACAAATTAACATTGTAGAGACTTAATAAATTGACAGATTTTTTTTGACATTAATATAAACTGTTAAAGTCACAACATTTTTTTAACGACTGAACAACTGGTCCAATTTTGATTTAATTTGTTACACTTATAGATAGAATAGAATAATGCTTTATTGATAGATTGAGACATACCTTATACCGGGGGCAATTCTGCTAATTTATATGAAAACCCACTATGATGGAGCCATATGATTGTTGTTCCTGTCATAAGCTGCCAAATTTTAACAGTGTTGTCATAGCAACGGTGGTCATCGAAAAAAGATTACGAAGTAGAATACCAAAAGGTTTTGCGACGATACAACTGGTTGTTGAAGCGATTGGTTTAGTAGAATTGGGCCCCGATTGACCTTGTTTGCGACATCTTGATTGAGGGGTAAGTAGCTTCATACAAAACCGTATTGAAATCGCATTGGTCCATCCTCATGGGAGCTAAGCTATGATAACACTGAGAGACATACAAACAGATGCATGAAACAACACATTTCTCATGCGTCGGGTATTAACAAGACAATGTTACAAGTTCATGATTCATTCATGCACTCTGAATAGCAAGCGCCGCCGCGCCGCCCGCCCAGCGCCGCCCGCCCCGCGCCGGGCCGTTTAAGAATGTGCAAGCTTAAAAGTAAATAATTGCATCATTAGATGCTTACCCTTTATTTCCACACGAGGCTTAGCAGGATATCATAATACACTACGTTTGAATTAAAGTAAAAGCATTACATAGCAATTTAAAATAAAAAGATCGACTACAGTTAGTTGAATAAGTAATTCTTAAATCGCTGCTTTAACACATTCTCTATTATGTACCTAAGCTTAAATTACACCAGTTTCTCGGAAAACAGTCTGCTAGTTCCTTCTCAAATTCTTTACTAAATTAGATCATACATACTCTCATAAATATTTCCATTTTTAAGACCTCCCATCTCATTAACCCATCTCAAGAAACTCATTGCACAACTACTATATTATAGGTAGTATTAGCCGATTGGCACTACTCACAACCCCACTTATTCAGTTTTTTTACTGTTATATCATAATATTGTTTGTAAAATAACTAGTGGTTCGCCCCGAACTGAGATCTCGCGAGTCTACAATAAAAACAAAAAAAATATTATTCGTAATCTTTCGCTATCTAAATAGTGCTACAAAAAAAAACCCAACTATTTTTAGTTCATTGTTTCACACCAAAATTATGGCATCATTACCTACCTATACCAATACCAATACCAAATTTCACGACGATCGGATAAACGCTTCGAAAGTTATCCTCGGACAAACAAACATACATACGTACATACAACGCCGATTTGCCCAAGTTGATTTGGAGATCTCGCTTCACTCGATCAATTAATAATGTTCACTTCTACGTCAAATTTAAACATGTTTAGTCGCTAAATACGTTTAGCTATCGTTGTGCAAGCGGCAGTCAGCCTAAAATCAATAAGATGATTAATATTAAATTGTTTTCGTTGCTAAAATGGAATGCATAAATGAAACTCCGAACCGTTATGAACGCAGTATAATTCAATGTCGAGTTTGCATAAAGATGTGTCATATAACGTAACAATCGTACGAGTACTGGCATAATGTGAGTAGACCTATTTTTATTATTTCAATGCTACGTGCGCGAAATAGGAAACGTGGAGCATATCTTTGTATGTCACCAGCCGACTGAACAAGCTACATATATCAAATTATTTATTATTATTTTGTATGGACAACTAAATAAACTAAGCCAAAGGTTAAATTGTATTCCGCAAATCGTCGCTAACTACTGAAAATTACATTTCGGTAAATAGTATGTTGGCACTGCGAATTTATGAAAAATAAGATGAAAATACACTGAAAACGAGTCGGTTGAAGCCAATTTATAGGTTTATAGGCCAATTTATAATTACAAAAATATTTTGATTAAGAATCGAGCGGCAGAGCCCATACATGATGATTTCTCGGAACATCGAATCGTCAAAATAATACTAGTGGTTCGTCCCGAACTCAGATCTCGCGAGTCTACGATTAAAACAATGAATATTATTTTTGACAATCAAAATAGTACCGCGAAATGCTTAACCATACAATTTGGCCTCAGTTTGATTGAAATTACAGGTTACGGCAGTTTATGTTAAGTGGTTTCTCTTTTTTGGGGTACAAATGGCAGTTATTATGGATTTCAGACTTTTTCCTATATTTGTGTCACTTAAGCTACATGCATGCTAAATTACCGTACTGTGAGGTCGCTGGGGTACCCTGTGAATTTTGTCAAAGATCAGGTTTTACTATGGCTAATAACTCAAAAACTACAAAGATTAAACTAAAAATAAAACGGGGTTGAAATGTACTAATGAAGTTCATTAAACGTGGATTTGACCCAATAGTCTCATTATCATTTTTTTTACCCATCTTGAACCCCAATATCTCAACAACCTCTCAATATTTTAGGCTCATTTTGTCAACCAGTGTGCCAATACTAAGTAAATTTCACGATGATCACAAACAAACAAACATACATACATACATACATCGCCATTTTGCCCAAGTTGATTTGGAAATTTGGCTTCGCTCGATCAATGAAACCTGGAACAAACGAAATAGATAAGACAACAAACCTTTTGCATGACATGAACCTTTATAATCTGTTAATAGTATTCAGTTACTGATGATGATGTATGCAGCGATTAACTATTTAACCTACTCTGAACACCCCGTTGTATGTTTTACTAATTTGGGTAGTAAATAGTAAACGACCACTTTGTTACTCAGAATCAAGTTTAATGAAGAAATTAAATAAAATCAATGAAAAGAAGTCCTAGAAATGAGGACAAATAGGGTTTTTACTTACCATAAAAAAGTTAAAACTGCATGAGTGCGTGTTTTAAAAATATCTATTTAAAATGAAATGGTGAAGAACTTTCCAAACAGCACGTGTTTAACTATTTTGTAGTAACATGATAAATGTTTTGCCTTACTTAATTTTTCTTCATATCAATTGAATACGAATAAAATCGGTAATTTCCTAAGTGGTCCAAATAACTCGGGCCACACGTGTTTTATTGTTGTACAACCCAGACGTCTGGCCATTGTTCTACAAGGTATGGTAGACGCCATGTTTAAAAGCTATGCTAATTTTAATGTGTATTTAATTTTGTAGGTGATTGGCGTTTTCGTAATACAAAAAAGTTAATTTATTTTAATAATTATTGTTTTAAACGATACTCTTGTACAAAAAAAATATTAACTACGTCGTAAACGAATCGCATCCATATTACGCAGAGTAAGAGGCAGTCACAATAACGTACTGAACGTCAGAGCTGACAAGTCATTGGGTTCAAATTAATACATAATTTTAGTTTTTATTTTTATCATTAGTGTTATTTTATTGAATTTTATTTTCTTGTATTAGTTTTTTAATAATATTATGTGTGTAAACTTGTACTATGGATCTCGTTGTTTGATAATAAAGATTTTAATAATTGACAGAGCGAGCGAGTGTTTCCAGATTGGCCTAAAAATACTTTTGTCCGTCCGTCTGTCATTTATTTAAATTTTTTTGTCGATCGCGATTTTTGGGGGGGAAAAGGGGGGAAGTTGGCTGCAGCGTTATTTATCGCCGGATTTCAATCAAATTTGAGAGGCACACTAAGGACTTCATTCTACACAAATTATTGCAAAAAATCCAAAACAGGTGAGTGAAGGGAGGGTGGGGGAGGGGGAGGGGGGGGGAGTTTGCTATAGCGTTATATATGGATTGATTTTAATTTTTCAATTATATGAACCTGCAGACACCAGATTCGACCTGTGACCAAAAAAAAACGCGAAGCCAGGGGAAAGGGGAAAGTGTTGTTTTTTTTTAATTTTGTTTATTTGGGAAGGTAAACAGTCATACATTTATTTATTGCATGGTTATAGGGGCTCGCGAGGTCGACTGTTCTCGGAACCACTAGTAATATAATAGGTTTTTTATGACTCCAATTGCGTCGATGCCGTACCATAGCTCCAACTCATCAGTCTGGGAGAGCAATAAGGGTCAGCTTGGCGGAAAAATTCCCCGAAGATCTCAATCAGCGCAAACATGGAAGCTTATTTATTTAAGCTATTTAAGTTTAATAATAATTTATTCTCAAAAGGATAATAAGCATCAAGTCATGTAAGCATGACAAGCAGTAGACATAGAAAAGATATTATAGATCGTTTAAGTAGTAGGTAGTTAATTAACGCATTAACGCAGATCGTTCGTCAGTTATTAATTACTTTATTTAATAAACATTCGTTAT
Organism: Philereme transversata; assembly: GCA_963924445.1. Classification (NCBI taxonomy): domain Eukaryota; kingdom Metazoa; phylum Arthropoda; class Insecta; order Lepidoptera; family Geometridae; genus Philereme; species Philereme transversata. The sequence goes on along the minus strand of OZ004348.1, from coordinate 21,688,915 downwards.
ATGTTGAACAAGTTTAGTTTTAAATGCGTTAAATGAGTTTTTTTTAATCTGGTAACTTATTAAAAAGCTTCGCCCTTAGTAAACTATTGTGTTTTTGCCATTTTGGGTCGAGATTCTGGGACTAAGGGGCAACGTAGCCCTTCGTGTTTCCAAAATTCTTTCAAGCGGTCAAAGATACTTCTGATCCGAGAGTTGATGATTGTCTTGACCAAATAATAATCATTACAATTCATCGGGGCTATAGGGCCAGTGTCTTGAAGACACTTCTGTCTGGTAGAGATTTCCAGCACTTGCGCTCTCAATCTCGATCAAGATCGTTTAAATCTCTTTAGATGGCACAAGTCTAAGGAAATTGACTCGTATTAAGAAAATACTTGTATATTATTTCTATATATAAATATACTAGGTGACCCGCCTCGGCTTCGCACGGATATTTATCAATATTTCAGTAAAATAATTATATCCATTATATACATACGTACAAACAAATTTTGATAGCACATTTTTATCCCATGGGAACTGATTTATGAGATAAATGGTAGCCTGTGTGATCTATGTATATACCAAATTTCATTGAAATCGGTTCAGCCGTTACGGCGTGATTGAGTAACAAACAAACAAATAAACATACAAACTTTCGCATTATATTATAATATTAGTGTGATTCAGTTTTATTTAAATTAAAACTCTTAGCTTAACTATGCTAATAGTACTACTTAATCCTCAAAATAAGTGAGTTTTTCGAAGCGACTGTGAGGTCAAAATCTAAACTGTGACACTTAATTACGCGAAAATTATCTTAGGAGCCAAGGGAATAATTAAGATACAATGAGATCGGCGTGCGATGTACGGTATACCGTCTATTTTCATCGGGAAAATAATTAAATTGAGTTTCGAACGTTCTTGTGTTCTCCACAAAATATGCACACAAATATGGGGAAAAGGATGTGGAATACCTATGAAAATGAAGTTTCGGAAGTGATTTATGTCTGCTGTCAATGTTTTTCTTCATTTTCATCCTCATCCAAAGTTCGTCTGTAAGAAATCGCTTCTAAGTGATAAGCCCGTCCATTTTATATTTTGTTTTGTGTACTTTTTTGGGTTTTTTTCATTTTAAATTTATTTATACACATACTAAACAATGTTGATCTTAGCCGGTAAAACACGCGTGTCACGGAAGGTAGCTGTCTATTCTGACTAGTGTTAATGATCTCCATAATAGGCACCCGGTACAAGGTAACATTCAAATTATTTATTAATATTCCGAAGCATGTTGTAGTCCCTTTGCACCAACTAAGTCAGGCAAGGATTTCTACACATCTTTACACAGATTTGTTGCAAAAGATTAAATGATTAAAGATTATAGAAATATATAATTTTTCTGCAACTTGAATCACACGCACAATATAATTTCAAAATTGTTAGGAACAGAAGTTAAGTCAGCGATAACTGACGAGGATTTCGTATCAAATCGATCAATGCTTGGAACAAATTCATCCGAAATCCTCGTATGCGCGCGTCTGTATTCGTGCTGCTGTTTTAGCTTGTTGTACTAAACTTGACTTCAGTCCCTATTCTTAGATTATAACCAAAATAAACAATACTTTCCCTCAGCTGGGCAAATACCTCCTCCTCCTCCTTACACTTAACTCGATCTGGAGCCAACTTTCATCTAATCTAAAGAGCTCCCTGGATCCCACTGCTGGGTAAAGGCCTTTTTTAACCCAGGTAGATCTTAGGGTAAGCGATGATATGGTCTAAGATGAAGCAAGATGATCTAGAATACACCTATAGAAACCCAGATTGTAGTCTTCAGGAAAAACAAACGACGGTAAAGTGTTCCATACCTAACCTTCCTTTCTTTCGTTTATCATATACAAATTAATAACAGAGGGTTTAGCCAAGTAACATTCGATTAGCGATGACGCTAGTCGATAAGTACGAAAATGTATAGGATTTGACACATGCTATGGAAATATCACGTGATATATCGACAACAAATGTATGTAGAAATTGAATGGATTCGAAGCGAATGTAATTTAGCTACGGGCCCTGGTGAGGATTATTATCGACTATTTTAATTCAGTAGCTTTCAACAAAAACGAAGCTGTAAGCTACGAAGTAAAAAATGTAAAAACCATGTTGGGTTAAAAGTACTCCTATTAATATTTTTAGGGTTCTGCAGTGCAAGTACGAAAATATTCGATCGACCAAATGGCACTTAAGTTTGACGAAACCGTGAAATCAATTCTCGACTACATATAGAGAGCAAAATATTAACAGTTATATTAAAACTAGTTGACCCGGCGAACTTCGTACCGCCTTGACATGCATATGACGCGGGCTGTCAATATACGTCGGCCATCATTATCTGTATCAATGTATGAGAAAATCTTTTTGCGTGATTTTTTCCAATATTTTGATAGTTATTCGGGACGGAGACAAATACAACAAATCAAAAATCGTCAAAATCGGTCCAGCCGTTCTCGAGTTATAATTGTTCGAACAAACCCGACTTTGTTTTAAATATTAATATTAAACGTTAAGTGATAAGGCCGCGTTGGCCTCTATTTTGTTTGTAATTTTTATTTCATATTAAAAACTAACACACATTTAATAATTTATACCCAACTAGTTGTATGCCCGTGACTTTGTCCACAATTTTCTGGATCTCGATAACAGCGCCACCAAATTTCACTGTATGCCAAATTTTATTGAACTCATTCCAACCATTTAGTCGTGAAAACGCAACAAACAGAGAGACAGACGGAGTTACTTTCGATTGTATGATTTTAGTGCATGTATTCTATAAGTTATCTGGTTCCAAGGTTTGTTTAGTTTGGGACTAGATATAACTGAGCGAAATGTCCAGCTGAATTATTTGATTACTAATTAAGTACGGAAACCTGTGTGCATCACTGCAACTTACCGTTTATTCGCTTATCCACGGCGGCGGCGACGGAGGCGGCGGCGGCGGACCGGCCAGATCCTAATGGGATGCATGTCTATATATTATACTCGTATAATGACTATCTGTCTATATCTGGTTCCGACTATTTGGTTCGATTATGCTTGTCTGGCTAAAGTCTGGAACATTCTTTAGGTCGACAAGACCGTACGCGTGGTTTGTCAATAAAACATTACCCTCCTTTTGCGCTGGAAAAAAGTAGTATATGGGGAGGTCTCAGCCGCGGTCGTGATCTCGTTTAGTCGTGAAAAAGTAACAGAGAGACAGAATTACTTTCGAATTTATAATGTTAGTATGAATAAAAAAAATATGATTGAATTTAGTCTGTCATCTTTATAGTAGCTACCACCATAATGTAACACTAAACCTGGGCATATTTCACCACCTCTGAGTAACATATGAACAGAGAATGATTTTTATATGACAATTCTATTTATCTGGTTCTCATAGTACAAGTTCTGCTTAGTTTGTGGCTAGATAGCGCTGTCTGAAATGTCCAGCAATATTTATTAATCAAAATTACTCGGAGATCGTAAAATAGGCATTATGATTTAACATTTGTCTGTACGCCTTACCTTCTTTTAGCAGGATGACTGGTAGATAATGCTATTAGCATGAAGTCCTCCTAGCACGATTCTGTTTTGTGTGAAATTTTAAATACGTAAATAAATATTGTGCGAGTATACCATTTTAATGACACTATAAATAGGTAATTATATAAAAGTAATCACGTCATCGATGTATAAAAATGAGATCGCTTTATACTGCAATGTATAAAGCGAAGACACACTGTCTACTTTATTTTATAAAACCTTTCTACAATATTATCAGGCAAGTTTCATAAACGGCGAACTTTGGCCAAGTTTGAGCACTTCATCGACGATTCCGATACCATTCATTAGATGGGCGCTCATGGTTCCCTCTGTCGGGGCACGGAGACATTAGAGCCTATGCACAATGCGTAATTTAAACGTGCAGTCGCCACGCTGAGAACGCCTATAATTTTTTGGGAATTTACGGCGTCGTAAACGCGCGTTCGTGATAGGCGCGTCAGCTGCGCGTTTAAAATACGCCATGTGCATAGACCATTAGTGATTCGCCAGCTCCACATATTGACATATACATTAGATATATACATATCGGGTATTTTAATGTCCACTATATCGTCTCTAACTCCGTGAGCGTTTTGAAATTCTTGTCCCTCGTAGTTTGCCATGCCGGTCCTCCAAGTCTCTTCTCCTTAAAACATCTCAACACACTTCTAGCCGCTATGGTGGCTCCTTCACCGTTTATGCGGTAAAAATTTGGAATGCCCTTGCTCATCAAGTTCGCGCTAGCCCATCACTCAACATTTTCAAACGGAAAATTAAAGAGCACTATCTTTGTCTGTTATTTTATATTATTATAGGTATATATATATATATTACGTATACATTATTCTATATAATTTATTTATATTCATATTAAATTATATATATAATTTCTATATAATATTATTATAACATACTTTAGGTATATGTTACATTAATTTTGGGTAGATACTTATATATATTTTATTATGTTTTTGTAGACTCATCTACCTTTAAAATCATCTCTCTATCTAGCCTCTTAGGTTTGCTGGAAGAAAACTCTTCTTAGGGTTAAGCTCGCCTTTGTACATGCCCTCTATTTCTTATTTTTGAATATATTTTCTTGTGTGCAATAATGAATACAGAATTGAGAGCTCGCCACGTACTTGTATATTTTCAGTACCATTTTGATGAACAATTCTGAAAATAATTCGTTAGTAGTATTTTTATTTTTATAGTGTTATCTGAATACTTACGGAAATCACTTAATTCGACCCTGACGTGACAAGAGCCTGAAGCACAATTGGTAGTGCTACCTCGTATCAAGTGGAAGGTTGCGGATTCAAGTCCCGTCTAGGCTTGAAAATTTTTGAGATGGTTTTTAAAATCTTAAATAATTCGTAAGGTCACCTTTGTCCTTTGATCTAGAAATGAAATGAAATAATTATTTTTTCATTTTGCCGGAAGCATGGTTGTATAAAGGTACCTATGAATTATAATTATTATTCATTAATTAGTTCTTGGGTTAGGTCTTTCCCATTTCTAGCTGTTTTTTTTTTGCCAAACTACTCTCATAAATAATTTGCAAGTATTGGACAAACATAGGAGGAGTTGGCTCTTGTGGACACCACCGTATTCTTAGGTATAACCCTAGATAATAAGATTCAATGGGCCCTCACATTGATAAGTTGTTGAAGAGACTTAGCTCTGCGGCATACGCAGTCAAAAAGATCCGTCTTTTTACAGACGTAGACACAGCTAGACTAGTTTACTTCAGCAACTTCCACAGCATTATGTCATACGGTTACTGCTGTGGGGGAGTGTTGCAGATATAAACACCTTTTTTGTGCTGCAGTAGAGGGCTGTTCATGCAATTTATAATATGGGCCCCAGAGAGGCATTACGCAATAAGTTTAAAGAAATAAATATTATGACATTCCCTTGTCAATACATCTATGAAAATCTAATGTATGTTCACAAAAATATTAATTTTTTAAGAAAAATAGCGATAATCATAATTTTAATACTAGAAAAATAAATAAACTCGCTGTTGCCACTTGTAGACTCCATAAAATTAGTAAATCGTTTAAAGGGCAAGGTGTACTCTTTTATAACATACTCCCAAGGGATGTACAAACATTGACAATTAACAAATTTAAAAACGTAATTAAACAAAATCTTTATAAAAGAGCCTACTATAAAATATCGGATTATTTAGATGATAGAGAAGCTTGGGATTAAAATTGCTCCAACTCGTTCAAAATGTTACAATTTAGACGTAATTTATTTACTGTATTATGTATTGTAAAAGGATCATAAAAAAACAACCAGCCTTGTTTCTTACCTTTCTTTCCTGGCTTGGTCCCGAAGGAACAGGCAGTAAAATTGACGTTCCAAAGTGATCCTTGTGATTTTAATGAATAAAAATATTTGACTTTGACATAGATACTCTGATTTATCAAAGTTGATCTATAACTTCTTCTGCTCAATTAAACCAAGAAGTATTTATCGGTCAAGTCGATACAATCGGATAAAGTTTAAAGAATGAAATATATATCATCACTTTCATTAAAATATGAAAGCTCACCGTTTTCATAATCATGAACCTATAGGATTATTGGTAAAAATAAAACATTAAATAAACATAAGGTAAAAAAACTACAACAAAGCCTATAACGGATAACTTGAAAAATTATGATGTTAATTTTGTATGCAGGGTGTCACAACCCGGATCGGGGGCTAATTGGGGGACGAAGTGTCGGCTCCTTAGTATTCAGTTCAGCGGGCGGGTTCCACCATCAATCTCAATATGAGACTCTGACGGAAAACCGCGGCACGGACAAGGAACCCCTCTTAGTGAGGCCGAGGCGGTTTGTTAACATCGCGGGATGACCGCGACACTATGATCGATTCCCGTCTCACCGATAGCTTTCAAGAAAATTCCGATTCTGATAGGTACGTCTACAGGCGGCGATTTTCTCTACTTTTCTGAAAAAAAGACGAAGCTTCTAGATTTCTTTACATAAAAGAAAGATTAAAAAACAACCCGATGATAAAACAAAAATACAAATTGTTCATTTTTCGTTATTTTAGTGCGTATAAATAGATATCTATACTATACTAGCAAACAAATTTGTTTGTGAAATAATTTGGGCCGTGAAAGCGGGATATCTATTTAAGAAAGGGTTTATTTTATATTATCCGCGCGCAATCAGACTGGGATGGATGGAATCTCGTCAAATTAAATCAAAAGTGACAGGTTTCGAGCGCAGTTTGGAGCAGCCTACAGTCGAATAATAACAGAGTTTTACCTACCATTAAAACTCTTATTATGTCCGGAGCCTTATTCGAGGCCTTTTAAACATATTTTGAGATAGTCCTTCCGTTTCCGTCCGTATAGTCGATAATATTTGCTGTAGTTCCGGTAGTCGGCGCTTGGGGGCGCTATTTCCGGCGGCCATGTTCACCAGTAAATGCGCATTTCTCATCATTGCGGGTCTCAAAATAACTTAATCTACACACCAGGCAGAACTGACTGTAAGGCCTCGAATAAGGCTCCGGACATAATAAGAGTTTTAATGGTAGGTAAAACTCTGCTATTATGTCCTTCCGCCGTTATTCGAGGCCTTTTAAACATATTTTGAGACAATGTTTGTTCTCGCCTGATGAACAGGACGCCAATGTGATACATTATTATTATACTTAATTAAGTTACTATTACATATAATCATATTTTTCAATTTAATCACATTTTAATTATATAATAATAACTATTTATATTTATATACCTTATAGGTACATGATAATTTACAATCAACTTAATATAAAATGTATGCAAGTCTTTACATAATTTTCTTTAACAATCTTAGTATTCCAATCAAAACATTACGAATTACTTATTTCACTGGACAGGTTCAGCTCTCTGTCAATCCAGCCCCTTGAAGCTACAGCTGACCTGACACTTCCAGGGGCTGCATCCACACCAGCCTCTTTCAAAACAGATTTCACCCATCCTGCAATAATGGTTCTAGAAGCAGCTTTAGCTGTACCACGAGCGGTTACAAATAAACTTTCTATGTTAGCTAATATTCTTCTTTCTTTACCTAGCAACAGTAACTTTTTGAGCCATAAAACTGGATCGAGATTAGGATTTTCTGGATTTGAAAATAGCTTCCAGCCAGATTGAATGTGCGATTGAGAGTCAGTTTTCGATCCGTATAGGGGCCAAAAAGTCACAGAGCGATCTTCACTGTGATTTACGAAAAATTCATCAGCGATGCTTAAAAGCGTCAGGTCATGTACTCTACGTCCCAAACACAAAAGCAGGAGGATAGCACACCGTCGCGAAACTTCATACAAGCTTTCAGAATTTACACTATTCTTTGTTAACCACGAAATCAAAATACTAGTGTCCCAAACACATTTTTCCGGACGCTTTTTAGAATTGTTACAAGCAATAGACTTTAAAATTTGCTTTACTAAGACATTTGAACTAAGACGTGAGCTATCCTCTGTGCTACATAGTGTAGAGGTGAAGGTCAGCCAAAAATCTTGCTAGCTCACCACCCGAAGGGTTTGTGACAGTTACCCCTGACCTACTACACCACTTAACCCAACGCTCCCAAGCCGGTTTCTAAGTATTAAGAGTGGATTTTCGCCATCCAGACCTTAAAAGGTCTTTTTGTTGACCTGACCAAGTTTCTACAGCCCGAGACCACCCCCACATTTCCAAACCTCCAATGTTAGATCTTGTACCTTGGGTGGAGGAAGGCCAGTCGACTGATCTATCAAAACCGTCTCTAACCGATGAATTGTGAAGGGTGGAGCTCTTGCTCGAGCTTTGAGATCTGCTCTCCAAAACGCCTGAGGCCACTTCGGAGCTACTATTAGATACATACCTTTTGCTCGATTCAGATGCATGAGGACTCTCGGCATCAGATTCAGGGGCGGGAATACCCAAGCTAGGTTGAACTCCCACTCCCAAGAAAGGGCGTTGTGTCTCCATGCTCCTGGATCTCGTTGGTCCAGGCTGACATACTGAGGTACGACATGTGCTCGAACCGATGCAAATAGGTCCACTTCTGGAACTCCCCATTTTGCGAAAACCCTGTTCGTTAACACAGGCAGTAAGTGCCACTCGGGAAGCATGGATTTCCGAGAAAGGCGATCGGATACGCTGTTGTATCTGCCCGGGATATGATGGGCTACTAAATGGATTAAAACCGACCTAAAATCTTGAAAATCTGATAGGTCAGATTCATCAGCTCTGCCGATTGACTTCCTCCCTCGTTCCTCAGATATGCTACGACGGAGCGGTTGTCGCACTGTAACAGCACTGACGAATGACTCAGAAAAGGACCGAATAGGGAAAAACATTTGAGAACAGTCAACATTTCTTTGCGATTCGAATGAAACAACTCTTCTTCGATTACCCAATTTCCACCTATTTAAATTCCATTCAGCTCTGCTCCCGATCTGGAGACGGCTGCATCGGTCGTCAAGAAATGCGTTTTTGATGGGGGGTGAAGTCTGGATGATTTCGGGCAATTCTGTAGCCACCAGTTTAGTTCCTTGATTGACTGACAGGGAAGACGAGACAGCTTCTCTGGTGGGTTTTTGAGTAAGCTGTTGCAATGAGCTAACAGATAACGAAATTTGAGACGACCCTGTGGAACGACAAGGCGAGCAAAGTTTAGGCTTCCTACTATACTTTGTACTTCTCTGAGAGTCGCCCGTTTTCGATTCAACAATTTTGATATAACCCCTTGCAGTCCCTGAATTTTATTCTCGAGGAGAAATTTTTTGTTCTGCCACATGTCCCAAATCAGACCTAAGTACGCGAGGGATGTTTTCGGTGTGAGAACAGACTTTTCGATGTTCACCTTCCAACCTAATTCTCGCATGGTTTTGAGCACCGTTTTGGTCTGGTCTATTAATTTCATCCTGTCCTGGCAAACAATTAAATAATCGTCCAAAAATACCGCTATACGTATTCCCTATTCTCTGAAAATTTCTGCTGTCCATTTCGATAGGGATGCGAATATTTTTGGACTTGTCGCAAGGCCAAATGGTAAACAAGTCATTTGAAGTAACTGACCTTTGTAGATGAGCCGGAGAAAGCAACGATGACACGGGCACGTGATAGTACGCTTGAGTCAAGTCTACTTTTACCATCCAATCGTTCGGCTGTAGGAAGTCCGGAATACGATGGACGGAAATTAGTCTGAATTTTGTGATCTTTAAAAATATATTTAAACGTTTTAAATTGAATATTGGACGCATAGAGCCATCGCTTTTTGGGGTCAAAAATAGGGTTGATAAGAAACTGGGTGTTTCGGGGGCATACTCTAGGATATTTTCCCCCACCAAATTGTCTATCATCTGGTCCATTAAATGAGATGGGGTAGTTTGATACCGGGTACTTATGAGCCAGGGTAAAACCAGCGGTGGTTTGGCTTGAAATGGAATTTTGTAACCCGATATCACTTTCAACAGGGAGCTTGGAGCACCCCGTCTCTTCCATACATCGATAAACAGCTTTAACCTGCCCCCCCGAAACACCTCCATTGTGTCAATATTTTCTACCTCCCTTACCTTTGCCACGTGTGGCATTGGACTGGGCAAACTGTCCCTGGCGACCGTTATATTTTTTAGAGTTTGCCGGGGCTTGCTGACGTGAGGCAAATGTTTGTGGTCTAAATTGCGGATGAAAGAACCACTCATTGTTCCCATAAGCTGGGAAATCATAATTGTATGCTTGTGAGTAAAAGGGCCGCACCACTTGCGGTGGCGGATACCTGTTGAGGTTAAACGGTGCCATGTAGCGACCGGTTTGACCATGTGAGCCATATGAACTAGGTCCAGGTTGCGCAGCCTGGGACCCAGATGTTACTCTCTTCTCTTGCGCAGAGAAGGAGGGTTTCGGAACAGAAAATATTTTACTGACCCCCCCATTACTTTTTAAATATTCAGCAAACGGTTCTTTATCAAATAAATACTCGCAAGATGGTGGTATCTTTTTTAAACTGGCTCGTAAATATTTTTCTTTTATTAGACTTGTGAATGCATCACGCCTTTGTTCTATAATGTCGGCCCGGCGTCCACATACTAACTGTAAGCAATCAAGAGAGATTTTCTGAAAATCTCCGGAAAAAAATTCTTTAATTTTTGAAACCATGGACTCATTGGTTATGTTGTTTGCCTCTTGAGTCCATTGGAGTAGGTCTGATACACCTTTTTTCAAAGCATCACTTTGCATAATAACAGCTCGGGTGATCGCACCCAAGGATCTATCGGTTGTAATCAAGCTAGACGACTTCTCAAACTGTTTAATTTCGTCATTTGCCTCCAAGTCAACAAACCCCGGTCGTGCATTGTAGGTTTTTTGTATTTCGGAATAACGGACATTTGTCCAGTTTTCAGTTTTAAAATGTTGCAATGAGTTCAATGATTGCAGATGCTCCTGAGAGGCATTTGCAAAGGTGGGTTCTTTTAAATTAGTGGTCAGATCGAAATCAAATTTGAGGGCAGGCTCGGCTGGCTCCTCACTTTGTACCTCCGGTTCATTTGACGTGCAATTATAGTCCGGAGGGTACAAACCCACTGGTGGGTAGGTCATAATCGATAAAAAGTTTTGAATTTCACTTACTTGCTGGGTAAGGCGTTCCAATACCTTACCCTCCTTACGTGATCTCTTTGTCCTGTGTGCGTTGACCGCTGCACACCTGCGCTTACGCCTCTTCACGTCATCACCTTCATTCGCTACGCGATTTTCTTCTTCACTTGACGACGATGAGGTCACACGATCACGAAAATGTTCATCACTACTATCCGACATAATTTCTACGAAACTACAGTATTTTTTTTTTTATTTTATTCCAACTATAATAATTTACCGAACGCTAACAGCGTTTAGACTAGAATAATTTTATTAAAACTCCTTTTAAACTTAAATGTACGTCTATACGGCACGAAAGTCAGGACGCCAATGATGAGAAATGCGCATTTACTGGTGAACATGGCCGCCGGAAATAGCGCCCCCAAGCGCCGACTACCGGAACTACAGCAAATATTATCGACTATACGGACGGAAACGGAAGGACTATCTCAAAATATGTTTAAAAGGCCTCGAATAACGGCGGAAGGACATAATAATTATTATTCGAACTTCTTTGCTAACGCTACTTCGCTCGTCATTTTCGATTTACTTTGACAAAGTTCCATCCCCTTTTGATAGCGCGCGGATAATAGGTACCTCACACGGAAGCATTTGATCAATTTTTGTTTCGTTAACAATCCAATATGCCGAAATGCAAACGCCATTTTGGATTTCTTATAATTAAAAACAAATACTGCTCTAACCTTTACCATTATGGAATTGTTTAGTTTTTCTTCCACCGATAAAACTCGGTCTATGATGATCATCATCATAAACCGGCTGGCGAAGTGACGTCTTATTCGTGGAGCACTATAAATAACGATGCAATCATTCGCGTTAATAGTCTACGAGAATACTAATACACCATTTTTGTAAAACGAACTAATGATAAGTATTCTCTTCCTATTTTCAAAGTCAAGCTATACGCCCACTACGCCACGGAGGCAGTCTCCCATAAGGTCTTTGTCCATAAGGTCCTCCCAATCTCTTCCTATGTTCAAAGTCAAGGTATACAACCATTTTCTTTCGTTGTCTCGTAACTGCTAGCTACTGTTTATGTTATTTATCCTCCATAAATAGTAGTGTAGTTTATTTATATATTATTTGTATGTATTTAAGTTTATGTTTATTATTATACATAATCAATATAAATAAAATATTGCTGGACATTTCACACAGCGCTATCTAGCCCCAAACTAAGCAGAGCTTGTACTATGGGAACCAGATAACTGATAGAATACTTATATACTTTTTTTTTGTAAATACATACTTGTAATATATAGAAAAACAACCAGACCCGGAACAAATATCTGTAGATCATGCAAACATTTGTTCCGCGGCAGGAATCGAACCCACTACTCCTGCGTCTCAGTCGGCTGTTCGCCCACTGCGATACGGAGGTCGTCAAAATGTAGTCAAATATGTAGGTACGAGTATATATTATTTTATGGGTTCTGTTTACGTATGTTTATGCTTAAAGGTACTCTTACACCGCCGTCTTTTGATTTTTGTTTATCCTGTCCATCCAAAGGTTGTCTGGAAGAGATCGCTTTTAGTAATAAGACCGCCCATTGTACCGTTATTTATTGTTTATTTCCTTTGTTACTGTATTTTTGTTGGGTGTGCAATAAAGAGTATTTCATTCATTCATAAGTATTTTACAAAATAAAATATTTTTATATGTGGTTTAATCTGTCTGATCACCACCATACAAAAATATATTGGCGTGGTCCTTAGCGAGTTAGGCTTATTACCCAGGGGCCCAATTCTGCATTATAAAACAAACGATTATGGAGCCATACCATTATTCAACGATTATGATTGTTGTTCCTGTTTTATGCTACCAAATTTTCAATACTTATTAGAATACCAAAAGGTATCTATAGTGGGCATTTTGCGACGATACCATTGTTATAGTAAAGCCATCGGTTTAGTAGAATCTGGCCCCCAGACATATCAACGTCATAGGATAATGACAATGATGGGTAAATTGAGTCTCTTAGCAACAAACACATTTAAGGCAGACAAACAAATATGTAACACAATGGATCATGTGCCCAATTTACGAGTCATATGAAACCAGATGTCTATTGTTAGTGCATGTGCTTGTAATGCGAGGCTAGAGGCGGGTAGAGGGGACTACTCACTGGACGTGTAATTAAAAATACTAGTGGTTCGCCCGAACTGAGATCTCGCGAGTTTCCAAAAACACAAGAAAATCAATTCTTAGAGTGACTCGCGCAACGATGCCTACACGTATTTAGTGGCTAAATATGATTTAAAAGTGGTCAAATCATACAAATACGTAAAATTTAAACATGTTTCGTCGCTAGATACGTTTAGGGATCGTTGTGCAAGCCGGCCTTAATCTTTGACTTATAAAATAGTGCCACGAAATGCGGAACCAAATCACTTGACCTACAGTTTCATTCAAATTACAGGTAACGGGAGTTCATGTTTACTGGTAACTTTTTTTGTGGTAGAAATTGCAGTTATTCTGGATTTCAGACTTTTGCCTATATTAGTGTCACTAAAGCTACACGCATACGAAATTTCAGCACTGTGGAGTAACCCTGTGAATTTTGTCAAAGTTCCGTTATTATTATGGATAATAACTTAAACACTTCAAGGTTTAACCTTAAAATAAAAACGGAGTCAAAATGTTCTCACGAAGACCTTTTATTAGACGTGAAATTTGACCGGATAGTCCATTTTGTTTTTTTACATGTCTTTAACCCCAATATCTCAACAACACATTTTTAGCTCATTTAGTCACACCAAAATTGTGGCTATATACCACATTTCACGATGATCGGATAAACGTTTATCCGATCATACATACTACAAACATACAACATACTACAAACATGCATACATACAACGCCGATTTACCCAAGTTGATTTATAGATCTCGCTTCGCCCGATCAAAAAACATATTAAGTATATCTAGTTCTTTTCACGGAGCATGAGCTCAGTGATACTTGTTATTCGACAATCCTAGGGCGGTGGTAAAGAAAAAACCAGACAAGTGCGAGTCTGACGGATGCACCGAAGGCCGGACCAAAATGGTAAAAACGGAACCCATATGGTGCGACTTTGTTCGTTCGTCCATCCGTCTCCGTCTGTCCGTCTGTCACAGCTGATTATCTCAGCAACTACTGAATTTATCCCCTTGAAATTTGAAACAGTTATAATATATGATCAAACGAACTTGCAAGTGAAGTTCGATCGATATTATATGAGTAAGCTTCATTTTAAGATTGAATTTTTGCATTCCTTTTGCATTCCTTTTCTAATACTGACATTCCATACTAATGTTACGATGAAAAATTTCGAAAATGTACCGTAGCACTTCAACCCCCCTACCCTTATAATAAATTATACTACTATTTTCAAAAATATGTAAAATAATGAAAAATCAAGACACGACCTTAACCTAACGCTAAAATACAACCGAATAACAAAAACCTAATATTGCAGTGTTACTTTTTTCAATACCGGTGAATGGAAAAAAACATACATATTGCAGAAAATTTTGCCCAATATTTGTTCTGATTGCCAAGCGATTTTTCTTTTGATTACCAAACCATAGTCGGTTTCATCAATACAAATTATCTATTATTTATAAATCTTAATTCATAGCGATTTTTGGATAAAATCACATATCAAAAATAAAAAAGTAGTAATTAAATTCTTACAATCTTATAAATAAATAAATAATAAATAAATATTGCAGGACATTTCACACAGCGCTATCTAGCCCCAAACTAAGCAGAGCTTGTACTATGGGAACCAGATAACTGATAGAATACTTATATACTTTTTTTTTGTAAATACATACTTATAATATATAGAAAAACACCCAGACGCGGAACAAATATCTGTAGATCATGCAAACATTAGTTCCGTGGCGGGAATTGAACCCGCTACCTCCTGCATCTCAGCCGGCTATACGCCCACTGCGCCACGGAGGCAATCGAATAAGTAGGTGAAAAATTTATATTTTAAATGCGTAAATCAATTACAATTGACCATTTCTTCTAACCAAACCACTTTATTGTACACATTAAAATGATTAAATTACAAACAAAATAGAAAATACAAAGCAAATAGTACAATGGACGGTCTTATCGCTTAGGAGCGATCTCTTCCATACCACCTTTGTATTATAATTATTTTTTTATGTTTGTAGAATTGTGGAATAGAGTATAGCTAGTTACAGTTACCTCTCACCCCTCTACCCTAGATTAAGTTAGTAACATAGGTTTTGCTTCATTTGCAATGCATTTCTTAGAGTTTAATCTTTGTTTATACTGCATACATATTTGTATACATTGCACTCTCAGAATCGACCGCCGTGTTCGCTGTCAGTATGTACTTTTATTATTCATTATTAAATCACCTCTAAATCGGTGCAGACGTAATCAATAGTTTTTTGATCGAGCGAAGCGAGATCTCCTAATCAACTTGGGCAAATCGGCGTTGTATGTATGTTTGTTTGTCCGAGGATAACTTTCGTAGCGTTTATCCGATCATCATGAAATTTGGTATATAGGTAGATAGTGACAGCACAATTTTGGTGTGACTCAATGAGCTAAAAATATTGGGGGGTTGTTGAGATATTGGGGTTCAAGAGGGGAAAAAAATGAAAATGAGACTATTATGTCAAATGGGACGTCAAATAAAAGATCTTCATTAGTACATTTGAACCCCGTTTTTATTTTTAGTTTAGTCCTTGTAGTTTTTGAGTTATTAGCCATGATAAAAACAAAACTTTGACAAAATTCACAGGGTACACCAGTGACCTCACAATGCTGAAATTTGGTATTCGTGTAGCTTTAGTAACACAAATGTAGGCAAAAGTCTGAAATCCAGAATAACTGCCATTTGTACCCCAAAAAATTAACCAATTAACAAGAACCCCCGTTACAACTAATTTGAATGAAACTGTAGGTCAAGTAGGTTGGTTATGTATTTCGTGGCACCAATTTATCAGTCAAAGATTAAAGCCGGCATGCACAAAGATCACTAAACGTATTTAGCGACTAAACATGTTTAAATTTGAAGTATTTGCACGATTTGACAACTCCTTAAATCATATTTAGCCACTAAATACGCAGTGGGTGAATGGCCGACTGAGACGCAGAAGGTAGCGGGTTGGATTCCTACCACGGAACAAATATTTGTATTATCTACAAATATTTGCATGATCTACAAATATTTATTCTGGGTCTGGATGTTTTTCTATATATTATAAGTATATATTTACAAAAAAAGTATATATGTAAATATAACATCAGTTATCTGGTTCACATAGTACAAGCTCTGCTTAGTTTGGGGCTAGATGAAATGTCCACCAATATTTATTTATTTTTTACGTTCCCAAATCAAGGTAGCTATTTGATTATTTTAAATAATCATACCACATGGCAAAAAACAATATGAACACTGAAACCAGTGAATTTTTACGTTCGCTGACTGGAACAATTAAGCTTGTATTTTTCGTCTCAAATTTGTAATAAAATATTGTATTTTCGATGTCGGACAATCCAATCATGTTACGCTACCAATGAAGAGTGTGGACAAAACCTCTCCCTTTAAAATAAAATGACATTCCGGTAAACTCCTATTTCATTTTATTGACGACGAGTTGACCCGCCCAAACTTTGGACGGTGTTCAAAATAAAATATAACTTTAACAGGTCTTGATTAGCTGATACAAATATCCCATAGAAAAAAAACTTTCCAGTTCTTCAAATTTCCCCGGCAACTTTTCAAACTTTCTTTCAGGCAAACCTTGTCCTGAAAAATTCAAATTTAATCAAATTCAGCGAAGCCGTTTTTGAGTTTAGTGAGACTAACGAACAGCAATTGATTTTTATATTATATACATATTATAGACCTAATGCACTACCCGCGGCTTCGCACGCGCGGTTTGTCAATAACAACGTACCCTCCTCTTGCGTAGTCGAGCAAAAAGTAGTCAATGTCTCAATCCCAGACATAATCAATCTATATACCAAATTTTATTGTAAACGGTCAAGCCGTTTAGTTTTGAAAACGTAACAAATAGTCAGAGACATAGTGTTACTTTCAAATTTATAACATCTTCATATCAACTAAAGGACGTTTATTATTACTGAACAGGAAGTCTAAGAAAATCTCTAGAAAATTATTATTATTAGCGACCGATCTTGTGCGGCCGAGGTGTAGCGTCCGCGTGCCGTCCCTCCCCGCTTGCCTCACATACCGCCAAAATGGTCTGAGAACTATCTACTGCGCAGGTATGACCACGTGATCCGTCAAGTCTCATCTTTGGCTGCGCGCATTGTACGAACCTCGGCTTGGGCTGTTGCCAGGATGGGGATAGCAGAGAAACACCCTGGTACATGTTTGTACCTAGTATACGCGGCCACTGAAGGGACTCGTTGACCTCGCCGGCGAGGTCTGTGAAGTGATTGCTCTGTCTAATGTAGATGACTCAGAAATCTCCTCCGCGTTAGCGGATCTCCGAGAACGTGTCTCGGTCGATGGAGGGTTTCTACTACAAATGTTTAACAACGTTAGCAGTCTTTATATTATGGCGTTAGGGCGAGTTAGCGCGGTCTGAGAATATTCTTGAATCGGAAATAAAAACCTTTCCGTTGTACGTAATAGCACGCAATACATAAATTCATGTGGTAATGGGCGGACAGTGTCGCGGCTCCGCTGATCCCCCCTATTGTTATTCATCGGCCGTGTCCAAGGATCTCGGACGATGTTGCAATACTTCTCCTATCTGCGAAATACAATTTCAAATGTTAAATTATAAAAGCCTATTCACTTCTTCTAAGAAAACTGTTTTGTACTGTTTTTATCTCAGTACGGATTTATCACGTTCCGTTTTATAGGTGTTACGATCCACAGTTTCCGTTCATTTTGTGAACCTTTATCAGGTGATAGATCCCGTACTTATAATAATAACCATATTCACTGTTGGCAGATATTCTGCCGTACTAATAAATTGTATTACTTGAAATACTAACACCGTGTTACATTCACCTGATATTGCAAAACACGAATCATAATTCTGAGGATTGTTTATATCGCGGTAAGCTATCACCACAGATGTCGATTTACAGATAAATCTAATGTTTAAAAGAGGTTTTTTTTTAGATTTAGTTGTGGTTTCAATCATAATACTTATTTTTTTTCCACCTAGTGGAATCATCATCATCATTTCAACCCATCTGCACCACGCATTTTTATATATTCATCTACTATAAATTTCTTTAATTCAATTTGGTTTGAGACAGTCAATTAGACTATCCGCAAAATGGACTTTTCGAAAAAGATATTTTTGTCTATGAGACATAATGTTAGTTCGATTAACCGAGGCTAAATGGCATTTTCAGTGCTCTTAAATTTAGAAATTTTACAAAATGGTGTAAGTGCTCGGTAGGGTTCTCAAGAAATAACGTATTTCCGGCTCCAGGGTGTAGAAAATAAAGTACAGTCGCTGAAAAATATTTGTTATTTTTATTCTCATAATTGTACCTAACTGAACAGCGCAGTTAATTCATCTGAACTTTTATTTTCATCTGAATTCATCTGAACGCAGTTAAACATCGTTTCCATCGTGTTTCAGTTCAAGTAACCAGTTCAGTCAGATATGTTTGTGGCGCTGTGTTTCATAAGGCGTTAAACTAGTGGTTCGCCCCGAACTGAGACGTCGCGAGTCTCCGATTAAAACAAAAAAATATTATTTGTAATCTTTGACTACCAAAATAGTGCCCCGAAATGCATAACTTGGCTCATTCAAATTACAGGTAACGGCAGTTCATGTTATTTGGTTACTCATTTTTGGGGTACAAATGGTAGTTATTCTTGATTTCAGACTTTTGCCTATATTTGTGTCACTTAAGCTACACGTGTACCAAATTACAGCACTGTGGGGTCACTGGTGTAATCTGTGAATTTTGTCAAAGTTCAGTTTTTATTATGATTACTAACTCTAAAACTATACAGACTTTACTAAAAATAAAAACGATGTCTAAATGTACTAATAAAGAACTTTCATTTGACGTCCCATTTGACCTAATAGTCTCATTTTAATTTTTTTTACCCCTCTTGAACCCAAATATTTCAACAACCCCCAACATTTTTAGCTCATTGAGTCACACCAAAATTGTGCCATCATTAACTACTGTATAACCTATGTATCAAATTTCACGATGATCGGATCAACGCTTCGAAAGTTATCCTTGGACAAAAAAACATACATACATACAACGCCGATTTGCCCAAGTTGATTTAGAGATCTCGCTTCGCTCGATCAATTATATAAAAAAACTTAGTAATGGTTCATTTATGTTGCATAAACGTTTCGTTTAATGTGATCAAAAAATATAAAACACAGATGTTAAATAACGTAAGATACTCTATAATAAAGTACGGTTTGCCAACCCTAGCTGGTCGGTGTCAATCGACCTACGAAAAATGCATGGAGGTAATTAACTTCGGTCCTTTAAGCCACTTTAATTACAAAACCAGGAGTTTGCAGGACCAGCCACTTTGCCTACCAGAGTGGTACTGATCGGTCAAGAAGTGAAAGTTGATATTATTGTTACCTCAATAAAGGCTCCGTTAATGCAATTTAAGTAAATTTGCAAATAGAATGAGTCTCATTGCATTCATTTTAAGCTAAAATGAAATACAATCTCTATTACAGATCCTTGTAAAAACGAAAGAGGCCACATTCTTAATATGCTATAATGAAATACAACTTCCATGACAAATCCTTATGTCTATGGTAACATAAAAAAGGCTTCTTTTTAGCAATAAACTAATATTTTCTTTTAGCAAAAACTGTTATAAAGAGACATTTTAATTTCGTTTCTTTAAAAGTTATTTTACAAAATCGTTTGATTGACCCATCAATTATATCAGAACGCCTCATTGAACCGACAGATATTTTAATAGTAGGTAGACGCCTTCGTGATTTGATAGTTACTGTAGCGCGAGCGAACAGGCTGTAAACCTGAGGAAGGTTTTAATAAGCTTAATTGGCACTGCACTGAGGTTTATAATTTGCTAGAAAGAGCATGCAGCATAACAGCTTATTATACAAATAACAAAATCCATCTATATTTCATTTAAAGGGTGTTTTGATAATATACGCACAAAAATGAAAGGGGTTAATTTGATGAGCATAATAAATAAATTTGTAAACTTTTTACCATAGAAATGTGAAATTTATTTTGGCACGTAAACAATTTATTAAACTTAAGTAGTGCTATTGCATAATGCTTGCCATCTAACCACAGATACTGTATTGGTGACGTCTCGAGATATCTCTTGTTGTCCCTTTCTATCCCAAAACCCGCAGCCATTTCCGAAAGAGATATCAAATCGGCCTTTATTTTTGAATGTCGATTGCAAGAGTAGGCAGTAAGTTTTATGTCGAATTAATCACCTAAACTCAGACAATTTTCTTTAAAATTTGATTATATAACTAGTAGTTTTTTTTTCGAAAAGTCTTTTTTTTTTTTTTTGAGAAACAGTCACTTGAATATCGTCAGTATATTTACCCAACCCAAGCCAAACAACCTGTATAAAATTCTGGTGTGCGTGTGCTGGTAATGCTTCTCCCCCTAATCGGTTTGACTGATAATGATGATTTTTTTTTCTCCTGGATTATTGTTAGCTGTAGGGACGGTGATGTCTAAATTAAGATTTTTTATTTTTTATTTTCCTATCAAATTTTTAAACTAAGAAACATTCAGGTATATCAGGTATAATTTCGGAGCCTTCAAGTCCAGAGTGAATAGGTTCTTTCTAGACAATCGTGCTCTATCTTCGATCTCACCATCACTTACCATTAGGCGAGGTAGTGGTCAAGCGCTTGAATATCAACAATAAAAAAAAAGTTAACCCCAAACGAAAATCAGTCCTGATGTTTAGGAGAACAATTATAATCACAATTTTTAGGGAATCTTCTTGCGGGTCATCTAATAGGTATTCATTCATATAGGTAAATTTGAATGTAACTCTGTCTCTCTGTCTGTCTGTTACGTTTTAACGATTAAACGGCAAGATGGCTGAAGCTTGTTTTTAAATAAAATAGTAGCCTTTTTTTAAGTTTGAGGAATACAGCAGTCTTTAATAGATATGTGAAATGATGTCTGTTATTCTGAAGTCAAATATTATATACTTTTAGATTCAGCATATACATAATTTATATTTGGTCGAGCGAAGCGAGATCTCCATATCAACTTGGGCAAATCCCCGTTGTATATATGTATGTATGGATGTTTGTTTGTCCGAGGATAACTTTCGAAGCGTTTATCCGATCATCGGGAAATTTGATACATAGTGACACAATTTTGGTGTGACTAAATGAGATAAAAATGTTGGGGGGTGTTGAGATACTGGGGTTCAAGAAGGGTAAAAAGAAAAAGAAAATGAGACTATAAGGTCTAGTGGGACGTCAAATGACAGGTCTTCATTAGTAAATTTCAACCTGTTTTTACTTTTATTTTAATCGTTGTAGTTTTTGAGCCATAATAAAAACAAAACTTCAACAGGCATAATTTTGAGGATACACCAGTGCCCCCACAATGCTGAAATTTAGTATGCGTGTATCTTTAGTAACACAAATATAGGCAAAAGTCTGAAATCTAGAATCACTGCATTTCGTACCCCAAAAAAGAGGAACCAATTAACATGAACTCCCGTTACCTGTAATTTGAATGAAACTATAGGTCAAGTTAATTGGTTTTATTTCGCGGCACTATTTTGAGTCAAAATTACGAATAATATATTTTTGTTTTTATTGGAGACTCGCGAGATCTCATTTCGGGGCGAACCACTAGTTATATACAAATTGGATTTTGTACTGTATCTTTACTCATATTGAGATCTTATTCAAATATAACGACATCCGGTTTACGGCTAGTTCAATCTGCGGCCCAAAAATGAATTTGCACGTGCCCATTTTTGCTTTGTCGTTTTCCATAAATGACAACCCCATTGCCGCTTATAAGCGATAAAACGATGTAGTTAAATATTTTCTCTTACTATTTATGTAGTTCTCATGTCGGATATTGTATTATGTTATTGTTTGGTGACTTTACTTCATAATTAATTGATCTGCGAGCCATGACGATTACGGAGAAATAATCTTAGAGCTGGAATTCCGGTCCGTGCTTATTTTTCCACCCGGACCGGATTTACGGTCTGTGCTATTTTATACGAGCTGTTTATCCGCGATTTCGTTCATGTGGACTTGAAATATTGTCTTAGAACAGCGCTAATTATCGAAAATTGCATCAGCCTTATTCGAAAACGTCGACTGTCCGTTCGGGTAAGCATGAGGGTAAACTAAAAAGTTTAATCATTATTCTTAAAAAAAATCGTAATGTTAATTTTGTTATTGTTTCGTGTTGAAGGTACATCACATGCAAATTCACCTCCTTAAAACACTGTTTACGTCGCCACTCTCGCCACCCTATAAATACGTATACGAACTTAATGCAAATTAGCATTTTCTTCCAGCTAACCTTTGTGAGTGTAGATTGTGTTAAAGTGCTTTTTAGAAGATAGATAATTGTACGAAAGTAAGCATTCAACTCAGTTATAAATTAAATATCAGGTTAATTGGACTTAAAAATTAGTTTCCTATTATCGCTTGTAATATTTAACTATTCATAAGTTTTAAATCACCGACAAAGTTAGAGTTTAAATAAAAAAAACGATAATGATGCAAGAAAAAAGTGTTGTGAGTGAGCATTGGCATTGTCCTCGTAAATACGTACCTACAAGTTGTTTGGGACACTCAAAGGGATCACAAGGATCGCTAACAAAGGCTGTGAATGGCGGTAGGTATCATACTTGTGCTTTGGAGTGGCAGCCTCCCTTACATACATTTCATGAGCTATTTAATCCAACCCCCAGTAGTCATTTGGAATTTACAGAGATGTTAATACGACTGACTGGTGTTTAGTACGGACCATGCAGTGGAAAACGCAGCGTCTGACGCTCCCCCACTGGATATAAACGACCTAGTAATAGGTTGCTGGGAGCCGAAGTGTAGGCTACACGAGATCCGTCACTCTGGAAATCTATGTGAGAGGCCTATGTTTAGGAGTCGACGTCATATGACTGATATGATGATGAGGATACGACTGAATCGTAATACGAAAACAAGAGTTACTTTGACAACTTTCGTAAACAAACAACGAAAGCAAAAAGAAGTCACAATACAAACACACTAACGAATAATAATATAATAATATAATTTAATTTATTTATTCTAAAAACAAAATAACATTTTGCGCGGAAAATTTATATATTTTTTTGTATGATTATGTAAGTGCAAGTAATGCGAAGCCGTTAAGCTAGAGTACCGATATTCGTCATAATAAAATATGATACGCTTCATATTTTTTTCTTAATATTTAGAAAAAACGAAAAACCTCAAATAACATTAAACTTGTTTTACATTTACATAATTTAATAGTTACATATTACATCCTCGCACATACTAACACATTAAAATGATCATTGTCACAGTGCGAGCCGCTTACAAAGATTGCGTCTACTTCAGCGTAGGAAGTACCTACCTACTGGATTCGTCTGCGTATCCACTAAAATTAGCGAATCTTTGTCATGTTATAAATGGCATAGTTGCAAATTCGTTGTTATGGCTTCCGCTGGCTATTTATTTTGCAATATTTGGACAGACTAAATGACAAAGGCTGAATTCAGACCTTAAAAGTGTGGACACATTGCTCACGGCGGATTTTAATCGATACAAATGCTGCAAACTGCCTCTACTGAAACGAAAACACAAGATCCTAAAGATACATCGACATGCTGAATTTAATTATATGAATTTAGTGCACGGGCGACTTGCATAACGACGCCTAAACGTATTTAGTGGATAAATATGATTTAGAGTTGTCAAATCATACAAATACGTCAAATTTAAACATGTTTAGTCGCTAAATACGTTAAGGGATCGTTGTGCAAGCCAGACTAAATGTAGCAAAGTGTAAAGCCCGCTTTAAGTGGTATATTGTAAGGGATATTGACTTCGGCCATAAAGTTTATAGTTCAAGCAAAGATTAAACGCGTCAATTACTTTCATTGCTACTAAGAAGGGCTCTCTCTCATAAAGGAGATGGTTCAATACACATTTGGACCATAATATGTCCTTTGTGAATATTTTACGTAGATCCAGGTAATATGGTTTACTAGATAAACAAGCTAAAAATTAAAAATCTCGACTCCATCTTCTTGCGACGGTCGGAGTCAAATACTGACTAAGAACCACCCTAGTTAAACTAGCTTTCTTACCGCGTCCAACTCGGTCTACCTGTTTGGTAACTAGGATGCCATAGACAGATAGACAGACAGACAGATACACAGGCAAACATAAGGGTCTGACTTACATTTCCCCTCTTACGTAAGTAAATAAAAATAAATATCACTGCGTTTCAACTCGCACTTCATTCAAGTCCATACTAAATAAAAATAATTCTTCAAGATCAATGACTGAATGACTGAAACCACTATTGTACACCATTCAAAATATAAATCACATACAAAGCAAATAGAATAATGGGCGGTCTTATCGCTTTGAAACGATTTCTTCCAGATAATAATAATAAATATTGCTGGACATTTCACACAGCGCTATCTAGCCCCAAACTAAGCAGAGCTTGTACTATGGGAACCAGATAACTGATAGAATACTTATATACTTTTTTTTTGTAAATACATACTTATAATATATAGAGAAATGACCATACCCGAAACAAATATCTGTAGAACATGTAAACATTTGTTCCGCGGCGGGAATCGAACCCGCTACCTCCTGCGTCTCAGCCGGCTATTCGTACACTGCACCACGGAGGTCGTCTTATAGGAGGAGATAAACTTTGGATAGAGAAGATTGGTATTTATGCATTGAACGCAGGTCGGCGTTGTGCAAATAAGGCGGATGCCATGCCAACGTGTTGTATAAAAATTGTTTCTGTTGTCGGTCTCAAAGTGTCAAATACTCAGAGGCGCATTAAGT
Organism: Philereme transversata; assembly: GCA_963924445.1. Classification (NCBI taxonomy): domain Eukaryota; kingdom Metazoa; phylum Arthropoda; class Insecta; order Lepidoptera; family Geometridae; genus Philereme; species Philereme transversata. The sequence continues at coordinate 21,663,659 of OZ004348.1, read as the reverse complement.
TCCTGGTTCAAAGTACAAATACTCAGACACGCATTAAGGATTCATTCACAAAGGATTTGCGGTGTTCTCTTGACTGTGATCGTAATGAGTGTCAGTCTCGTGGATTTAGGGAAACGGGATGGCGCAATGAACGGAGTTTAGTTTCTGACAATGTCATATCAAGCTTATAGCTAGATGAAATTGGTATATTCTCAAAATCCTTTGAGCGTAGAGGCCTCGTAACTGGACAATTGCTACAAACAATATGCCGGACAGTCTTATCATACTATTTGAAAATTAATTTCCCGTGTTATGTTTTAGTAATTGTCCAGTTACGAGGCCTCTACGCTCCGGTGGGGACGCAATGGTGGGGATTTAGAAATATACCATAAACTTAGGTTGATAAATTCATAAAGTAAATAAATAAATTAAATAAATAAATATTGTTGGACATGTCACACAGCGCTATCTAGCCCCAAACTAAGCAGAGCTTGTACTATGGGAACCAGATAACTGATAGAATACTTATATACTTTTTTTTTGTATATACATACTTATCATATATAGAAAAACATCCAAACCCGGAACAAATATCTGTAGATCATACAAACATTTGTTCCGCGGCGGGAATCGAACCCGCTACCTCCTGCGTCTCAGCCGGCTGTTCGCCCATTGCGCCACGGAGGTAGTTAAACCACATTTGTGTTATTGTAGGTACAATGAGAAGTTTACTAACACCACAGTTAGAAACATCGAACCACCCGGTTCTACCCATTTATTTATATAACTTTTGTCAAAAGTAAAGAACTTTTTTTTTTTGTTAACAAGTTGTGAAACTTTTGATGGGTTGTCGAAGAGACTTAGTTCTGCAGCATACGCAGTCAAAAAGATCCGTCTTTTTACAGACGTAGACACAGCTAGACTAGTTTACTTCAGCTACTTCCACAGCATTATGTCATACGGTATACTGCTGTGGGGAATGCTGCAGATATAAATACAGTTTCTGAGCTGCAGAAGAGTTCGTGCAGTTTATAATATGTACCCTAGAGAATCATTACGCAATAAGTTTAAACAAATAAATATTACGACATTCCCTTGTCAATACATCTATGAATGAATCTGATCTATGTTCATAAAAATATTAATTTGTTAAAAACGTAATTAAACAAAATGGTTGGAAAAAAGCCTACTATAAAATATCGGATTAATTAGATGATAAAGAAGCTTGGGATTAAAATTGCTCCAACTCGTTCAAAATGTTACAATTTAGACGTAATTTATTTTCTGTATTGTTGTTAAAAGGATCATTAAAAAAACAACCAGCCTTGATTCTTGCCCTTCTTTCCTGGCTTGGTCGCGAAGGAACAGGCAGTAAAATTGACGTTTCAAAGTGATCTTTGTGATTTTAATGAATAAAAATACAGTCAAAACCGTTTATAACGACATCGAGGGGACCGTATAGTTGCCGACGTTATATCCGATAGTCGTTTTAAGCAATACAGTCATTTAGATATACAATGGAAGGGACCATACAATCTGGCTGTAATAACCGATAGGTCGTTGTAAACGATGTCGTTATAAACGGTTTTAACTGTATTTGACTTTGACTTTGAAATGTGTTTTTTTTTTGCAATTAAAGATTAGGTTTTTAGGTCGAGTGAGGCCAATGCACCCTTTCTCGTTAACAAACTTATTTCAAAATCTTTATATCCAGGAAAGCCAGTTTGTAGATACGCATATACCTAAGTACGTATAGTACAGAGTCTGTGGCATGTCAGAGCGACAGCCGTTTATGTGCCGACGTAAACGGCAGCTTTAGACGAATCCTTACATTAACGCAATTCTAATATATAAATATCTCGTGCCACGGTGTTTGTGGTCGCACTCCTCCGAAACGGGTAGACCGATTGAAATGAATTTTTTTGTATATTTGGTAGATATGAGAATAGGCCTTAAAGTATTTTTCACCCTCCTACCCCCACCCCACAATTTTTAATCGCAATTTTAGTATTTTTGTATGAACAATATCCATATAATTTAACTGTCGTTCATTGTCGTGAAGTAATTTACATGAAGTAACACGTCACTTTGACAAGAGTGTTTTAACCGTGCGATGCCGCTTGCGGGTCAGCTAGTATTTGAATATTTATTACAAGCAATGCTATGTACATCGATTAGCTAAAACTAGTGATTAAAATGTTATATACGAATGCATCTATAGGTGAATTAATCCGGTGAATAATATAAACTACGCCGGTTTTGTGAATTATTTTAGTATTTATTCATATGTAATTTTAATTTTCAGGTAAGACAAGCTGAATATCCGGTTTCTGTAAGCTTTATTATGTTATTCCAATATACAAGCATATATTTTTTTTAACTGGATAGAACTTAGTATTTTTATTTTTATAGTGTTATCTAAACAGATACGGAAAATTCGAAAATTTTAAAAACCATCTCAATAATTTCAAGCCTAGACGGGACTTGAACCCGCTACCTTCTTCTTCATACGAGAACGCACTATCCATTTGTGCCACCAGGCCGTCTCACGTCAGGGTTAAATTATTGAGCTGATTCAAATTACGACTACAGCGCCGTTAGCTCCATCTACAGGAAAACTTATGCAGTTTTTTGACCTGCTCAATGCCAAACGTTGCAGTTTAATACATTGACAAGAGATGTCGCGTTGCTTATTTCAATTAGTATTTTTATTTTTATAGTATTATCCGAACACTGGATACACAAAAAAAAACTGGATAGAACTTCGTTTGACCACAATCTCACCTGATGGTAAGCGATGATGTGGTCTAAGGACCTCCGTGGCGCAGTGGGCTTATAGCCAACTGAGACGTAGGAGGTAGCGGGTTCGATTCCCGCCGCGGAACAAATATTTGCATGATCTACAGATTTGTTCCGTGTCTGGGTGTTTTGTGTATTATAAGTATGTATTTACAAAAAAAGTATACAAGTATTCTATCAGTTATCTGGTTCCCACAGTACAAGCTCTGCTTAGTTTGGGGCTAGATAGCGCTGTGTGAAATATCCAGCAATATTTATTTATTTAAGGTGAAGACTGACTTGAGCACTAGACTAGAATAAACCTATTTACCTTACCTTACCCGGATTGTATTTATTAGTAAAAACAGATGACGGTAAATTGTTCCATGCCTTAGCTGTACGCGTCAAGAACGTAGAACCAAAACAGTGTGTTCGAATGGGTGGTAGGTATATAAACTAGGTACGGATAGTACTGAGCCGCACGCCTGCTTGTCCTTTGATGGAAGGGAGATGGCAAGATCAGATTGTATAGTTCCTGGGCACATTCCCCAATATATATTCTGTATGTCTGTATTATCGATATTGCAAACTCATGAAATCTGACCGGCTTTATGCCCCTTTTGCTTTGACGTAATGGCTTTGTGCTACTAATTCTGCTGGCGTACACTTTGGCACTGCTAGCTCCCGGACTGATGCTATAGCTATGACGATAATATTTCATTCGTAAAGATTTCATTAATCTTGTTCCCATTAGAGACGCAATCAGTCTTGCAAGATCCGATTTTTATTGCAATATCGAGGTGTCATCGTTACTAAGCGCATCATCCACTGTTTGCGCTGTAGCCATACCAAGAAGCATCCTCTAATAGGTTGAAATCGACAGGTGTCGAAATACTACCAAAGAATAACAGAACCAAAAAAAAAAACAACATTAACGTCCTGTCGAAATTTTGAGCCAGGATTAGTGTGTTAAAACGTCTTATATTACTGGGGTTGTTCTTAGCTATGCCATTTTTATCCCCCGGTGCAAAAAGAGAGGATAAGGGTTTTTTTATTATTGTTTATATAAATAAACATGAATATATGACGTCGTTTTATTTGTATGACCAAAATCAACTGCAAAATTAATTAGAATTTTACACCATTAAAAAAACCCCCCTTGCCCTCTCTTTTTGCCCCGGAGGATAAAAATAGCATATCTAAAAAAAACCCTAGTAAAACTAGCATTCTATTATCAATACCTGAGTCCGAATCGATCCATCTGTTTGGGAATTATCATGCTAAAGACAAACACACAGACAGACATAGCTGTTAAACTTATAACACCACCTTTTTGCGTCGGAGATTAAAAAAGACCAAAACTGCAAAGTTAACTGTTACAAGTAACTTTTAACAAAAATATAACCTACTGAACTGATTTTGATGAAATTTCTATGAGACCAATATGAAAGTATATCCTTTCAAATAAAAACTAATTTTCCATATCGGTTGATAAATGACTGAGTTCTGAGGTAAAAACATAAAACAATTATGCGTCTCTATAAAATTTAAGGGTTAATTTTTTTGGGATCCTATCATCAGATCCTGACTTGGTGCCAATGGAACCATCTGGGAAGTATACCCTTTTAAACAAAAAAGAAATTTCTCGAATCGGTCCAGCCGTCTTCGAGTAATCGGAGTACATTAAAAAAAACATTGCTACGAACAGAATTCCTTTTTTAAAATCGGTTAAAAATACGGAATACGAAGCGGAAAGGCTTCCGTAGCGTAAAATGGTAAGGTAGGTACGAGGGGCTTTTCCCCAAGCAATGCCAATTTTTCCCAGGGAATGCGACGGAATAATCACACCAATATTATATATGCGAGAGTTGGATGTTTGTTTATTTATTTGTTGGTTACCCAATCATTTTGTAACGGCTGAGCCTTAGGGCGAGTTAGCTTGTATTTAATAATAGTTTTTAGCTACATGGAATCCTTTACTTAATATTTATTTAATTTACCATCAAATCAGCATAACATTCTACGTACATCCCACGTATATTATAAATGCGAAAGTTTGTATGGATGTACCTTTGTGTGGATGTTTGTTACTCTTTCACGCAAAAACTACTGCATGGATTTCAATAAAATTTGGTATGTACGTAGATTATAACCTGGATCTACACATAGGTTACTTTTTATCGACAAACTACCGATGCAAAGCTGCGGGCGAAAGCTAGTTAAATAATAATAAGGTACCCAAGTTAGTTTCAAGTGTTCCACCCCGCGGTGGGTTAGAACAAGCAAGTAGAGACAACATCGTACTATGATCAGTAAGATGTTTTATTACTATCTTCCATATTTAATTTACGAGTACATAACATTCAAGAGTAAGCATTGTTGTGTTTCGGTATGAAGGGCATGGTTTCTGGTGAAATTACAGGCACATGAGGCTTTTCACTTGTATGCCTCAAGTTGATAGATGCACGCCAGTGCATAGCGCACATTTCTAAGGTGCGTAACCAGAGGCAAAACTTTGTTATAGGCGATGGTTACCCCTTAACAACAGGTAGGCAATACGCTCCATCTCGAGAAAGTATATAAACAAAAGTGGCATTCCGGGAGTGCCAACAGAAGTGAAAACTTGAACAATTACGAGATACTTATGTACAAAGGTGTCGATAACGGTAACAGTCTCACGAGTTCAATGGTTTTTTCCAATCTCAAAAAATGCTCAACGCGCCTAAAGAAGTATTCACTTAAAAAAAACCGTCGTTCTCTTCCGACACCATTCTGACACTCAAATTAGGTAGGCACCACTACCTAGAGCGAAAAATATAGTTTTAGGGTTTTAGTGATAAAAGTACCTGCCTAAAACTTGTGGCATCGTTCCTATGAAAAAACTAAAATTATATTAGTAGATTTAAAATGTTGTCACATTGCTTGGGAATCAATGTATTAAGACTCAAAGCTGATATTCTGTCAACGCAGCTAAACCAACCGTAGTGACAGTAGCTGAAGCTCTCTCTCTCTTTTCCATATTTAAATATACCAGTGAAATGTTCATAAGTGTTATAGTTAATAGTGATAGTTTTATTAGATTAAAATAGTAGGTATCTAATGCTATTATGTATGCATTTAATAAGGTTTGGTTTAAATAAATAATAAATAAATATTGCTGCACATTTCACACGGCGCTATTTAGCCCCAAACTAAGGAGAGCTTGTACTATGGGAACCAGATAACTGATAGTATACTTATATACTTTTTTTTGTAAATACATACTTATAATATATAGAAAAACAACCAGACCCGAAACAAATATCTGTAGATTATACAAACATTTGTTCCGCGGCGGGAATCGAACCCACTACCTCCTGCGTCTCAGCCAGCCCACTGCGCCATGGAGGTCGTAACCATATTTAACAATAGTTTTGTTTTGTTATGAAGGCTACCCTTGATCAAGATGTACGTGAGGTAATCTAAACTGGACTCAGCGGAAGAGCAGCGCTGCGGCATATTAACATGCCGTAGCATCATGCTGAGCTGAGTACCAATTCATCCCCACACAGAGCTTTTTAATTTGTTAGTGCTTAGGTTAGATTTTATGGTTGTTGTGTTTGTTTTTCTTCATTACTGTATGGTTTTTTGAATGAAATGTTTTCTTACTTTCTTTCTTTAAGTGTTAAATTTAGAGAACAATGGATTTCGCATTAGTGGAAACTAGGAATAAGTCGGTACAAAAGTCAAAAAAGTCAAAAGACAAATATTTTTATTCATTAAAATCACAAGGATCACTTTGAAACGTCAATTTTACTGCCTGTTCCTTCGCGACCAAGCCAGGAAAGAAAGGCAAGAAACAAGGCTGGTTGTTTTTTAATGATCTTTTTACAATACATAATACAGAAAATAAATTACGTCTAAATTGTAACATTTTGAACTAGTTGGAGCAATTTCAATCCCATGCTTCTCTATCATCTAAATAATCCGATATTTTATAGTAGGATCTTTTCTAAAAAATTTGTTTAATTACGTTTTTAAATTTATTAATTGTCAATTTTTGTACATCCCTTGGGAGTTTGTTATAAAAGCGCACACCTTGCCCTTTAAACGATTTACTAACTTTATGGAGTTTACAAGTGGCAACAGCGAAAACAAGTACAAGTAGTGTAAGCTCACTTTTCGTGTTCCAACATGCACTTAACGATTTATTTAATTTTGTCGTTACTCAAAACTAGTCACTTCTTCGATACAATAAGTAGACACAACAACACATAAACATAATATAAATACAGCATTTATAATAATGATTGAAATCACTAAAGTTTTCTAAGTAAAATCTTAAACATTGTTCTGTAGAAAATTCAAAAGCATTTTCCATTTCATCCACCCGAGTGAATAAACAGGTAAGCGCATAATTGAAAGTTAACATAGCATAAAAGTGGCTATTTAGAAAATACGGTATTTAACTGACTCTAGCATTGAAAAGTGTTGCACAAAGTCATTACTTATAGCCATGTTTGTAGAGCCTTTAGAATTGGTCTCGAGGAAGGTTGACAAAGCACCCTCCGGATGACGCCGCCGTCTCGGCGACACATATTTATATTACATAGCGCAGACTTGTTTCCGCGAAATCATAGCTACTACCAAGTTCTTTACGTTCTAAACCTAAAGCAATGTTTTAAAATTGTCGTTTTTCTCTGGTTATGTCACTTCAAAGGAAAAACATACGATGTATATGAATTCAGTGCGTTTTTCGGAGGATCTGTTTACGAAAAATTAAAAATAAACAAACACCGTTCAACTTTTTTCACGGAAAACGAAATATTTGTGATTTGTGAGTGAAATATTGGGATACACAATAACCTTATTAATTTAAAAAAGTGAATAATATTATTGTATTGTAGAGCCACAGCGGGGCTAATGTTTTGAAATATGCAATACATCAATCTATTGTAAAATAAACATGAAACAACAAATATTTCTGAGTATAACTATGACTCACAAATCAAGGTAAATATCCCGTTTTTATTAAAAAAAGTGTTCATATTCATTATAGTTATTATAGCTATAACACCGGTCAAGTACGATTAGGACTCGCGCACGAGGGTTCCGAACCTAGATAGGTTTATTTATGTGAATTAAGCAGCGCCATCTAGTTATGTGACAGGTAAACCAAGAAAACTTTTAAGACAAAAAAACTGCTCTAGATGGAGACTGCATTTTAATTTTCCTGTAATCATTGCATATATAATGTCTATCAATTATATTATTATAAACTTTTCACATCGCATACTTCGGAGATAAGGGGGGGGGGCTGAGTAAACTTACGGCCTGCCTGATGGTAAGCGGTCACCGTCACTAACTCATGATGTTAACATCTGGCGAGATCGTGGTCAAACGCAATACTATAATGTATAAAAAAACCGGACAAATGAGAGTAGGACTGGCTTACCGAAGGTTCCGTATAAATTTGTACCGACAGTTTCGTTGATTGATTGCGTACTTTAAATAAAGCCTATATTTCTTATGATTTAATTAAAATGTATAGTTTTCAGATTTTTCCTTATTCTTGTATTATAAGACGATATTACTTGCCAAATTTCATATTTCTAGGTCATCGGAAAGTATCCTATAAATTTTGATTCCCTTGAGAGCGTCGAAATATACATTTTTTGCGGCATAAGCGGCCCTATCTTTTTTTACGTTAACTTAGAAGTTTGATTTTTTCATAGCTTCAAGTGACTGTAAAACTGAGTGTATGGTTTTAATTTCAACTCGATATCTCCACGCGTACCCGAGATCCCGAGATAAAGAGTCTTGACAGACAGACAGACTTACGGACAACAAAGTCTATTATAACAACAAACACTATTAGGATTCCGTTTTTTTCTCTTGAGGCACGGAACGCTAATAATAATAATAAATATCGCTGGACATTTCACACACCGCTGTCTAGCCCCAAACTAAGCAGAGCTTGTACTACGGGAACCAGATAACTGATAGAATACTTATACCCTTTTTTTTGTAAATACATACTTATAATATATAGAAAAACACCCAGACACGGAACAAATATCTGTAGATCATGCAAACATTTGTTCCGCGGCGGGAATCGAACCCGCTACCTCCTGCGTCTCAGCCGGCTATACGCCCACTGCGCCACGGAGGCAGTCCAATATCAACCAATATCAACTGCAAAATTAACTTTGTATTTGAACATGACTACGAGTAAGATACCGCCGTTCCGGAACCATTCTCTGTGCGTGCTTCAACACGTGCTTGACCAAATCTATTAATTTACGATCGACGTTGCAAAGGAACCCTAAGAATCTGGTTAGAAGAACTACGTTGTTGGTTACTTACGTGAATTCGCAAGAACATGAAACTTCAGGGTTTGTGTTTTGAGTTCATGACCACTTGAATCTATTATGTAGTCGATCTCAGATTTTGTACCCGGGAAGAGTTTAATAGTCGAAGTGTGTACCTACTCGTACATATCATGCTAATTAGTCCTTTTTGCAACTTATTACAGTACATTTTTGTAGCATTATCTTTTTGAAGTTATACTTCTTTTGGCGCGATGGAGAAAAATGATGAGAGCGAATTTTACGATGCGCGCGCACACCGACACCTAAATTTAACAGCATGAAGTTAGTTCTAGGTGGTATGAAAATTGATAACTATGTTCAAGTTGTATATTCTAGTATTTTTATATGTAGAACACGTGTTTCGTAAGGGTACAATTAAACAGTGTGAATAAATAAATATTATTGTGATGTTTTTATTAAATCAATTTCATATACGACGGTGATACTAATAATTTATTATTTATTTTTCCATACGCCAAAGAAGTATAACTTCTAACGCGTGTACACACACTCTTTTTTTTTGTGTATTTCTGTGTTACTGTACAGAGTTCTTTATCCACACCAAAGTTTCATTTTGTGGTGCAAGGTTAAAAAATGTAAGCGAAAATGATTGGGTAACAAAAAGTTATGTTACCGTTGTTGCTGAATGTTACGAAAATGTTTAGTTTTGTCATTGGTGGTATGGATGCGATGCAGCATTCATCTAATAATAAAAGTGGCTGAAATTACTTTGTTATAACAGAGGGCTTAGCCAAGTTACAGTCGATACGCTCGAAAATGTATGGGATTTGTCACATGCTATAGAAATACCACGTGATACATCGACAACAAATGTATGTAGAAATCGAATAGATTCGCAACGAATGTAATTTGGCTGCGGGCCCTGGGCTGTAAGCGATCTGTAAGCGTAAGGGATGTAAGAGATATTTAATTTGTCGAGATAATTTTGGCGTAATCGAGGGTGCTATTGATCGCTTACACCCGACTATATATGGATGCGATGCAGCATTCAACAAATAATAATACTTTGTTATAACAGGGTTGTAAGCGATCTATTGTAGATACATATATTTATTGTTTCAATATATTTTTGCGTACAAGCGAGCGAGTGTATTATTGATCACTTACACCCAAAAGAAAAGTTATGTACAGTATAATACATAACTTTTCATCACGAAAACGAGGAAATTATAAAAGTATTTTAATAACAGTACTTACTCTAACAAGAAGATTTGCGGTCCCGGTATCCATTGTTCATTATAGCTTATAAATGTGGCCTATATATGTCAATTGTGTAAATGTGGTAATTTTAAATATTTCTTTAATTGAAGCATTTATGAATGTAGCCTCTTTTATTTTTAAATATAAATAAGGATTTATCGTGGAGATTATATTTCATTTTAGCTTATTAGGAATGCAATGAGGCTCATTCTATTTTTAAATTAACTTACGTACCTAGGGCAGTAAATCGCATATCCGGGGCCGATTTCGAGTTTAAAAGTTAATGTTAGAGTATTTATAATTTACAAAAAAATTACAGTTGCCAAAAAAACACGTTGGTCTCAATCGACTCTACTTTCCATCAGATGAACACGTTTCCCAAAGTAACTTACCAAATCGAATCGTAAGCTTATGCAGAAATAAAAAAAAACCATACGCTTTCTACGGATTACCATTCGCAACATTAAGTCCATGCATGCCATTCGAACACTTGCAAGGAAATATTTAGTTCTTATTTCAAATTGAACTTTTTGACCAAATTAAAGGTCGACAGTATTGTTACGAGCTGAGGGTTCGGGATAAAATAATGGGAATCGATTTAGCCAAAATAACACTTTTATTCAGCACTAAACGATGAATACACGAACTTGGTCACACGTAATCACAACACACTAATTCACACCACTGTTGCACCACTTAAAGTCACCGAAATGATCGCACGTATAGCTTAATCCAGACTGACTCGGGAGCAACTACTGTTCACGCGAGACCCTCCTCCACGTCAGTCCTCCAGGGCCTCGCTGAGACTCACTCACTCACTGACTCACTCAGACTGGCTGTCCGGCTATCTCTCCAGCCTATTTATATCGCACACATTTCGATTGTTCGAAAACGATGTCGATCCTTCCAGGAAAGGGTCGGTCCCTCGACACAATGGCCACTCCCCATTCTGCGAAACTACAAACAATAGCAACAATAACACAGCAAGACAAAAGCGTTCGAGAAGGTTCAATTATTACTCATTGTTTAACAGCCTCGGCGTAACACTGCCCCCTCCTAAAACATGCTCGTCCCGAGCATTCTTAGCCCCATATCGCGGCAGCCGATCAACACGAACAATTTTAGGCACACCTCGCGCTGAAGATGTAGCAACTAGAGGAGCCACATTGCCGTCTCCAGTACTTCAGGACACCCAGAGTCCCTTTCTCATCAGCGATCCCAATTCCAGCCTCCAAAACACGGCTCTCATGATTTCTATCTGTTCTTTCACTTCCTGGAATTCCTTTCCAGATGAACCGAACGATTCCCTCATCAGTCGAGCACGCTCTTATGGCCAACGTCGCTGATCTTCCTGTTGACGACGCTGCTCTTCTTTATCCTGACGTCGCTGTTCCTCTTGCAACCGAGTCTGCTCCACTTGTTCATGTTGCTGTTCCTTCTGCAACCGAGCCTGCTCTTCCTGCTGACGACGCTTCTCTACTTAATGCTGACGGCGTTGTTCCTCCTGCAACTGAGCCTGCTCTTCCTGTTGACGACGCTGCTCTTCTTTATGCTGACGGCGTTGTTCATCCTGCAACCTAGCCTGCTCTTCTTGCTGACGACGCTGCTCTTCCTTATCCTGACGTCGCTGTTCTTCCTGCAACCGAGCCTGCTCTTCTTGCTGACGACAAAGCATGGCCATAATAGCAGCAAGATCGCCTGTCACAGGAGCTTGGCCCACGGATTATGGTGATGGTGCTCCAAATGATTCGGCGGCGGCTGATTCCAACCCAAACCGCCTTTCATCCATTTCCTGTTGTCGTTGACCTCTCGTCCTGACACCGTCCACGTTATCCTTTGGCAGAATCGGTATTATTTTATCCCACTTCTGACACCAAATTGTTACGAGCTGAGGGTTCGGGATAAAATAATGGGAATCGATTTAGCCAAAATAACACTTTTATTCAGCACTAAACGATGAATACACGAACTTGGTCACACGTAATCACAACACACTAATTCACACCACTGTTGCACCACTTAAAGTCACCGAAATGATCGCACGTATAGCTTAATCCAGACTGACTCGGGAGCAACTACTGTTCACGCGAGACCCTCCTCCACGTCAGTCCTCCAGGGCCTCGCTGAGACTCACTCACTCACTGACTCACTCAGACTGGCTGTCCGGCTATCTCTCCAGCCTATTTATATCGCACACATTTCGATTGTTCGAAAACGATGTCGATCCTTCCAGGAAAGGGTCGGTCCCTCGACACAATGGCCACTCCCCATTCTGCGAAACTACAAACAATAGCAACAATAACACAGCAAGACAAAAGCGTTCGAGAAGGTTCAATTATTACTCATTGTTTAACAGCCTCGGCGTAACAGTATGTTAATTTTAAATTTACGTGGAATTAGGATACTACAGTATAAATAATTCAAAGAAAAAATTGAATTAACGACACGCTTGTGTATTTGTAAAAATGCTTGTAAATGCCCCAATTGTTATATTTTATGTACTTTATTAGCAGAGACTCGACCGGAACAAATCCAGCTCTGACCATTATACACATACAACCTTAACGTATAAACGAGCGGATGTCTTCTATATTTGGCCAAACTTTATTCCAGTTCAGTTGTCCTTGTCATGTATACTTGCAAACTTTGCCACCACGTCTAGTTCTCAAGATAGCTTAGCCACTGTATTTAATCGACTGCGCAGAAGGAAGGTGTTTTAGGATGTATGTTTGTATGTCTGTTAATTTGGCGCCTTCAAACGGCTTGACGGATTTTGACAAATGAGGTATAATTTCAATCGTTTTAATAGCGGTATGGCTATAATGAAGTTTTAAGATAAAACCGGCCAAGCGCGAGTCCTAGGGTTCCGTACCATTATCTATAAAAACGAGCAAAAAGTCACGTTTGTTGTATAGGAGCCCCCTTAAATATTTATTTTATTCTGTTTTTAGTATTTGTTGTTATAGCGGCAACAGAAATACATCATCTGTGAAAATGTCAACTGTCTAACTATCACGGTTCATGAGATTCAGCCTGGTGACAGACGGACAGACAAACGGACAGACAGACAGCAGAGTCTTAGTAATAGGGTCCCGTTTTACCCTTTGGGTACGGAACCCAAAAAAATGATGCAAAGCTATCGAGTGAGGTATCAAAATTAAAGTAATAAAATACCATTTGACGACCTCTGTGGTGCAGTGGCCGAATAGCCGGCCGAGGCGCAGGAGGTAGCGGGTTCGATTTCCACCGTGGAACAAAATGTTTGCATGATCTACAGATATTTTTCCGTGGTCTGGTTATTTCTCTATGTATTATAAGTATGTATTTACAAAAAAAAATGTATATAAGTATTTTATCAGTTATCTGGTTCCCATAGTACAAGATCTGCTTAGTTTGGGGCTAGATAGGGCTGTGTGAAGTGTCCAGCAATATTGATTATTATTTATTTATTTACCATTCCAAAAATATAGTATATTACCTATAAGCAAGAAGCAGCAGTTGGCGGTAAAAAAAATCAAAGATGTTCGGCTCTTATTCAAATTCATTTTTGTATGTCGTGATGGCCCCTTGCGTCACAGAGGTCATTTGAATATACGTACTTAAGTTTTTACAGTATCATGATTATAACTTTCAATCCTGATCGTAGAGAAGCGAATCTCTTAGAAATCCACTATTCATTTTGTCTTTTCTTAAAATAATTATAACATGAAAAATAAAAACCATTCGCACTAGTCTCTTTGTCAAATTCTGCCAAGGAAAGGAAAATTATCCTTAAATTAAATTAGGTTTTCAAGAACTTTCTTATTTAGTCGCTTGTTAGAGTCTAAAAATAAACGTCAAGCGAGGTTGCCTCGGAGTCTCAAACTAGTAGGTTACTGGAACCGTGTGTTTGAGAAACAGACTTCATTCAACATCTGTAATCTTGTTTTTGCTTACTACTTGCAAAGTTAAGTAGGTACTAGATACAGTACGACCTATTCCTTTGATGGGGTTGGCAGAAACTTGCACTCAACTACTAAGCAATTACTTCAGTTGCTGATTTTTGTAAGAAATAAAAACTTTATGTAATATTTCATGTTCATTTCATATTGTTCTTGGATCTCGATAAATGAAAAACAATTTCACCGTTTTGTTATATTCAGTACTAGCTTCCGCACGCGGCTTCGCACGCGTGGTTTGCCAATAAAAAGTAGCCTATGTGTTAATTCACGTTATGATATACGTACATTCTAAATTTCATCAAAATTGGTTTAGCTGTTCCGACGTAAAAGATTAACAAACATACATACATTCATACAAACATTCGCGTTTATAATATTGGTGAGATTAGTGTGATAGCAGTTATTTAAATATGTTTTACTTAAATCCAGTTTTTTACTTAATCCAGTCATTTAATATTAAAATCGGTGGGTTATTTTTTCCCCAACGGGTTAATATTACTGACAAATACTGACAGCGCCTTCACCCCCGTGCGCCCGCGTACCGGAGTAACTTGGCCGTAGTGAGCAAACAGCCATAGACTTAGTTTATATATAATTATGATAAAAAAGGCTATATACCTTTCCTGTTAACATTAAAAGACTATTCACAATAATATTCGGGTTCCATATTTCAAGAAGTCCCTATACTTAACACTTACTGTTTGTAGACAATTTGTATTCAAACTTACACAAGCTGAAAATTATATAGGGTGTTGGATACGCACAAAAATGATAGGAATTATTTTGATGAGCATAATAAATAAATCTGTGAAATTTTTACCATAGAAATGTAAAATTTATTTTGTCATGTAAAACAAACACTTTATTATACTTATGTTGTGCTATTGCTTATGCCTGCCATCTAACCACAGATACTGTATTGGTGACGTCACGAGATATCTCTTGTTGTCCCTATCTAACCCAAAACCCGCAGCCATTTCCGAAAGAGATATCAAATCGGTCTTTATTTTTGGATGTCGATTGCAAGAGTAAGTTTTATATCGAATTAATCACCTTAGTCGATTTTCTTTAAAATTTATTAATGTAACTAGTAGTTTTTTTTTTTCGAGAAGTCTTTTTTATGTTTTGGGAAACCGTTACTTGAATATCGTTATTATACCCTGTATACTCGTAGAGCAGTACACCACGCTATAAAGTTTCTGTTAAAAATGTGTTCTGGAGCTTGTCAAAGTGTTTTCCATACTGAACAAACAAAGTGGCTGAAGTTAATGCAACAAGTAGCTGACCGCGGTGCCACAGGAACCAAATATTGGATAATCAACAGTTCGCACACAAACGAACAGTGCTCAAACTTCATGACCAATTAAAAGCCTTACTGGTTGACCAGCCCTGCTTCGCAGGGATTTTATCAAAATAAAAATAGCCTGTAGCATATATATATATATATATAGGATAGTGTAGCTTTATTTCAGAGAAACAATTTTCAAATTCAGCGTAGTAGTTTCTGAGATTACCCCCTACAAACACATAAACAATCAAAAAACAAACTTAACATCTATATTCATTTCTTTACTTAGATAGATACAGCTTAGATATTATGTAGCTTAGAAAATAAATGTATGAGCATTAGAAAAACAACCTTAGAAAATATAATAAATAGCGAAAACCAATAGAAATATCAAATAAATTAAAATTAACTTCATGCAACATAATATTTCAAACAGGTATAATAGTTGTTCTATCTCACGAGCGCGGGGGTAACATATTGATTACGAAAAGTATTTTTATTTCACTACTTATTTATACGAAACACAAATCTTACTTTACTGCTAATTAACACTAACTCATTAGGCATCACGAAATGTACCATCACGTTTAATTTAAGCTTTCCAGACGGTTAAACGAATATGGCGAAGCCAACCGAATCCTTGCTACCGGTGTTACTACGTAAAGAAAAACACTTAGATATACCAACTTTCATAGTGATCAATCGGTGTCGGAGTTTAAGAATTTATTTATAAATACATTATAGAGATAAATATAGGTTTAAATTTTAAACAGATCTAAAGCAGAAATAATCTTCAAACACCATTAAAACTTTATTTACAACTTTTTATGGCTGTCAGTGATTGCCTGAACCTTAAGATGCAGTCTCCAACTTTTGATAGGTACGCCCTAGTTAACTCGCTTGATGCTCTTCAAGTTATTTCAACTTTAGCCTGTGTGTATCTGATACTTGGCCTTAACTTATTTGAAGTCAGAGTAGAGATTGCTAAGTAATTCGTGCTTTTAATACGTTACCGCAAACATGGTATTTTGCTATTATCAGCTATACATAACAGAAATTGTATATAATAATTTACTTAAGTGACTAACTGATACAATTACGTTAACAAAAAAGTTTAAACTTAAATCATATTTGTTATCAAATTTAGAGTTGTACTAATTATAAATTCCTTGTATTTACCTGGTTCCAATCAAGTATATGTTACACCTTACACCTGTAATACAGGTTTTCTAAACCTATCTCAGGCACCAGTCCCTCACGAAACAGGTTTTTATTTAGGCTTACTAAATGTAATCAATAAGTTAACTTCCTTCCAAGTTAACTTCCTTCCTTACTGTAACATAACTTGCCTACTTTTATATCTTCTGTAAAACCTATTTGTGATGGGAAAATAAACGTTAAATAAACGTTATATGTCAAATTATTTATCTACCTACCTTAATAAGTATCTAGTACTGATATTATTTGTATTGGACTGAGCGCTTCCGAGCTTCAGTTCTTTGTGATGAAGACTTTTATTATGATAGAATTATCCCTACAAACCTTGGTGGTTTTAAGTGCTATTTTTGAACATTTTCGTTTGTAAAAAAATTAAGTGATAAATAAATTTTTTTTTTTAATAACGTATACTGTCCCACTGCTGGGCAAAGGTCTCCCCCATTTGCTTCCATTCCTTGCGTTCTCCAGAAATCTCCTGCCAGTCAGAGTGGAACCCATCCAGATCGTCGCGCCAACGTTTTCGCGGTCTGCCTCGTTGCCGTCGTCCTGTAGGTTGCCAGTCGGTGGAGATCTTAGTCCACCTTTCAGGGTGCATTCGAGTGACATGACCCGCCCAGTTCCATTTGAGTCTTGCAGCCTTGTACCCCACGTCGATGATTCCGGTCATAGAGCGTAGAGTAGTGTTGCGGATTCTATCGGTCCGCTTAACACCTAAAATGCTACGCTCCATCGCTCGTTGGCATACCCCGAGTTTGAACTTTTGTGAGTCCGTCAATGACCAAGTCTGAGCACCGTAGGTTAGAATGGGTAAGATACACATGTCGATGAGTTTTCGCTTAAGTGACAGTGGAAGGTTGCCCTTCATTAGCTCTTTCATGGACCAGTAGCTCTTCCAAGCGTTATCGACACGACGGTCTACTTCTCGATCTTGTCTGTTCTTGAAAGAGACTATCTGGCCCAGATAAATATACTCATCGACATAGTGTATCAATAAAAAATAAAAAAATATTACAATTAAAAAGAAACAGTTGAATCATCTAAAGACCGTTGCAAATGATCTTTAGAAAGTTCAACTGCTCCAGATCACTACCAGGTGGAAGTGTCCCCAAGATACTGGCTGCATTGCCCCACTAAATTATAATGTTTATGCGTTGACCCAGTTAAACACCGACTCTCGGATTACACATCACTTCGTCCAGACGCCCAGAAATAATTTTGAAAACGCGATGGGCTCCGGTATTTCATGTACCTAGGAGCTCGACCTTAAATGGTTTAAATACGTAAACGTTAGCTCTCTTCCAAATTTGAGCTGCATGAGATCTTCGCCTGAATTAGCCACCGCACCGGCCCTAACCGCTGTCCTAGATAAATGAGATGGCGCTAGGATATCGATTATGTGTGCACGTGGCGTCCCATACTAAAGGCCCTTCTCCTAAGGTACAAGAGTCTCCATTATTATGCCTTGCCGGTCTCCATTAGAAAATCCCCCTCACCTTCCGTATTTAAAGCTAGACTCAAAAACTTTTATCTCCATGAAGAGTCGTGATGATTCATCTGATATATAATATTATTAATATATGTATATATTAATATATGTATGTATGTAAGTACATATTTATTTATTTTATATATAATATTTACTTATTTAAAATTATTTATGTACCTATTATTTATGTATTTAAGGTTAAGTAATTTTTCTTTTTCTATTATTAAGTTTATTCTTTTTACACCTCAACCAATCTTCCATTATGCAATGATCCTCTCCATCCAAAGGTTGTCTGGAAGAGATCGCTTTGTTAAGCGATAAGACCGCCCATTGTGCTTACATTTATTTGTTTTATTTTTATATCTGTTGTGTTTAGCTTGTAATAATAAAGAATTTTCATTCATTCATTCATTCAAGAGTCATTCCGTCAGGCCGCTTACCATCGTCACGTATAAGACCGTTCGATTCGCGCTAGAACATTGACGCGGCAAAAGCCTAGCGTGTGATATCATTAAGACTATGTTGAAAGAAAATACTGGGCGGCTAATACTAATATTGGTTCCGGGGTCTGGGTAATGTGGTAACATGGCCTAACATTCAATTCAATGCACACAAATCTAAATACAAAGCAGGTACATAGCCCATACTTAGTAGTAACAATAAGATAAATAAATAGGTACACAAAAATAACATAAAAATGACAAGGAGGCATTAATATTATAACTAGGGAGATATTAAACGTGCACAGTGTGCGTTCTCGTCTAGTGTTCAGTTTAAAGATTATAAAGATTTCCAGGTATCTGTTTCCTCTTCTATTTAGCGCATGCAGAGCCAATAAGTGGATATTCTATCAGTTAAGAAAACAGGATTAGTTGGGTATAAAAGTTCTATAATCCCTAATCCAATTAATCCTTTTCTAACGCTAATAGCTGGTTTGATTTTTGTTTATGGGGATTATCTAGGGCAGCGGTTCTCAAGCTTTTTTTGTGAAGGACCCCTTTTGGAAATCTAAATGTTTGACGGAGCTTTTACAATAAATTGTTCATTTTGTGTGCTTTACATTCATTCATAATAATTAAATATCTAATGGGAGGTATGAAAATGTTTCTTATTTTTCATGAATGCGTTTAAATCAGGTTTATAGAAGAGAGTTGTTGGAGTATTCTTGAGTTTTTTCTCATTATTATTAGTTTTCTCGTGGAGCTCCCACGGAGGCTTTGCGGAACCCTAGGGAACACACCAACTATGCCAAATCTCACAATCTTCCGTGCGCGCAATAAGTCTAAAAAGGGTCTCTTCACGTATTAATATATAGATCAGAATCATTTCTAAAACTGAATGAATATACTTCAGTACTTATTTACTTGATCTTGGGTTTCTCCCACAATACATTACTTTGTGGACAATGACGTTATTGT
The DNA here is from genome assembly GCA_963924445.1 of Philereme transversata. NCBI lineage: Eukaryota > Metazoa > Arthropoda > Insecta > Lepidoptera > Geometridae > Philereme > Philereme transversata. The sequence continues at coordinate 21,643,980 of OZ004348.1, read as the reverse complement.
TACACTTTGTGCATGATATTGATATCCGTATTTACTAGCGCCGAACACAGTGATATATGCAATCAGTATAGGAAAAGCGCCGCTTTTATAGTGCTTCACCGTCGATCTATTGAACATGCCTTATGAAGCTTTCAAACTGCTCGACGGGAAATGTGGTTCATTTATTTTTTGATGAAACTGACGTGCAGTGCTTTGACCCTGCTGTTTTAACAGTCTACTGTTTTTCCAATATATTTCTACTGTTTTTTAGTTCTCACGAAAAGTAAAAACCCCACCGGTCAGTAGATACATGAAAATGAAAACCAAATAAATTGTATAAATGACATTGGTTATGTGGAACAAAGACAGCTTGTGGAAAGGAAAACCACCTCTATTTTCTACTGTTTTTATGGTTATTATGCTGCTTTTCATTCTGGTGGTATTGGTAACACAGCTGACGTGTTCGTTGGTTGTTTTATAAAACTGCAGTGGCTGAATAGGGCTGGAGTGAAGTTTCATACCAGAATATGTACCTCTCCTGGGTTGCTTTTAGCCTACCGTTAGCGATCATTAATATATAACTAAATATAAGAAACATATTGTGCCCAGAGTTCAAACTTTTAAATTTAATTACCTAATAACTTATACGTAATTTTTTTTTATTTCTACTGACTAGTAGTTACTACTACGGATTGTTTATCAGGCATCTGTTTGTTTGGCGCTTACTGTATCTTAATCGGCTTAGCGGGGTTTGTGAATATTACAAGCTTTTCCAGGATATTTTCTTATTTTCTCGGATATTTCCCGGATATTTGTCTGTATATTTTATAACTTTGCACGCTGATATAAATTTCTCCTTAAGGGTTAGTCTTCTAAGAAAGTTTTTTTGTTGTAGTAATAACCGCTCTAGTAAGCTGCCTTTGCATAACTTTTTATCCTGCTTTACTTGGCTATAGTGGTTGTTAAGGAACTACATTGACTTTCCCCCCCTATTGCCTACTTCCGAGCCCGTGAAGGCGATTCTGTAGAAATACTTAGGTATTCCTACAACAGGTGATTAGGGCTGTCTGTCCAGTCCATAAAACAATGCTGAATCAACAAGAGTGTATCGAACATGACAAGCGTCAATTTCTAATATTCTAAATGTGAATGTTTCGATGTTGTTGTTTGTTACTCAATCACATAATGGCTGAACCGATTTCAATCAAATTTGGTATATACGTAGATTATAAACTGGATTACCACATAGGCTACGTTTTATACCATAAATCAGTTCCCATGGGATAAAAACGGGGTGTCAACTCAAATTGCAACATCGAATTTAGCTTTATATCTAGGCGTTACACTACTACGAAGTATCGCGTACGAAGTCGTGGGCAACAGCTAGTACTGTATAATATACTATTTATTTATTTACGACACGAAACATGACACATTTGCATCGGCAAAATTTATATATTTGTTTTGTACCAAAATCAAATCGCGTCACAGCATGATTTGATTTTGTTATCAAACGATTTGATCAATCACGTAAGGTTTGAATCAAACCGATTGACCGCTCACAGGTTTTACAAAAACGTCAATGACCTGCCGTCTAATAAGACTTGGTTGAATCTTAAACTCATTACTGATATTACATTTCTTAGAATTATTTAAAAATACTTAGGTTTTAGTGATCGCACTCCTCTGAAACGGATCCATCGATTTTAATGTTTTTTTTTTGTATTTTTGGTAGGTATGAGAATAGGTCGTAAAGTATTCTCTCTCCCTCCTACCCCCACCCCCCATGTTTTAATCGCAATTTTACTATTTTTGTATGAACAATATCCATGTAATTTATCCGACGTTCATTGACGTGAAGTCATTTACATGAAGTGTCGCGTCACTTTGACAAGAGTGTTATAAATAGTTTTTATATCGAACTTCCCACGGGAAAGCGTGCGAAGCCGCGGGCGAGTCACCTAGTATCGTATAAAATTGTATAATAAATATAAAAATAAAATATTGCTGGACATTTCACACAGCGCGATCTATCCTCAAATTAAGCAGAGCTTGTACTATGATAACCAGATAACTGATAGAATACTTATATAACTTTTTTTTGTTAATACATACTTATTATATATAGATAAACATCCAGACCCGAAACAAATATCTGTAGATCATGCAAACATTTGTTCCGCGGCGGGAATCGAACCCGGAACCTCCTGCGTCACAGCCGGCTATTCGCCCACTGCACCACAGAGGTCGTCACACGATAATGTAACAAAATGATGGATTTGATTTACTTCAAAGTCTATTTTCATCTTAGTACACTAATATTTGATAAAATTTCCATTAAAATATTCCTGGAAATAGCCGTAACATCTAGGAAACAAGATTGGAAGTTATTGTGAAATCATTGTTGCCTGCACCCCCTATAGTATCCATGAAATAGAATGATGGATCAGCTCAACTATATCTGTTTCTCGTATACCGATGATCGATGGTTCTTGAATCGCAATGGTTACCATTTAAAATATTTGAGTGAGCTTTCAGCAGAAGCGGGGCTTAAAGCTGCGGGTAACCGCTAACATTTATGATTCGCAGAATCTATGAAATGTTTTCAACTAGTTTTCGCCGACGGGCTTAATCCTAGTTATTCTGGTACAGGTATATTTTAAGAGAATGGTATATTAGTTTAAAAATAATATGTTACGTTTAAACTTTAGTATCATAGCAAAAAAATTAAAATAAAATTGGTTTGAAATAATTAGTGGTTAACTCCGAAGCTCCGAACATGATCTCGGGAGTGTAAACTAAAATTCCAATAAATTAGCAGTTCATTTCGCTATTAACTCATTGATATTTCATATTTACATAAACATTACCCATAAATATATATAATATATATACTGTTTGGTATTTCACCCTATAAGGGGACTGCAACTGGGTCTCTAATAATATCTAAATTCGTACTTCATTTTAAAATACATTTCAGTAAAACATTTTTCCAAGAAGTTGGAATTCCTATAGTGCTCCAACACAGCAGTTATATATCGTTATCTCCATACTTATATAATAAATTCGAAAGTAACTCTGTCTGTCTGTCTATTTGTAACGTTTTATCAACTAAACGGCTGGGCCGATTTCGATTAAATTTGGTATATAGATAGATTATGACCCGGATAGGACATACTTTTACATAAGGCTACTTTTTACCGAGTAGGAGTATAATGTTTTTATAAACAAACCAAAGCGTGTGAAGCCACGTGCGGAAGCTTGTAACTTATATGGCATGAAAACATTTTGTAACATCTATCTAATATATAAAACAGAGTCAGGTTTGTTCGACCACTTATAACTAAAGAATGGCTGGACAGATTTTCATGATTTTTGATTTACTGTATTTGTCTTCGTCCAGAATAACTATTAAAATATCGGAAAAATTCATGCAAAAAACATTATGAAGAAAATTCATTTTCTCATACATACATGCAACTAGTGATGAATTCTACCAAGGTGACGTATATTGACAGCCCGCGTCATATGCATGCCAAGTCGGTACGAAGTTCGGCGGGTCAACTAGTCTTCTATCTTTTCTAATAGGTTAAACAGTCGGGTTTGTTCGATCACTACTCGAGAACGACTGGACCGATTTTGATAATTTTTGATTTGTTGTATTTGTCACCGTCCCGAATAGCAGCATAACTATTAAAATATTGGAAAAGTTCACGCTAAAAAAATGAATGAAAATTCATTTTCTCATACATAGATGCAACGGGTGACGTACATTGACAGCCCGCGTCATAGCGTGCGGTAAATGTTAGGGTGTTAAAGGGCTTAAATGTTATATACGATAAAATGTACTGTTATAGAACCTCTGTGTTCCCACACAGTTCTCTGTGTGTGGTACATTTTCGAGAGCTCGGTCTATAATCATTTTTATCATTCGTAGAAAAGCGCGTCTTTCATCACTAACATGGCACATGTTAGTGATGAAAGACGATCCAATTAGTGCTGCAATCTAAATAGCTAGCAAATTTATGAATGCCACTTAAGACTGTTGGAGCTTTCTTGAATATGCTTTCGGTTTCTTCATTTTTACTGAGATACGCCACTTGAAACATTCGTGTTCCTCCGCGAACAAGCCAGGAAATAAAGGCAAGAAACAAGCTTATTCTGTTATAATGATCCTTTTACAAAACAATAGGTACATTGAAGAAAATAAGCTACATCTTAATGTTACACTTTTTATCGAGTTGGAGCAACTTTAATCCCAAGCTTTTTTTATTATCTAAATAATCTGATACGCCTTTGATAATTAATCCGATTAAAGATTGTTTGAATTTCTATTTTATATCATCATCATCATCTACAGCCCATAAGCACCTACTGCTGGGTGTAGGCCTCCCTTTGTAAACGCCACCCTTCCCGGTCCTGTGCTGCGCGCATCCAGGAGTTGCCCGCGACTTTCTTTATATCGTCGACCCACTGCGCCGTTGGACGTCCTGGACTTCTTAAGTCTGTTCTTGGCCACCATTCGGTCAAAGATTGACTCCACCTGCCATCACCTCGTCTAAACCGCTGATCGTAGAGACCTGAAACTTGGAGGGTGTGCTCTTTGTATGACGTAGGCATCCGATAAGGAAGGATTTTCCGAAATTATACCCGTAAGGGGGTGAAAAAGGGGGGCAAAGTTTGTATGGGACAACGTGATTCCTTAAGCCAATCTACTTCAAATTTTGCATAAACCTATTTTAACAGAATTGATAGAAGATGTGTTTCGTATTTTATTGAAATTCATCCGCTAACGGTGTTAAAAGGGGTAGAAAGTTATTTTGGCGGTGACTTGCTTCGAAGTTGATATCGATACTCCTTAGTGCTTTTGATTTAAATTACATTTTGTTTTGACACATATTTGAAAACTCAATCCGATTTTATCCAAAAAAGGTTGAACTCACTTAAAAACATAAGCAAATACTCTTTAAAATAGGAATGTCTCGAAAGTCACTGCACTATATTAGTACCTCAATTGTAGGTTTCTAAGCATAAAGAGGTTATGCACTTTTAGGACACGGCCTCATAGGGACGTAGAGTTCGAAATTTGAAATGGTAAGGACTAGAACATTTTGGTCAGAAGAAAATAGTTTTCTTTTAGTTTGTGTTAGAAGTTTAATTTAGTGTGAATGGTTTTTCGCTATTTTTTTACATTACACTAATATGATAAATGTGAAAGTTTAGATGTTTGTTTGTTGCTCAATCACGTCGTAACCGCGAAATTGATTTCGATTATATTTGGTATATACGTAGATTATAACCTGGATTATCTCATAAATCAGTTTCCATGGGATAAAAATGAGGTGTCAAATCAAGTTGCAACAGCGGATTTAGCTTTATTTCTAGGTTACCTACACATTTAGAAGTGTAACGCGTACGAAGTCGCGGGCAACAGCTAGTTTAATATATAATTAATATATATAATAAATTGGACTCACTATCGTATATAACATGACAGCTTTATAAGAACTATCATCGAAGGAAAACGAGAAAGAGGAAGGCTACAAGTAAGCTAAATGAGCCAGTTTAAGGATCACTTTCATGCCGATTTAAGGATGTATAAGATATCTCCTTAAACAAACAAATAGAGGGAGTTTCATCAGTTGCACCGACACGGGCAAAGCTTCTAGGAGTAGTAGAGTTTCTTGTGAAAGCGCCGCCCGGGGAAGTACTACCACCATACCTATATCTGCTGCCAAGCAGCATTACCGTGTTTCGGTTTGAAGGGCATGGTTGCGGTAAAATTACAGGAACATAACGGTTTATACCTGTATGCCTCAAGTTGGTTGACGCAGAGCAGTGCATCGTAGGGCACATTTCTAAGGTGCGTGACCTGCGAGGCAATTCTCTGTGTGTACGCGTTGGTTGCCACTTAACATCAGGTGGGACATAAGCTTGTTCCATCTTCATGTACGACTCCCAGGAATCTTTATTAGGTCTTTCCATCTAGTGGGGGGTCGTCTACACGAGATCCTTTTTACATAAACGGCCGGCAGTTTTTTAAGCTATGTGCCCCAAACCCTGCCACTAATACCAACATATGGACAATTGATCTGATTTCCACTTACTATTCCTATTTAGGTACGGCATAGCAGTGACCGTTGGCTAACTAACCTAATTGCCCATCCATTAGTCTATAACCGGACCCTGAAACTGACGTGAAGTACAGTCAACAACAAAATATTATTAACCAATAGCCATTTTTAAACCCTTAGTTGAATAATGATGAAAAAAGCACGTCTAATTAAGTAATGATGTTAATTTTCAAAACTCCCGGAAAACTTTCCAGGTAAAACTACTACATCACTGGACCATCTCCTGTAAAAAGAAAAAAGCCTGTATTTCGTTGCTTTTCACAATAATTAAGTGACCAACTGGATGTTAAGACTGAAACTTTTCCTTAGGAAATAATAAAAATAAATTATTAATTACATAATCAAAATCAGGACACATAAATATTCCTAGGTTCTAAAATTTTAAAAATCGTAGAACACACATGGGTTTGATTCGGGTAGCCCCTCCATCGATCGTGTTCGTTTGGACCACATGAAACCCAACTTGTATATTTTAAATACATTCATTAACAAAAAGGAATATACAATTATTTACAATACTAAATACAGAAGAAACAATTTAATCATCTAACGATCATTCCAAACGATCTATAGATAGTTTAACTGCTCCAGATGACTTCCAGGCGGAAGTGTCCCCAAGAGTCCAAGACACTGGCTGCATTGACCCGCTGAATTGCAATGATTACGCGTCGACCCAGATAAGCGCCAGCTCACAGATCACACGTCGCTTCGACCAGACGCGAGAATGAATTTTGAAATCGAGATGGGTCTCAGTACCATGTATATTCATAAATTGAGTTAATATAGTACCTGTACAGAATAATTAAACTCACCGGCACTGAAATATGCTCGGAAATAGATATAATTTACCAATCTATATTGATACACCAAATACAACAACATAACCTATTTAGCAACGAAACATGTTTAAATTTCACTTATTTGTATGATTTAAATACGCAACATCGTTGCGCAAGTTTACTTATGGTCCCAGGGTTGTAAATCGCATTTACGCATCAGGTATCGAGCTAACTATGACCAACTTTCAGAGGATGGGTGATGTAAAGGAAATGGTCTCGCTTCGCAGAATCTCTCTTTGAAGGCGAAACACAAAGACGAACTATGTTGTACGATCAAGTTACATTTTAACACACACGGCACAGGTCCAATTAACAGCTCAGGAGGATCAGGATGTTTTCCCTGTAATTATTTTTTATTTAGACTATATTTTCATGATATCTTGTTCACTTTCATGGGTATCGTGTTAACATTATCTATTCCGAGGCACCTTCTTGAAGAGAAAATAATGATGCTTTGAAAAGGCCACCTTGTGATTTTATTTAGATTTTAGTCTTTACTAGTTTTTTTTTGTTGATGATAGTTTATTGCTTGACCACTACATCACCTGATGGTAAGTGATGGTGTGATCGAAGATGGAGCGCGCTTGCCTAGAAAGAACCTATTCATTTGATTATTGATTGAATTAACTAAACACACTTGTACTAACCCATTTGACATGTTTAATTAAGTTTTTTATTTTTACTAACAAATATGGATATTTGACATCTGAAGTAAATAAATGAATTGAATGGATTGAAGACTCCGAAATTATACTGGTTCGGAAAAACATACGCTGTAAGTGAGTTACTATGAGTTACGTGTAAGTGAATGCTCTTTAGCATTAAGTTCGCCTTTGTACTAGTTTTATAAGTGCAATAAAGTATTTTCAATCAATCAATATTTTTAATATAAACATTTTCAAATTCCGGCAGTTCTTATCTAAGAACTTGCCAAACTAATAGATACATATATAGATCGTTAGAAAGTTAAGTGAAGTGCTTTATTGAATAAATAAATAATATCTATTCAATAAGGACTTTAAATTAGTTTTATTAAATATAATCCTTACTTGTGCTAACAAGTAATACCCGGTGGTAAAAAAATCACGGTTTCAGTTTTTTAGGTTAAGTAATTGTAATTTGGTGTAACGATAAATAATTATCTATCTATCTACACAACAAGATAACACAGATTCTGAGTGTTTAGTACCAACAACATTAATAGGCTTAAATATAGAGCGCAAGCCACGTTACCGCATCGTGTTGCGGGTAATACCACGCAGCTGTGCATCGAGGCCCCTATTGCATGAACAATAATTGAATCAATATTTCCCATATTTCGACATAGTCCATACGATTTATTAATACTGAAAGTTAATCTAGTACTTACTAGTTCCTGATACACACTACGGTATTAACTAGTGCTTCGCCCCGAACTGAGATCTCGCGAGTCTCCCATAAAAACAAAAAAATATTATTCATCCATCTTTGACTTAGGGGGATTGTGTGGGTTAGTGGGAAGTGGGATTGGGCGGGACACATTAGCAGAATGCACCCCGATAGGTAGGCTAATCTAGCCACAACCTGGAGCCCTGATGGAAGACGCGATCGGGGTCGGCCGAGAAAGCGTTGGCGAGACGATCTTGTTGCCTTCGATCAGGAGTGGTAGTGTTTTGTAGAGTCTTTGACTATCAAAATAGTGCCACAAAATAATTAACCAAATAACTTGACCTACATAATTACGGTACTCAAATTGATATTTCACCAAACTATTTCGAGACTACTTCAGTGGAAGCATTCAGATTGAGAATCTATAGGCACCTTCTCGGTCAAACAGACCAAAAATGAGCAACTTAATATTTCCATAACACATCTTCTATTGTTATGTATGTATTTTTATTCGATATTGGTATAGTTTAGTCTATCATATAAAGTATTTAAGTAAGTTTATTTATGTAGTATGTACCTATATATTATGCTATATTTATTAGTCCTGTACTAATTTTCTTTTTTTACCTTTTCTGTGCACTACCTACACATCTTTATCTACAATACACAAAGGTTATCTAAAAGATAATGCTCTTTAGCATTAAGTTCGCCTTTGTGCTAGTTTTATAAGTGCAATAAAGTATTTTCAATCAATCAATATTTTTAATATAAACATTTTCAAATTCCGGCAGTTCTTATCTAAGAACTTGCCAAACTAATAGATATATATCTATATAGATATAGATCGTTAGAAAGTTAAGTAAAGTGCTTTATTGAATAAATAAATAATATCTATTCAATAAGGACTTTGAATTAGTTTTATTAAATATAATTTGACGGCCTCCGTGGCGTAGTGGGCGTATAGCCGGCTGAGACGCAGGAGGTAGCGGGTTCGATTCCCGCCGCGGAACAAATGTTTGCATGATCTACAGATATTTGTTCCGTGTCTGGGTGTTTTTCTATATATTATAAGTATGTATTTACAAAAAAAAGTATATGAGTACATATTCTATCAGTTATCTGGTTCCCATAGTACAAGCTCTGCTTAGTTTGGGCTAGATAGCGTTGTGTGAAATGTCCAGCGATATTTATTTATTTATTTATTATTAATTATGTACTTAGAACAGTCATGTGGATTTATTGCTATCATTAGTGTATGTATACTTTTGTGTTTTTTTTCCTTGCATCACTAATTCCATTGATTAACATTGATCAAATTTTACTAGTGTTTCTTTCTTATTGTTACTACATTTTTTTAGTGCCTGCGGTGTTTGCCTAAAGTTGGTTGTACAAATAATACCTTCTTACATTAATCTTTAGTTAAGCAAGAAATATTGTTACAATCGTTGGTAGACCTAATAAATAAAATAAAAATAAATAGTGCCACAAAATAATTAACCAAATAACTTGACTTGTTTTATTCAAATTACAGGTAACGGGAATTCATGTTATTGGTTACCCTTTTTTGGTGTACAAATTGCAGTTATTCTGGATTTCAGATTTTTGTGTATATTTGTGATATTTAAGCTACATGCATACCAAATAACAGCACTGTAGGGTCACTGGTCTACTCTGTGAATTTCGCCAAAATTCCGTTTTTATTATGGCTAATAACCAAAAAACTGCAAAGACTTAACTAACAATAAAATGAGGTAAAAATGTACTAATAAAGACCTTTCATTTGACGTCCCATTTGACCTAATAGTCTCATTGCCATCTTTTTTACCTCATTTGAACCGCAATGTCTCAACAACATTATTAGCTCATTTAGTCACACCAGAATTGTGCCACCACTTACGCTTCGAAAGTTATCCTCGGATAAACAAACATACATACATACATACAGATATACATACGTAGATACATACATACATAAATACATAGATACATACGCTTCGCTCGATCAATGAAATATCAATTAACTTTTAATTATTTTTGACGCAAAAAGTTGACTTAAAAGTTTGGAGCATTTTGTCTGTCTGTAGTATCGCATGGACGAAACAAGCGGTTGAACCGATTATTAAGCGAATTTTTATTCGAAATCTGGTGTAGGTATATTGCTGAGTAAAAAATCCGACGACGATGTGACTGTATAACTACTAAAATGAACAATATAATCCCCAAACAAGCCACTACCGACGATCAATTACCGCCTTTTTGTATGAGTCGTGCTTGCTTTTATATTTATTAATTTTTTAGAGATAATGAGTAATTTCATGCATGTATCACGAGTATCTTAACTCTGAAGGCAGTACCGATTTTAAAATGTTTTGGTGGAAGTAAAGCTGTTCTTCCCCTCTCATCTCTTGATCAGCAGTTGTCAAATTTCTTGTGAAACTAGCAGAACATAAAACTCCTGAACTCTCTTTACTACGCTTAGCCGACAGTCCGAACACCGCGGTACTTTTTTAAATATTTTCATGAAAAATATTCGTCCAATAAACAAACCCAAAATAAGGCCAAGTAGGCCCCATCAATGGCAATTGGATAACAGTAATATTATAAAGTGACGTGATTACTATCTGTTGTAATCACTGTAATGTAGTCCATAATGAGGTTTTGGTTGTTTACGATATGTAAGCGGGGGAACGTTTTCAAGTTGCACGAATATGCGTTTACGTGTTAAGTTGCTGATAATTCAATTTACTCCCAGGATCCTGTTATAACATTTTCATTATAGACCTGGTAGACACCACAGTAACATACATAAGAGACATCGGTGCTTCTTTGAACATACCATCACATACCATCATTAGACGTAGTGACCCTATTTTAAAAGTTTGACCTTCACCATTTTGGCTCTTTTCGACATCAATGACGACCTCGGTGGCGCAGTGGGCGAATAGCCGGCTGTGACGCAGGAGGTTGCGGGTTCGATTCCCGCCACAGAACATGTTTGCATGATCTAGATATTTGTTTCGGGTCTGGATGTTTTTCTATATATTATAAGTATGTATTTACAAAAAAAAAGTGTATAAGTATTCTATTAGTTATCTGGTTTTCATAGTACAAGCTCTGCTTAATTTGAGGCTAGATAGCGCTGTGTGAAATGTCCAGCAATATTTATTATTATATTATTTATTTATACGTCCATGCTCGACGTTTTTATACATTTTTATAAACTAATATAAAATTATTTTTGGATTTTGTTTCTTACTACCGTGTGTCACCGCATTTGCGACATTAATTTAAATCACGAGTAGGGCGGATGGCTAGTATTGTTCTGAATAGTTAGTTTTTCCAAGTCCTTACCATGATTTTTTGATATTTTCAATCTACCTTAATTTCAAGTTCCAAAATATCCTGCCTGAAATAAACAGCCTGTATAAAATAGGTAAACTGACTAAGCGGCATCGGCGCAAAGACGCCGCCGATTTACGTTAAACATTGTTTATTGGAAATGTATCGATTACTGGATAAATATTCAAGCTACCGGTATTAAACGGTGTAGTAAAAACCTTGAATAACAGAAAGAACATACAATTATTTCCAATTAAATACCGAAGAAACAGTACCGGTGTTAAACCAATCTCTAAAATCAGTTAATACGCATATGTGTTTCAAATTAATGTCGTGAATGCGGTGACAGAATGTAAATAACTATTCCAAATTTCAAGTTGGTGAGATAATCAACTGTGCCAGATGGACAGACGGATGGACAAAGATGAACCTATTAAGAAAAAGAAGCCCTCAATAGTAATAAACATTGTCCTTGAGTCAGGATTATTATGTGTATCAAATATTTTGAGAATATAATATCGGCATCTAATAAGACGATATTATGTTCAGAAAATATTTGTTTTCATACTAGTTGTTGCAGTACGCAGATGTCTATTCTCTGTCTGTCTTTTTGTTACTTTTTCACGACTAAACGGTTAGACTGACTTCGATGAAATTTGGTATAATTATAGATAGCTTATAACCGGGATTGGGACATAGGCTACTTTTTACCCAACTGCGCAGAAGGCCGGTAATGTTTTTACTGGCGAACCACGCGTGCGAAGCCGCAGGCGAAAGCTTCTATTAAATATTTATTTCATTGGTTAATTACGTTTGTTTTCACATAGTGTACAATAAAGTGATTTCCATTCTTACATCATTAAAATTTGCTTAGCCATTTCGATATGTACTTTATAGTCTAGAAGTGTTTATAGAACCAAGCAGCAATCACGTCACACATAGACATTTTCACATGATTAATTATTATTTCTGAAATAGTACATTGTTATACAAGGGCGTAAGCGATCTGTTGCACACTCGATCCAGGGTTTATGTTAATGATCGCTTACACCCTAGTATAACATATAACTATTCATCACGAATGCGAGGAAATTAAAAAAAGGAATACAAATTTTCATTTTTAGCAACAAACTCATATACAACGAGTTTGTTGCTAAAATGAAAATGTGTGTTCCCGGTATCCATTTTTATTTTTCACTACTAGACTATAGCCTCTTTGATTTTTAACTATGGCTATGCTTACTGGCAGGAGACGTTTTCGGATGTATGCGATTTTAGTTAATTAGCGTTGTTTCATTTATGACAATAATTTAAGTACACGCAAACGAAGTCAATTCAGTCTGGATTTGAGGACTCCGAGATAACAGTACGGAAAAACAGGTACCGGAAGCGAGTTCCACTCCTTACTCATACTAAGAATGAAAGTTTAAGGGGGAGAAAATTGCAGAAGTCTCAGCATTGCAACCCTAACAATTATTATTCTGTTTGCTTTATGGTATTGAAGTTTAAATACACGATACTCAAGGATATAAGTAACAAAACTGCTGATCTAAAAACACGAATTATTAATAAAATGCCAGTAAAAAAAAATTACAAAGACACCTCTGGCAATAAAGACTCCCAAGTTAATTCTACACATTGAGGTATTATGAAATGATATTTCACAAATATATTCTTCATATAATTAGAAAAAAACTACTGATCCTATGGTTCGGCAATGTGTGTAGTGTGTATGATCTTAGTTCCGGACGGATGAACGGAAAAATGCCGTGTTTTGTATGCTGATGTTAGCGAGACGGTTCTTATGAGCCCCACACACGTGAACGATTTCTTTGCTCAATCCTTGTGCAATGCTTGCGCAAGCTTCCGTGAGAAGAATTTGTTCAAATTTCTAAGCTTGCAATGAAATCGTTGACGTGTTGCGGCTCCATTAGTAATATTGGAAATTAGCAAATTGGTGCAGAAATACAAACATCAAAGGTTTTCCAATGCTAAATTACTTGTTTATTTATTATGTCAAAGCGCTTGCAAAAGCTGCGCGAAGTTATTAATTACACTACTGACAAATAAAAGTAGGTATACTCGTATACTTACAGAATCACACTAATATTATAAAATGTGAAAGTTTGGACGATTGTTAGTTTTTTTGTTACTCAAAACTTAACCTACGGTTTTATTCAAATTACAGGTATCGGGAGTTCATGTTAAGTGGATATTCTTTTATGGGGTACAAATTTCAGACTTTTGCCTATATTTATAATACTTAGGCTGCACGCGTACCAAATTACAGCACTGTGGGGTCACTGATGTACCCTGTGAGTTTTGTCAAAGTTCAGTTTTTATTATGGCTAACAACTCAAAAACTACTAAAAATTTAGTACTTAATAAAGACCTTTCATTTGACCTCTCACTTGACCTAATAGTCCCATTTTCATTTGTTTTTACCCCTCTTAAACCCCAATATCTCAACAACCCCCCCAACATTTTTATTTAGTCACACCAAAATTGTGCTATTACTACCTACCTATGTATAAAATTTCATGATGATCGGATCAACGCTTCGAAAGTTATCATCGGAAAAACAAACATACACACATACATACATACATACAACGCCGATTTGCCCAAGTTGATTTAGAAATCTCACTTCGCTGGATCAACTAAAAATGCAATAAATAATGATTTAGTGATAGAATAAGTGTTTATTTCTCTAAAATTGAGCTAAAAATTTAAATGTCAGTCATATTGGTGCCAATTCTGTTGTTTACGATGACTAACTAAAATTGTGTAACATACGAACGGTCTTATTTTGTTCACACTAAAGATCAAATTAGAATGAAATTTAAAGTGACATTTCTAAAATTAAGTTACTTTTGCTAAGATGGCATGTTTACGGGCTAGTTTTAGTGATCAACCAAATAAAATTGGTGTTCACTAAAACTGGTCCGCAAACACGCCTTCTTATTTAAAAATACTTATATTTAGAAATGTCACTTTAAATTTCATTCTATTTTGATATTTAGTGTGAGCAAAATAAGACCGTTCGTATTTTACACAATTTTAGTTAGGCAGCGTAAACAACAGAATCGCCACCATTATCTGACTATAACTTTTGGACTATCATGGCTATGAACACTATTTACTCGTGACCATGGCGCATGCAACTGCGTCGAAATATCGGGGTACTCAAAAACTCACAAATAATTGAAAATATCCCGTTTTTAGTGCAAATATGATGTGACTGATGGGGCCTAAATGGAACGAAGTATAGTCTGAACGCTATGCCAGATTGAAACCAACAGGTTTATATTTTCTGATCTCCACACCCATTCTGACGCGACCATGAAGAAGGTTCTTATCCGCAAAAACCTTTTTCTCTACTTCTTACTATTCTATGGCGCAGTCCAAGTGTTTGATTAATTTCCAATATTTTATAGCAAAATAACAATTTTTCCGAAAAAAAAAGAGTGTGTGTACTTATGTACACGCGTTAGAAGTTATACTTCTTTGGCGTATGAAAAAAATGAACTAAAATGCAGTAGTGATTAACGATAAATATTAAAATTAATCAAAAAGATTTTATTTAAATAAATTATTAGTATCACCGTCGTATATGAAATTGATTTAATAAAAACACCAAAATAATATTTATTTATTCACACTGTTTAATTGTACCCTTACGAAACACGTGTTCTACATATAAAAATACTAGAATATACAACTTGAACATAGTTATCAATTTGACTGGGGACTCTCCCCAAAAATAACACTGTGGCTTTACACACCTGTAATAAGGCCGGCACTAACATATGGCTCTATTGTTTGGTGGACCCGTACTGAACTCAGTACTGTCATTACCAAGCTGCAGAGATTCCAAAGACACGCATGTTCTGCAATATCAGGTTGCATGAGAACAACACCAACAGCCGCCCTTGAGATTATTTTAGGGTTGGCTCCTCTAGATCTTTATATACATACAACAAGAAGCGATGATGGCCGCTATAAGACTTAAACACCAGGGACTGTGGGGTAACACAAGGAGTCTGCACGCATCTATCTTAGAGCGAGCGATAGCCTACGAACCACTACTAGCCGCCCCGTGCGACAAGATCCCAAGACAACAGATATTCCAAAAACACTATAACATACAACTCTACGAGGAACAGAGAGACCAATCAGGAACCAATGAAGTCCGCGTTTACACCGATGGCTCAAAAACCAAACAGGGAACGGGCGCGGGAATTCATTCATTGGATCTCAACATAAGTATATCAATGACACTAGGTATACACAGTTCCATCTTCCAATGTGAATGCATGGCCATTACCGAAGCAGCTACCGCAATAAACAGGAGAGAGATCAAAGACTACACCATACGAATACTCTCCGACAGTACAGCAACACTCAAAGCTCTGGAGAGTCACAGCTATAACTCCAAGCTTGTTTACGAATGCCACTTAGCCCTAGAAAGAATTGCCACAAAAAACAAGGTGATCTTACAATGGATCAAGGGGCATAGCGGATCACTAGGCAACGATGCTGCAGATGAACTAGCTAGAAGAGGATCGGAAACCACGGCTATAGGCCCACCTCCATTCCTCCCTCTACCTTTCACTCAGCTACGAGCATGGATACGGAATCGTACTCTAAACCTACACAACGAACGCTGGGCACAGACCATGGACTGCAGACAGTCGAGGATGTCTCTGCCGGCCGTCTCGCCACGACTGACACGTCGACTGCTCAACCTTCAAAGACCGGACCTTCGAATCATCGTGGGGACCCTTACAGGACATGGCCCCCTGAACAAACACCTCTACACCATCGGAGCAACAGACAGCCCACTCTGCAGGGCATGTCTCACCGAAGAAGAATCAGCTGCCCACGTAGTCCTGGAATGCGTGGGGGTTATAGCACAACGTGCAGAAATCCTGGACAATCCAAGGTCACTCCTTGGATTGACCTTAGTTATGTTAGGCTGGCTATCCATATAGTCAACTCTCTCACGCATAATGGACCACATACAGAGTTTGAATGCGGAAAAGGGAGTCCACCAACATATATAACATATATAGTTATCAATTTTCATACCACCTAGAACTAACTTCATGCTGTTAAATTTAGGTGTCGGTGTGCGCGCGCATCGTAAAAATTCACTCTCATCATTTTTCTCCATCGCGCCAAAAGAAGTATAACTTCAAAAAATCTATACTGTGTCCTTTCTCATGATACACAGTATTTCCTTGTTAAGTTTTATGAAGATCAGTCAAGCCATTTAGTCGGGAAAACGTAACAAACAGAGAGATAGAGTTACTTTCGAATTTATAAATGATTATGAAGTATGGATGTCGGAAAACAACATAGGTGCTAATCAGTATTCGATTACCGCCGGGCAAACACCTCCCCTCGCTTCTTCCACTCATGGTGATTTGGAGACTTTAATTTCACACTAATATTATAAATGCGAAAGGTTGGATGCTTGTTTGTTTGTTACTCAATCACGTCGTAACAGCTGAACCGATTATAACGATATTTGGTATGTACGTAGATATAACCTGGAATAACACATAGGCTATTTTTTGTTGATAAAGCTGATGATAAATAAATAAATAATAAATAAATAAAAATAACTCGACATTTCACACAGCACTATCTACTCCCAAACTAAGCAGAGCTTGTACTATGGGAACCAGATAATTGATAGAATGCTTATATCCTTTTTTTTGTAAATACATACTTATAATATATAGAAAAAAATCCAGACCTGGAACAAATATCTGTAGATCATGAAAACATTTATTCCACAGCGGGAATCGAACCCGCTACCTCCTGCGTTTCAGTCGGCTATTCGCCCACTGCGCCACGGAGATCGTCAAACGATCTGATGGCGGAAGCTAGTGAATTATACTTTAACTAATCGATGCCATAGATAGCTGATAAAGTTTTGTACTTTCTCGAAACTCCGCAGACCTATAAATACGCCAATTACTTCGGTCAACAAGTCTGGCCCTAACCACCATACACACAGGTACCTAGTAATAAACTCGCATTTTACTCAGAACCCTTTTTTGTCTCCTCAATCGTTATAATGTACTTTCTTAAGAAATGTATAGAAGCGTAACTATTCCAAAGATACCGCATTTTTAATAGAAACGTAATTCAAATTCAAATTATTTATTTCAGATGTTACATCCATAAATTGTTAGTAAAAAATGAAATCTTAAAACTATGTTAGTGCAGTTGGTAATAATTCATATTAATTAATTAAATAAACAATTCAAATACAGCTTAAAAATAATTCAACAATTTAAAATTAATAATTTAGAAAAATAAAATAATATAAACTAATAAAAAATAATAATAATAGTCATCGTCACCATATTAATAGTAATTAAATAAATTGTAAGATATTACATTATTGTTTAGAATGTGTTTGAAAAGTGGATATGTCCCTAGTAGAAAAAGGTGGAGTAAATATCAGTGTATCCCTGTTGGGGATAGTCTGGTAGGGACATTTAGAACAGGCGGCCAAAAAAACTCCGATGTTCCGTTTCGCTCGGTGTCAGCACCCCTTGGCTCACTAATTGTTGGGACAATTAGAACCGCCTTCGTTAATATAGGTATACCTACTAATGATGAAACCCCATACTTTACCCACTTCTAAATTACGTGATACT
Source organism: Philereme transversata (assembly GCA_963924445.1). NCBI lineage: Eukaryota > Metazoa > Arthropoda > Insecta > Lepidoptera > Geometridae > Philereme > Philereme transversata. Next base: position 21,625,644 of record OZ004348.1, on the reverse strand, counting down.
TTTGCGGTAAGCATGGAGTTGTTTTTGTGCGTGCTGATTGTCTCAAGAATCCCACTTTATTATAAATGCGGAAGTTTGGATGTTAGTTCCTCTCCAACGCCAAAACTACAGAACCGATTTGGTTAAAAGAACAATGCCCAAACACGGATTACCTAGAAAGTAGCCAAGTATCTAAACGAAATATAATAAACAGCTACTCACGCGTAGTTTTTCAATAAAAGACATTACTCTCCTTCTGCGCAAGCGGGTAAAAAGTAAGCTATGTCTCAATCCCGGTCATAACCTATCGATGTACCAAATTTCATCGAAATCGGTCCAGCCGTATAGTCGTGAAAACGTAACTAACAGAGAATTTTTTTTTTCTCATTATTACATTATTATTATTATTATAAGCCTGTTGTGTCCCACTGCAGGGCAAAGTCCTCCCTTCCCTCTTTCCACTCTTATATGTTGTTCGCAAGTAGAGGCCAATCCTTGAGGTAGGAGTTTAGCTCATCCCGCCACCTTCGCCTGGGCCTTCCACGTGGGCGCCGTCCGTAGTTTGGGAGCCATTCAGTGGTGGTCTTCACCCACATTGTGTCTGGCATACGGCAAACGTGTCCGGCCCAGTCCCACTTGAGTTTTCCAGCTTTTTGAGCGACGTCGGCCACCTGTGTTCGGGAGCGTATAACCGAGTTTCTGATTCGGTGCGTGAGTTTCACGCCCAGGATACTACGCTCCATTGCACGTTGGCATACCCTAAGGGAGGACTTTTGACGATTTGTTAGCGACCAGGTTTGCGCACCATAGGTGAGGATGGGGAGAATGCAATGAGTTTCCGCTTTAGAGAAAGTGGAAGCGGTCGTTTCATTAGGCCTTTCATGGATCAATAGCTTTTCCAGGCGTTTTCCGTGTATCTTGCAATCCCCCCCCCCCCCCCCCCCTCCCTCATTATTACATTAGTACAGATAAATTATTAGCATTGTGAAACGTTTCAAGTTAAATTAGTAAATATGTGTAGTTCACTACAATGTTTTAGGAACTAAATTAGCAAAGTTCATTTTTCAAATTTACTTTCGGCCCTAGGGTTGGAAATCGACTTATCGGAGCCGGTTTGAGTAAGCAATGTCCTAATTTCAGAACGTGAGTGATGAAAAAAGGTGTACAGTTCCTTCATTCACCAGCCTCTGATCTTGCACAAATTGCAAAATTGAACGAATTCAATATGCATGCAGCGCCTAATGCAGTTATCGATAAAGTTTGTTGGAGCAAACAAGTAGGACAGATACCTACCTCATACTCGAGTTCAATAATACATTCACAGAAAATTCAGCACCAAATCAGAATTTCTGGTATTAATATTACGAGCAGATTAGTTTTATAGAACTTAATGAAAGTTCAATAACAAGACATTTTTACTATTATAGTTCTCTTTTTATTGTTTTGTCTACTAAAGTGACAATATGGCACAGAATGTTTTTAATTTTGATTTATTTTTTGATTCCTTACCACTGTTAATGGATACTTCTTGTCTATTGTATATATTTATTTATTATGCATGCTTTAATTGTTTTGATAATCTATTTAACGTAAGCTAAAACTATATACTATCATCATTATTGTTTTTTTTGTCTATTATTTATATTTTATCATGCTCTTTTTTTATTATTACTCTATATATTTATCTCTTATACAATCGTTTATATATTTTTTTAATAATTCACTTCACAGTATTGTAACTTTTGTAAGGATATTTTTATATTTTTTATATTTTGACTGCCTCCGTGGCGCAGTGGGCGTATAGCCAGCTGAGACGTGGTTCGATTCCCGCCGCGGAACAAATGTTTGCATTATCAACAGATATTTGTTCCGGGTCTGGTTGTTTCTCTATATATTATAAGTATGTATTTACGAAAAAAAATGTATATAAGTATTCTATCAGTTATCTGGTTTCCATAGTACAAGCTCTGCTTAATTTGGGGCTAGATAGCGCTGTGTAAAATGTCCAGAAATATTTATTTATATATTTATTTTATTTTTATTACTATTTTGTACGTTCGTGAGTCACCAAAGCCTTGTGCTCAAAATCAGCGTTGTAAATTATTTTACAGCACATGCTGAGCGCAGGGCTTTTCGCATAATCCTGTACATGGCAGCATTTCTCCATACATACACTTTAATTGCCGTATTAAGTATTATTTTTCCTCCTGTGTGTATGTATTTTTATTGTGTATAATTATGTAAGTTTATGTGTTGTGTCTGCTTCTCGTGTACAGTTTATGTGAATAAATGTCTTCTTTCTTTCTTTCAAGAACTACTGAAAACGGACCTATTAAAAAAAACTTAATGTATGTACAAGTACAAGTTTTCACCCGCAGTTTTTCACGCAAGTCTCACTCGAGGTCTTAATATATCTAGGTATATACCAAAGTCTCTTGGTTTAGTCGTGAAAACGTCACAAACCAACAGTTACTTTCAAATTTATATTATAGGCTTATATGGCGGAGACTAAGACCCAAAGTCTCAAAAATCACCGTAAAGTTGCAAGCCTATAGATCTTTTACAGAATAGGTACTACATTTCCTTTCCATCAAAGGAAAAGCAGGCGCACGGCTCAGTACTATCGTACCTAGTTGATATACCACCCATTCGCACACACCGTTTTGGTTCTACGTTTTTGATGCGTACAGCTAAGGCATGGAGCACTTTGCCATTTTTCCTAAATAATATAATCCGGGCCTCTTTAAGATACGAGTGAATAGGTTTCTTCTAGATCTTCGTGCTTCATCTTAGACCACATCATCGCTTACCTTCAGATGAGATTGCGGTCAAACGAAATTCTGTCCAGCTTAAAAAAATATTAATGTTATTAAGGATGAGTATAATAAAAAAAACAATAGCTATGTTAAGGTTGAAACTCCATTCGTTGTATGGTTGAGTCCTATAATACAAACTTTTCAAATATTGACATTTTCGCTTGTACTCCCTATAAATTTAAAAAGATGTTAAATATCTCACTTGTTAGTGCAGATTTAAATTCAGATTTAGACTTGTAACTCTTGTAAGTACATATATTAGTTACCTTCATTCTTCAATTTTATATTAATAAATAATAATATTAATAATAAATAAATATTGCTGGACATTTCACACAGCGCTATCTAGTCCCAACGTAAGCAGAGCTTGTACTATGGGAACCAGATAAATGATAGAATACTTATGTACATTTTTTTTGTAAATACATACTTAAAATATATATAGAAACAACCAGACCTGGAATAAATATCTGTAGATCATGCAAATATATGTTCCGCGGCGGGAATCGAACCCGCTACCTCCTGCGTCTCAGCCGGCTATTTGCCCACTGCAGCACGTAGGTCGTCGATATTGTTTATTCTTCTTCTTCTTTGAGGGTCTTTGTTTGTTTTTGTTAACACAAACTTAATAATCTATGTTACGCTCTAACAGAGCCTCTAGCTGGAACATTTATTTCTATAGAACGTATGTAACTAACCTGTGGATAACGTCGTGGACTACAGTATCAATAGCTTACACATGATATGCTTTACATATATATTGTAGTTGTTCGTTATTCCTTAATAAAGAAAATAAATATTACTGGACATTTCACACAGCGCTATCTAGCCCCAAACTAAGCAGAGCTTGTACTATGGGAACCAGATAACTGATAGAATACTTATATACTTTTGTTTTTTACATACATGCTTATAATATATATAGAAACATCCAGACACGGAACAAATATATGTAGATCATGCAAACATTTGTTTCGCAGCGGGAATCGAACCCGCTACCTCCTGTTCTCAACCGGCTGTTCGCCCACTGTGCCACGGAGGTCGTCAAAAAAAAACTGGTAAGGCTGCATTTCCCCCAGAGATGTGCTACGTTACTCAGAAACAGTACTGTCAAATAAATATGTTATTTAAATTCGAGTCTCAAGACTACATTAACTATTTGCGGATGAATGAAGCTACATTTAAAAATGCTTAAAACGGTACAGGCGAAAATAAAAAAAGTTGCATCGGGTAAAAATATAATCTTTTAATTTTATTCAGGTTCCCTGTACAGTGAGGGATAAATGAAGAGTTTTATCACATACTCGTTCCAGTTTACATGCAAAGGTATTGTTCAGGTAAACCTGTCAGGTATACCTTTGCGTATACATACGGTATACCCGACAGGTTTACCTGTACCTGTGTATGTAATACAACTGTTCAGTTATCCCTAAAAGACACGTTCCGGTTTACCTGTACAGGTAATACGAGTATATTCAGGTACACCTGTCAGGCATAACGTTGCATGTTGACCATTATGTTGGCTGTACAATGAACGGTATACCTGACAGGTTTTCCTGAAAATATTACCTGTACTGGTAAACCGGAACGTGTCTGTTAATGATAACTGAACTTAACATTATAAGTTATATTACATACGCGTTCCGGCTTACCTGTACCGGTAATCAGTTCCGGTAAACCTGTCCGATATACCGTTCCGTGTACGACTGTAAAGACATAAATTAGATTAAGAATAAAGTTTATTTCACCAAACAGAACCTGCAACTTACATACTAAATTTAAAACTAAAAACAAACTTTAAGGCAATATGACAAATTATGACGACCTCCGTGGCGCAGCGGGCGAACAGCCAGCTGGGACGCAGGACATTTCACACAGTGCTATCTAGCCCCAAACTAAGCAGAGCTTGTACTATGGGAACCAGATATCTGATATTACGAGTACACACTTTTTTATGTAAATACATACTTATAATATTTAGAAAAACAACCAGACCCGAAAAAAATATCTGTAGATCATGCAAACATTTGTTCCGCGGCGGGAATCGAACCCGCTACCTCATGCGTCTCAGCTGGCTATTCGTCCACTGCGTCATGGAGGTCGTCAGGGTTTAATCGGTTTAATCAGGGTACTACGAAAAGACAACGTGGACAAAACAAGGTCATATACGGAGGACATAGCTCGAAGAACGAAGAAGCAGTTAGGGCAGAAGTGTTCTAGAGTAGAAACTGCGCACTGCAAAGCGCAGCGAAGAACGTCACCCCACAAGATGGAAAGATGACCTGATAGAGATTACTGGGAGCCGTTGGGTGTAGGCCGGACAAGATTATTCACTCTGGAAATCTATGGGGAGGCGTATGTTCAGCAGTGGACGTCCTAATACAGATATGATGATGATGATGACTATAAAAACGAAACCGCAGGCCGATGTTAGTTCTATTACAATATATTTTATTTTGACCTTCGTCTATCAACATCCACTGAATACCAATACACAGACGTTGTTTCAACATTATTCCGGTTTCATTTAAAAACAAAATCATTGTTTACACTTACAACTATTTCGAACACAAGGTGGTAATATTAATAAATGGTACGGCCGCGTCCCACTAACATGTTATTTTTTTTACTTGCAATAGAGGAAGGTCAGTATTATTTATAACTTCCAAATTTCTAGCCGATAGATTTAGTAGTTACTGATAGAGAGATAATCAGCTGTAACAGACAGACGGACGCACGGACAGAGTCGTATCATAAGGCTTCCGTTTTTACCATTTTGGTTTGAACCCCTAAAAATATATATTTATAAGCTTTTATTTAGCTTGCAATACGTTTGTTAGTTTGCTTAGGTCAAATCTTGCGAGCTGAATTAGAACCACTTCCTCGTATCCTACAGAGTTTAAACTCTTCAACTATCAAAAACATAGACAAGAAATTTTGTATACATATTATGATAGCCCTTTCTAAGTTCCATCAGGCATGACATGGCTACTGCACTCAGGGTTGGCTTCCGAAGAGGGCACGAAATTTCGTATAAGCATAAAGCGCTTATATAAAATTAAAATTTATTAAAATTAATTGTATTTAAAATGTGTTTTTTGATCAAGCGAAGCGAGATCTCTAAATCAACTTGAGCAAATCGGCGTTGTATGTATGTATGTATGTATGAATGTATGTATGTTTGTTTGTTTGTCCGAGGATAACTTTCGAAGCGTTAATCAAATCATCGTGAAATTCGGTATATGTATGTAGTGATAGCACAATTTTGGTGTGACTAAATGAGCTAAAAATGTGGAGGGGTTGTTGAGATATTGGGGATCAAGAGGGGTAAAAAAAAACTTAATGGGATTATCCAGTCAAGTGGCACGTCTAAAAAGTACGATAAAAGGTATCTGTAAGTACATTTTGACCCCGTTTTTATTTTTAGTTTAAACCTTGTATTTTATGAGTTTAGCCTTAATAAAAACTTAACTTTGACAAAATTCACAGGGTACACCAGTGACCCCACAGTTCTAAAATTTTGTGAGCGTGTAGTTTTAGTAACACAAATATAGGAAAAAGTCTGAAATCCAGAATAACTGCAATTTCTACCCCAAAAAAGGGAAACCAATTACCATGAATTCCCGTTACCTGTAATTTGAATGAAACTGTAGGTCAAGTTAGTTGGTTGCTCATTTCGTGGCACTATTTTATTATCAAAGATTAAGGGCGGCTTGCACAAGGATTTCTAAACGTATTTAGCGACTAAACATGTTTAAATTTTACGTGTTTGTATGATTTGATAACTCAAATCATATTTAGCCACTAAATACGTTTAGGCATCGTTGCGCGAGTCGCTCTAAGAATTTTTCTTTGTGATCTCAGTTCAGGGCGAACCACTTGCTACTATTATTTTATTTATTTGGTATCCTACACCGCTTTATACGTATGAAGGTCTACTCGATCTTGACTTATGAACTCGATTCGCACTTAATAATTGTTTTCATCAACACATGTTCACCATCGATCAGCACTTACAGATCGTTCGATCTCATTGTTTATAAAGAGTATCCGCAGTCACTGTATAAATAGTTTGCACGTGGTTTTTAAAGTTCCGATCTTTTACAAACCGCATGCGTAAAACGCTGAATAATAAATAAATAATGCTGGACATTTATAACGACTTCCGTGGTGAGACGCAAGAGGTTGCGGGTTCGATTCCCGCCGCGGAACAAAAGTTTGCATGAGCTGCAGATATTTGATCCGGGTCTGCTTGTTTCTCTATATACTATAATCTAAAAAAAATTATATATAAGTATTCTATCAGTTATCTGGTTCCCATAGTACAAACTATGCTTAGTTTGGGACTAGATAGGGTTCTGTGAAATGTCCAGCATTATTATTATTAATATAGCGCCATATAGCCCCAAACTAAGCAAAGCTTGGACCATGGGAACCAAATAATTGATCGAGTACTTAAATACGTTTTTTTATTATATATGAATACATTTCTTCCCAATCTCTTCCTATTTTCAAAGTCAAGGTATACAACCATTTTCTTTCGTTGTCTCGTAACTGCTAGTTAGTGTTTATATTATTTATCCTTCATATTATGTAGTGTAGTTTATTTATATATATTATTCATAATTAATATGTAGGTACATATATTATTTTATAGGTTCTGTTTACATATGTTTATGTTTAAAGATACTCTTAAACCGCCGTCTTTTGATTTTTGTTTATCCTGTCCATACAAAGGTTGTCTGGAAGAGATCGCTTTTAGCGATAAGACCGCCCATTGTACCGTTATTTATTGTTTATTTCCTTTGTTACTGTATTTTTGTTTGGTGTGCAATAAAGAGTATTTCATTCATTCATTCATTCATACATACATAAGGTAAGACCTGGATGCGAATAACGCAGGGTCGGTTGGAGTGGCATTTAAGGGGGGAGGCTTAAACCTAGCAGTGGGCTATCAGTTAAGCTGCCTATGAAGATGATACATACTTAAAATACATATATGTAGAAACAACCAGACCCGGAACATATATTTGTAAAAACAAAATATTATTTATTCACAATCTTCGATGATCTCATAAGTTCCTTTGTGTGATTGTTTTGTTTTAACCTTCTTTCTAGTGTTATTCTTGGAATATGGTAGATAAAAGAGATATAAACCGTCATCTTCATCACTTTGTACTTCTGCCATTTTTAAGTCTTCTTTGCTCCAAACATCTCGTCCAGAAGCCGCCTTTCGTAGGTATTGATTAGGCATCTATAGAAAATATGTAATTAAAAAAAATTTAATTAGGACCCTAAATTTTATGGCTATCTCTCCCGTAAATACTATGGCCAACTTTCCCGATTGTCCGGGTGAGATGGCCAGATTACCTAATAAAAGCAACTTCTAAATTTTGTGGTTAATTTTGAGGTGAACACGAGAAAGTTCTTTACTTCACAAAAAAAGCATGAATACGGAAAAACTTTCAAAACTTTTTTGTGACCGTTTAATCTGTCAACCCCTTAGTTTAATTCGAACGTGTTATTTTAAAACAAAGTCACCTTTCCATATTTTTCACGATAAAGCTAAACTCTATATATTTTTATTTTTTCTAAATAAAGCTGACACCCCATTTTTAACTTTCGCTGAACTCGCTGTTGCAACTTGACTTGACACTCTATTTTTATCCCATAGGGACTGATTTATGGGATAAAAGGTAGCCTATGTAGTAATCCAGGTTATACTCTATATATATACTAAATTTCATCGAAATCGGTTCTGCCGTTACGACGTGATTGAGTAACAAACAAACATCCAAACTTTCATATTTATAATACTAGCTGTTGCCCGCGACTTCGTACGCGTTACACTACTAAATAGGTAGGTAATCTAGAAATAAAGCTAAACTCGCTGTTGCAACTTGACTTGACACCCCATATTTATCCCATGGGAACTGATTTATGGGATAAAAGGTAGTCTATATGGTAATCCAGGTTATAATCTACGTATATACCAAATTTCATCAAAATCTGTTCAGCCGTTATGACGTGATTGAGTAACAAACAAACAAACAAACAAACATCCAAACTTTCACAATTATAATATTAGTGTGATTATGGCTAATTTGTTTACCTTGGGTTACATTATTGAAGTTTTAGTAGGGCTCCCTATTTTTTTCTAGTAATGGGTATAAGCGAGGCGCCACGCCTGGCATGTGGCCAGGCGTGGTGATGACAGGTGGAGCAGGATGCTGACTGAGTGGCGGCCCCGAGATGGAACTAGGAACGCAGGTCGTCCACCGGCAAGATGGGTCGACGACATTATAAAATCGCAGGTCGTATGTGGGTTAGAACAGCGCAGGACAGAGGTGAATGGCGACAACGAAGAGAGGCCTATGCCCAGCAGTGGGATGAGAAAGGCTGACGATGATGATGATGAATGAGTATAACCTATGTTACTTAGGGATAATGTAGCACTCTAAAAGTGAAATAAATTTTGAAATCGGTCTAGTACTTATTGAGTTTATTCGTTACAAATATACAAATATTCCCTCTTTCTAATATAAGTGTAGATATGTACTTGTTTAAGTGATGTTACCACAATTGGCTGATCAATCTGATCATCATATTTTATGTCACTTCAGGTACTTAGCAGCTGATAAAGGAGTTATGCAATGCATTCGTCAACCACATAAAAGTCCTTAGCAAAATAGGTCAGACGATTGTAAATAATTCTTTACTAAACACAAATAGCTGTTTCGTCTTACGCAAACGTTTTCATGGATTTAACTATTGACACCTAGATTGACTTCAATGAACGTGGCGTGGGAGAGGTCGGAACATTTCTCTGCGTAACTCTTTTATAAATAGCTTGTTTCAAACTGAATTTAAATGTAGGTATTGCATGAAATTGTAGCTATCAGGATAACAAATATATGGTACAGCAATTTTTTTTTTTTATCAGCCATTCGTGTCCCACTGCTGGGCAAAGGCCTCCCCCATTCTTTCCAGAATTGGCGGTCCTGAGCTGATTGTGGCCAATCCGTTAGGAATTTATCCAGCTCGTCCCGCCATCTACGTTTTGGTCTGCCGCGTCGTCGCCTTCTCGCTGGGCCTGACCCAGCGAGAAGGCGACGACTCCACTCGGTGGCTATCCTTGCCCACAGCTCACTTGGCATGCGACAGACATGCCCAGCCCAGTTCCACTTCAGCTGAGCGGCTTTGGTGGCTACGTCAACCATTTTAGTCTTTGAGCGCAGTTCAGTGTTCCGGACTCTATCCGTTCGCTTGACACTCAAGATGCTGCGTTCCATCGCACGCTGACAAACTTTAAGCCTGGACTTTAAAATGTTAGTCATTGACCAGTTCTGCGCACCATATGTCAAAACGGGAAGGATGCATACGTCCATTAGCTTTCTCTTGAGCGTTAAAGGAAGATCTCCTTTCATCATATCTCCCATTTACTATTATTACTACAGCAAATTTAGTTTGCAATTTAAATTAATTACGTATTCTAAAAAAAGCGAACCGGAAAAACGAACGAACGCGGGCAACTCCTGGATGCGCGCAGCACAGAACCGGGAGGATGGCGTTTACAAAGGGAGGCCTACCAGCAGTGGGTACTTATGGGCTCTGGATGATGATGACATATTCTAATTTATCAAGATAATTATTAAAATTACATTTATTCGATTGAATCATCAGTTAAACTTAAAGTAGTTGGTCTTGTTTACAAATTTCTTTCTGGGCGTCTGGTTGAAGCGACGTGTAATTCGAGAGTTGGCGCTTATCAGGGGTGACGCATAAGCATTGCAATTCAGCGGGGTAATGCAGTCATTAAATACATTGTCTTTGGGTCACTTCCGCCTGGTTGACGATTCAACTGTTTCTCCTGTATGTATTGTCTATGTCTTGTTAATAATTTTATATTATTTCTGTTATTAAAGACATTTTGCCCCTAATATTTAGTTGTAGGCTGTGAATAATTCGAATTCAAAATTATACGGAAGGGTATCAAAAAACAAATGATAACGGTGACACAAAAGTTTAAAAAAACTGTGTAGCGGAGGTAAAACTATTATGAGCTGATTACAAATACAAAATAAATATAAATTCAAATACTACATATATATATTACATAGTATAAAATGAAGTCGCTTTCGCTGTCTGTTCGCTTAGATCTTATAAACTACTCAAAGGATTTTAATGTAGTTTTCAGCAATAGATAGAGTGATTCAAGAGGAAGGTTTATATTTATAATACATAAATAACTCTTTTTATTTGTTAGTTTGTTTGTTGCCTCTACACGACTAAACGTCTGAACGGATCGTAATGAAATTTTGCAAGGAGATAGATTATATCCTGGGAAAGGGCATATGCTACTTTGTAGTCAACTGCGCAAAATGAGGGTAATGTTTTATTGAAAAACCACCCGTGCGAAGCCATGGGCGGGTCAGCTAGTATTTTATTAATTATAAAACAGCCAAGTCTAAGTTACAAAATTGGGTAATTAAGTCAAGTGTAGTATCACATGAAAAAGATTAAGTTACACATTCCGAACTCTTTTTTTTATGTCGTATCGTTTTGGAGTTATCACGAAAAAATTCAAAGAAAATACCACCCCTCCCCCATCCCTCCAATCTAGATAGGTCAGACTTGTTACACTAACGTAACCGGTCTCGTAATACCTGATTGCGTGTCGGGATAACTATAAAGGAATAACTCGGTTATATAATGGTATTGCTATAAATTGCTTTATGTGGTTATGAACCGTTAGGTTATAATTTCCGAGCATCAAGCAATTTCAATCAGCGTTTTAAAAATGAGCTCTTACTGAAAAACGTCTTCGAAACTCGGTCATCAAGGAGATTGGCAATCGTCTAAGAACGTGGGACTCGGATCCACATTATGAAATCATTCCGACCTCCGTGGTGCAGTGGGCGAATAGCCGGCTGAAACGCAGGAGGTAGCGGATTCGATTCCCGCCGCGGAACAAATGTTTGCATTATCTACAGATATTTGTTCCAGGTCTGGTTGTTTCTCTATATATTATAAGTATGTATTTACAAAAAAAAATGTATATAAGTATTCTATCAGTTATCTGGTTCCCATAGTACAAGCTCTGCTTAGTCTGGGGCTAGATAGCGCTGTGTGAAATGTCCAGCAATATTTAGTTATTTATTTATTTATTCACCATTAAAACAATATTGAAAAACCGTATCTGAGACTTAACTCCTAAAGAAAATGTTTATATGAAACCAGGAAACGTCTATGTGAACGATAATTATTTCTAGGATTGTTTCTGTTAATTTGATGTCTGTTATAACTTAATAAATTTCATTTCATTTCACAATGTTTGGCCACAAAGTGTAATTCGTAATTATTATGTTTTTGACTCTAAAAATATAATTCGTAGAGTAAACAAGTACAACAACTGATTTAGGTACATTATGTATGATGATGATTATGAAGAGTTTTTGTATATCGTTTCAGTCCAGTTTCGCCAATCGTCTTCATTTTATTACTTGATAAAATAGAGAAATTTAAACGAAAATCTTTTGCACTAGTTACGTAACATCTATTATCTCGACCTATTTTCCCGCTTCGCTCAGCTCAGTCACTGTCCGTAAGCCTGCAGTGACCCAGCTGCCTTATCTTACTAGCTATAAGTATGAACTCGTCGTGGCAATAAATCTTCCTTTTGTCAACGTTTAGGAAAGCCATGCAAAGTGCTTCAACTGTTCTAGTGTTTATAAGATCTTTTTAAAAACCCCTAGGGAGGTTTTACTCGACTGTCGAGGGAGGTTTGTGTGATTAAATTAACTGTTTTCAAACTTAATTACATAGTTGCGTTCAAAGATATTTATTAGCAACTAGCTGACCAATCCGCAGCTTCGTACGCGTATTTTTTCAATAAAAACATTACCCTCCTTCTTTGCAGTTGGGTAAAAAGGAGCCTATGTTACTCAAGAATAATGTAGCATTTTAATGGTGAACTAACTTTTGAACTCGGACCAGTAGTTTTTGAGTTTATCCGTTACAAACATACAAAAATACAAATCTTTCTTATTTATAATAGTGTAGTATTGATTAAAAAAAAACAAAAGGTTATGCGTAGTGACAAATATTGGTGCTAAGTATAAAGTTTACAAATTACATTTCGCTTTTAAAAGTTTCTTAATTAAGTGTTAAAGCATGTACTCGTATGTTTGTAGTAATTGTCCTTTAACAAGGCATCGGTAGCGATGTAGCGGTGGGGATTTCGTATTTCTCAAATGAATTTCTGTATCAAAAAAACTCGAAATATTTGTATTAATTTTGAAAGATCTAGCCAATGTTAAACCACACAATGACTCTATAGAAGAAGAGTTAAGAAAAAAGAGTTTGGGATAAAAACTTTTTTACGAAGAGGAACAACAATTGAAATGAGTAGAAAAGAGATCGTAACAGATCCAAATATGGTCGCATTTTATGTCGCTACTTTGTTCTTCTAAACTCTTTGAGGCGGACTGACAGACTAAATCTGACGGACATAGTAATTAATATACAACGGGTTTTTATCGCGTATTACCTTTTTAATTACAATCTATTCGTCTCGAGTTGCTGCTTCCTATGGTGCGTGACCTACGAATTAATGCTTCGTTATAGGCGATAGTTACCACTTAGCATCAGGTGGGTAATTTGCTTGTTCCATATCCATGATGTATAACAAAAATAGTGATCACGAAAGTTTAAACATGCAAAACTATAAGGGTTCTGAGTTGGACTGAATCGTAAAAATGGTGGGGCCACCATCGAGGCGTATTAATAACAGCGGCCCCGCTGTTATTAATACGTCTCGATGTGACCTTTTTTCCAAATAAAGCGATTTTAAAGATATTTGATCGAGCGAAGCGAGATCTTCAAATCAACTTGTGCAAATCGGCGTTGTATGTATGTAAGTATGTATGTGTGTATGTACGTTTGTTTGTCCGAGGATAACTTTCGAAGCGTTTATCCGATCATCGTGCAATTTGGTATATAGGTAGGGGTGATGGCACAATTTTGATGTGACTAAATCAGCTAAAAATGTGGAGGGGTTGTTGAAATATTGTGGTTCAAGAGGGATAAAAAAAAAAGCAAAAGGAGACTATCCGGTCAAGTAGTACGTCTAATAAATGGTCTTTGTGAATACATTTCGACCCGGTTTTTATTTTTAGTTTAAACCTTGTTTTTCTTGAGTTCTTAGCCATAATAAAAACGGAACTTTGACAATATTCACAGGGTACACCACAGTGCTGAAATTTGTTATGCGTGTAGCTTTTGTAACACAAATATAGGCAAAAGTCTGAAATCTATAACAACTGCAATTTCTACCCCAAAAAAGCCCATCCAATCACATGAACACCCGTTACCTATAATTTGAAATAAACTGTAGGTCAAGTTATGTGGTTACGCATTTCGTGACACTATTTTGATAGTCTTAGATTACGAATAATATTTTTTTGTTTTTATGGGAGACTCACGAGATCTCAGTTCGAGGCGAACCACTAGTTATGTATAAGTATTAATGTTGACCATCATTCGGGCTTTTTTGAACTGACAACTTGTCGAAAGTTTTGTCTGTTGTTTATAAGGCCATTGGTCCAAGGTCAGCAGATATTTGAAAACGAACTTATTGATGACGTCATCTCTGGTTATGCCACATTTGGTGAATACAGAGCCTTAACTCTTTCTCTCTGAAAAGAGCTCTTTACTGAAATTTCCGGTTTCTTTATACCAGTGTGTACGCAAACCATTGTGTACGCGTGTGGCGGCCGGCCCTACTGCCACAGGCCCGCAGCCAGGCCTTCTTGTAGCTCTTACAAGTTTTAGGTACGCGATATGGTACACGCTGGTACATTGAAATCTATACTAATATATGAGAGGGAGGGGGAGGGGAAGGGTCAGCTAGTAATTAATCATGCTAGTTCTTTCAAATTTCAACCTATAATATATCGTATGGGGAATTTCATGACGTGATTAATTTGACGTAGAATTCTAAAATTATAAGATCATGTTTGTAAGAAAATATTAAAACTACCAACAAAAGTGCGGGAAGATGTAATATGAGTAGTTCCTTTGCCGAACGACTGGCGCGGTCGTTATTTCGATACGGGCTTTTCGCATTAGCACTCAATTAACGGGGAGTAGGTGTTAACATCCACCTAGGTATTTATTAGATGGGTTGAAAAATTGAGGACACAAAGGGCAGTTACTTCAAGCTTCAAGAAAACATTTAGGAAACAAGTGTAAGGGGTCAAATGAGGTTGTGTGGAAGTATCACAAATCGTTAAGGTTTCTCTTAGATTTAACAGGGAAATATGAAACCAAATGACATGATATTTTTTTCGCACCATTTAATTATTTTACTGATGGAGTACATACATCTTCAAGGGAAACATGGCACGTTTTGTGAACTTAAACAGGAACAAATTCCACTTGAGCTTTGCATACAACTTTATTACCATTTGATAATAGATTTATTTATTATATTTATTTATTTGTGTATTTTATTATTTTTGTATGTATTTAGGCAATTACGTAGTTAATAGTTTTCTTATTTCTATTTGTTTTTCTTTTAGTACCTAGTTCAGCACGCAAACCTAAGTTTTTTTACCTGTCACGGTTGACTGGTAGAAAATGCTTTTAAGATTATGACCTCCATTTGTACATTTACCTGTTTGTGCAATAAATAATTAAAACAAACAATATAATAGGCTCAGGAAGCTCAGGCTCAGACTTGTATCGCATTAGGGACACTATCATATCTTTAAGTTTAAATCATACTGTGACGAGGTTGAAGTTAGTTAAACTGCTTAAAAACACTTACCCTGCATCAACGCCTTGCCTGCGTCTGTGTTTCCTGATAACTACAACCTAGAGATCTTCAAGTCGCAAGTGAATAGGTTTCTTCTAGGCAAGCGTGTACCATCGTAGACTGCATCATCGCGCCCCATCAGGCGAGATAGTGATCAAACGCTAGCCTATAATTCATAAAAAAAACAGATCTACTTGATTCCACGCAGGATTTCCAATGGATGTGGTATTTCACCTAAAACAACATTCAAATGATTAAATAACCTATAAAGAGTATTGATAAATGTTGAATTAGGATGCCCCGGTAACCCCCCCGCTGGGTGCAAGCCTGGCCCCCGCGCCGGCGTCTCCCTGTCCCCATTAGGTTGCGCGTCTTGTAGTCCACACTCGTCTGAGGATCATGTTGGACTAACTAAAATTGCAAAGAAATCCCTCTCGCGGCACGCGCCACCCTAATTGCGGCTCGAGTGTCGATTTATTTGCGAATCATGACCTTTGCGAGTTAATGACGAGTTTACCGTTTTATGACCTTACTGTCCGGTGCTGCTTAGCATTTTTGTCGGAGGGTAATTGTGAATTCGTAATGCTGAATGCGAAGTTGAACAACGTTACAGCTTGCAGAAAAATTATTAGCAAACTTATTGAAAACCCAGTTTCTTATAAAAGCCAGGTAGGTACTTAATTCCATAACTGTATAGAAAAGCGATAAAATTACGATCCTTCTAAACGGCTTGACTGATTTGATGATTTTTTTGTACACCTGGATGTATCTTAGCTATAGTTGAACCCGTTAGGTAGAGCTATTGTCGAGATCCAGAAAATTTGCGGATAAAATCGCGGGTTTCAAGTAGTTTGTTTCTAAAATCATAAGGAAAGAGATTTTGTGTGAAAACTTTTATTTTACTGATTGGTATGGCAGTTAAAATTTTGGGCAGAAGTTACTGTTTTGTTAAAACTTATTTTGTAGTAGGTACTTTACTGTAATCGCTGTACAGAGCGTAGTAATACTACTCATCAATAGTACACGTTTAATAAATACGTATATTACTAATCAGTAGTTTCACACCTCGCAGTTTACGAGAGGTGTCTTCATTCGTACTTAAGTACGGCTTTTCCTGTATAACTCGGGTGTCCGTCGGTGTAACCATAAAAAAAATACAATAAATTAATACAAAATTGATAACCTCTTTGGCACAGTGGGTGAATAGCCGGCTGAGCCGCAGGAAGTAGCGGGTTCGATTCCTGCCGCGGAACAAATGTGTGCATGATCTACAGATATTTGTTCCGGGTATGGATGTTTTTCTATACAAATCGTAAATATGTACATATTTACAAAAAAGTATATAAGTATTCTATCAGTTACCTGGTTCCCATAGTACAAGTTTGCTTAGTTTGGGGCTAGATAGAGCTGTGGGAAATGTCCAGCAATATTTATATTTATTTATTATTAGAGCGAAGCGAGATCTCCAAATCAACTTGGGCAAATCGGCGTTGTATGTATGTATGTATGTATATTTGTTTGTCCGAGGATAACTTTCGTAGCGTTTATCCGATCATCATGAAATTTGGTACATAGGTAATTTGGTCATGGCATAATTTTTGTGTGACTCAATGAGCTAAAAAATTTGGGTGGTAGTTGAGATTCAATTTGAGGGTTCAAGAGGGTAAAAAAAATTAAAATGAGACTATTAGGTCAAATGGGACGTCAAATGGAAGGTCTTCATTAGTACATTTGAACCCGCCCTAAGATTAATATTTATTTTAGGAGATTCGCGAGATCTCAGTTCGGGGCGAACCACTGGTATTTTATATTTTGAAAAATTTCTAATTTTTCAAAAATTGTATCCCAGACAGCTCCAAAGGCACATAACTACTCTAATAATTAAAATAGCAAATCCAAACTTTGAATTTTAACGTCTATCGTAAGCATATTCGATTATCTGATATGTAATGTATTAGTATAATGATTGAGGCTTTAACCATCAATATTCCCGAATAGGTTCAAGACTATTGAAGGTTCTATTGCTCGGCTCGATACTTCTAAAAATACCTAATCTTGTAGCCGAAATTGCGGGCGTGAATGACACAACGGAACCCAGCGAAATGAAGATCGTTACTGGGCGGGGCGATCCCTGCGGCTGTAAGCCACTGGCCAATCACAAACCACCTATTTACCTATTACAACGTAATCCCAACCCAGAAACCGGTGCCAGTAAATAAATAATTCATCGTGAGTTCATTTCAGCTGCGCCAAAAGAAAGTATTATCAAGCTCAGCTTTGAACTTGAAACTACAAGTGCATGCAGAGTGCATGGCCTAATAGTCTTCACCTAACAATACACTTTTTTTTGGGTATTCGTGTAATGCAACGCTATTATTTTGAAAAATATTTTTTGGATTTAGTAAATAGAGCGTTAAAAAAAACAATCGGTAATTACTACTTTGTACAGACAGAGCACAAAAATAAGTCTAAACATTGTTTAAGTACCTAGCTAACAGTTTATCTTTCTACCTATGTGACTCTGCTTTACGTAAACTTGAGGTATGGTTGTAAAATGTGACAGATGGACATTATTATGTTAACTTTATTATTATGATATACTAGCTGTCCCCGCGACTTCGTACGCGGTACCTATAAATAAAGCTAAACTCGCTGTTGCAACTTTACTTGACACCCCATTTTTATCCCATGGGAACTGATATATGGGATAAAAGGTAGCCTATGTGGTAATCCAGGCTATAGTCTACGTGTATACCAAATTTCATCGAAATCGGTTTAGCCGTTACGACGTGATTGAGTAACAAACCAACAATCAAACAAATAAATAAACAAACATCCAAACTTTCACATTTATAATATTAGTGTGATTACTAGCTGCCGCCCGCGGCTTCGAACGAACCTACTTCTGCGCAGTCGGGTGAAATGTAGCTTATGGCTTAATCCCGTTCTTATTTGATCTGTTTACCTAATTTCATTAAAATCGGTCCAGCTTGTATAATTTAACTAATGGACACTTAAAGATAACGACGATACGATGCTGGAACTTTTACTTGCGTCACTTGTTCCATGGGACTACTTGGAATAGAAAACAGACAGAGAGATATACCTAGTCAGGTCATAAATTCTGTCACATGTTTAATATAAAATAATTGAAACAAGTTTATTCATTATGTAACCCATTATATACCAAAATGAACTTAACAAAACATAGATTCTTATGACACTAAAGTTTATTCAAAATGACCTCCGTGATTTTGAATACAGGCATTCAATCTGCGCGGCCAGTCGTCTATCGCAGCACGAACGAAGTCCATGTCAATATCGGCAGCTGCCTTAATCAAGGATGTCTTGAGTGACTCCAAATTGGGATGAGGCTTTGAGCACGCCTTTTCCTCCGAGTGTTGCCATATCTTGTAATCTAACGGATTCAAATCTGGACTGGAGGAGGGCCAGTCTTCGTGCCGGATGAAGTCGATTTCACGCGCCGCCAGCCAGTCTTGTGTGCTCTTCGCTCTATGAGCTGGCGCCGAATCTTGTTGGAATACCCAGTGCCTGTTATTGAACATGGTATGAGAAACAGGTTCCACAAGGTTCGTCAGGACTGTATTTTGATACACAACTGCATTCG
Organism: Philereme transversata; assembly: GCA_963924445.1. Classification (NCBI taxonomy): domain Eukaryota; kingdom Metazoa; phylum Arthropoda; class Insecta; order Lepidoptera; family Geometridae; genus Philereme; species Philereme transversata. The sequence continues at coordinate 21,606,404 of OZ004348.1, read as the reverse complement.
TTTTTACACCTTTCTCACAAAAATGTACCTCTGTTAAGCCCCAATAAGAAACTCCCAACCATACCATGAGCGAGGATGGAAAATGACCTCGTTGGACACGCAGAATACGGTTGCTCGCTTCTTCACTACTGTGTGCGTACACCTTATCATTTTGTTTGTTGTAGCTCTCTTCTATGGTAAAAATTTTTTCATCCGAAAAAAGAATTTCGCGATATTATTTTCCCGCGTACCGCTTCAAGAAAGCGCAGCATCTCTTCAGTCTCAGGTCCATTAGACGAGCATTCAAACGATGCCCTGTTTTTCTTCGATATGCCCGAAGCCCTAAGTCTTCATTTAACGCCCTTTTCACCGTGGTTCTGCTTAACCCCATCTGAAGGGCCAACAGTTTCTGCTTACGTTTGGGATTTCTTTGAATTCGCGCCTTCACAGCTTTTATCACTGCTGGAGTCCTAATAGACCGAGGGCGACCACTTCTTGACCTGTCATCTACACTAGAGTCTTCATTGTATCGTTTGATGGTGCGATAAACGAATCTTTTGGTTATATTCAAATATTTCAGTATGTCAAAAATTTGAATTGGCGCGTAACCGCAACGATGCAACGCAATAACTACAACACGGTCTTCTTTAAGCGTCCACTCCATATTTAAAAATGAGTAAAATTCTACAAAGTATACATTTTTATTTTCATGAACAATTCGAAATTCGAATTCTATAATCTTTTTTGTGACCAGCATTCTAAAAGAAAAGTTTTTACTGTGTGACAATACTTATGACCTGACTAGGTACTTACAGAGAGACGTACAGAGTTAGTTTTGATTTTATAATATTAGTATGACTATGGATTGCCACGCGACGGCAACGACAACGATAAGAAACTGACGAGATGGCAAAATTTACGACGTAGGTATTTTTAAGGATCACGGGAATAAAAACTTTATTGAAACTTTCTTAACGAATAAATGAATGAAATAGATGTTTTCCAAACGAACATACTAAAATATGATATCTCTATAATCGGTATTTTCAATAATAATTAATCAATAGAAAAAAATGTTTTCTTAATTTAAAACATCGTAAAATCTGAATTTCATGAGGTCGAACTAGACGCACCTCATCGCAGATATTGCTTGGGTGAATTATTATGCGTTTGATTGTTTCTTATGATTTGTCGTCTCGATTCCAGGTTTCGCAAGCAGAAGATATCTACTGGGAGGGTGAGGAAGTAGAAGAAAATGAGTTCTTGGAAGTGAAGGAGGAAAATCCTCTAGCAAATCTCAAAAGAATCAAGCGAGACTGGGACTGGTTTAGTAAGTATTTTCACCATACGTATTAATATAGTTTAACAATCTTCCGCCTGAGGCTTCGCACACTTGGCTTGTCAATAGACATAGACATACATTTAATCAAACTTTAGAACCACAAGAAATACATACATATTAATTTATTTCAAAAATAAATAAAAATCTATTCAAACAATATCTTCTTCTTCCTGCCCTTTTTCCACATTATGTGGGGTTGGTAAAAAACTATTTTTCCTCCATACCTCTCCATCAGCCGTCGTTTCTGTTGTCATTTCTTTCTTACCCATATCATTCTTCACTCAGTCCATCCATTTCTTCTTCGGACTTCCTATATCCATCCACATTCATATCTAACACTCTTTTAGTTACATGGTTGTCTTCCCTCCGCATGACATGCCCGTTCCACGCTAGTCTATTACTTCTCAACTTTTCTATCACTGGCGCATTTCAAACTTCCTCTAATATACTTATTCATTAAAATCATAATAATTGTTATATGATCATCGTGTTTGGCATTAACTCATTCGTTAAACTTACATTCATTATGTACCTTACCTACAAACTCTATGTGTGTTCCTAACTTCCTAGTGTTCCAGTTCTCTAGTTACCTACTGACAGTTTGTGCACAACAAACTGTCGGTGGGTTAGTCTAAAAGGACCTAGTGACAGTTTGTTCACAAAACGCATTGAAACGTATTTTCCGGTTAAATTCTAAAATGCCCGATGGTACATTACGTAGCATAATAATTTGTTTTTTCACACACGTACGCTAGACGTTCGAAAATCAAATATAAATATATATTATCATTATTTTTCAGATCCGTTCTCGTCGCCGACTACGACGACGGAAGCCACAGTCAATGACGAAGTCGTAACTGAGGACCAAGAAGATCTGTAAGTAACTCTCAAAATATACCTGCAATCGTATACGTCTAATAGGCCGGATTCTACAGGTGTCAAAATACTAATATATATATATATATAAAAGTACCAACGAACAGCAAACCCTGATGATACAAAATTGGTATATCATCCTGTCGAAATATTGAAGCGGTACATTTGCTTGTTTCATCCTCAAGTAATATAGAAAATAAATTAATAGTAAAAAAACATTTTTAAATAGAAGGTTTTAAATAAATTAATAATGCTGGACATTTCACACAGCGCCATCTAGCCCCAAACTAAGCAAGCTTGTACTAGAACCAGATAAGTAATAGAATACTTAAATCCTTTTTTTTCTTGTAAATACATACTTACAATATATATATATATAGTAACAAAACCAGACCCAGAGTAAATATCTGTAGATCATGCAAACATTTGTTCCGCGGTGGGAATCGAACCCGGAAACTCCTGCGTCTCAACCGGCTGCTCACCCACTGCACCACGGCGGTCGTCTGTGCTATATGCGTATACAAAATTTCGTGCCTCTGCTGTTAACCGTTAAGGAGTTTCCTCTTCCGAAGGTAACCCTTAGTGCAGCAGCCATGTCATGGTGGAACTTATAAAGGGCTATCTTAACTAAATGCGTATATAAAGTTTTGTGTCTGTGCTGTTGACCGTTGAGGAGTTCCTTCCTCTGGAGCTAATCCAGGGTGTAGAATCAGGCCATAGGCACTTACCATAAAAATGAATCAACATGTCAAATTTTAACTGCATAAGATAAGCGGAAGTGGTGCTAATTCAGCTCGCAAGATTTGACGTAACAAACAAACATTACAAGTTAAATAATAGGTCTTTACCTATGAAATTGCCGTTCTTCAGTACTAGTCATTTCAAATAGAATAAAAGTTTCGAATGGGTTTGTATTCTAAATTAAAATTAATTTTGTTTTAAAAACATGACATTCTTTTTACAAACTCAGTCTTTTGTTTATTGATAAGCTTTGTATTTTCATTACATTTGAACATTTTTCGTCATAATGGATACTTTAAAAATTCGTCTACCTAGTTATGGAATATGAGTTCCGTCGTGGCACCAACGCGACAAAAACGGCCCGTAACATCAAAAACGTTTACGGAGAGAACTGTACAACGAACGCACAACCTGTTATTGGTTTTCCCGGTTCCGTTGGAAATCTTGACTTGAAAAATGAAGCTCGTGGTCGTCCGGAGACTTTGGTCAACAATGATGAATTAAAGGCGATTGTGGAAACTGACGAAACTCAATCTACAGCTGAGCTAGCAGCAGCTTTTGATGTTAGCATCAAAACAATTTTGATATGTACTGTGAAGAACTGGAGACAATGATGGAGAAGCTTGCACATCGGCAACCAGCTTTGGTCAATCGGTCGTTCCCACTGCTCCTTCACGACAACGCGCGACCCCATACTGCACAATAGACAGTCTCCAAGCTGCAAGAGCTGGGGTTGGAAGCTCTCCCTCATCCGCCATACTCACCAGACCTTGCACCTACCGACTATAACTTTTTCCAAAATTTAGACAAATTTTTAGTGGGTAAAAAATTCAATTCCCGAGAGGCAGTACAAAATGCCTTTGAAGAGTTTGTTGCCACCCGTCCAGCTGATTTTTACAAGAAGGGCATCAATAAACTGCCAATGCGTTGGCAAAGATGCGTCGATTGCATGGGTGATTACTTTGAATAACATAAATAAAAAAGTTTTAAAAAATAAGTACTTCCACTTATTCCATACAAAGCAATTTCATAGGTAAAGACCTAATAAAAGCTTGTAAACAAGTTTTACTACGCCTGCTTTCCGCAAGTTGAATTATTTGAGCGAGACTGAGTTTTGTTTTATCAGTTATCTGGTTCCTATATTACAAGCTCTGCTTTGTTTGGGGCTAGATTGTGCTATGTGGAATGTCCAGCAATATTTATTTATTATTTATTTATACTTTCCAGGGATTACGACAGTGGGTCCGGAGCTCCTGCGATCCCTGAGAGAATCGAACCTGATCCTAGCGAAAGTGAGTATTAACAATTATATTTTATTCCCATTTTAAAATATCAGCTGCACTTACTGGTGTTACTAGCACATGTAATAGAGAAATAGAAAGACAGGGCCCGTAGTCAAATTACATTCGCTACAAATCTATTCGATTTCTACATACATTTGTTGTCGCTGTATCACGTGTTATTTCTCTAGCATGTGTCAAATCCCATACATTTTCGGACTTATCGACTAGCATCATCGCTAATCGACTGTGACTTGGCTAAGCCCTCAGGTTCACCAACATAATAGTTTCTGATTTCTACTTCGCACGTTCCACGTTCTACTAAAATACGTAAGATATTTTCTGAAAAGGTTTTAATGCGATTTGGTGAATGCAGTGCGCGGATCTTTGCCATTGTTCCGTGACTTTAAGCCCCCTGAGCCATGTATATTATTGTCCAAGTGTATAAACGTGAAAGGAAAGAGCGGAAACTTGATTTGCTATCTAGGTCAATTTGCTGTATTTTACGACCTAAATCACATCATGCATGGGTTAACTAGTTATTGCTCACAATAACTCAATACCATGGAAAACGAAAGCAGCAGTGTTTTTCACTATTCAAGCATTGTACTGGAGAGAGTTCTAAAAACTCTGATAATCTGCAATTTGTTTGATTCTGACCATTGATGTTTGCACTAAGGATTCGGGTGATGCTTTCATTATTATTTGGAGTCTTACGAGGATTTTTTGTCGGTGTTCATGTCTCAGCCAGAGACTCAGGCTCTGGCGATGTAATTACAAAATACTGGTTTGCTATGGATTTCTATAACTATGTTATCACATTGCAAAGCAATAATACTGCTTGACTGATTATCAGTCCCAGTTTAGAAAATGGCTACATAGTCGCAGGGGTTTCTTGCGATCCACTGAAGCCACCACAAATAATGCAAGTGATGCCCGTGTTACCCTGTGGAAACTAAATAAAGCCCCCCCCCCCCACCTGGCTATGTTACACCTACAGAGGAACTACCCCCTGGTCAACACCTACCTTGGCCAGTATGGAGGACCCTCAACAGACTGCGTACCCAAGTCGGCCGCTGCAGGTGTAATCTTAGTAAATGGGGTATTATAGACAAATCGGCGACGCAATGCCACTGTGGTGCCCAGCTCCAAACAATGGCATACGTCCTTACCTGCCCATCCTGCCCTACCACCTGCACGATGGAGAAACTGATGACCTGCTCCGACGCTGCCATGAACGTGGCGACGTACTGGTCAAAATGGCTATAGCCTTGAGACATCGACACAAAAGAAGAAGAAGTCCTAGTTTTGTGACATTTCTCCAAATTATCTCCAATTTTATTTTATTTTTGATTTTTGTTTTAATTTTCTGGAAAATCTATAACTACATACATAACACTAATGTCACTGGGGCCAGTCGAGTCCAAACTGTTTAAAACATAAATATGCCGAATAAATGATTATTTAGTAAAGATACGTCTATTTCAAAAGGTATCTGTTATACCCAAAATAAAATGGCTCCTTTTATTTATGTTTCAAGGATTAAATCTTTATTTGTCTTTTTACTATTCCATTCACACAATAATGAGAAATGAAGCATCCTCGTATAGAATCTCAATCCACAGAGAAATACAGCTAAAGCTAATAAACTTAGACAACAATCGCGGAAAAGCAAGCTCGGCGTTCGCTCGCTGCGGTTCAGGTGCACGAATTAGGCACTTTAACTATATTTTTGTTTTGTGTGTGCGATTGATAATCTGTTATTTTACTATACCTTTTTACATACATAATACAAATAAATAAATAAACGCTATAAGGCACACTAGTTTAACGTTATTTTCAAGTTTTCTTTGTAAGTGAATTACTAATTCATAAGAGAAATAAATATATAATAATCTTGAACCGTAAACTTACTTCCCTTCAGAGGTTGATTGCATTACAGTAGATAAAAAGTACATTACTGCAGTGGCCAGCAAAAGAGGCATTGATGGACGAACGTATAATGTGGGCCGAGGCGAAGCCGAGTCACACATACGTAAGTCCATCCAAGCCTAGTTATGGCCAAGGCTTATATAGTTTTTTACTCAAGTAATGCGCGGAAATTATAAAATAAAATAATAAATACAATTACTTTTCAAAATAAATGACGAACAACGAACAACAATAATTTTTCCCGTGTTAAAGTGTTCCATTGTTTATTTTTTCAATAAAAAGCTTTCTATTTGCAAGCCAGTTCGAAATTTTAATAAAACCTTTGATTAGTTACCTCCTTGGTTGCCATGTTTCGGAGTAAAAGATCGTTTCATTTTTAAACTACACGACAGATAAGAGTTTACTATGTAATTTATTTGGCCACTAAACCACGACAGATATGGATTTTCATACAACTTTTACCGGCCGCTGCTCGCATGTATTTGGCCAGTACAGCAATTTCGATTTATCTCGTAGAAGTTTGTCGCTCAAATTTCCAAGCATATTTGAGATAAATTATTTATTTGAACCTTTTCTCAATGTTTTCAGAGACCCTCCGAGTTTCGTTTGTTGTGATGGAACCGTTTCTAGTGGACTACTCGAATCGGGATTCGGAGCATTTCCAAACGTTTTCTCATGGCCTTGCGAAAGCAGTTAACGCTCTGTTCGACGATTTACCCGGCACGCAAAAGGCCAGCCTCGTGAGAATACAGTAAGTAATCATTTCATCATCATCATCATCATATCAGCCACACATCATATTTAGAATAGAATAGAATACTCTTTATTGTACACCAACAAAATTAAAAATACACTAAAATTAAGGTAAGTACAAGGGGCGGTCTTATCGCTAAAAGCGATCTTTTCCAGACAACCTTTGGATGGACAGGACAAAACAAAATCAAAAAGACGGCGGTGTATCCACGAGTATGTTCATAAACCTACATAAACTACCTATACTTACTAATAAAATAAATATATATACAAATATAATAATATATACTTAAATATAAGCTACAATAAAGGAGATAAACATAACGATAAACTAGCAGTGCGTAGACAAAGGAAGGAAATGGTTGTATACCTTAGCTTTAAAGATAGGAAGAGATTTAGATGATCTAATAGAGAAAGGTAAAGCGTTCCACAGCCGCACAGCTTGAACTGTAAAAGTGGAGACTTAAAGCTTCAGATGAGCGTAGGTTTCGATCATGTGCAAAAACACAAAACGCTCCTTTAGATAGGATGGCGAAGAAGGAATGAAAAGAATGTTAAAAAAAGGGGACAGAATATGTGCATTCAGAGCATGAGTGCAAAAATATTTTTTGTTAAATTTCAGGTCGCGTGTAGCAGACAACTTCTCCTGCAAAGTCACTTTAGATATTGTGACGACGGTTGACAATACTGAGCAAATCGCCGAGCTGCTACGTGTTCACATCCGGAACACTCGCACGCTGGGTGACTACACACTCACCGACGCCGACTTCAGCGCTAATGTCGTCAACCCCGGTTTGTACAACAATATTGTCGCTAATTATTATAAATACGGGATTTATCACGTACCGTCTTATCGGTGTTTCGACCGACAATGTTTGCTTTAATTCGTGAACCTTCATCAGGCTGAATGCGATCCGCTCCGCACCGATTTACGCAATCCCTTATTTATAATAATGATTGAAATAAATCACGAAAGTTTACTAAATACGATATTCACTAAGTTAATACTGGCAACTGAGAAAAGCGAAATAATATGTATACGTTGTGTCACTAAGTACCAACAGCAACCTTACTGGTAGACGACAGTCTCGGCATGAGAGGGTCTAGCGAAACGTAAATATTTACCTAATGATGACAGCAATTAATTGGCTAGATAAATTCCAAGTGATCGATGTGCCCGCATACAAAGTTACTGCCGTGTATCAGCCATAAAAAACAATGAAATCGGTATTGGTGCACTTTACGTCCTCACTAACACATGCTGACTATGCTGAGTGTATTGTAAGAATAGGAGCTGGAAAAACCGTCTTCATCTATTGAACGTAGGCAATCCTAAGCAGTCAGATGCTATGCACATCATCTAGCTAGGCCTATTGCAGTCATCGACCCAAAGTCTTCTACTTCTTTAAAGAGTGGGGATGGCTTGGGCCAGGTTAGAAGGGGGTAATACACAATACACCCATATGCGATACGTCACTGCAGATCTTATTCCCCGCCTAGAACCCTAGACCCTAGAATTAGAAAATAATTTACTAAAAGGTGTTTAATAAATGTCTTCGTTATATTATACACTATTCATCATCATCATCATTATTATAAATACGGAATTTATAATAATAGTTGAAATAAATCAAGTAGTTTTTTAAAAGATCATTATCATCATATCAGCAATAGAACTGCTGAAAATATGCCTCCAACATAGATTCCAGAGCGACGATCCTATGCACCAAACGGCTCCCAGCAATCTATTTCAGGTCATCTTCCTATCTAGTGAGGATAGGCGATAGATATAAATGTAAAGGCCTATTTAGATGTTTGTACGTGGATTATCCAGGTTCTCCGTTCGAGAAGACTTGCGAATCGTACGAAGTGCAGTGCTCCGATGGGCGTTGCGTTGCTGGCTCTGCTATCTGCGACGGTCGCGAAGATTGCTCAGACGGGGCTGATGAGCGCGATTGCTCTAATTATGGTATTTTTATTTTTGTTGTATTATTTCTATTTGTTTTACCTTTTATACAATTTTTTATCGGAGTTATCAAAAAGAAAGACGATTATCAATCACTTTATTTTTTAGAAATCTTGATACTTGCTGTGATTTAATGAAATTGATACTTTTTTAAATCCATTCGATTTTGTATTTTATTTAAAATGAAAAAGGTAATTTACACCACACCTGCCCATTTTACTAGGCCAACCGTTTAGATGCAATCTTACTGAAGGCAAGGTATGCCATGAAGGTCAGTAAAGCCTAATAGAGTAATAAGTTTGTTGAAGCATTATACCTGTATGCCTCAAGTTGATGGACGCAAAGCAGTGCATCGTAGGGCACGTTCTTAAGCTGCGTGACGTACGAGGGATTGCTTTATTATCTGTAAGATTATCGTTTAACATCAGGTGGACCATTTCCTTGTTCCATCTCTAAGTCCTATAAAATAAAATCAAAAAAAGTGGCACTCCGGGAGTGACGACAGAAGTGAAAACTTGAATAAAAGCGGACTACACTACAGATACTTATATACACAGGTGTCAGTAACAGTCAGTGTGAGTAGTCAGTGACAGGTGTCGGTAACAGTGTCGCGAGTTCAATGGTTTTTTCCCATTTCAAAAAATTATCAACGCGCCAAAAAAAGTTATCACTATGCCCAACGCGCCTAAAGAAGTTTTCACTTCAAAAAAAGTTAATCTTTGCAAAAGCTAAGAAAGTTGTAAGATTCTTAGGAATGGATTGGTGAAAATTACCTTTTTAGTATTACTTTTAAAAGAAGTATTTGATAACTCTGAAACGAACCTTTTTTGTTTTTATTTTATTGTTTTATCAAAAGAATCGGAGCAAATTCCCGACGTCAACCGAGTGGAGACGCCGCGTCCGCGTTGCGACAACCCCTTGCCTTGCGCCAGTTCCTCGGTGACTATTTGTCCTGAGCAGAGATGTGACCAAGTCAAGGACTGTCCCGAAGGGGATGATGAGGATCCAAGGGTCTGTTTACCCACGACGACACCACGAGGTAATAACTGAGAGAACATCTAAAAAGAACCAACTAAAATTAATTACTAGACCTACACGAGATCAAATAGAAGCTTGTCCGTAAACAATATCAGCATAATGATAAAACAAATATAAAAAGAGTTATCTTAAAAGATAAATTATAATTGACAGAAGAATACAGATCCCATTGTTCTGGGTAGAAGACCAAACCAGATCTGGAATAACATGAAAGAGAAGATATCTAAAATAACTCATCACCTAGCTGATAAATGAATATTCTGATGCCAACTTATGGAGAAACGAAACATTTTTTACTTCGTTTTTACTTTATTTTACATTTACATATGTTTTTTTTTCTTTTTTACTCCCTTATAGAACGAGTTGAGCAGCCACCGTATACCACCACTCCTTTACCAGACTATAAAACTACCAACCGCGCAGTTTTACCAGATGTATACGATGAGCCAGAAGGTATGGTGGATAAGATTTATCTAGATGCAATCATTATTACTCACCTCAAGTCCTACAGATTGGTTTGACTTCTTGAACCAATCTTAAAGGATCACAGGTGTTGTCAGAAAAATAAAATACAGCATTGCGAAAAATCACCCTTGCGATTTGCATTATCTGATTGTTTGTATTCGTCATATTTTTCTATAAAGTAAGTTAAATTTACGGATAGCTTCCATATAGCTGTTACTATGTTGTATATGCAAATAGGAAATACCTCAAAATGTAATTAAATTCATGGTTATAAATGAAAACATCTGACTAAAACTAAAGCTAAAACTTAGCACATCTCAAAGACATTGTAGTTTTGACGACCTCCGTGGTGCAGTTGGCGAATAGCCGACTGAAACGCAGGAGGTAGCGGGTTCGATTCCCGCCGCGAAATAAATGTTTGCACGATCTACAGATATTTGTTCCGGGTCTGTTTGTTTCTCTATATATTATAAGTATGTATTTACAAAAAAAATGTACATAAATATTTTATCAGTTATCTGGTTCCCATAGTACAAGCTCTGCTTAGTTTGGGGCTAGATAGCGCTGTGTGAAATGTCCAGCAATAGTTATTTATTTTATTTATTTATTTATAGTCTTTAAGATGACTAAACTTGACTGTTTGTGTAGTATTGTGTCGCCTGTTTTAAACAGATACTGTCTGCTGTTAGAAGTTTATGTTTATCGTGCGTCAATATGCTTAGCTGTAATATTTACTCTTTATTTCTTCGTAGCACCCAAACAACTTGATGGATTTAGACAACCGTAATGTCAAACGTTAAATTATGCCTGTGTGAGCTATGAGTCACGACTAAATCGAGGACAAGTCAAATTATTTGACTCTACATTTCTCTAAATCTACTCAGTCGTTTGGATGCTTCGAGAAAGAGAACTACATATACTATTATGCAACCATGAGGGTTATTGCCTGTTAGATTCGCAGTAAACATAATGCTTCTACGGCTATCAGCCAAAAAGAACAAAGAGGTTGAGCGATGATTTAGTCTATGAAGTCGCCTAGCAAATTTGAATAGCAATTGCAACTGAAAGTGGAGCCACTCTTAAAAATAAATTGTATGTGGATAAAATATTAAATTTCATTAAAAAATCACATGTTACTCGGTATCTACATATTAACCTAATTACAATCTATGGAATATAAGTCACAATGTAAAAGTGCCGGAGTTGCTTTCAGCACTTTTGTTATCTATTTTAGATATTCGTAGAATGTATGTAGTATGTCGTAGAATCACATGTGATGAGTGATTTTTTTATGAAGACAAGAACGTAGATATTATTGTAAAAAAGAAGGAAAAAGTCAAAGAAGAGAAAGATGTGAAAGAAATGTGAAAGATGGCATAGAGTGAGTGTGAAGATGATGATATAGTTGAGAGTGGCGCCACTTTTAGCATCGCCCTGAACAGATACATGAACAGGGTTTTGTTCACAGCTTGCCTGGCCGAGGAGTTCAGATGCGATGAAACTCGTTGCATTCCGCTGGACAAGCTCTGCGATCAGGTGTCTGACTGCTCGGATGGAACGGACGAAACTGACTGCAAATCAAGTAAGTCTCAGGCCCTTTAGAACTATGCTCAAACGTTACTCAACAATCGTAGATTTTCAACAGTTTTTTTACATGCACAAGATCTTAAAAAAAAATGCAATTTTACAAAAATGTGGGGTATTCAAACAATGTCCACAAATCTGATCGAACTAAATTTTGTTTTTCTGATCTACCAACTGATTTGATTTAACTTGTACAAAAATAATACCAACCTGGTAACATAAATTAATTGTTAGCCTGACTAGCTCTCTCTTCCTTGCTATTTATCTCACGTAGTGCTAGAGTCAGCCTTCCTGCACTGTTTCTACCACTTCGCTCTATCCTCGACATCTTTTATTCGTATTATTAGCCCAGCGTGCACAAATACCCCCAAAACGTATTTAGCGACTGTTATGTTTGAATTTGACGTATTAGTAATATAGTAAATCTCTAATCAGAAACAAAACAAACATGTTGCCAATTTTGACACTTTTACCATACTTTTCTAGAAATCTGCAGTTATCTCGATTCCGTTTGAGTTTCGTTCTGAGTCATTATTTACCTATTTTAGTTTGCAAATTGGGACACTCCTTATAGACCCAGTTAATAGTATTTTACCTGTGTAAGGAACCTATTTAAATCGCAACGATAATTTGCAATCATCGTAATAGATAAACACCATATGTTATCTCGCTCGGCTCGTCATCGAGGTCACCACAATAACAGGTAAGTTTGTATTCGTAAGTTCGAAACTCATATGTTTATTAGTCACCCTGAATTATGGGTATTATGAAAGTGACAATCAGTCTATTTAAAACAATAACTGAGAAAAATTCCGTGAAATCTTTATACCAAATACAATACAAATCAAGAAAACTTAATACACACGGAAGGTAATTGCTTAGTTATTGAATAAACATGTCCAATAAAATCAAGTAGGTATAAATAATTCACTTAATGTTATTGCTTTCCGGAAAACTATACATAGACTTATCTTGACCACAAGCTCTGTCCAATAGTCACCTTAGTTATTTTAACAGGCATGCGTACGTATTTCTGCCGCCGAATAGTAATGCGCGGATTGTTTCGGTTTGAAGAGAATGGGTGCCGGTAAAACCAGCCATAGATACAGTCACGAAAGACTTTGCACCTGCATCTCTCAGAGCGCAATGCAACAGCAAGCAGGCTAAGGCTTTGCTGTATGTAACATGCGAGTGAATATGTAATGATAATTTTTTGAATATAATTTATATATATATATATATATATAAATCAATTGCTGTTCGTTAGTCTCACTAAAACTCATAAACGGCTGAACCGATTTGCCTAATTTTGGTTTTTAAATATTTGTAGAAGTCCAAGGAAGGTTTAAAAGGTGATAAAAAATAAAGAAATTGCAATGAAAGTAGTAAAAAAAGTAGTAAGTAACTATTTTATTTTCCCATACAAACTGTTCGTACCTGTCAAACTGGATGCGTTTATTTCATTTGTTATCAAAACGTTATTTTAATTATTTAATTTCTGAACGCACTATAAATATTTGACCACAGACAAATGTGACATATATAATATGTTTGTAAATATTGGTGAATCCTTGGATATCTTCTTTATAATTTGTGTTTGTGAATTCGTGAAGTGCGCGGAAACATTTTATGTACTTATCCATATAATTTAACCGGGGTTCATTGACGTGAATTCATTTACATGAAGTGTCGCGTCACTTTGACAAGAGTGTTTTTTATCCCGAAGTTCCACGAGAACGGGAAATTTCAAGCGTGCGAAACCGCGGGCGGGTCAACTAGTATATATATATATCAGAGGTCTTCACGTGGCAAAGGAACTTTAACACAAAAATAGCTCTACCCACAAGCTAAACCAATCTTACTTCCGTTCATAAAAAAATAATAGTACTATTCATAGAAACCTGTCATAAACGATTTGTAAACAGGGCTTTACTGTAAGTAACTCCGAATAAAATACTCTCATCCGTAATTATAAGAGACTCGACCTAAGTTATCTGGAGATTAAATAACTGGGTGTGTAAATAAAGCTGACATAGTTCATATTTGTTACTTACTACAGAAGTGCACTCTAGTATAACTGACTCACTGGTATAGTCAGCGACATCACTTGATTAACGATTTGAGATTTATAAATAAATCAAATAAATACCACTCCGCAGCTTAATTAGGGCGTTATCACACTGGCGATTTGTGAACGTGGTCGCCACGAGCTCGCTACGACACCGCGACGCGGACGTCTATGGATACGCTCACGCTCGCACGCCACACTTCAGTGTTTCGTACTGTAGAAATAACGCCGAGTGCATAGTGCGTGCATAACGCATGCGGCGAGGTCGCTACGCACACGCAGCAAGCACATTGACTTATGGCCTCGCTGGAAACACGCTTGAAAATCGCCAGTGTGATAACGCTATAAGATCCTGAAAGGCTGCTTCCATCAACCCAAAGTCCTACTCCGTTATTTCATGGAATTATAATGGTTAAAATCATATTAAAAGGTTAATAATGCACAATACATATCTATGCTAGATGTCAGTGCAGATCTCATTTCCCCTCACCATATAATTTAATTACTTTATTATACTTATCGACATGGTCCCGCTCTAGGATTCCCTGTGCTGTGTTAACCAGAAACTAAGATGCTAACATTTCCTGATGCTATAGGTTGATGATGATGAAGCTTCTACACTAAGTAAGAGCTGTTCATAAAACTTAACCAAAGATGCTATTAAATTATTGGCATGATTGATCGAGCGAACCGAGATCTCTAAATCAACGTGAGTAAATCGGCGTTGTATGTATGTATGTATGTGCGTTTGTCCGAGGATAACATTCGAAGCGTTGATCCTATCATCGTGAAATTTCATACATAGGTAGGTAGTGATGGCACAATTTTGGTGTGACTAAATGAGCTACAAATGTGGGGGATTGTAAGATATTGGGGTTCAAGAGGGGTAAAAAAAAATGAAAATAAGACTATTGGGTCAAGTGGGACGTCCAATGAAAGATATTTGTTAGTACATTTAGACTTCGTTTTTATTTTTAGTTAAGTCCTTATAGTTTTTGAGTTATTAGCCATAATAAAAGCCATAATAAAACCAAATTCACAGGATACACAAGTGACCCCACAGTGCTGTAATTTAGTGTGCGTGTAGCTTAGTGACGTAGATATAGACAAAAGTCTGAAACCCAGAATAACTGCAATTTTTACCCCAAGAAAGTGTAACCAAATAACATGAACTCCCGTTACCTGTAATTTGAATGGAACTATAGGTCAAGTTAGTTGGTTTATATTTCGTGGCACTATTTTGATAGTCAAAGGTTACAATTTTTTTTTTGTTTTAATCGGAGACTCGCGAGATCTCAGTTCAGAGCGAACTGCTAGTTATTTAGATTATACAAAAAAAAACCTTAGAATTTCAAAACATTATGAAACTAAGTGTACGGGTTCATTGTATCGCTCAAGTGTTTCCTAATGGGTAGGTACATGCTTAATACGGTACTTAATTATGACCTCATTGTGCAGACATAAATTAATCCGTATGAAGTGGCGAGCGATAACGACATCAAAGCAATAGATATACTTGTTGTTACATTTGGCTTTACTTGTTGATTATATGCACATAATGGGGAGTTATAAGAAGGAAACCTTTGACTGTCTGTCTGTGTGTCTACCCGTGGAATCGTGGTTCCCAAAAAGATGGACCGATTCATATGCAGTTTTCTCATTAGAAAGCTGGTGTTTACGAAATGTAGGATTTAAAATTTAATAATAAATCTATTTGACGACCTCCGTGGTGCAGTGGGCGTATATCCGGCTGAGACGCAGGAGCTAGCGGGTTCGATTCCCACCGTGGAAAAATGTTTGCATAATCTACAGATATTTGTTCCGTGTCTGGGTGTTTTTCTATATATTATAAGTATGTATTTACAAAAATAAAGTATATAAGAGTTCTATCAGTTATCTGGTTCCCATAGTACAAGCTCTGCTTAGTTTGGGGCTAAATAGCACTGTGTGAAATGTCCAGCAATATTTATTTATTTATTATTTAGGCTAAACCAAGTATCGATTCTATCAAAAATATTAGAATCGAGAGTAGAATTCGTGCAATTACTTATATAATTTTATTAATTTGATTGAAATTGTATGACATTTTATAATTTAGAATATTTAAATTTGTAATTATGTAATATCAAATATGATTATGGTAATTTTTCTGAATGAATATTTATGTGCAATACTCAATACTTAGTCGTTTATTGCAATATAAATAAATATCGCTGGACATTTCACACAGTGCTATCTAGCCCCAAACTAAGCAGAGCTTGTACTATGGGAACCAGATAACTGATATAATACTTTTATACTTTTTTTTGTAAATACATAATTATAATATATAGAAAAACACACAGACACGGAACAAATATCTGTAGACCATGCAAACATTTGTTCCCCGGGCGGGAATCGAATAATAGGTGATAAACTATTATAAATTATTATTATGAACCCTGCTCGTCACAACAATTATTATTATATTACAGGAAGTTAATTTCAAACAAATGTTTTCCTTATAATAATATATTTAACGAATTACTCGTTCAGGCACCACACATACAAAAATGACCTGAGCCCGTAGCCAAGTTATATAGGGTTGTTGTCGATATATCACGTGATATTTCCATAGCACGTGTCAAATCCCCATTTTCGGACTTATCAACTAGCGTCATCGCTAATCGAATATTTCATATTTAATTATATTTGTTTCAAACCATAGAGACTTAAAGAATACTTGTAGTTACGTCAAATTCATTACATAAAAAATGTTAGGAAAAAATTTACCTAACTAGTATTTTAATAATTAATACTACAATAATATTTTAGTTGCGGCCGTATGCTGGTTTTGTCAGACGACCATTAAAATAATAAAATCAAATTAAAATTAGTAA
Source organism: Philereme transversata (assembly GCA_963924445.1). NCBI lineage: Eukaryota > Metazoa > Arthropoda > Insecta > Lepidoptera > Geometridae > Philereme > Philereme transversata. Next base: position 21,589,501 of record OZ004348.1, on the reverse strand, counting down.
ATTAAAGCGGCTGTAAAGAGGTCTTGTCATTATAAAATCTAAATTTAAAAACGATAACACGTCAAGTGGTTGCAGCTGTACAGGGGCTTTGTCAATATGAATATAACTTAGCTAAGCTCTCTGATCCTTAACGGAAAATAACTACAAATTAGATGATTGTCACTTGAGTTGAGATAAAGTAGTAATATTGTACTTATTTATAATCATGATATTAATTGCATGTAGGCGCCATGAAAGGCAACAACAGGGCCTGTTGGCATCTCTTGTAAGTTACTAAATACATTCAATATAGACTGAGAACCATTAAGATGGTTCGATTCCTATACAAACCATCAGTGGCGATTTACTAGATAACTTTTATTTATTTATTTATTTATCAGCCTACTGTGTCCGACTGCTGGGCAAAGGCCTCCCCCCATTTTTTCCAGACACTTCTTTCAGGCGCTAAGATGGTCCAGGCCGCTCGGAAATTAGTGAGCTCGTCCCTCCTTCTCTTCTTTGGTCTGCCGCGACGTCTTCGATCTGTGTCAGGGTTACACTCGATGGTGAACTTAGCTCTGATCACCCGACATACGGCATAAATGACCAGCCCAGTCCCACTTGAGTTTGGCGGCTTTCGTAGCTGCATCTACGATTTGTGTTCGAGTGCGCAGAATTCTGCGCTCCATCGCACGTTGGCAAACCTTGAGTTTGTACTTTGCTGTTGGTCAAAGACCAGGTCTGCACACCATAAGTTAGAACGGGGAGGATGCATTGGTCCATCAACTTTCGCTTGAGCGAAAGAGGAAGGTTACCCGTCTTCATCTTCTTCTTCTTCTCTTCATCTTCATCTTCTTCCATCTTCTTCTCTTCAACTTTTATTTACATTTTTTATTTTATTTTTGGACATTCTAACAGTATTCCATAAAACACTGTCATACCCTAGAGGTTTGTCTCATTTATAAATATCTAAGAATTCATCATTTTCACTTAGTTGAAATGTCCTTAAAAAAGTGTTTTATCGAATTATTGTATCTTTTATGCATAAAAACAATTTTATTGATTTTGCGTTTAGATATTTCTGCTAGTCACATATCTAGTGAATCGCCACTGATTGTTTGTATAGGAATCGAACCTCCTTAGTCCGGTCATCTTATACAGTCGTAATTCCATTTTAGAATATCAAATCGGACGTTGAAGGCAGCAAAGCCATTTAAAATCAAGGATCTTATCACACACGTACATAATTTTCCGCTTTTCCAAATTGTTCTAAATCTATAACGCTTTAAGCAAAAATATATACAAGGTAATATACTGACGATATTCAAGTGACGATTTCTTAAAACATAAAAAAGAAGTCTCGAAAAAAACTACTAGTTATATTATCAAATTTTAAAGAAGATCGACTAATTTTAGGTGATTAATTCGATATAAAACTTTCTGCCTACTCTTGCAATCGACATCCAAAAATAAAGTCCGATTTGATATCTCTTTCGGAAATGGCTGCGGGTTTTGGGTAAGAAAGGGACAATAAGAGGTATCTCAAGATGTCACCAATACAGTATCTGTGGTTAGATGGCAAGCATTACGCAATAGCAATAACATAAGTTTAATAAAGTGTTTGTTTTTACATGCCAAAATAAATTTCACATTTCTATGGTAAACATTTCACAAATTTATTTATTATGCTCATCAAAATAACCCCTTTAATTTTGGTGCGTATATTATCAAACATCCAATATAGCAAGCGTTAATTTGGAAGGATATTTTGACTAAGTGGGAACCATTTTATATAAAAGTCAGGTTTAGAATACAACGACGAGCAAGTATGAGGAACGTGATGAAAGTGCATATAGCAAAAGGTATGTCAGCCGGTAACAAGCGTGTCAGCTTATTGGTACAGGTATAAGCCATTTTAACATGTTTCAAACACAACGTAGGTATATGCTTTCCTACATCAAAAGCTTATCAATTCATAATTTGATTGCGGTTAGCTCTTGGACTTATGTTACATACAAACAAGCTTCAAAGTCGGTAACGTATAAAAATAAGTAAATAAATTAAGTCAGCGTTTATCTCGGTAGCACTGTGAACGTAATGATGTAATCACGTCCACTCGTACATTCCGGTGACCACACGTTTCACCTCAGTAGAATAAGAGGAAACCAGAAATCTTTTATTTTATTTATTGAACAAAATCACACAGCTCTAAATATTACTTTATACTAGCATAAAGTTCCAATTATTAATATTGGAACTGATAATATTCCATTTTTTCAACCAATGTGGTATGAAAGACGGTAACACATATCAGTCATAAGATGTCCACATTCTCCATTGCTAAACATATGGCTCCATAGTTTTCCAGAGACGATTCCAAGATACCGATCTTGTGCAGCCCACACAGTAATATACTCGTAACTCGTCTCTGTGCCGTATGTTATCACTGATAACACTCATTGGTATTTCGTTATATAGGACACTGAGGTATTTCGCGTTTTTTTTTTGTTTTTTTTTTATGAGACATTTGAGTTCTTCTAAACTAGTGGACTACCAAACTCGCCCCGAACTGAGATCTCGCGAGTCTCCTAGGTTTGCCTCGTAGGTCACGCTCCTTAGAAATGTGTCTTACGATGCACTTCCCTGCGTCCATCAACTTGAGGCATACAGGTGTAAAACATGTGCCTGTAATTTCATAATCTTTGACTAATAATATAGTGCCACGAAATGAATCTCCATCTTGCTTGACCTACAGTTTCATTCAAATTACAAGTAACGGGAGTGTATGTTAATTGGATACTCTTTTTAGGGGTATAAATTGCAGTTGCAACCTTTCCCTATATTTGTGTCACTAAAGCTACTCGAGTACCAAATTTCAGCACTGTGGGGTCATTGGTGTACCCTGTGAATTTCGTCAAAGTTCAGTTTTTATTATGGCTCATAACTCAAAAACTACAAGGATTAAACCTTTTATTAAACGGTTTTGACCTAATCTCATTTTTTCCCCCTAATTTCTCAACAACCCCTCAACATTTTTAGTTCATTTAGTCACACCAGGATTGTGTCAACACTACCTACCTATATATAAAATTACACGATGATCGGATCAACGCTTCGAAAGTTATCCTCGGGCTAACAAACATACATACATACAATGTCGATTTGCCCAAGTTAATTTGGAGATCTCACTTCGCTCGCTCAACAAATACCAACATGTGGTCACCCTACCCTTAGAACATAAACGTCGGGAATGTGAAGTGCATGTAGGCGTTCTGTCGATTCACAAGTGGTATAATAATTATAAACCAATAAACATACTCCTATGCACCCTCTTATCTCTAACTCGTTCTTGTGTCAATAAACTTTGACTTTCTTTGTTCCTATCGTACTTTGATAGGCTGATTTCTAAAATCTTGTGTTACTGTAGCCCATATCTATAAAACAGAGAAAGAAACTTCAGTTTTCTGAAAAAGAAACAATTGATATTACCGCTCTTTGGTCATGATTCACGTGCTCTGTCAACCTCGCTCTGTGGATCATGTGCAATTTTATTAACTTTATTAGCTTTTTATTAACTTGCAATGTATGTATGTTTGTCCGGGTGGAATCTTGCAACTGAATTTGAAACCCGTTCCCCTCAACCGATTGAGCTGAAATTTGGAATACATATGTAACTTCAGTGACAATGCAATAACATGGTACCATGGACGTGGTTTAATTATGGAGATGGATGCTAGACAACGGAACTTCTTAATGGGTTATAGTAGGCTACTAGTGTTTGGGCTCATTTAAATCTGCTTACGGTTCCGATTATGAATTTTATAAAAGCTTGGTTTGAAAAAGTAATTTTTCAACAAAAAACTGATTTTGCCTGTAGTCTACCTAAGTTTCCTTGGGTGAACCATGGGCAGTTTATATTGCCCGTATGCCACCTTAGTTCACCTAGGTAAACGACGGGCAGTTATATTGCCTACAATTTTTTTGCGTTTTGCTTTTATGATTCAGAACAACAAATGTTTCCAAAATCGTTAAGTAAATTTATTTAAGACATATTTTTTATTACCCATGTTATATAAGGGTGGAAGAAAATAGTATCTTGTAAGTTATAAACTAAGTTATAAAAAAACAACTCCCACAATATAATTATCTACAGTTACGAGCACTTGGTAACGAAGGTACCTATTCTGAGTATAAGAATGAGAACACATCACATGTCCAGTTGCGAATCTCATCATAATTATAAACAGATGACAAAGTGACCGAACGCCTCGAGATTATATTACTTTATAATAATGAAACAAATAGTTTTACCATTGAATCAGTAGATCTAAACTGACCCATGGTTTAAATATGGAGTCTTCATAATGTGGAACATTTCATTTAACGACATTTAAACAAATAGCTGTCGATGGACAAGACGTTATTCTATTGCAATCAAGCTACTGTTCGAGGACCTTAAAGTCACACAATGTGTGGGTGGTAGATTAGACCTGGGAAAGGTAGAAATTGTTAATTGAAATGGGTGGGTTGGTAACATATATATGGAAGAAATGGGGGAAACCTTTGCCCAGCAGCGGGAGAGTATAGCTTATTAAAAAAACATCAGCGAGATGAGTGGTCGACAAAATCAAAATCGTGGGACTAGCGCTGGACAAACACGTCAGGACGTCTATGCCCAGTAATGGGTAAAGTCGGGAGTGTCTACCCAGTAGGTACCTACATTTGCTAAAGGTTATGAACCAAAATAACGTTACAAAACAGGCAATGATGTCACAATCTAGAAACAGCAACAGACTTACAATTTTAACTCACTTGAACCCATCAGCGAAGCTCATAAATTATTCCATCAAAACGCGAGCACAGGTCAAATTAATCCAATGAATTTTAACGAAAATAAATTTACCATTCCAAGGTTCCGCGATGTTGTTAGATACTGACTCTTTCTGTTGTCAAACAAATACGTGAGTTAGGGTTATTAGTAAAACATTACTAACCTTGCAGGGCTGCATTAATAACCTCTTAACAAACAACTTTTGTTCTATGACTTTTTACAAAACATTTACTAAAACAATCCTTGCAAGATTTTAGGGCGTACATTTTAGGTAAAGTTCAAGCGCCTCCACCGCGAGACCCCGTTCCCAGCCCCTACTTTCTGCACTAGACACAACAGTTTGTTTATCTAACCAGTGATTTCTTTTGCTACGCGTAGAGCATTAAGAGCGTTGAATATAATATTTTTATTTGTGTAGATAATTCTGATGAATTATTAAATAAATAAATAATGCTGGACATTTCACACAGCGTCATCTAGTCCCAAACTAAGCAAAGCTTGTACTAAGTATATAGGAATCAGATAACTGATAGAATACTTGTATATTATACTTTTTTTTTGTAAATACTTGTAATATATAGAAATACATCCAGACTCGGAACAAATATCTGTAGATCATGCAAACATTTGTTCGAGGCGGGAATCAAACCCGCTACCTCCTGCGTCTCAGCCGATTATTCGCCCACTGTACCACGGAGGTCATTGTAATTAAAAAATATTCAAAGTCATAGAACAAAAATTGTTGTATATGATGTAAGTAATACAGTTCTGCAAGGTTGTTTGTGTTTTACCAATCATCAATTTGTTGGGTGCCCTCCAACAAAAGCCTGGAAATACCTGGAATTCGGACACTACAATCTTTCTGGTAGTTTTTACACAGTTATTCACCAAATCTCTTTTAGTTTATCATCTATCAGTACATACTTTTGTAAATCTAGGTAGGTACGGAACCCTCGGTGCACTAATTCTACTCGCACTTGACCGATCTTGTTTTACGTTTGATAAAAATGACTTGTAGACTCGGCTTTAGATCAAACCTCGTTTGTTCAATTGTCTGTAGAGATTCAGATTAAATGATTCATTGAAAAGTGCAACGCACTTTGATTATCGTGGCCAGTTACATTAAACGGAGGCTGCTGTGTTTGTTAATTTTGAATGAGACTGTCTTAACCAATGCAATTGTACCTACCGTTCTTTATACTCGTAGTTGTTTCATGTGTCATTTTGTGTGTACCAAATAAACGTTAAAATTATTCTATTGTAGAGTCCTACAGAATCGTGTCAAAATAGTAGAGTATTACGTCATCTACGCTCTTATACTCATATTCTCTCTGTGTTTTGGTGGAAGATGGCCTTACATCTGCACCTTCTAATTAGCAGAAAGGCGGTGTTAAACGTTAATGGGCTAGGTGCTATTCACCAGCCGCTCCTATGCGCTAAACCACACTAAGTACTTTTAACGACATTCCTTTTGTGAATGCTTATTTACTGATGCAAGTTATTTTGATTAAATCAATGCTATTGCAAGATCAAATAAAACTTAATGGTTTCATGTGAATTCGGAATTGCCATTCCCATCACACTAATATTATAAATACGAAAGTTTGGATGTTTGTTTATTTATTTATTTGTTTGTTGCTCAATCACGTCGTAACTGCTGAACCGGTATGTAGAAATCAGGTCCCATGGGATAAAAATGGGGGGTCAAGTTGCAACCGCGAGTTTAGCTTTATTTCTAGGCTACCTACACATTTAGTAGTGTAATGCATACAAAGACGCGGACAACAGCTAGTTTTATATAATTTTCTAGTATTTTCTACAATTTCATTGCTAGAACTCGGACGTGGTTTATTCTCTTTACTTTTACTCTTATTGATTGCGGGTTACAAAACATTTTTTTCTTAATGCTAAAATTAATTTTAGTTATATGAAAACTTGCCGTGCCGACGCCGTGGGAACCCCCCAGGCTATATTCGAAAGCACCCTGTATGACTAATACTAAATACAAATCATTTATTCCCATTTAGAAGAGAGTCCCCTGACTTCTGTAGGTAAAAAAATAGATACTTATTCAAATGACGACCTCCGTGGTGCTGTGGGCGAACAGCCGGCTGAGACGCAGGAGGTAGCGGGTTCGATTCCCGCCGCGGAACAAATGTTTGCACGATCTAAAGATATTTGTTCCAGGGCCCGTAGCCAAATGTCATTCGCCACGAATCTATTCGACTTCTACATACATTTGTTGTCGCTGAATGACGTCATATTTCTATAGCAGGTGTCAAATCCCATACATTTTCGGACGTATCGACTAGCGTCATCGCTAATCGACTGTAACTTGGCTAAGCCCTCTGGTCTGGTTGTTTTTCTATTTATTATAAGTATGTATTTACAAAAAAAATGTATATAAGTATTCTATCAGTTATCTGGTTCCCATAGTACAAGCTCTGCTTAGGTTGGGGCTAGATAGCACTGTGTGAAATGTCCGGCAATATTTATTTATTTATTATTTATTTATTTTCATATCTGTTCAAGATAATCTGCAAAAATCAAAATTTATTAACATTCGAGTGGTTTGTAGAAAAACCCTTAAAAGCAAAGGTTTTTAAGATTTGAATTTTTTTACAAGACATATCCAAGACATTGGTATCTTTTTACAAAGAAGCACATCTCCAATATTTATTAGATCTGGCTTCAGGAGTGGTTGTAATAGAAACCAGTTCAATGTGGAGCGGGGTCAAGTTGGATATACCGTTCCATTGCAATAATACAGAACTCACGAATATGAGTCCCTTCTAATATTCCTTTTAGTTATGGCTTATAATGCCGAACTGCTATACTGTTCATAAATCATAAAATCATTTATTCTGAAATTTAGGTATTATAAATAAATAAAATAAAAATAAATATTGCTGGACATTTCACACAGCGCTATCTAGCCTCAAATTAAGCAGAGCTTGTGCTATGAAAACCAGATAACTAATAGAATACTTATTTTATTTTTTTTGTAAATACATACTTATAATATACAGAAAAACATCCAGACCTGAAACAAATATCTGTAGATCATACAAACATTTGTTCCGCGGCGGGAATCGAACCCGCAACCTCCTGCGTCACAGCCGGCTATTCGCCCACTGCACCACCGAGGTCGTCACATCATTATAGATGTCAGGTACAGTTAAAAATTCACTATGGTAACCAAATATGTATATTTTCTTCTTTCGTGTCAATGGATGTTTGACTTCTAAATTATATTAGCCCAATAGAGAGCAACTTCCACACCCCTCTGTTGCCTGGTACAAGTCTTCTCGTATGCAGGTATATTCGAATGGTGTACATAAGTCATATAATTAAGGTAATAGATATCAATTCAATTTTTTAGATATTATACAGTATAGCTTGCAATTTATTTATAATATATAATTTTATTTTGTGTCAAGTAGTTCTTTAACCTTAAAAAACACTTTTTCAGGAGCCAATGCTTCAATTTAACCATAAATGTGTTTCGTAATAAAGGTCCTATGTATTATTATATATATATTCAGGCAACAGGTTACACATTCATTATGTTTAAACACAAAGCTGATGAAATTTATAAGTGAAAGTTCTCGGACATTTCTGCCCAATTTGGGTTATTAAAGTTTTAAACTGATAAATAAATAAATATAGCTGGACGTTTCACACAGCGCTATCTAGCCCCAAACTAATCAGAGCTTGTACTATGGGAACCAGATAACTGATAAAATATTTGAATACATTTTTTTTTGTAAATACATACTTATAATATATAGAGAAACAAACAGACCCGGAACAAATATCTGTAGATCATGCAAACATTTGTTCCGCGGCGGAAATCGAAACCGATATATCGCTACAAATCTGAATTTGCTTAATCAATTTAAATCGTTCATGCTACCGAACTAAGGCCATAATCTAGTATTGAAGTAATCTTACAATAAAACTTAACTTTTGCTAGAAAGCTAGGTAAGTATACTTTTAAAGTCGCAAAATTATAAAGCAATATTTCAAGAACATTGTACACGCTATGGGTACCTACTTACAACTTTTCAAGGCTTTCGTTTAAGGTACGCAAAAGGTAGAATCATAAAACGTTGAACATAATTTTCATAATAAGACAATTCGACCCCTGGGTGCATCGCTTAGGCGAAATCACTGCGGGAGGGGAAACTGACGAAGTCTTATCGATGAATAAAAATTGTTTACGTTTATTTTAATTAATCCTTTATGGAATCTTTGTCAGTCTGCAGTAAAAGTTTTTTTATTATTATTTATTTAGACGCAAAAAATATATTAAAACTATTTAGAAAACCACATTTAAAAAATGTTGTTTTGATGAAAAAAAAATAAATAAAAATAAATTTAAGTGCGTAGTGGAGTGCATCGGTTACTTTTGTTTTTTCTCTTATGAATTCACTTCTGATTTATTGTATTTTTCTAATTTTTAAGATGCTTCTTTCCATAGCCCTTCGACAAGTTGTTATTTGAGATTCTCGTAGTTAAAATGGCGGTGGGCAGGACATATAGCTCGATATATGGATGATGGGTGGACCATAAGAGCGACGAGATGGGTTGAACCCAGCGGCAAAAGAAAACCAGGTCGACGAAGAAAAAGATTGACTGACGGCATCACTGAAATTGCTGGGAATCAGTGGATGATACAGCAAAAGATAAAGAGACATGGAGTAAACAGGTGGAGGCCTATACCCAAAGAGGGATTCCTAATCATACCTACTTAATATTCAAAACTTTCGAAAAAAAGATAAGGAAATAAAGAAGGCTTAATAAAAAATATTGAAATTTTGAATACTTATTTTATACATAATCTGTAAATCTCTTATTAAACACAGTTAGACCCGTTGTTTTAATTTAATTTCAAAGCTACCAGTACCACCAGTTAACAACAGTTTTCGAGATATTTTTTTAGCTTTTGTTAGAAATGAAGTCGTTTCAGATCTTATTCCAAATGAACTTGATTACACTAACAAGTTAATAGACAAATTAGTTAATGAAAAACAAGATAATACATAAAATTATTAGCAAATGGATGGTACTAATAATAATTAGACGACCTCCGTGGTGCAGTGGGCGAATAGCCGGCTGAGACGCAGGAGGTAGCGGGTTCGATTCCCGCCGCGGAACAAATGTTTGCATGTTCTACAGATATTTGTTTCGGGTATGGTCGTTTCTCTATATATAGGTATTATAAGTATGTATTTACAAAAAAAAGTATATAAGTATTCTATCAGTTATCTGGTTCCCATAGTACAAGCTCTGCTTAATTTGGGGCTAGATAGCGCTCTGTGAAATGTCCAGCAATATTTATTTATTTATTATTATTTATTAGATAAAATCTTATATTACGCGGTATCTTGTCCAGTTAACAGTAAGGTCTAATAGTTACTGGTAGCAACAATTTGATAATCCTATGAACTTCTAATAACAAAGACTGTTCAAATTATAACAGGGTTCGGGGTCAGGACAGCGATTACAATATAGGCGTGATTATATTACAATTCGCTGAATTATTATGAAAAAGTTTACCTATGTTATCAAAACCATACCTAATATTTCTACAGAGCATTGTAAAAATTTAATAATCTATATATATAAAAATCAATTACTGTTCGTTAGACTCACTAAAACTCATAAACGGCTGAACCGATTTGCCTATTTTGGGTTTTGAAATATTTGTAGAAGTCCAAGGAAGGTTTAAAAGGTGAGAAAAAATAAAGAAATTGCAATGAAAGTAGTAAAAAAAGTAGTAAGTAACTATTTTATTTTCTCATACAAACTGTTCGTACCTGTCAAACTGGATGCGTTTATTTCATTTGTTATCAAGACGTTATTTTAATTAGTTAATTTCTGAACGCACTATAAATATTTGACCACAGACAAATGTGACATATATGTTTGCTGTCAAATATTGGTGAATACTTGGATATCTTCTTTATAATTTGTGTTTGTGAATTCGTGAAGTGCGCGAAAACTTTTTATGTATCCATATAATTTAACCGTCGTTAATTGACGTGAATTCATTAACATGAAGTGTCGCGTCACTTTGACATGAGTGTTTTTTATAGTTTTTATCTCGAAGTTCCATGGGAACGGGAAATGTCAAGCGTGCGAAGCCGCGGGCGGGTCAACTAGTTAGTTATAAATAATATACTAATAGCTGTTATAACATTACCTATTAAATATTATTAAATACGAAAAAACATTTGAGCCATTGATTGACAGCTGAAAACGATCTAGACTCTATCTAGCTAGACTCAACTTCTTATCGATAAATAAATTTTAACTAAGCTATGTTCCCATCACTAAAAAAAAGATCGCGTGTCATCACCAATCAATACCAGCTGGTATTCATTATAATTGCATGTTTTTACTGTACTTAAAAATATTTCACTGTTTGACGTTATGGCTCGACTTATCTGAGACAAAATCGCATTATGGTGACATCGTGAATACTTTTTCTAAACATCGAATATAACTTTGAAAACGAAGAGCTTAAACTTTTTAAATGAATAGGTACGTACAAGTTTATAAGGTACTTACAGTAATAATATTATTACCGTCTCTGTACACTAAAAGCTTACCCATTTCGTGTTTAGGTTATTACATAAAAGTATATAAATAAAGTAGGTACGGTGAAAAAAGTGGAGACATTTGAGTTTCAAGTCTTATGGTTTGAAAGGTCTGTGACAATAAACTAATTTGAATCAACATGTGAGTCCCATTTATAGAAATTTTAGTCTGACAAAAACTTGCGAATTTTGCGTGCTTCATTTTGTAAATGTTTTCATAATAATTCGACGTTCACCGCAAATCAAACTGTCTAGCAGAAAACTGTGCCCCCAAACCACGTTGGCTCATAAACATAGATGTTTAATTCGAGATGCAGAAAGGTCACATGAAAATTATGAAATGTTTGCTTATTTCCCATTAATTCCGTAAAGTGGTTGCCATGCAATGTCATGATTTAATTAATTACTTACTAAAATGCAATACTCTGTTCGGGCTACAATATTGTTCTAGGTATAACATTTTAATGAGAACCCCGATCAGATAGTGGGTAGCAAAGCAGCTTTCGTAATATCGCGTTACAGTGCACTTGTTGTCAAAATAATTAATAATCATGCCTAGGTTTTAAATGTCACCTGCTGAAAAAGGTCACTATAAGCATTGTGGGAGATATCGAATAATATGCACGTGGTTTAATGTAAATAGCTTTGTTCGCCCTAATATCCTTGAAACAGCAATGGGCTTTCTAGATCTCGTTACAAATAAGGCTTTATTTCTACTAGGACAGGGCGCATCTGTTTTAAACTTATCTATATGTCACAGTGATCAATTCTTTGCTTTCCGTGAGGGAGTACAACGTCGCTGACATAAAAGTAAGTTTTTCTATGAAATTGAATACAGGGATCGCGTGCCTGCGTTCATTTTCCGTTCGGCCGATGTCTCTCTTGACTGTAATGGGGTATATTAAATTGGCAATATTGGTACGGTTAAGTGGCGATAAGTGTAACATTTGGACGATCCTAGATAACCCAGGTTAGAGTTGGAGACCGTGAACCGTTGTGAAACTGATAACGCATCATGCCGATCTCATGCTTGTACTTTTAATTTGGGAACACGTGACTTGACGATTTATTTATACGAACATTCTTGTGAATGTCTCTTCTCTTTCTCTTATGAATTAATCGCTCAAAAATCGGAGTGTACACCACTACGAATAAACCAGATTGGGTAAACATTTCATCTTCGTAGTGGTTCATCAACTCAACCATACACTAATAAATTAATATAGATACACGATTTGACAAATCATTAGTCAAAATTGACCCCATTAGGTATATTTTTATGGCCCGTAGAATAAGTTATTTACGATGGTAAATAACTTGATGTAACTTGTGTGTGTGAAAATTTTAGGCGCGTTGGGCATTTTTTGAGATGGGATAAACACATTGAACTCGCGACACTGTTACCGTTACCAACATATAAGTATCTGTAGTATCTCTGTTCAAGTTTTTACTTCTGTCAGCACTCCCGGAGTGCCACTATTTTATTATTATTATTATTAGGGGGTGACAAAGGATACAAGAAATAAACAAAATCCAGGTTAAAGTGAATTTTGTTCCTATTATAGTACAAAGTCTCTAAAAATTTGCTTTACCTTATGACTCCCAGTTGACCGAGGCTGCGGGCTGAGTTGACTATAAAGCGGATATCACGCCAAAAAAATGTATTGTTTTTTTATGCTAAATGGAGATGGAACAAACTTATGGCCCACCTGATGTCGACCATCGCCTATAACAGAAAATGGCCTAGTAGGTTGTACACGATACACTGCCCTGCGCCCATCAACTTGGGGCATGCAGGTGTAAAGCCTCATGTGCCCCTGTAATTACACCGGCAACCAGACCCTTCAAACCGAAACACAGCAACGCTGCTTGGCGGCAGAAATAAGTGTAGGTACTTCCCCGGGCGAGCCCTTTCACAAGGAGCTCTACTACTCCTTGTGTTTGTCCCATTGTTTATAAATACTGTTTCTTGATAGGTTTATCGGACAGGCACTACAACCATACATTTGACACGATCCTTGACGGGTTGATTAAGATTCCAACTAAACTGTCACGCAAGTTATTATTTTATTTCAAATTGAGCGATGCAGGTATCAGCCGTGTTTTGTTTTTGTATAGATTACTGGTTCTACTGCATCTTACTAGAGTTTTAAAGTGATCAATCGCTAAACTATTCAGTCGGCGCAGAGTAGCGCGGCGTAAATCACGCCCGAGCTGTGATAACGTCGTGTACGACAGAGCGCCGGGAAGCGTCGGCGTGCGTCCAACTGCCTGACGGCCTTTATCAGCCCTTGTGCACTACACACTGAATTACTAGTAGTTCGCCCCGAACTAAGATCTCGCGGGTCTGCTATAAAAACAAAACAATATATATTATTTGTAATCTTTGACTACCAAAATAGTGCCACGAAATGCATAACCACACGTCTTGACTTAGAGTTTCATTCAAATTAACGGCAGCTCATGTTATTTAGTTATACTTTTTTGGGATAGAAATTGCAGTTCTTCTGGATCTATATTTGTGGCACTAAACCTAAAGCAAACCAAATTTCAGCACTGTGGGGTCACTGGTATACCGTGTAAATTTTGTCAAAATTACGTTTTTATTATGGCTAATAACTTAAAAACTACAAGACTGTAACCAAAAGTAAAAACGGGTTCGAAATTTAATAATGAAAACCTTTCATTAAACGTACCATTTGACCGGATAGTCTGATAGTCTCATTTTGTTTTTTTTTACCACTCTTGAACCGCAATATCTCAACAACCGCCGCATATTTTTAGCTCACTTAGTCACACTAGGATTGTGCCATCATTACCTACCTATATACAAAAATTCACAATGATCGGATTAACGATTCGAAAGTTATCCTCGGACAAACAAATATACATACAGTTCATTTGGAGATCTCACTTCGCTCGATCAAATACCCTTCCCAATTTCAACAAGTTCCACTAAAAGCTCTACAGGTACAATGGATATTGGTTTACCTAAATATCCTTTGAAACAACACTTTCCTTGTTTTAGTTGCAATCACATGGCGTCGTTTAAATTGAAACCGAGTTTCTTATTACAAATTTTATACAATCGATAGCAACATTTAATTAAAAAAAATATCAAGTTTCAGTCTAGCAACTGCAGGAATAGGTAGTTAATCGCAAAACTATCATAATTACGGGCTTTAAATAGAAACAATTGCAACGCATGTTCCGCTGATTGCAACAACTCTTATTTAACTCCACCACGGTAAGCTGACGAAGCTGAGCCACCTCTTAACTAGAAAAGCAGTCAGGCACTAGAATAAGTTATAGCTTACTTTATACGTTTAAAGCCTATTCGTATCCAAACAGAACAAAGTTCACTTACCAATCATTTACCAGAAAGATGATGTCATTGCGCACTAATAGTCATACCTCTTAGAATTAAGGAACTTAAGCTAATCTCAAAATTGTAACCTAACTAGATATAAGAAAAATTGATAAAATAAAGAAATAAAGCAACCCTAAATAAACATACGGAAGGACAGACACAGTAAACAAGGGCTCTGATAATGTCAGAGGTTAGGTAGGATAGCTCGCGGGCCGGGCCTCTGCGCCCGGACAGGGAAAAAAAAAAAAAAAAAAAAAAAAAAAAAAAAATAGTCATACCATAACTCAGTCATAAGACCAACATAGCTATTGTGGTCATTGTTGTAGGGTTGACTTCTCAGTATAATGTGGGTAAGCGCCTTAATGTTAATAAACCAGTCAGTTCCTTACCTCGGTCTTTCATTCGTATGTTCCACTGGCGACGAAGCGAATTTACGCGTTTATTTCGGTATAAAAGCAGTGAAAGTGTACAAAAAGTGTTAATAAAATGCCAATTGGCAAATTGGAACCATTTAACTTATGTTCTAAGCAATGGCCGGCATATATTCGACGTGTAAAACAATACATCGTGCTGAACGAGATAAAAGAAGCGCTGTGCGTGTCGTTGTTGATAACTGTGGTTGGAGAAGCCACGTATTCTCTTATGTGTGATTTATGTTCCCCGGCGCATCCGGAAACAAAAACTTTCGACGAGTTGGTGAAACTCGTAACCGAGCATTTGGAGCCGCAACGATCGGAGATTGCCGAACGTCACGTGTTTCGTTTGCGTAGACAAAATGCCGGCGAGTCACTCACGGAATATTTACAAAATTTAAAACACCTCGCAACCACATGCAACTTCGCAGCCACGCTTGAAGAGAACTTGCGCGACCAATTCGTGTCCGGCCTGGCGAACGAAACGATGCGCTCGCGCATCTTTGCCAAAAGAAATATAACATACAAGGAGGCGGTGGAGCTGGCTCTGGCGTTGGAGGCGGCCGAACGCCACGCGGAGGTGAGCGGCGCCACGGCGGCGGCGGCCGGGAGCTGCAGCGTGCCGGCTGCGGACGGCGGCGGCGCGGCGGGCGAGGGCCTGCATCAGGCGAACGCGCGGCGATGGGGTGGCGGCGGCGGCGGGCGCGGAGCAGCCGCGCGGCCGGGGCGGAGCGGCGCGGCGGCCGCGGCGCCCCGCAACGCTGCCGGCTCGGCCACGCGCTGTTGGCGATGCGGTAAGGCGCATCGGCCGGACAGATGCCGGTTCGCGCAGTATAACTGCGATGAGTGTGGTGTGCGTGGCCACTTAAAAGTGATGTGTAAAGGGCGTTCGGGTGCCCGACAGAATTATGTGAGTGACGACGACGAGAACGAGGACTTCTTCAACATCCAGGTGGACGGTACAGGTGATCGACCTTATGTTATTATGGTGCGAGTAGATCGTCAGGTCCTCGAGTTTGAAGTTGACACGGGGAGTAGGATTTCGACCATTAGTGAGGACTTTTATCGACGCAATTTTTCGAACAAAGCTATACAACCTGATTATTTAAATTTACGAAGTTACGTCGGTTCAAAAATGGAGTCGCTTGGGTTCATTGATGTCGATTTAGTTCTCGGAGATGTGTCGTCACAGGGTTGTCGACTTCACGTGATTCGGAACGGGGGCCGTCCTTTATTAGGAAGAGAGTGGGTGCGCGCTCTAAGAATAAAGAATATCACGATTGACTTGCATGAGATAAGCGATCTAGCGAGCGATCCATTCGTGAACCGGCTTACAGCTGAATTTCCGGAAGTGTTCACGGAAAAGTTAGGTACGTGTAAGAAATCAGTTCAGTTGCATGTTAGTGATGATAAGCCTGTATACGTGCGCGCCCGGCCGGTGCCGCTGGCGCTGCGCGCGCGTGTCGAGCAGGAGCTCGAGCGCCTGGAGCGCGAGGGTACCATCTACCGCGTCGAGTCCTCGGACTATGGGACGCCTATAGTTCCAGTTATTAAGGAATGCGGCGATATACGAATCTGTGGTGATTACAAGATAACCATTAATCCTAAACTCAAACGCGACCACTACCCTCTTCCCCGAATAGAAGAATTGTTCGCGACCCTCAGTGGGGGAGAGGAGTATTCAAAAATCGATTTAAAACATAGTTATCAACAATTGTTGTTAACAAAAGATTCGCAGCCGTATACTGCGATAACGACACACGTAGGTACTTTTGTCTATCGCCGCACACCTTTTGGCTTATCTTGTATCCCGGAGAAGTTCCAAAAGGTCATGGAGGAAACTCTGCGTGGTATACCCAATACCGTGGTATTTTTGGACGATGTTTGTGTAACGGGACCTACAAGGCAAGATCATTTAAATAATTTGCGGGCTGTGTTAGAGAGGTTAAGTAAAATGGGCTTTACAGTAAAGCGTGAAAAATGTAGTTTTTTACAAAAAAGTGTAAAATATATTGGTTTTATCATAGATAAGACGGGTCTCCGCCCCGATCCTAAGAAACTGGAGGCCATTTGCGACGCCCCGCGGCCGAATGATGTCACCCAGCTTAAAAGTTTCTTGGGCATGCTTAATTATTATGGTAAATTCATACCCAATCTGAGTATAATATTACACCCCTTACATGGACTTCTAAGAAAGGGGGTGAATTGGGACTGGAATCTCCAATGTAATGAGGCTTTCGCGGCAGCAAAGCGAGCGCTCTCTAGTGACAAAGTGCTTGCACACTACGAGGAAGGGCGGCCGCTCGTGCTGGCGGTGGACAGCAGTGCGTACGGGCTAGGCGCGGTGCTGGCGCACGTGTATCCGGACGGCAGCGAGCGTCCGGTCAGTTGTGTGTCCCGGACACTCAACTCGGCTGAAAAGAATTACAGCCAACTCGATAAAGAAGCGCTTGCAATTTTCTTTGGTATAACGAAACACCACCAATACCTATACGGCCGGCGCTTTATTTTACGCACAGACCACCAGCCGCTCAGTTATATTTTCGGGGAAAAGGGCGGAATTCCACAAACGGCAGCGAGTCGCCTGCAAAGATGGGCAGCTCGTTTGGCTGCGTACGATTTTTCGACCACATTTGTCAGGTCGATTGATAACGGCCCAGCCGATGCATTATCTCGCCTGCCACTGCCGCACGAGCGGCGGCTCACAGAACCGGTTAGCTATGTTGACTTGCTCCGCGAAACGATGCCGGTTAGTTTTAAGGAGATCGGGGTGGAAACCGATAAAGATAAGGTTTTAAGTAAAATTAAAGGTTATGTCATGTTCGGTTGGCCGTCTGTGTCGAGTTGTGACGAAGAGAAACCGTATTGGGCGCGTAAAGATGAGATTCTACTCGAGTTAGGATGTTTGATTTTTAAGTATAGACTTATAATACCCCCACCTTTGCAAAATAGGGTTTTAATGGAAATTCACGAGGGGCATCTAGGGGTAAACAAAATGAAAAATTTATCGCGAAGTTACGTATACTGGCCCAGCCTGGACCAAGATATCGAGAAGGTATGTCGGTCGTGCGAGGCGTGCCGCGCCGTGCGGGACGCGCCGCCGCGCGCGGCCCTGCACCCGTGGGAGTTCCCGTTGAAGCCCTGGCAGCGCATCCACGCTGACTTTGCAGAGTGTGGAGGGAAGAAATACATCATTTTAGTTGATGCTTTCTCAAAATGGATCGAAGCTATTGCAATGAATCGAACGGATGCTGAATCCACCATTTCAGTGCTGCGATCCGTATTCGCCAGGTTCGGTCTGCCGACACAACTGGTCACGGATAACGGCCCACCGTTTCTATCAATAGATTTTAAGGATTACTGTACAAAAAACTGTATTAAGCATGTTTCGTCGGCACCGTATAGGCCTCAGGGAAACGGTGCAGCGGAAAATGCCGTAAAAACAATTAAAAAAGTTATCAAACGGGCGATTCATGAGGGTGAAAATGTGTCTCAAGCTTTGTGTAAATTTTTATTTCAATACAGAAACGTGGAGCATGCGACGACGAACGTCCCGCCGGCCGTGGCGTTGCTGGGCCGCCGCCTGCGCGGCCGCCTGGACGCGCTGCGGCCGGACGTGGCGGCCGTTGTGCATACCGCTCAGCAACGTCAAGTAGATAATAAAGGAGGCCAGGACCGAGACATCGGGGTCGGCGATTCTGTGCTCGTCCGCGGTTACTCTAATAAAGGGCAGAAATGGGTTGCAGGGAACGTCATACAAAAAACGGGACCGGTATCATATAAAGTAAAGGTGGAAGATGGCGTTCAATGGCGTAGGCACCAAGATCAAGTGATACCCTTGAATCCGAATCGTAAAAGTAGGTATTCCCTTTCGCGCCCTAATTTGAATCGGTCTCAAGATCCCGCTAATGCGATAAGGCCGAATAGCGATGCCGACGAATCGTTCGAAGATGCAGCGGAGGAGGTGTCTGAAGCAGATAGTCCTAATCGCCAGGCGGCAGCTCCCGTGCTGGCGCCTGCGAGGCCGGCGCCGCGCTCTCCGACGCCTCCGCCGCCGGACGCTTCGGCTCGCGCTGTGCGAGCTTACTACCGAGGAATAAAATAATGTGTCTAGCTATCTAGTGTGTAAGTAAGAGCATAAGAAGCGAATAGGTTAGTCGTGTTAGCTTAATTGTAAGGTGATGGGTATTGTTACGAGTAGGTTAGTTATTGTTGTATTATTTATGTTAGTGTGCTATTTGAAAGGGGAAAAATGTAGGGTTGACTTCTCAGTATAATGTGGGTAAGCGCCTTAATGTTAATAAACCAGTCAGTTCCTTACCTCGGTCTTTCATTCGTATGTTCCAATTGTTATTATCATATCAGCCATAGGGTGTCCAGTTCTCAACATAGGCCTCCCCATCTAATCCCAGAACGACCAATCTTCTGCGGCCTGCGCCCAACGGCACCAGATCCGCTCTCTATCTAGTGGGGGTACTACGCTGCGCTTTCGTGATCTCCACTCGAAAACCTTTCTGCCCCAACGGCCATCCGTTTTTCAAACTATGTGCCTCGCCCACTGTTGTCTTTCCTCTGGGCTATGTGAGTGACCTTAGTATGTCTACACTATGCATAACCCTCTTCATAGTACGCTGAGTGATCTTGGGCCTGCTTGTGAGGCCCAGAGATACCACGTTTCGGCTATCCCCGTAGGTAGTACTGGCCCAAAAAATTATAATAATAATAACCAATATGGAGTATTTTGGGTGATGAAATTAGATATTAGTAAAAGATTTATGCTTACTATAAAAATCTAAACTAGTTGGAGTGTGTGCCAAGCCGCAGGCGGGTCAGTTAGTGAATGTATAAAATTGGCTGACGACTTCAATAGTCGATGTCTACTATTAGGTATTGTAATGTTTGTAATGATTTTCATGTTTTAATATTAAAATATGTAAATTATAGCTCTCTGCAATACCTAAATCGTGATGATCGATAGCAATTTCCATTTGATTATTGAAAACCCTGAATTTATTGAATGCGGAAGGTTTGTTTATGTAACGCACATCATTTAAGGTAGGTTCTACTAATTTAAAAACTGGACAGCAGATAGTATCGGATTTCATAGATTTTTGTCTTAATTATTCGACAAATCTGACGGCCACTGTTTTAGGGTACTGGACCAAAATGGTATATACTCTTTATTACCTAAGGTTGCTGAAAGCCGTTGGGTGCACGCCGCAAAAACGGGCGCTCTGGAAATCTATAGAGGAAGCTTATGTTCAGCAGTGGACGTCCTGTGATTGATACAATGATAATAACATGATATATATATGCGCAAAGACATAGCTCTTAGTTAGGCTAAAATACTGAGTATCTATGCTTCAAAGTAGCACGTTGTCATCATCGGATCCGTGATAGGGCGATAAAACGCAGTATTGCCGGGAAATCAACGAGTGACATTTAGATTTGTAACATCTTTCCTCTCGGTTTGTGAGGGTGATTTTGGCAAAAGGGACGGAAATGCGTAACGGGAAACCGGGGAAGCGCGCGCTATTTGATTTGACCGTGCACGCGGTGGTCAGATTTTACACATCATATGCGAAACTCGTAGTTTTTTTATTGTAGTTTTGACAATTACAACTAAACAGGGTAACACAGGTCCTACGGCATAGAGGGTGCTACTATTACATTTTTCATATCAAATTATCAGACGTCAACTACTTAATATGCCACCATCACTGATTCGTTGACCGATATTGTGCGGCATACTTACGCATTGCGTAACCTATATCACTGTACACCAAAAATATGAAACAAATTACAAATGAACAAACAACGCAGGTTAAAGAGTTAAGCAAAAGTTTTACTGTATTTTTAGCTTGTACCGTCTTCATTTCTGTAGGCCTGAACCCTAAAACTATTTAGCTTCGGGAGGGAAACTCGGAAACACTTTCCTTTGGTTAAATACCATTCCAATAAAGATTGGAGTTAATTTGCATGTTCTATAGCGTGACCTCACCCACTGTTATGGGCCCCACATATGTTAACGATTTCTTCAAGCTTCTGTGGGAAGAATTTGATCAAATTTCTAGGCTTGCTCAGTCCTTGTGCAAGCTTCTGTGGGAATAATTTGTTCACTAAGCTGACGCAAGGCTTGCGTAAAGAAATCGTTGACGTGTAGGGGCTCAATTAGGTATGGGCCTCTTCAAATTTGTGCCATCCAACCCATTCTTGCGCTAGTCTCACTCACTGACGTAGGTATGCAAAAACTATCTATTGAATCAGGCATTTAATCACATCCACTCATTAGGAGATAAAGCAGTGTCTTGCGTCACAGGTGCTATATTGAATTCCGAACGTAACGAAGGATTCTAGAGTTAACTCACGAGCGTAGCGAAAGAATTACTAGAATCCTGAATGCAGAGAGCGATATAAGCCAAAAACGCCCAAAATGCAGACAGCTTAATCCACGAGGAGAATAATCTATTTTTCACACTTTCTGCGAGACAATAAAAACAAAATCTAGATTGGTGTATTCTTTGCAGAGTTTAGTTAGATTTACGAATAAGTTCATAATGAGTAGAGTCTCTGTGGTTCACATTTTAGTACAGATGAGGTTCTTAATTCAAATCACTTTATACCCGTGAGGGCATAATTAAATTCAGTATAACTTTATTCCCGGCTCATCCGCAGGGATTTAATCACCTGCTTTCGGTGAGGTTTACATGACATATAATTTGACATTGTCGAGCAGGTGGTGTGAAAATATTTGTACACCACTTGCTCGACATACAAACATTATATTACGTGAATTGGCCCCCAGGACTACAAACTGAATTGTAAATCCGGAAAGAGTTTGTTGTCCACTTGTCCCGTGGTTAGATAGTTGCATGCCGAACTCGGCGGCAAGCGTTGCGTGTGTCGGCCTCATTTACCATATTTTATGACACAGTTCCGACTCAGTATTTCACTTTTTGTTTAAACTATGTCTTTTAGTATGCGCCGGCAATCATGACTAAGAAAAAGCCTAGATATTCTTATAAACTGTATACCCTTATTGACAATTTGTAGGTAGGTAAGTAGTCTGCTCGCGTTTTCGTACTGGTCCCCATTTTTGTATTAAAAACACTGTTTTTATTGTAAGAAATATTTTGTAAAATTAGTTGCATTGACCGTGTTTATCCAAAGTGTTCGTCGCATCATCATCATCATCATCATCATCAGATCAGCCACTGGACGTCCTCTGCTCAACATAGGCCACATATTTCCAGAACCACCGATCTTGTGTCCCAGCAACATTTATCAGGTCGTCGTTCCAACTAGTTGCGTCCTATACTACGCATTACAACGGCCTCGACGGTTCTCAGTTCTTCGAGCTATAAAATAAATAAAATAAAAATACTTTATATCAGATTGAGATCCATATTTTGTTACTATATACTGTACTTGAAAACCATGTACAACTCAGGTGTAGGTGGCACTGCTTCCCTGTCTAGTGTTGTATGAGGCTGGTTGCGGCTGGCGCGCACCCGACGCAGTGCGGAGGAAGCGCACGTGCGCAGAACAGCCGGGAAGCTGTCCACGCGCGCGTTCGTGAACATTCCCGCCAACGCACTGCACCACCGCGGCAGCCGCAACAGCGCCCTGAACGCATTATTGAACTGAACGCACTGATGCTATTTTTACTGTAGTCAGTCCACAGACTTACAGGTGTATTGTGATATACAGAAAACTCGAAACACAGTAATTTTAACTGACACCGTACATCATCTTATTCTGTGGTTATCATACTGGCTCTAGTCGCGAGCGCTCGTCTAAGTTCTCGTTCGGTGCCCTCAGGCGTGGCGTTAAGCAGTACTGGTGAAACAAGCTCAGGCAGCTACCGGCTCTTAAGACGATAATACCAATTAAGACTATATGTCCCGCTCACTGCCACTTTATCTTGCTAATCCTCTGGGCTATGTGCATTTTGATTTGACTACGAGTCTCCTGAGTTCTGATTCGATCTCGTAAAGAAATACCAAGCTTAGCCCTATATATGTATAACACGTTGAGCGATCTTCAGTTTTCTATAAGGCCATAATAATTTAGTCCCAAGTAAGTAGAATTAGCTATTGTTGTTGAGATCTCCAAATCAACTTGGGAAAATCGGCATTGTATGTATGTATGTATGTTTGTTTGTCCGAGGATAACTTGCGAAGCGTTATTTTTTTTTATAGTATGGAGATGGAACAAGCCTATGGCCCACCTGATGTTAAGTGGTAACCATCGCCTATAGCAAAGTTTGCCTCGTAGGTCACGCTCCTTAGAAATCTCGTTTATCGGATCATCGTGAAACTTGGTATATAGGTAGGTAGTGATAGCAAAATTTTGGTGTGACTCAATGAGCTAAACATGTTGGGAGGTTGTTGAAATATTGGGGTTCAAGAGGGGTATAAAAAAATAAAATGAGACAATAAATAAATAAATAAATATTGCTGGACATTTCACACAGCTCTATCTAGCCCCAAACTAAGCAGAGCTTATACTATGGGAACCAGATAACTGATAGAATACTTATATATTTTTGTTTTTTTTTGTAAATACATAATACAGAAAAACATCCAGACGCGGAACAAATATCTGTAGATCATGCAAACATTTGTTCCGTGGCGGGAATCGAACCCGCTACCTCCTGCGTCTCAGTCGGCTATACACCCACTGAGCCACGGAAGACGTCGACTATAAGGTCAATTGGGACGTCAAATGAAAGGTCTTCATTAGTTCATTTCAAGCCTGTTTTTATTTTTAGTTTAATCCCTGTAGTTTTTTAGTTATTAGCCATAATAAAAACAAAACTTTGACAAAATTCACAGGGTACACCAGTGATCCCACAATGCTGGAGTTTGGTATTCGTGTAGCTTTAGTAACACAAATATAGGCAAAAGTCTGAAATCCAGAATAACTGCATTCCAAAAATGAATAACCAATTTATATGTACTCCCGTTACCTGTAATTTGAATGAAACTGTAGGTCAAGTTAGTTGGTTAATTATTTCGTGGCACTGTTTTGATAGTCAAAGACTACAATTTTTTTTGTTTTTATGTCAGATTCGCGAGATCTCAGATCGGGGCGAACTACTAGTTATGTATTGTTGAGATTATTTTGAAGATGCTGAAAGAATGCATGGTATTATAATCTTAATTGGAGGTTAGTTAGTTTAGCCTAGAATCGTGGAATGCAGATCAGGTGACGTCACAGTGGTGATGAGTAACGCGCGACATCAATGCATGGGCGCAAATAACCAGCCTACTTTATAGTGCAAGAGACGGGCGGATTGTTTATATTTGTTTCTGAACTGAATGAACGTTCTTAGCATTTCTAACGGATATACGTATATATGTAAGACAGAAAACACTAGAAGGTAAACTGAAATGAAAGCCAACTTAACAATAACATAAAGCGGTCAACCGAGCCCGAACCTAACGTCTCGATCGCCATGAAAGTGTTTTGTACAGTCAGCAACAAAGCTCGATTAACAAATCGTGATTTTAAAACCCCAATAAATCTGCAACACTTTTTGACCAAAATATTTAAATCATTATGATTGGCTCTTTACCTAAATCGTATCAAAAACATAATGTTTCTGCTATTGAAAACGAAGTTGGTTAGTTAGGACCCGGGTTTGAGATGATATTCTTTATAAATAAGTGCTCATTGCTGAAAACGGTGGAGGAAAACATCGCGAGGAGGAAACCCGCGGCTTAGTTATCTCTGCACGTATTTACCATATCTTTCTTCCTGTTAAGTTGAGAGGATGGTATAGATGTACAATAAAAGCCTATTCCCCAGGCATTGTATTGTAGGTAATAAACTTGTATTGCTGGCTGTAGGACGTTCAATAATTTATTTTGCACAATTTTAAACGCTGTATTCAGTTTTAACATGCACAGTCTAAGCGTCACCGCACACGAGCCACGCGCCACAGTCACAAAACGCCGCCACCGAGCTGCGGACTGCGTGTTTCGTACATTTTATATTGTCTCGCCAAACGCGGTTGACGCCAGTGGTCGCTTTACGCCACGAGACGCTGCTTCTCGCTTCGTGTGGTCGTGTAGCCGCCATCAAAAACCACTGAAAGTAAAGAAAAAACTGGGCAAGTGCGAGTTAGGCTTGCGCGCCGAGGGTTCCGTAAAAGTATTTTATTTATGTGATATAACTACAAATTAATGATTTTCGGATTGTTTCCTTTATTTGTGTTTGAGTCTTAGGTATGCTACTTGCCAAATGGGTTTTGACTTATTTGCGAGCAAAATATGCGGCAAAAGTGGCCGTATTTTCTGATGGCCTTGACTTATAATTTTGATTTATTTACAGCTCCAAGGGACTGTAGACTTATGTATTTGATATTAACTTCAACTTCATGCTTCTACGCGTTTCTGAGAAAAAGGGTCATGACAGGCAAACAGACAGATAGATGGACAATGAAGTGTTCCTATATGGGTTCAATTTCTTCTTTTGAGTTACGGAACCCTAAAAGATAAAAAAGAGCGTTCTCGCGCTTCCGCTAATAAGTGACCGCTTCCATCTTCATGTGGCAGCATATTGTGACTGTAGCACGTGGCTCGTGTGCGGGGAGGCTAAGGTTTTCAAGCTCTTACACAGGCGATTCAATGATGAATCACTCTGTTCCGCATAATTATGAAGCAACATCAAGCAGGGCAATCTTTGGCTATGCTTAGTAAACGACGAGTTCGCTGTTCCTCTGAATAATTTAAACCAATTGGAACATGGCCTATGATGTCAATTGTTCAATCAAAATATGGATTGTCTCATCGTCAGTCTAAATTATTATGATACATGTGGTAATTGAACCCACTACGACTATTAGTAGATAAAAATAGAATGATAGAAAATAAAATTGTTGTTAGGGTACACCAAATATATAGTAATTCATTAATATAATAACATTTCACACAGCGTTATCTAGCCCCAAAGTAAGCAAAGCTTGTACTATATGGGAACCAGATAACTGATAGAATACTTAAATCATTTATTTTTGTAAATGAATACATAGATATATTAAATATAAAAGTACCCAAATATAATAATATATCGATGAGACCGCCCATTGTACTTGTTGCTTTGTGTATTTTGCATTTTAAAAATATCTCATTTCTAAACGCTATTTTAAAACAATTTCGGATTGACCATAAAGCTTGGATACTTTTCCGAAACAGATTCAAAGGTTGAATTCGAAATCAAACCCGACAAAAACTGTGCGACCGATACGACAGCATACGACTTTTTAAAATGAGCGTTCTGCCATCTTTTCCAGAATGTTTGTAATAGTTCATTAAGCAATCAAGCACTCGTGTTCCGAAACAACTTTGGAACACTTATTAGTTTAGTTATGTATAAGTTAAAAATCAATTATCTTTTCACCGTCGTTGGCGAATGTTGTATATGTCACAGTTAAAACCAGTTTTTAGATAGAACGCGTTTTCCCTAGTTAGTACTAGTTTTTACTAAATGCCTTTGTTAAAACTAGAATTAATTAATGCTCAAAATTTAATTTCAGTTAAAACTGGTTCTTACTATACATAACGCGTTTTTCCAAAGGTTAGGTGTAGTTAGCTATAAACTAATAAAATATGTGTATAGTTGGTGTACACTTACAAAATCCCCTAGATCTGTTTTAAGCCATTATGTGGTCTACTGCCGTTCGATCTCCTGGCCCACTGAGTTTAGTGCTTCCAGCAAAACGTATACAAAGCCGGTGACCGGGACACAGCCGGATCTTCGCGTCTCACGAAATTAACTGACGTGTGATGAATATGCGTAAATAATTTTATGACCAGTTGGGCAAATCTGTAACACATTAGTGTTTCCATGGGCCCAGTTTACTATCATAGAAACAGAGTGGAAATTTATATATTTCCGTTCGTTGTTGCCAACGCGTTAGCTATGGGTGGGATTTGTAGGGTTCCGCAGTCAAACTAGATACAAATAAAAAAACGTTTAACCATAGTTACAACTGATTAAATTGACTATTAGTCATGTAAAACTGTGTTTTACACACGGATACGGGTCTGGATGTTTCTCTATGTATTTTAAGTATGTATTTACAACAAAAAAGTATATAAGTATTCTATCAGTTATCTGGTTCCCATAGTACAAGCTCTGCTTAGTTTGGGGCTGGATAGCGCTGTGTGAAATGTCCAGCAATATTTATTTATTATTATTTATTAATATCATAGTGAATAAAAACAAAATATAATTTATTACTTACTAGCTTCCGCCAGCGGCTTCGCACGCGTGGTTTGTCAATAAACAAGTAACTTTTTAACAAAAATATAATAGACAGAATAAAAGATAACAGAAAAATTCAAACTACTGAACCAATTTCGATGAAATATCTATAGGACCAATCTGAAAGTACATCCTTACAAAAAAAAAATAACAAACCGGTTGATATACAAGGAGCTGTACCTGCCGTCATCAGCTCACCTGAATAACTCAAAAGAACATGAGTAGCAGTCTAATCGAACCTATATTTAAAGAATGATCCACTAACTACTAGTAGTTAAGGAATTATATTTTCCATCATCAGCTCAGCAAGATGAGATGATAATACCAGACGCAAATATTTCAATAGTTTTTTTATGGAAAATATATACTTTAAACACAATAAGCTTCCCTATAAAATTTGAGGGTTGCTGATTTTTTTGGGATCCCATCATCAGATCCTGACTTGGAGCCCTTTTAACCTTTTAAACAAAAAAAATATTTCTCGAATCGATCCAGGCGTCTTCGAGTAGGTAATCGGGAAATATACATAAAAAAAAAGATTCCGATGAATTGATGTCGGTAAAAATAGCCTTTGTCTACGAGTATGTTCTAGGTTCAGCCGTTACGACATGAAAGCGTAACAAACAAACTCACGTTCGCATTTAAAATATTAGTATTAATGTGATTGACACCTAATAGGTTAAAATTAATAAAATACTTGTTTTTTAGGGTTCCTCCCCAACATGTAAGTTATTTTAAAAATAATATTGTATAGTCTTACTGACTACGGAACAGTGCGTTGTCCGAGACATGCTTATCCATTTTTTTTCCTGCATTATGTATAATAAATATTTCTGGACATTTCACACAGCGCTATCTAGCTCCAAACTAAGCAGAGCTTGTACTATGGGAACCAGATAACTGATAGAATACTTATATACTTTATTTTTTTTATTTTTTTGTAAATACATACTTATAATATATAGAAAAACACCCAGACACGGAATAAATATCCTGTAGATAATGCAAACATTTGTCCGCGGTGGGAATCGAACCCGCTACCTCCTGCGTCTCAGCCGGCTATACGCCCACGGCGCCACGGAGGCAGTCCTATATCGTCGATATATGACATATCGATGGTTAAATAACGTTTTCAACGCACGTAACTAAAATTAGTATTAACTAACTAAATAAAATGCACTTATAAGTAAAATGGACGATCTAAATTATTTCTACTAATGCAATGTCTAAAAATAGTTTTTGTAGGCAGTATGATAAATCTTTCACAAAGTGCATTATCTGATTTTCAATTACTAACTTAAGCACAGTGAAATTTGTCCCAGTTTGCATATAGATTATTAAACTGAAATAAACAATGTGTAGATTATTATACTAGTGGTTCGCCCCAAACTGAGATCTCGCTAGTCAACCATACAAACAAAAAAAAATTTGTAATCATTGTCTATCAAAATAGTGCCACGAAATGCACAACCAACCTACTTGACCTACAGTGTCAGTCAAATTACAGGTAACGGGAGTTCATGTTAATTGGTTGCTTTTTTGGGGCACAAATTGCAGTTATTCTGGATTTCAGACTTTTAACTATATCTGTGTCACTAAAGCAACACCCATACCAAATTTCAGTGCTGTGGGGTCACTGGTGTACCCTGTGAATTTTGTCAAAGTCCGATTTTTATTAAGGCTTAAAAACTACAAGGTAAAATAAAAACGGGGTCGAAATGTACTCACAAAGACCTTTTATTAAACGTCCCACTTGACCTAATAGTCTCCTATTCATTTTTTTACCCCTCTTGAACCCCAATATCTTAACAACCCCGCAACATTTTCAGCTCATTTAGTCACACCAAAATTGTGCCATCACTACCTACCTATGTATCAAATTTCATGATGATCGTATTAACGCTTTGAAAGTTATCCTCAGACAAACAAACATACATACATACATAAAAAGGGGGTCGAAATGTACTCACAATCTTGTTTTTTTTCTCCTCTCGAACCCCAATATCTCAACAACCCCCCCCCCCCCTCCCCATTTTTAGCTCATTTAGTCACACCAAAATTGTGCCATTACTACCTACCTATATACAAAATTTCACGATCATCGTACAACACATAAATACAATGCCGATTTGCCCAAGTTGATTTGGAGATCTCGCTTCGCTCCATCAACTATACGGTCAAAACAAACACATTTTAAATTCTCGGCATAATAAAGTTTACAACGAAATCAACAGTTGGAGCCATCAAAATCCATTGAAAGCATTGTTGGGCTTTGTCCTGATTCGACGCATTTCTGTTGCACCACAAAAGCTCGTTCACTTCACTTCACTCTACAAATTTGCGATTATGAAATGTCACGCCTCTACTTTACCTTAAATCCCCAATGAGCCATTATACGCAATCAAGTATTCGCTTTAAAATACTTCCTCACTATTTGGAACTCATAACTATTAAAATATCTCCTTAAAAAGATATCAAATGTTTAATTGCACAAAAATTACTCGTACATAATCTCAATCATATCATGTCTCATATCTCGTGGACAAACGCGAGACAATAACGGAACAAAAAAAGAGCTTAGAATGCACTATTGTATTGCATGCGCAGAGTTTTCTCGAATAAGCTTCCAATCAAATTAATACCAATAAAAGAGAGTGGAGTTGTAAAAAAACTAAGATAAGTATTTTTTTCAATCAAATCTCACTCTCCCTAGAGCCACTACGACTTTGTGTTATAACGAGAATACGAAATTAAATAATTGACTAGTGGTTCGCCCCGAACTGAGATCTCGCGAGGCTTCCATAAAACAAAAAAATATTATTTGTAATCTCTGACTATCAAAATAGTGCCACAAAATGCATCAAAGTTCAATTTTTATTATGGCCAATAACTCAAAAACTATAAGGTTTTTACTAAAAATAAAAACGGAGACTAAATGTACTAATCAAGACCTTTCATTTGACGTCCCATTTTACCTAATAGTCTCATTATTATTTTTTTATTACCCCACTTGAACCCCAATATCTCAAAAACCCTCAACATTTTTAGCTCATTTAGTCACACCGAAATTGTGCCATCACCTACCTACCTATGTATCAAATTTAACGATGATCGGATCAACGCTTCCAAAGTTATCCTCGGGACAACAAACTTACATACATACAACGCCGATTTGCCCAAGTTGACTAATGGCCGGTTCCTATATCCGTCCGTAACCGACTACGACTCGTATCTCCTTGAAAAAGTGTCATACTTTTGACACGTTTTCAAGGAGATACAAGTCATAGCTGGTTACCGACGGATATAGGAACCCGCCATTAGAGATCTCGCTTCGCTCGATCAAATATCAGTCGGAAATAAAAATAGGTTGATTAAACTAGCTATCTCTTTACGGGCTCTGGTATAATCGATTACGCACTTGGAAACCGCATAATCATTCGATTGTTCGGATGCTCTCGAACATTGATTACTATAAAGGCTATAAACACACATATCGGT
This sequence comes from Philereme transversata, assembly GCA_963924445.1. Taxonomy (NCBI): domain Eukaryota; kingdom Metazoa; phylum Arthropoda; class Insecta; order Lepidoptera; family Geometridae; genus Philereme; species Philereme transversata. The sequence goes on along the minus strand of OZ004348.1, from coordinate 21,558,532 downwards.
AAAACTGCATGCTATTTACTGGCATTTCATGCCATTGAAATACAAATAACAGATCAGAACTCAACCAAACCTAATCTCTTCATTAAGCTCACGCAAGCTCATTGAAGTTATACGCTGGAAGTAAATTTGTAAATTGGAAGGACAACAAAGCACATTTTTAGTTTAAGAGTGGACATACGTCGTTTTCGAATGGTCGAAAGAAAAAGCAGAACCGATTAATGTTACTTAAACTGCGATTCTCGAGGTGTCTGCTTAGATAGAGTACACACTTTACTACTTAGGTGCCTATGCTTCAACTTAAATGAGATATTTATTTTTATTTTTAAGCCGCTCCTATTTTTATTAGTCTAAAAAGCGGGTGTGACTATTTTTAATTAGTCCCTGAAATATCATAAATAAGTGTTAGTTTTTTCAAATTTTTCCAGACAAATTGTCTGTAACAAATCTGAATCAGTGGTAGTAGAAATGTCGTCATCTCATAGTATTCATCCAGCCATCATATAACATTACGTCATTATTACCGGCATAGTGAACCTTGTCCATTGGTTTCCATCTCTAAGATGACATAGACAAAGACAGACATTTATTTGCTACCATAGCATACACAAATTCACACAATACATTCAAAAAGTACCTATAAGATCAAATAGAGAGCACATGTAGGAGAAAACAGAAAATTACATACAACAAATATAGGAACAATAGAATGAAAAAAAGGATTGTGTGGTTTTATGAAACCACGGTAAAAGTGAAACTTTGTTTCACATTATAGACATTTAACTAAAAATTTTCGTTGGCACAAATAAGTAATAGTCTATACACTACACGGTCAGCTGATGCGAACTATAGGCGACGCCATATTGGCCTCGGCTGCTCTAACGAGCGCCTTTCACTTTATCCCTACTCCGCGGCCGACCGTCACGCGACATGCAACACACAGACGAAAAAGTTTGAGACGATGTAATAAAAGTTTCACTTTAATAATAAATATACAATGTAATCAGGGAAAAACTAAAAAGAGGTATGTAGGTATGTATGTGCTACTGCAGCAAATGGGTTTCAGCTCAGTATTATGCCTCGCCACCGATCGACATATTGGGTATAATTGTTATTAACAATATTTTTAGTTTTATTTTCTTAAAGTGTTCCTGCTACTTGTACGTGCACTACCTACAAAGGATATTTTCTACAATACGCAAAGGTTAACTGAAAGATAATGCTTGCTAGCATTATGTTCGCGTGTACGTATGTACAGATATATTAATTTTTGTACAATAAAGAGTTTATAATCAATATTAGAAAATACGACAAAAGTAGTCTCCTATAAATTGGCAACGTTGTTAGAGTTTGTTGATGTAACATTAACAGATGTGCCAACGAGTGCATACCCCGTAGGTCACGTTCTGGCTAGTACGGTTGATGTTCTTGCTGGAGCCACCTGCGGATTCGTCAGTCTGTGTGTTTTAATCCTAAATCCTGATATACACGACATCGACACGGGGAGTTTTAGTATCTGCAACATCTTTCTAAAAGCCTTACAAAGTAAAATTTAATAAAATATCAAATGAGTTCAAGCTTAATCTAAATCAGAAATTCAACATAATTTATTGTAAAGTAAAATGGGCAAAATGCCTTTAATAACAATACAATAAATATTAACATGACTAAAATACAGAAGAAACCGTTAAATCATCTAAAAGACCGTTGCAAACGATCTATAGATAGCTCAACTCTACCAGGTGGAAGTGTCCCCAAGACATTAGCTGCATTGGCCCGCTGAATTGCAATGCTTATGCATTGACCCAGATCTCCGCCAGTTCTCGGATCACACGTCGCTTAGACCAGACGCCCAGAAATAATTATGCAAATGCGATGGGCCCCGGTATCCCATGGACCCAGGGTCTCGACTCCAAATGGCTCAAATAAAATTATGACATATTGAATATGAATATTTAATATTGATTTGTGTTGTCGTTTATTCGTCTTATGTTGAGATGCCGTTTGAAGTTTTTAACAACTAAATTTTGAGGTCCTAAAACTAGACTAACCATAGAAGAGAATATAAAGTAAAACTCTTAATCGCTCGCCTCACATCCATAAAAAAATGTATGGGCGTGATCCTTCACGGGTTAAAATAGCGAATCCTCAGTAATGCAAGCTGCCCCCGATTAATTGTGGAACACTTCTTAGCAGTCGGTGAGTTGATAAGTTCATTGCTAATCCGTTTAGCTCCAATATAGATGTGCTACTCGTTAGACAACGTAGTCTTTAGTGAATCCAAGTTATATTCATCAGAATATAACTATCACGCTAAACTTATATTCAAAAAGTAGGCATATATCACACGTAATATTAGGACTTGCCTTTGACCTCTCTGTGGGATATCTTCATGGGTTTACGTACAGAGTAAGAGATCCGAAGATGTCCATCATGGGAACTAATAAAATTGAGACTACACTAATAATATTTGTCGCACCTGTATGTGAATGCTATTATAGTTTAATTCAAATTCTATCACATCCATTGCGATATATTTATATCGCAATTGATGTGATAGAAATTGAATTGAATTGTAATCCAAAGCGTGGGTATAAATGGAAATGTAGTTTGATGCCTGATTGAAATTGACAAATAAAATACATTTTTTCAGGTTATCATGAATTTGGGATGGGATTGGGATGAATGACGAGCGTGGTGAAAGGTTGGGTACAGCGCATATCGCAGATTCTTCTATCACGTAAAAATCGCATGCCAATTCAGAGGGCTTAGCCAAGTTACAGTCGACTAGCGTCATCGCTAATCGACTGTAACTTGGCTAAGCCCTCTGGGTATATTATCGAAATCGTCACCTCTACGTCGACGCCGGTGCGTAGAGGCCTCATAACCGGACAATTACTACAATCATACATGCTTTAATATAAATAAATGGGCAATTTGTTTTCAAATAGTTTAATAAGATTTTTTTTTATATAAAATATAGGCTAGCGTTTGACCACTATCTCGCCTGATGGTAAGCGATGATGCAGTCTACGATGGTACACGCTTGCCTAGAAGAAACCTATTCACTCGTGACTTGAAGATCCCTAGGTTGTAGTTATCAGGAAACACAGACTCAGGCAAGGCGTTCCACTCCTTGGCGGTGCGCATAATAAAGGTGGAAGAGTACCGCTTTGTGCGTATGGGAGGTATGTCTACCATGTAGCGGTGGCGCATCGCGGAGCGTCTGATTGTCTGATCATAGAGATGATGGTGGGATCAAGCTGAAAAGCTCCGCAGCACTCTCTCCGAAATGTATCCGATAAAAAACCGAGAGGCTTGCAACCTTTCGACGATGCTCGAGGCTGTTAAGCCTTGCATTTGCTAACTCGTCATTGGCCGTGTTAAAGCATGTAAGTTTGTAGTAATTGTCCAGGAGGCCTCTACGCACCAGCAGGGACGGATCCACAATCCGATTTCACGATGTTTTGTTAGCTGATAGCGAGCACGCAATATTGCGTACATTAAGTAGGTATAATATTATTTCATTGATTATAATATTGTTTTATCTAAATAAAAATAGAAAGATAGCTGCCGGTTGACCTACAGAAGACGATAACCCGACCTCACATCAATCCGTCAGAGAACTTACTGGCTGATACAGGTGCTTGAGCTTTGATGAAAATGCTACCCATATAAAAAAACAGTTTTTACATCGATTATGAACGATATTATATTTTCTAATAGCATACAGTATGCCGCAGACATCAGTTTGCAATTAAATTCGGTCCATCCATTTACGAGCCACATATCTACGGCTGTGACACGGCATAGACACGGCTTTTTCAGGCTTCAAACTTATGAGACCACTTTTGAGACTATGTGTTGGGGACTAAAAAAACTTGTACAAAGTTGAAACAGTTGTGTCAAACCACGTTTATACCCCAACTGTAAAAGAAAGTGGCTTATAGTCAACGTACTCTAGCAAGAATCCGAACTTACCGTCGGTCCGTGTCGTCCGCAATCGAGCAAACTTTTATAGGTATTGAAAACGCCTTTTGAATCTAAGGTTTTAAATGTTAAATCTACATTTGTAATGGTTTCGTATTCCTTGCAATTTATAGTTATTTTGTATTTATTTTCGTTGGAAATATTGTGGGTATGACGGTAATTGGCTAACGAAATATAATAGCGCCCATACAAAATAAAACATTTGCGGAGAACGAGGTTTGTGAGAGAACAAGTCCTACACGGGAGTGCTACAACGGGTATCGGAGGGCGAAGGCGGAGGCAGCGATCCCTCCGAGACGACGCCGTGCCGCTGCTGGCACTAGGACAGAACGGCCGCACTCCTCCGCACTCAGTCCGTGTCCGCTCGTGCTCTCCGACGCACGCTCCTACCCCACACGCGCGCTCGCAAACAACCCGTAAGTTCCGTGACAGTATTCCACTCAATTATAAACCATTCCATACAACAATAAAAACAACTCTAAAAAGTGATTCAAATAAAAAAAACCCTCAGATTATACCGCTCACATGAGTTAGATTAGCTGTTTAAAACTTAAAATTGGCAACATCGGTTTGTGGTTCCGACCGGGAAGACCGAAGAAAAATTGGCCGCGAACTATTTGAGGGTTCTTTAAATTGCCGACGAAGTTTACGCCACTGACGAGTTCAAAAAGTTGGGCGAGATTTCCTTTGACGATTTGTGCAATTTAATGTAAACGCTGGTTTTACCGACGCGGCGGTGACGACAGCGGCTGCGTGCGAATACTTGCGTTATCTTTTATCAATGCAAACAAAACTTATATCAAACCACGCGTAAGATGCTTTACACATACCTGTCGCTAATCTTTCACGCCTGATGACCTATTGTTATTTTAATCTCCAAAAATATGCCAACATATTTTTGAAAAATATTGGACATGCTTTAAAATCTTAAAAATGTCATTGTCTTAAATCAGAATATAGAGACCGTGTGAATACATTTAAATAAATAAAAACTAATTTAGATTCAAAGAGTCCGTTCACTGTTCGCATACATATTTCAAGCACGTGTATTTCCTTCAATTGCTTTTTATAAACTATCGTAATTAAATCTTCTTATGTACAGAAAAAAAGGTTTTTAAAATTCCGATAAGATAAGATTATTTCGTCATCTGAATAGTACATGTCCCGGCGGAACGCATCGTATATCATAAAGCATACACGATTTGCGTACCTATGCAGGAATTATTCTTACCAAAAACACGTACGAAATAATAGCCCATGCATCCAGGGGACCGCTTACACTAGCCATAGAAAAGCAAAAACATATGTTTCCATATTTAACGTACTTACTTATCTGGTCTCATTCTACAAAAACGTGTACCACCCTCGCCTCGGTATAGTGTGTATATTAAGGTATGTATTGAACTCTTCATCATCAAAGATAACCTTTTATCTATTTTAAGAATATTTTATGTTATTTATACTAATATAATTACAGAAAAAAACCAGGTTTCAATTGAATTTTAATAATAATAGTTCATTCTCATAATAAAAGGAGCAATGTATTAAAGATCCATTTCTGATGGACTGCCTCCAATGGTGCAGTGGGCGTATAGCCGGCTGAGACGCAGGAGGTAGCGGGTTCGATTCCCGCCGCGGAACAAATGTTTGCATTATCTACAGATATTTGTTCCAGGTCTGGTTGTTCCTCTATATATTATAAGTATGCATTTACAAAAAAAAATGTATATAAGTATTCTGTCAGGTATCTGGTTCCTATAATACAAGCTCTGCTTAATTTGGGGCTAGATAGCGCTGTGTGAAATGTCCAGCAATATTTATATTTATTTTATTTCTACCAAAATTACTCACATTAATGTTCTAAGTATTAGAGAAGTTTATAAACTACGATTGATTAATTGATTGATAATACTTTACTTATAAAACTAGTACAAAGGCGATCTTAATGCTAAAAAGCATTCTCTTCCAGATAACCAGATAAAAAAGAACTATGGTTAATTTTATAAAAAACAAAATGTAAATACAGTGCAACCTTAATATATTATAACGCACCTCAATATAACGACTGCCTCGATTTAACAAATTCATCGTAATCCCCTTGATATCCATAAGAGTCAATTTAAAATATACTTTTACATTGCGAAGATTTTTTGCGAACAACCTCTTTACAACGAATTTTCAACTATCAAAAAGAAGTGTAAATACCTCTAATTAACGAATTTTGTCAACCTTTAAACCTAAAAAACCTTTATACAACGTACCCACGTTCAACGTTCGTAGTCAAATCCATCACGAATTAACGATAACTCGTACCGGTGGTAAATAGACAATTTGTGACTTTTTTTCTAATCAAGATGAACAAAATTAAGATTAAGATACCATAACCATATTGTTGATTTTTAATTCGTGAGATTTGTTGTGCGACTCTTTGAAATTAACATTAAATTACCTACATAATGTATGAAACCACCTTGATCCGACTTTTACGGATTTTACTGCATATAATTTTGATTATTAATCTAATTTTGTTACCTAGCTAATTGTTTTAAAATAGAAAATACATACAGTAATTTGATACAAATGTGTTATCATTTATTATTAGAAGTTGTTCGCTATAACAAAATGAGTAGGTACGTATTGTTGAGGTGGATAAAACTATTTTTTTATTCTCTTTATAACAAATTTTAGATAGATAGATAGATATAGACATTTATTTCGACACAAGTAACAAACACACAGAAACTACATACAGTGGATAAGTGAAGACAGACAATTAAATAAACACAATAAAATACAGACAATTAAAAAAACATTACTTAAGCAAAAAAGAATAAATAGTACTAAAAATACGTACCCAGTCACTATGAACCCTGTGCCGAAAAAGTGGAATAGCTCAGCATTATGCTGAACAATAAACCTATTGCTCAGCGCTGGTTTACAGCCATTAAACCTGCATTGGCGTCACGGACGTCAGTCAAAAGTTAAAACTTAGCAGTGTCCTATTATATATATTATCAACCTAACTTCAATATAACAAACCTCAGTTTAACAAATTACTTGATATAACGAATATTTACTTTTCCCTTCCGATTTGTTTATTATTACTGTAATATTATACTTAGAAATGCACCAAATTCATTATGTATTTGATAAAATTTAATTTGACTATGTTCAACGTGAAATGAAATGCACGTTACTAATGAGACTAAATTGAACTACAATTTCATGAATAATATCCAAATTGAAAATTGATTCGGTTATGAAATACAGTACGTACTTTCTCATTTTGACTTTAATGAGACAATACTTTATTATATATTACATCACACACGAGTAAAGCGTTTCAGCGGGTCTTAATCTATGCAATATTATGCACCTTGTAGTAAACTATCGGTACATTCAACATACAGGTAGCTCCAAAATAAATAACTGACCCTGTATTTATTATTTTCACTAAAAAGTAATTTATGCAATGAATTGTGAGTTTTTGAGCCATGATTAAGGGATTAACGAGTGGGTCGTTATTAACATATAGTATATTTAAACTTTCGCCGCCACTGTATGTATATAATTACTATTATTAAACGAGTAACCCGTATTATTAAGTTCTTTCTCATGATAACCAGTACCTATTTCCTTCTTAAGTTTCATCAAGATCGGTCAAGCCGTTTAGTAGTGAAAACGTAACAAACAGACAAGAGTTACTTTCGAGTTTATGACGACCTCCGTGGCGCAGTGGGCGAATAGTCGGCTGAGATGCAGAAGGTAGTGGGTTCGATTCCCGCCGCGGAACAAATGTTTGCATGATCTACAGATATTTGTTCCGGGTCTGGTGGTTTCTCTATATAATATAAATATGTATATACAAAAAAAAGTATATGTGGTGTATCAGTTATCTGGTTCCCATAGTACAAGCTTTGCTTAGTTTGGGGCTAGATAGCGCTGTGTGAAATGTCCAGCATTATTATTATATATTATTATATTATAAATTGTACGGTTAATAATATGTTTATGGCGTAATAAAGAGGAGACCCAACAGTGGGTTCAGATTAGCTGAGATGATGATGATGATGATTCTTAAGTACAGTAGGGATTTGCTAAGTAATATGTATACGCCTAAATAGTCGTAAAAATAGACTCAAACGTGCAATCTAGAGGCGTAAATAGGTTTCTTGTTATTTCCGTAGCTCAAATTGAAGTTGACTGCTTTAAAGTGGAGGTAGTAAGACGTATGTTGTTCAAGATGGTACGCTGAGTATAGTAAATGCAATATCCTGTAGCAATATCGCAATTATTGATGCTTGCTTCAAGTAATCATGTTTGTTTATTGTAAGATTAAGGTCGATTTGCGCAACGATGCCTGAATCGATGGAAGAAAGCGATTTTGTCGTATCTCAAAATATCTGATTGTACACCAGAGCCAAAAAACTATTTAAAAAAATCATAACTCGTACATTAATAAAGATAGAACGTTGAAATTTGGAAAATATTTTTATCAATCTAAGTTTTATTTGATACAGTTAATTGGAATGTCCTAAAGTTACTGCTTCATTGATTTTTAACTAGTTACAGAAATTGATGTTTCAATATCGAACAGCGGAAATTTTTGAGATACGCCATTTCCGCTTTCTGCCGTCGATATGTTGAGTGGTTAAATATGATTTAACGAGTTGTCAATTCATACAAATACATCAAATTTAAACATGTTTAGTCGCTTAATACCATAAGGGATCGTTGTGCAAGCCGGGCTTAATATCATAGCTATTGTCAAGACTTATCTTTTTTTACCCGGCTACGGCAAAGCCAAAAGGAAGGGTTATTTTTTAGCTATTTTGATGAATCAGGTGTCAATCGATTCGTTATTATAATCCGGGCCACATAGGTTAACATTGACAAAGGTATGACGTAGTCTCTTTGCAGTTTTTAAACTTATATAGCTTGTTCTTAGTCGTAATTCACCCAAATCAGATAGTTAACTCATTTCCAAAGTAACGCTGAATAATTAGTTTTTGCACATTTATGGGTGGAAATATTGAAAATAAAAAGTCTCAGCCTGTAGCCAAATTACATTTGCTGCGAATCTATTCGATTTCTACATACATTTGTTGTCGCTGTATCACGTGGTATTTCTATAGCATGTGTCAAATCCCATACTTTTTCGGACGTATCGACTAGCGTCATCGCTAATCGACTGTAACTTGGCTAAGCCCTCATGAATCAAATAACGTCATAACGAAAAGTCATTTAATGATATACAAACTAATTTTCTGAAAATTGCAAAATGCTATACAAGTTTTAAAATAGCTGTAACTTTAGGCGGGTTGGACATTAATCAGCATATCTATATATATTCTAAAAGGGAATTTAAAAATCTACAACTTCTTGCCTATTCATACTTTTCGTTTATGAATAGGTTTAGGCAATATGATGCAATGTTTATGAATATTTTGACGTAAATTGATTTTTTTTTGTAAATTTCAACTTTTTCCGAGGGTATAGCTCGAAAACGGTTAGGAATTAGAAAAAAACATATGATATAAAAGTTTTAGATAATTTTAAGAACTCCATTTAATTATCTAAAAATATTTCTCTCCGATGCACCGTTTTTGAGATATAAGCGAAAAAACCAAAATTCGTACATTTACCCCCCCTCCTCACCCCCGCTCATCACCTAGGAGTCAGGACTTTTGGTATGTTAACAACCTAAGCCCCCTAAACAAGTTTCTGAAGGAATCGTTTAGTTACCTGCTCACGCACTCTACACCTCATTTCTTGACTGGATTCCTACATAAGATAAAATTATTACAACAAATTTTTTTTTTAGTGACTAAAAGAATCGAACTTAGTTATTTTTGATCGAGCGAAGCGAGCTCTCCAAATCAACTTGGGCAAATTGGCGTTGTATGTACCTAGTCAGGTCATAAATTCTGTCACATGTTTAATATAAAATAATTGAAACAAGTTTATTCATTATGTAACCATTTATATACCAAAATGAACCTAACAAAACATAGATTCTTATGACACTAAAGTTTATTCAAAATGACCTCCGTGATTTTGAATACAGGCCTTCAATCTGCGCGGCCAGTCGTCTATCGCAGCACGAACGAGGTCCATGTAAATATCGGCGGCTGCCTTAATCAAGGATGTCTTGAGTGACTCCAAATTGGGATGAGGCTTTGAGCACGCCTTTTCCTCCAAGTGTTGCCATATCTTGTAATCAACGGATTCAAATCTGGACTGGAGGAGGGCCAGTCTTCGTGCCGGATGAAGTCGATTTCACGCGCCGCCAGCCAGTCTTGTGTGCTCTTCGCTCTATGAGCTGGCGCCGAATCTTGTTGGAATACCCAGTGCCTGTTATTGCACATGGTATGAGAAACAGGTTCCACAAGGTTCGTCAGGACTGTATTTTGATACACAACTGCATTCGTTTTTACACCTTTCTCACAAAAATGTACCTCTGTTAAGCCCCAATAAGAAACTCCCAACCATACCATGAGCGAGGATGGAAAATGACCTCGTTGGACACGCGGAATACGGTTGCTCGCTTCTTCACTACTGTGTGCGTACACCTTATCATTTTGTTTGTTGTAGCTCTCTTCTACGGTGATAATTTTTTCATCCGAAAAAAGAATTTTCCGATATTTTTTTCCCGCGTACCGCTTCAACAAAGCGCGGCATCTCTTCAGTCTCAGGTCCATTAGACGAGCATTCAAACGATGTCCTGTTTTTCTTCGATATGCCCGAAGCCCTAAGTCTTCATTTAATACCCTTTTCACCGTGGTTCTGCTTAACCCCATCTGAAGGGCCAACAGTTTCTGCTTACGTTTGGGATTTCTTTGAATTCGCGCCTTCACAGCTTTTATCACTGCTGGAGTCCTAACAGACCGAGGGCGACCACTTCTTGACCTGTCATCTACACTAGAGTCTTCATTGTATCGTTTGATGGTGCGATAAACGAATCTTTTGGTTATATTCAAATTTTTCAGTATGTCAAAAATTAGAATTGGCGCGTAACCGCAACGATGCAACGCAATAACTGCAACACGGTCTTCTTTAAGCGTCCACTCCATATTTAAAAATGAGTAAAATTCTAAAAAGTATACGTTTTTATTTTCATGAACAATTCGAAATTCGAATTCTATAAACTTTTTTGTGGCCAGCATTCTAAAAGAAAAGTTTTTACTGTGTGACAATACTTATGACCTGACTAGGTATGTATAAATGTTTGTTTGTCCGAGGATAACTTTCGAAGCTTTCGAAGAAAGAGCGTAATATTTTTAGGTTGTATGTATGTATGTATGGGCGCGCAGAAGAAGGGTTATGTCGATGAAATATGGTATATAAAAAGATAGGATTGACAGAATAGGCTAGGGATTGACAGCTAGGCTACTTTTTACCCGACCGCGCAGGTAGAGATAATGTTTTTATTGAGAAACCACGCGTACGAAGCCGCATGCAGGTCAGCTAAATATGGGGTCTTCTTATAAATTCCATGACATGTTTAAAATGCAGCTTTAAGTGGTCCAGGACATAATAATACCCATTGTTATGAGATTTATTTGAAAGCACAGCGCATTGCCTTGAGCTGCGCGGGCGCAACCTGCTTGCAGTTCTATACTCTACATTATTGTAGCATACTTATAGTAACTACTCAATTATAAGTATGACATATAGATACTTTTTACGATAAAAAATCGAGTACTAAACAGGTACCTACGCATAAATATATATTTTATGCAAGTTATCTGGTTACCATAGTAACAGTACATACAAACATACATATACGCATTGCTCGCGTGGTTGGTTTGTGAATAAAAGTATTAACCTCCTTCACAGTCGGTCTAAAAGTAGCCTATGTCCCGACCCTAGTCATAATCTATCTGTATACCAAATTTAATCGATATTGGTCTAGCCGTTTAGCCGTTTAGACAGACAGAGACAGAGTTACTTTCGAATTTATAATATTAGTAACGATACAGGTTCCATACTTTGCTTAGTTTGGGGCTAAATAGCGCTGTGTGAAATGTCCAGCATGTTTTAAGTCGTAATTCTAGTACCTAATTATATTTTATAGGAACTGTACTGGAGCTTAAACTAAGTTCATAGACGTCAACATAATTGCTTTTCAGTTCGCCCCAAATTGAAATTACTCGCATCTAAAGCATTAAAATATATAATAATACGCGAAGTGTATGCGAGGTGTGTGAGATGCGGCAGTGAAATACATGGAAATCACACTAATGTTACAAATGCAAAAGTTTGGATGTTTGTTTATTTGTAACCCCATCACGTAGTAACGGCTGAACCGATTTCGATGAAATTTGGTTTGTACGCACAGATCAAGCTATACATTTCCAGTATAACCTGAGCTCGTACTGTGTTCGCATTGTGCTCGCAATCGCAGACCTTCAGTACAATGAGAGGTCAACTTATACTGAAAATATATAGCTTGATATGTAGCCGTGTGTACGTAGATTATAACCTGGATAAACACAGGCTACTTTTTGTTGACAAACAACGCGTGCGAAGCTGCTTGCGGAAGCTAGTCAAATATAAAAGAAAACCTTAGCAATTTAAATTTTGAAAACAGCTATATTTTTTTTTCAGTCTGTTTATTTTCTTGCAATCTGCCCATCAGGGTATTGAGCTAGAGTTTGGTGATTAGTTCGCGCTGGGCATGTAGGAAATAATCCCAGTGGCACTTCCATCTTCCACTTATGTGCTATATGAGGTCTTGATGGGCTGTCCTCTTTAATCTACTAAAGGTTGTGTTTTTTTAATTGGCTCATTGGTAAGCTCATTTGGGTGATGCTCCATTCTTTTAGCGTAAAGTTTCAGTTTTTTAGCTACATCTTGTTTCACCGTTGGCACTCGTAGGTCACGATGCAGTTGGATGTTAGTGATGTGCGATGTGTGTGCGATGGCAAACTCATTTCAGTGATGCTCCATTCGTTTAGCATAAGGTTTCAGCTTTTTAGCTACATCTTGTTTCACCGTTGGCACTTTTAAGTCGCGATGCAGTTGGATGTTAGTGATGTACCATGGTGCGTTCGTTATCATGCGTAGCATTTAGGATTGGAAACGTTGAAATATTTCCAAGTTTGAGTTCGCTGCTGTACCCCACAGCTATATTTTCATATTTTCACATATATGAAAATATTCTATATAATTATGATTAACCGTTACCAGTGCACAATGGTCTAAAATCAACATAATTTATAAAAAAAATAGTTGAAACATCTATTGGCATGCCTTGGGGACCAACGTCACAGCGTGACGTCATGCCATCACGTGTATTTATATTTCATATGTTAACCTGATAAGATAAGATGATTATAAACGGTTTCTTTTAATTATAAATTATTTCAATTACCATCAATTTAGATGTTTTATATCTGCCGGCTTTTTTTTTTTGATTATTTTAGCATTCAGAAGTGACACATGCATATGCAAAAACTATGTCTAGTATTCATTTAATGTTTAATATTAGAATTTTAATAGTGTCTTCAAATCAAAGACTGCAACAGTAGGCATTTTAAAGAATCAGTAACATTTAGTGTTGAACATATTAATAAAAAAAGTGGCGATAGAAGTGAAAACTTTAATAAAAGCTGACTACACTACAGATACATATACAGAAGTGTCAGTAACAGTCAGTGTCAGTAGTCAGTGACAGGTGTCGGTAACAGTGTCGCGAGTTCAATGGTTTTTCCCATCTCAAAAAATGCTCAACGCGCCTAAAGAAGTTTTCACTTCAAAAACATCATTTTGCACTAGCTTCCACCCGTGGCTTCGCACGCGTGTATTGTCATTGAAAAGTAGCCTATGTGTTAATCTAGGTTATAATCTATCGAGATACCAAATTTAATTGAAATTGGTTCAGCCGTTATGACGTGATTGAGTAACAAACAAACATCCAAACTTTCGCATTTGTAATATAATTGTAGTGTGATCACAAGTGTACAGTATAGTTTAGACAAGTGAGTATAAATTGGTGGTTCACTCCAAACTGAGATCACGCGAGTCACCCATGATAAAAATGTTATCTTTGACTCTTAAAATAGATTTTTTTACCTTTCTTGAACCCCAATACCTCGGCAACCCTCCAAATTTTTAGCTCATTTAACCACCAGGATTGTGCAAGCACTATCTAAATACAAAATTTCACGAAGATTGGATCAACGCTTCGAAAGTTATCCTCGGACAAACAAACATACATACAACGCCGATTAATCCAAGTTAATTTGGTAATTTCGCTTCGCTTGATCAATTACATAGCCAATCTTGTGAGCAAAAAAGGTCGCCACTCAGCATTGTGCAATAGTAGCATATTTTTACACTATAGAGCTGGTCTTATGAGGTGCCATTTTTGTGTATAAAGTGCAGCAACCATCGATTGCAAACAATTAATACATTAAATGTAAAAATACAGTAAATTTAGTATTTATTAAAAGCTACCTTGCATATTATATTTGTTCGTCCATTATTATATCGATGGATCTGTATAGTCAAATCAGTCAAATAATCGTCAGTCGACGATGTTGGCGCGGGCGCGGTCGACAATTGCTGTTAGCGGCAACAGTCGGTGATCCGGTTTGCATGATGCATCTACAAGTACTGTAAGGTTAACCACCGTACTTGCAGGCAGGATGCCGAGCTATCAGATTTGTACAAGCTCTTTGTTTGGTTAAGGCGTGCATTATAAATTGACTCTTTTGCCAATACAATATGGTGTAAATTATAAACAAGATTGTTGCATTGTAATTTGATATATGATGCACTGTACGTCTATAGTACAGCGGATCTCTTCCAGACTGCACACAACGTAGATAGCGGATCTCTTGCAGGTGTCCCGACAAGAATTTCAAATACCTACCATATTTGTGAGTTAGCGCCTATTTCACTACCTGGTATATTTCATTGGCGGATAAAAATAATTCTCTTATTATCTGTTTTCATGTCAAAATAATAGAGGTATATATTTTTTATCTGTTGGATATCGTTACTCAGAGGTGGTGAAATAGGCACTTTAGTCTCATATTAACATAGGTAAAGTTAACTACGAAAAGTAAAAAAAAGTATTCAAAAAAGAACCTGTATATTTGTTTGTGTATTGCACCCATTGTAACAGGGTTTTTTTATATACCTATCCACTCATTTTTTATACATCATCTCGCAAACACTATCTTTCAGACAAAGAAACCGCACTGAAATCAGTCCATCTGTTTTGAAACTAGGGTGCCACAGACAGGTAAAGACTAAAAACTTAGGTATAACATCTAGTCCAGACAATGAAGGTTTCTAACTTACAAAAGGTCAAGGAGAGTTGTAATTTGGTAGTTTTGCACATTTGGGTGTCCTTATTTTTATTCCGAGTTTGCGACTTTGAGCAGCCGTCTTTCGCGCCGCCATATTGGAAAAATGGTACTGAAACACATCTTCAAGAATATCTTATTTCTAGTTCCAGCTGGGTTAAAAAAAGCTATTACAAAATCATAGAACATAAAATTTTCAATTTTTCAAAATTTTTTTCAATCAGATGTTCATGAGTTACAGCGGAGTCCATCTCAACATATTTCTACAAATATTAAAACTAGTCCAAAAACCGCTGCTTGCCCGTGATCCATCTACATAGTTCACCTGCCTGTATCAGGGGCATTTTTTTCTTCCCGTTGTCCACCTCAAGATAATTGGGTGTACCAAGGGTTTTTAATTATTTCCATGGTCCACCTGTCCAATGTCCCTGTTGTCTTACATGTTCATGGTGCCACAAACGAAGCCAACCTAAACGAAGATAAAACTAAGGTCTAAATGTCCTCTCATCATGAATGTAGACTTCATTCCAACCGTTAAAATCTACCAAATAAGTACTCTCCTTGACCTTTTGTAGTGAAATCCCCTTTTTTTTGTCTTTATTACCTGGACTAATCCTAATTTTTCGTTAGAAGCTTAAAATACCTGTATATGGTAAGGTATGAGCAATCATGTTTGTTCTTGAAACACTTCATGACATTTACTCAAGTCACGTCATTCGCTATGAGATAAGACTTAGGCATGGACAATAACGTTTAAGGAGATAAATCACACTGTCATTTAGCTTGAAACAAAATTATTCGGAATTATAGAAACTAAAAGTTAATTTTGCTGAACAAGCCCCGACTGACAAAAGTCATAATACTTATGAAATACTTTTATGCATCTCTTGCAGAAATGGATAAACTGAAAATAATAAAATATTTTATAATGTACAGTCAGCGTTGCTAACTTACCCCTCTTACTTAACTTAACTTAAGATTTAAATGAAAACTTGAAGAGGGATTTCCAGATATATATGTACGCTGTAATGATATTAAAAATAAATAATAAATAAATATTGCTGGACATTTCACACAGCGCTATCTAGCCCCAAACTAAGCAGAGCTTGTACTATGGGAACCAGATAACTGATAGAATACTTATATACATTTTATTTTGTAAATATATAATTATAATATATAAAGAAACAACCAGGCCCGGAACAAATATCTATAAATCATGCAAACATTTGTTCTGCGGCGGGAATCGAACCCGCTACCTCCTGCGTCTCAGCCGGGTATTCGCCCACTGCACCACGGAGGTCGTCTTATGATTTCCATGATATTGTTTATTAATATAGATTTTATCTGAACACATGACGTCTAATAAAATCGTTAACGTTATATATCGTAAGTATTAACATTAACGTTAAACAAGTTTTTATTGCATGCAGGGGATTCCAAGTTAGCGACGCTGTCTGCAAGCAAAGTTATTTGTAGCATATAGCCTTAAATACGAAAATATATCGTTTGTTTTTAATTTGATTATTGGTAATTAACGGCGTTTCTCATATATGCAACCTGTTTTGTTATGTACGACATTAATTTAAAACACACATCCGGAATCGTATTATCTGATTTTAGAGGTATAGGTAGCTTAAATATTTATCCAGTAATCTATACATTTCCAATAAACAATTAACGTAATTCGGCGGTGCCTTTGCGACGATGTACGATGTACCTATGATCTGTGCAAAAAACGCTTGACCAACTGGAACGCCCTACTACCTACCCGTCTATTCCGTGCTGAGAAGCAGTTCAGTGTTGTTGACAAAAAGAGAGTTTAAACTCATATAAGTCACAGATTTGGATTGAGATAGTACACATAAATCAAAATGCCGACAGCGGTCGATAGGGGTGAATTGCTTTGTTGCTGATGAGTAAAGCTAGGCTTAATTTAATGGACATTAAATGCTATCTGCTGTTGTGATCATTCGTAGGTAGGTACCGTTTTAATTAAAACTACGATTTGTTTTCGAAATGCAAATACACAAGTACTGCACGTATTTAAATCCTTGAACTTGAGAATTCATCGATAAGTCAGCCCATTATCCTTACATATTTAATGAGCTTATTTTTTACTTTCTGTTATTCTACGTCTAGCTTTTACGGTATAATAAAAAAAATCATTCATATATTTCATAGGTAATTCTACGTATGTATTTTTTGAGGGAAACATGGGCAACCTCCCAAAGGTGCAACGAGTCCAATAGAACAATGCTTGCAGGTGGCTGTTAAGACTGCCGCGCTTTGTAGTGTCTTAGAGATATTTCACAGACCAGGACAGATTTCATGCATCATTTTCAAAAAGACAGCATGTCTGATGAGTAGAGTACGAGTTCGGTAGCTTAAAGCTGCACCTCTCCTATCTGGAAGCCCTTTGTATAGAGGCTGAACAATTTAAAACCCCCTTTTACTCGCGAAATAATTCAGTTTTTCGGGAACAAAAATTATTAAACATACATTTATTTAAACCTTAGGATCACAAGGATCTCTTAGTTACGTCAGGTTACAGAGAAGCAAAAAAGAATTAAATGGTAATAACGTCTAACAAAGTGAGAAATGCAGCGGTATAGGGGGTATTAGGGTTCTGTACCCAAAGGGTAAAACGGGACCTTATTACTAAGACCCTATTACTTTATTGAGCGTCTTGTCGTACAAGGACGAGTGGAGGGCATCAGACCACGCGGAAGGTCGCCCATGCGGTGGACCGATCAAATAAAAGCTGCAGTGGGCGGCCAACTGCATGAATGCACGAGAATGTCTGTCAATAGAGACAAAGATATCGTGAGATATCGTGAGGCGTGTAACATCTGCCCCCAAAAATAATGATACAACATGTTGACCATCACCGCTCTGTCAAGAGCGTTACGAGTGAGAAGAAGAAGATATACTAAGACTCCGCTGTCTGTCTGTCCGTCTGTCTGTCCGTCTGTCCGTCTGTCACCAGGCTGTATCTCATGAACCGTGATAGTTAGACAGTTGAAATTTTCACAGATGATGTTTTTCTGTTGCCCTGATGACAACTATTACAACAAAATTTCAAAACATACTAAAATAGGTATTTAAGGGAGTTTTACCTATACAACAAAAATGATTTTTTTTGCTCGTTTTTGCTCGATATTGATAACGGCAACAGGTAGACGCTTGAAATATTCACAGAATACGAATATTTAGTTATGTATTCACTTTGAAAATAAATAATTAAATTAAAATTAAACAAATATTTAAGGGGGGCTCCCATACAACAAACGTGATTTTTTTGCCGTTTTTATAGATAATGGTACGGAGCCCTTCGTGCGCGAGTCCGACTCGCACTTGGCCGGTTTTATTATAAATGTTAGTGCATAATATAAAGGTATCGTTATACCAAGTTTCATCAAAATCCACCTAGTATTTTCAGATCTATGCGCGTACAAAAGGAAAGAACAGACAAAGAAAAATGTACTTTAGTTAATGACAATAAATAAATAGAAAAAATATTTAAAAATACACAGCTACAGTTAACATATTGTGGTCTAGATTAACAGCTAAAAATTAGATGTAGGTTTTTTAATTTATTTTTTTATTCAAATCCGTAACACCACGCTGCATTTAAAGACCGGCATTGCTGATGCAGGAAATAAGGCTGCCAGGCTAAAATGGGATTGGGCGGGCCATGTAAGACGAATGCACCCGGACAGATGGGCAACGATCGTCACGCAGTGGGTGCCTGAAGACGGGCGACGGCTCCGAGGAAGGC
Source organism: Philereme transversata (assembly GCA_963924445.1). Classification (NCBI taxonomy): domain Eukaryota; kingdom Metazoa; phylum Arthropoda; class Insecta; order Lepidoptera; family Geometridae; genus Philereme; species Philereme transversata. The sequence continues at coordinate 21,539,446 of OZ004348.1, read as the reverse complement.
CTAGTAGACGCTGGCGTGGCGATCTAGATGCCTTCGAGACAGATTGGTGGGATTTGGCACGCGAGCGAAACTCCTGGAAGACAGTGGGGGAGTAACCTTTGCCCAGCAGTGGGATGCTGTAGGTTGAAAAAAAAATTATTCAAAACTGGATTTCCTATGTTATCCAAACTAAATAAATTTGATTTGTGTCAGGCACTACTGCCTGTCGGTTTAATTTTTTCTTTGGTTGTAAAACAAACAAACAAACTTTGCGGGCTTTCATTAAAATAACAAAACTAAAGATTTATTCTGTTTGATCGTTGAAACGGAAAACTGGAATGCGTGCGCGAATTTTTATTTTAACACGAACGCAACGTACCTACGTACCTATTCAGCCGGCATCCACCGCAAGGATACGTACTCATACGTAACCAACTGTGAGAACTCAACTTGTTACATCGAAATTGTATTGAAATAAAACGCTAGTTGAAATGTCGCGTTCAAAGGAGTTGATGTTTACACAATACGTGAAGACGATGTCTCTACAGGGCCTGGAGCTGTTATTTCGATAGAAGAACCATTTAAATGAGCTTTGATGTGTGAATGATGTTTGCGTTTAATAAACTATATGATAAACACGTAAGGACCTTAATGCTGCGTTCACATCACAGGGACTATAAGACTGTTCATTTACACGTATATTATGACATTCCCTTGTCAATACATCTATAAAAATCTGATGTATGTTCACAAAAATATTAATTTTTATAAGAAAAATAGCGATAATCATAATTTAATAACTAGAAATAAAGATAAACTCGCTATTGCCACTTGTAGACACCATACATAAAGTTAGTAAATTGTTTTTTTTAAATATTATATTATATTATTTTATATGTCATCTGTTTTTTTAATGATTTCACGGCCAAGCGACTGGATATTCCATAATTATAATAATAATATAATCAGATTACTAGGGTATAATTTGACTGCCTCCGTGGTGCAGTGGGCGTATAGCCGGCTGAGACGCAGGAGGTAGCGGGTTCGATTCCCGCCGCGGAACAAATGTTTGCATGATCTACAGATATTTGTTCCGTGTCTGGGTGTTTTTCTATATATTATAAGTATGTATTTACAATATATATATATATATATATATATATAAGTATTCTATCAGTTATCTGGTTCCCATAGTACAAGCTCTGCTTAGTTTTGGGCTAGATAGCGCTGTGTGAAATGTCCAGCGATATTTATTTTATTTAATTGTACACTAGGAATAATACAAAAAAAAACTTCGGGTCGAATCCCAGACACAGACACATGATATAGCAATTTGACATGTTTTATAAACACATTAAAAGTCGTGTTATAATTAAGAGTCTGAGAGGCGCACTGTATCCATCATCACCTCTTTCATCCATCATCGACAGTTATTTATATTTTTTCATTTTATTTTTATTTGTATACAACCAACTGGATTAAATATTACAATGTTACATACAATTAGCAAGCTATACGTTTAGCAAATATCCTAACGAAAGAATAATCCATTAAACAAGCTCACTAGCTCCCATCCTAGGTAAAACCTCTGGGAGATAGTCTCTTTCGTCCTGTGTATGTGTGTGTTTGCGTGTGTGGGTATTGTGTGTGGGTGCGTGTGTAAGTGCGCGTGTGTGCTTGATGTGTAGTGTGTAGTGTTTAAAGGGCAAGGTACGGTTTTATAACAAACTCCCAAGAGATGTACAAAAATGACAATTAACAAATTTAAAAATGTAATTAAACTAAATCTTTATAAAAAAGCCTACTATAAAATATCGTATTATTTATGTGATAGAGAAGCTTGGGATTGAAATTGCTCCAACTCGTTCAAAATGTTACAATTTACACTTAATTTATTTTCTGTATTGTTATGTATTCTAAAAGGATCATTAAAAAAACAACCAGCCTTGTATTTTGCTTTTCTTTCCTGGCTTGTTCGCGAAGGAACAGGCGTTAAAATTTACGTTTCAAAGTGATCCTTGTGATTTTAATGAATAAAAATATTTGACTTTGACGTACAAACTGCGTATATCTTCGATTTACGAATGGATTATAAATTTTAATCAATAATAATAAAATAATAATAATAAATATTGCTGGACATTTAACACAGCGCTATCTAGCCCCAAACTAAGCAGAGCTTGTACTATGGGAACCAGATAACTGATAGAATACTTATATACATTTTTTTTGCAAATACATACTTATAATATATAGAGAAACAACTAGACCCGGAACAAATATCTGTATATCATGCAAACATTTGTTCCGCGGTGGGAATCGAACCCGCTACCTCCTGCGTCTCAGCCGGCTATTCGCCCACTGCACCACGGAGGTCGTCATATATGGCAATAATAATAATAAATGGTTACATTTATTAATAGTGATCCAAATAAAAGGTGTTCATCAAGCTTCATGATTTAACAAATTAATAAGGCGCGTCACATAAAGTACGAATCGTTAATACCCCTTGTTTTTCTGGGTAATGCTGTGACACAATTTGATATCTGACGAAGCAGTCATTGTGGACCCTGAGATAAGCTCGTTTGCGGGTCACACAGTACTTATAAATTTATACAAATACATTTATCATTGACACGGTAAACTCTGGGTGTCACGGAACGCGACACATGTACAACAGTCGCCCGTCCAAATACGCAAGCTAGTGCCAAGATACAGATTGATGCCAATAGGATTAATAATTTACTTATGTAGTGGATGTAAATATTTCTTTGTAAGAAATTATAATATATTTCAACATGCCACTCAGGATAATAATAATGGTACTTTAGAAAAAAACACTCTTGATATACCTAATTGATGTGTGATAATAACTTATTACCTACTTGTTGAAGTGAGAAGCCGCCAGGTACTGACTGCCTCCGTGGCGCAGTGGGCGTATAGCCGGCTGAGACGCAGGAGGTAGCGGGTTCGATTCCCGCCGCGGAACAAATGTTTGCATGATCTACAGATATTTGTTACAGGGCTGGTTGTTTTTCTATATATTATAAGTATGTATTTACAAAAAAATTAAGTATTCTATCAGTTATTTGGTTCCCATAGTACAAGCTCTGCTTAGTTTGGGGCTAGATAGCGCTGTGTAAAATGTTCAGCAATATTTATTTATTTATTTAATCTATTTGCCAATGCATATATACCTACACTAGGGGAAAAAACGAGTATGCTTTAGACCACACGACTGAAGCAAAACTTCTTTAGCTCCATCTATATGTACATATGTATATTTATGTATAATACGGTATATATAGCTAAGTGGGATACAGACAATAGGCCTGCAATGTGTCTTAGTTATACGAAACGTAACTCTCTCTCTTTCTATCGTCACTGACGTATATCTCCGTCTCAACTTCCGTTCGCCTCGCTCGATCACACTTTTCGTAACGCTCTCGTCACGCATTCCTCACCTCATTCACACCACCTTCCTCACCAAGTCAAGCGTGCGTAAAGAAGTTTTACTTCAACAATTTAATAAACTATTTATATTTATGTACATAACTACCTCTTAAAGTTAACAGCGAGAAAGCAAGCCGGGTAAGAAGAATTCCACTTGTAAAGTCTTGAAAATGAATTCCAATGATGGTACTTAGAAGTAGAGCAGTCTTTGAGATTGTGTGTGCGCCTCTTAACATAAAGGTATGGTTACCGAGTGGTTCTCAGTATTTCATTACTGAATGTTGTTGTTATACGATCGAGGCGGTGAAAAGTGGGACTTAGCCAAACTAGCTAGCTAACGCTTCCACTCACACATACATAGCGTTACTTATGGTATATATTTAGAGTATTGTTATTTATCTCTCAAAACAGAGGCTAAAATGTAGAACAATCTACTTGTTGTATATCAACTCCGTTGACAATAGCACTTTTGTAAATAACAATAAATAAATAAATAAATATTGCTGGACATTTCACACAGCGCTATCTAGCCCTAAACTAAGCAGAGCTTGTAATATGGGAACCAGATACCTAATAGATTACTTATATACTTTTTTTTAAATACATACTTATAATATATAGAAAAAACATCCAGACTCGGAACAAATATCTGTAGATATACAATAGTAATAAGATATATCACTATGTAGTCAAAGGCACCTATAAGACGTTGTTAGTTAATCTTATTACTATTATAAAATAATACTAATTTCAACTATAGGAAAAATACCAAAGTTAAAGAACTTCGCAATTTCATTTGAATTTCGCTATCATCAATTTATTAGTGGTTCGCCGCGAACTGAGATCTCGCGAGTCTACCATAAAAACAAAAAAAATATCATTCGTAATCTTTGACTTCTAAAAATAGTCCCATGAAATACATAACCACATTACTTGACCTACAATTTCATTCAAATTATAAGTAACGGGAGTTCATATTAATTGGTTTATTTTTTGGGGTACAAATTGCAGTTATTTTATATTTGTGATACATAAGCTACACGTATACCAAATTACATTTTTCAATTACATTCAAGGTCATCTAAGAAAGTGTCGAATTATATATCAAACTCAGATGTAATTATCGATTACTGTGATGATTATTTAGTATTTCATTTCTAAAAACTCCCTAATTGAATATAATCACTACAATAAAAGCCATATATCTAAGTAGCGCGGATTTAAACATAGCGGCAAGCCTGACAAGTCTTTGGGCAGATTGTTATAAATTTTGACCGACATTATGTAAACATTTCGTTTGTAAAGTTCCAGTTTGCATTTAAGCAAGTAAAGATTGTTGACATTAGGCAATAGATTTGTCTGAATATTGTACAATTTTAGCCAATTTAGCGATTGCGCGTTTGGTCTGAAGCTCGCTCAGTTTTAAAAAAAACAAGTTAGCATTTCTTGTGAGACCGGGCGAAAGGATATTTTTCTGGTCTCTCTGAAGTGGTAGGCTCATAGATACGTACATACAATTCGTTTGTTTATAGTCTGCAACTTCCTCTGCTTCCAAGAAAATAGTTTGAGGTAACAATATACGATTCGGTTTCATGCAATACTCGTGCAAGATTTTAGTATGTAAGCGGGTTTGCTCTCATGATGCAAGCTATACTTAATTATAAAGAGGTACAATTTGTTAGTAAGTTTGTTTTTAATGGGTGGTCTCAGGGTCTACTGAACCCATTTTGAAAAAAATTCACTGAAGCGTTATTTTTTTTTATAAAAAAAACATGTGTGATTGATTATTCCTCCAGGCGGAATTTAGGCGCCGTTTTGAATATGATTTAGACATGCGTACATAATAGCACATATTAGTGTATATTTGTGAAAACGATCTTAAATTATCCTAGATATCCAGTTATGTAAATTCGCGTTAAAGAGAGAAATCTCGGGGACTATAAGTTCGGAATCCAGCATTAAACGTGATCAACTACGCACTAGACCATTTGATTGATGCTCTTGTAGTTAGATTCAACATCTCGTAACAATTGCTTTCAGTTTTGCACGACTCAATGTCGAATCACCTCTCAAACATAACAGTCAAAACTAAGGCCTCGTACAATTGGCTCTTTGATTATATACTTCAAAGAATTGGCTATTCAGTCTTGGTATTCACCACACTGATTCAATACCGGCATGCAGGATATTTTCAATGGCATACATAGGCTATGTTTTAAAAGGTAAAAAAAAATATCGGTCAGGTTACGCTGGCGAATTACTACAGAATCAGCTCATATTCATGCTCATTTATTTAAACCGTAGGGACACATTAAACACTTGGTTACGTCAGGCGTCAGCGTAAATAAATATTAATAAATAATATGACTATTATTTTACTTAGAAAACTTTCGTGATTTATTTCAATCATTTTTATAAATACGGGATTTATCGCGTACCGTCAAACATAAAACATTGTCGGTCGAAACACCGATAAGACGGTACGTGATAAATCCCGTATTTATAATAATGATAAATATTATATTTATGCTTGTGGTATTTTTCTGCAATGTCTGCAATTTTTACAATGTATGGAATTGCCTGACAAAAAACTTTTTATAGGGGTCGTTAAGTTTTGAAGGAATGAATGAAATACTCTTTATTGCACACCAAATAAAAATACAGTAACAAAGGAAATAAATAATAAATAACGGTACAACGAGTGGTCTTATCGCTAAAAGCGATCTCTTCCAGACAACCTTTGGATGGACAGGATAAATAAAATCAAAAGACGGCGGTGTAAGAGTATCTACGAGTACCTTTAAGCATACATAAAACATACATAAACAGAACCCATAAAAACATATATACCTATTGATTATGTATAATAATAAATATACACTTAAATACAGTTTTATTTCATATTTTACTATATACTAGTTGACCCGGCGAACTTCGTACCGCCTTAACATGCATATGACGTGGGCTGTCAATGTACGCCGGCCATCATTATCTGCATCAATGTATGAGAAAATGATTTTTCTTCATAATATCTCTTTGCGTGATTTTTCCGATATTTTAATCGGAATTCTGCTATTCGGGACGGAGACAAATAAAAAATCATCAAAATCGGTCCAGCCGTTCTCGTGTTATAAGTGTTAGAACAAACCCGACTTTGTTTTATATATTAAGATGTCGGGTCACAGCAACCTATATTATTTTTCTGTGCTAAAAAAATATAAATGTTAACAATTTATTGCCGCGATCTACCCCTGTGACTGTGGAGACACAGGGTGGGTGTAGATAGATATTCATAACAATATATATATAGAGGATACCTTGTTATTGAATTTTTTTTGTCATCCTATATTTTCCCACTGCTGGGCAAAGGTCTCCCTGTCCTGTGCGACACTCCACTACTTCTGCTCGAAGACAACAAGATCGTCTCGCCAACGCTTTCTTGGCCGACCCCGACCGCGTCTTCCATCAGGGCTCCAGGTTGTGGTTAGATTAGCCCACCTATCGGGGTGCATTCTCCTAATGTGTCCCGCCCAATCCCATTTGAGTCTAGCTGTCTTCTCTCCAACATCAGCAATGCCTGTCAACGAATGCAGCATGGTGTTTCTCACTCGATCTATCCGTTTGAATCCGAGAACGCTGCGTTCCATTGCCCTCTGGCAAATCTTGAGTTTGGACTTCTGTGACTCGGTCAGCGACCATGTCTGCGCACCGTAGGTTAGGACGGGCAGGACACACATATCGATGAGCTGGCACTTAAGTGTAAGAGGAAGGTCACCCTTTATATACTCCTTCACGGACCAGTAGCTTTTCCAGGCGTTGAATTATCACACAATAAAAAAACTGAATTAGAAAATAGCAATACTTACTTCGTGATTCACATGAAAAACAGTTTGGCTTTTAGAGCATACATCATGCATAAGGTAAGCAAGTAGAAAAAATAGCCCCCAACTTACATGTAAGGAAAATAAAACAAAATTGTACTTTCATAACTTGCAACTTGTCGCCAATATGTTAAATTTCAGATATACAATACAATTTTCTATGACCTATCACATACAGTCGGAATTCCGTTTCCGAATATCGAATCGGCAATCAATACAAAATCAAGGACCGTACATATTTTTCGGATCGACTTTTAATCAGATTTTGTATAGATTTGCTGCCTTTGAAATTCCGAAACGGACTGTACGTGACCTAAAGCGCTGACGGACAGCTAGACGGGCATGACAAAACTATAACCTGATTCGAATAGACGAGAATACCTAAAACGGGCTCTTTTAAATTATTTTGTAGCTAATACCCGTAGATTGTTGTAAAAGTAACATTGCGCCACAAGTCTCGTCCAGTTAACAAAATGGGCGAAGTTGTGACTGAATGTTACACCGACAATACAGTGCCAGTAATGAGCCCACGTCCATACATTGTCTGCTTTAAATTAGGGTTCTTTTAAAACCACACGGGTCAGACTACTTTGGGCAGAGTTGTAATTTAAAAAAATATTAAGTTATTTTTGAAGTTATACTTCTTTTGGCGCGATGTAGAAAATTGATGAGAGTGAATTTTTACGATGCGCGCGCACACCGACACCTAAATTTAACAGCATGAAGTTAGTTCTAGGTGGTATGATTGATAACTATGTTCAAGTTGTATATTCTAGTATTTTTATATGTAGAACACGTGTTTCGTAAGGGTACAATTAAACAGTGTGAATAAATAAATATTATTTTGGTGTTTTTATTAAATCAATTTCATATACGACGGTGATACTAATAATTTATTATTTATTTAAATAAAATCTTTTTGATTAAATTTAATATTTATCGTTAATCACTACTGCATTTTAGTTATTTTTTAAGTATAACTTCTAACGCGTGTACATAAGTACACACACTCTTTTTTTGTTTATTAATGTAATGAGGTCAGGATATGTTCACCGACATTATGCATGTTGGTGTCCTTTGATAGGTTACCATCACAAAGACCTCCTCCTCTTCCTTTCACGTATCACAATCCAGAGCCAGATCCTTCCAGTCACTCTGGAAACCGTCCAAGTCTTCGCTCTAGCGCTTTTTAGGCCTCCCTCGGCATCGACTTCCGTCTTTAGGAATCCATCCACTTATGACCTTGGCCCACCTATCGGGTTGCATACGTGAGACATGACCCGCCCAGTCCCATTTCGGCTTTGCAGCCATAAATGCAAAAAAAACATTTAGAAAACATGTTTAATGCATTTGCAAAAGTTAATCTGCTGCAAGCTATTTTCACCCGTGAGATATGACTGCAATTATGAACTTGTACGTACCTTGTACCTACGGTGTTGTGTGACCGGACTGAAGATAAACATAGCTAAACATTGTTTCAACTACAAAACATTTTGGATGAGACTGATTACAAAAATGTATAATAGATACTAGAGGTTGTTAAATACTACTCTGATAGAGTCATGGACAGATGTAACAAATTGTAAAGCGTGGGTTCAATGTTTGGGTTGTGAGGTTATAAAGTAATTGGTACCAAATATTATCTGGCCCGGTCATGTGTAGGTTTGCTGAACCCACCTCAGGCATAAAGCATAAGGCTCTTTGTGGCGTAAATAATTCTAACTCACCCTCTGCTATCTGTTCTGCTTTACAACAAAAATCTGATGCGTGGTTACATAGCAAGCCAACTCAAAACTCCGAGCAAACTCAGATCAGACAAACATACTTAGTACTTAAATTCCTTTAACTTGGTGTCGAACAAACCGACGCAACTATTTAAAGTTAACTAGACTATGATTTAACCATGCCACCGGTATCCCGAACAATGAGGGAACCGAAGAGTGAAGAAACAAACTTCGTTCCTGTCGGCTTAAATGACTAAACAAAAGCACTCCAAGAGAGTCGGGCTCAGGTGAACTTTGTGTAATGCGGTCTCTGCCCATCACTTCAACTTGGATTGGAATCGACGACGCCTATAGTGAGCTTCACTTAAAAATACCTATGTATGTAGTTCAGGACTCAAATTTAGGTAGACCTTTTGGAAACAATATATGTGTTTTGCACGTCAGATGTTAGCGTTCTCAAAATCATCTGATAGATATAAATTCATTTATACGAGTATGTTATCACTCAGAATATGGAAATTCTTGTATCGAAAGTGGTCAGTAAAACTGCCAACACAGCTTCCAAAATAATGATTATGAGCACATTGGACGGTTACATCAATCTGATGCTGACTGTATAACTTTCGTGATCGATAAAATATTATAATATAAATATAAGCTATCTATTTATCTTTTTCTTCTCATAAATATAAAAAAGTAGGATTTGTTACACCATTTATAACTCGAGAACGGCTGGACCGATTTTAATGATCTTTGATTTGTTGGATTTGTCTTCGCCCCGAATAGCAGAATAACTATTAAAATACCGTAAAAATCACGCAAAAAGAAATTATAAAGAAAATGAATTTTCTTGTGACGTACATTGGCAGCCCGCGTCATATGCATGTCAAGGTGGTACGAAATTCGGCGGGTCAGCTAGTAACAAATATTTGCAAGTTATCAAAGTTTCTGGGTTCTTTCTGTAATCGGAATACTTAGCAAGACCAATAATCATCGAAACTAGAGCAAAGATTTGAAAATTGATGGGTTCATCGGAGACATTATAGTTGAAAGACGCTCCCCCAGCAGCGATGTCGTGCCTTTGCGCAGATTAGCATAAAAGCCGACTGTTTAACTATTACCGTTTTCTTTGTCAAGTTACAAGCTGAAGCGGTTTTATAATTTCTACACACCACCTTCGTGACTCGAGTTTACAGGAAGACCTGAACCGAAAGCTTAATAATCTTATTTTTACACGCACCTTTGAAACGTGCTCTACGATGCACTGCCCTACGTCCATCAACTTGAGGCATACAGGTGTAAAGCCTCATGTACTTGTAATTCCACCGGCAAACAATACCCTTTAAACCGAAACACAGCAATGATGCTTTGGCGGCAAAAATAGTTATAATTATACTTTCCTGGACGAGCCCTTTCACAAGGAATTCTACTACCCTTGACTGCTTGCACTAACGCATTACGCAATAAGTTTAAAGAAATAAATATTATGACATTCCCTTGTCAATACATATATGAAATTCTAATGTATGTTCACAAAAATATTCATTTTTTAAGAAAAATAGCGATAATCATAATTTTAATACTAGAAATAAAGATAAACTCGCTGTTGCCACTTGTAGACTCCATAAAGTTAGTAAATCGTTTAAAGGGCAAGGTGTTCGCTTTTATAGCAAACTCCCAAGGGATGTACAAAAATTAACAATTAACAAATTTAAAAACGTAATTAAACAAAATCTTTATAAAAGAGCCTACTATAAAATATCGGATTATTTAGATGATAGAGAAGCTTGGGATTGAAATTGTTCCAACTCGTTCAAAATGTTACAATTTAGACGTAATTTATGTTCTGTATTATGTATTGTAAAAGGATCATTAAAAAAAACAACCAACCTTGTTTCTTGCCTTTCTTTCCTGGCTTGGTCGCGAAGGAACAGGAAGTAAAGTTGACGTTTCAAAGTGATCCTTGTGATTTTAATGAATAAAAATATTTGAATTTTGAATTTTGAACGTTCAATTAAATTAAAAACTCTTATTGATTTGGTAATCTATTACTTAACTAAGTCATATATTTAGTAAAAAAATTAGATCCGAAAATAATGTACTCTCCGTTAATGTTTTGCGACACAAGAAAGTAACGGAAAGGGGCACGCAAACCGTACCCTCGTCGGCCAAATTAATATCAGTTTCTAAATAAGTGTCCCGCAACGTCGCTACGTTTTTGTGAAACAAGCTACGTTATGCGGAACTATTGTGATTTACTTCAAATTGTAACGAATTCCGACTACAGTCGACTTTTAGCTTCTTGTTCCTTTTCCCTTCTTGATGGTTATTCGCTTTTTATCGCAGAAATTATAACCACGAGCTTTTGTGGATTTGGTCAATAAATACAGAAAGATGTCATTAAACAGCGAGTCTGGTTTATAATCATATAAATATTAACAATCAGTTCTATGGCTGATATGTTGGTGGTAAATATCGAAAAATAAAGGTATTTTTTCAAATATGTATTCGTAAATTAAGAGCATATCTCCTTTACCCATTCGTAATGAACATATCGCGACTCGTTTGTAAATAATTTACAAGAATTTAAACAGGTTGTAAGGGATCCGTTCCCGATAGTTCCCAGGATCCAGGACCGACCGCTCCTACAACCAGTGGCGGTGCTAGACCAAACGTGGACGTAGGCGACATCAGCTTTTGCGAGGCCCCTTTCAATTCCCAGTCTAAACGAAAACGTTAAATTGAATGAGCTGATTATACATCTATGTATGAGTACTTATATGAGTTTTATTGCTAATCAAATGATGACGCTGAACGAGGCTGTCGGCGGTCGCAGACGCCGCCGACGCCTAACGCCGCCACTGCACTCTGGAAACATTAGGTAGCAATCGCAACGCCAGCAGATGTTGCTAGACTAAAATATAAAAATAAATTTGATATATCAATAATAATATTTATCGTTTTATGACCAGTAAAATTTATTCGTTACGTTCACGGCTCGGTAATGCATAAAACTCCGAGGCGCGAGGCCCCTCGGTCCGCGAGGCCGTGGGCGGTGGTGGCCCACGTCGCTCACGCCTTACGCCGCCTCTGCCTACAACAAATAGTTTGTGTAATACGAGGCCACTCGACGGAACAACTGACAGTGATATGCCCAGTGCAGCAGATTAATACTGATTTTACAATCTTTTTATCAACCCACAATAAGTATGTTTGTCCGGGTGGAATCTTGCAACTGAATTTTAAACCCGTTCCCCTCAACCGATTGAGCTGAAATTTGAAATACATTTATGTAACTTCGGTGACAATGCAATAATATGGTAACATGGTGTTGGTCTCATGATGGAGACGGATGCTAGACAACGGAACTTCTGAATGGATTATAGTAGGCTACTAGTGTTTGGGTTCTTTTGAATCTGCTTGCGGTTCCGATTATGAATTTTATAAAAGCTTGTTTTGAAAAAGTTATTTTTTAACAAAAAACTTTTTGTCATTAGAATCCCGGTTTTAACTGATCACTTAGTCACTTCTAATTTCACGGTTACCCTCCAAGTTTTCGGGTTTAGTCTTCTCACTCTCTATATTTATTTATTTATTTAGAGAAACCAAAAGCGATACAATTTGTACGGACAAATAGCTTAGAACTAAACGTAAGTCTAATAACAGGTTACGTTTGAACATTGTAAAGAAAGATATCGGGAATAAAACAAAATAAAAACAGCTACAGCTGTTAGCCTATCATAATATACCATTAATTATTTCTATCGTTCTCTCGTCCCTGCCTATGGCTCGGCTTTCTAGATTCCAATATAGTCTCCATTGATTCCCTAATATACATCTGGAGTAATTATCGAGCATAGGCTTGTCTCCGTCATGCGGTAAATATGGCTAATTTTGAATAATTTCGGACGAATTATTATATTAATCATGTTGGATTATTATACAAGCATGGTTTAATTACTGACTTCATTTTGCTAAATATTAATAATTAAACTGTTTAACCACTAAAATGAGTTAGGTATTAAACAAAGTTTTGCACAATAGATTGGGTTGACTCTACGTTTTAATTACTTCCAATGTTAAATTATTTAATATTCAGCTAATTTTAATTTTCAGTATTGTACTCATTTGTGTTTATAGTTTTGCAGCTTGCGAGTTTTACTTATTTTTGTACTTCTTATTTTTGATTTGATTACATCCCTAATTTGATTATTGTGAAAATAAATTGTGTTTGGTTGGTATGGTTGCTGGTGAAGTTACAAGCACATGAGGTTTTACACCTGTATTCAAAGTTGTTGGATTTACCTAATTTACCTTATATGAAATGTATTTATATTGTACTTAGTTATACTAAGAGTATTTCTCTGTGATATAATAAAACTTCATCCCACTTCTACATTGCCATCCCGAGATCATTGTCTTTTTGAAGTGAAAACATCTTTAGGCGCGTTGTGCATTGAAAACATGAGATGGGGAAAAAAACCATTGAACTCGCGACACTACTACCGTTACCGACACCTCTGTATATGAAGTGAAAACTTCTTTAGGCACGTTGGGCATTTTTTTAGATGGGAAAAACTATTGAACTCGTAACACTGTTACCGTTACAGACACCTCTGTATATAAGTATTTCGTAATTGTTCAAGTTTTCACTTCCGTCGGCACTCCTGGAGTGAACTTTTTTTAAAAAATTTGTTATATCTTCGCTTGACCACAATCTCACCTGATGGTAAGAGAAGATCTAGAAAAAACCTATTTACTCTTACCTTAAAGATTCTACAGTAACGGCCCTGAACTTATACTTTTCTTTAATCCATTAATTAAATATAATATTGAACATTTCACACAGCGCTATCTAACCCTAAACTAAGCAAAGCTATGGGAATTTGATATCTGATAGAATACTCATAAATATATTTGATTTGTACATTTAAAATGAAAAATACCCAAACCCGGAATAAACAAAACATCTGTAAGCCAGACACATATTTATTCCGCAGCGGGAATCGAACTTGCAACCTCCTGCGACGTACTAATCAACTTAAAATCGGCGCGTTTGTATGTTTGTTTGTCCGAAGACAAACAAACCTAACTTTCAAAGCGTTAATCTGATCTTCGTGAAATTTGGTATACAGGTGTGTATACAGTGATAGAACAGTCCTTGTGTGACTACATTAGTTAAAAATATTTGGGGGGAGGTATTGTCATATTGGGGTTCAAGAGGGATAAATGTAAGAGGGATTAATAAAAATAAATGAGACAATCAGTTCAAGTGGGACGTCTAATGAAAGGTATTTATCAGTGCATTTCGACCCCATAATAATTAAGCCATTATAAAACAATTAATTTTGACCAAATTCACAGGGTACACCAGTTACCCGACAGTGAAATTTAGTATGCGTGTAGTTTAGTGACACAGGTATAGAGTATATACTATAATAACTTACAATGTAAAGTAAATCATACTATTTTTAGTTTCTTTGGTAGTCTCGCGAGTTCTCTGTTCGGGGCGAACCACTAATTAGTTGAATTTCAACTAAGTTCCTACACAAAGCTATATATTAGTTTTGAGGTCTTAATATTTATACAAATAATTTCTGAATTTAATGATACCTCTAATAATAATTAGTATTACATATTTAGAGTTTCATGTTATTAAGTATTTGTATTAAAGCTTGATTAAACTGGCTACCATGAAAAAGTCAATTCACTAGACTATATGACTCGACGCTTTTTGAACAATAGTTTGTCGTCCTACTATATAATCGATTACTATCGAAATCAAATAGCTATTCAAAGAAAATAGGATACCAAACGACATATCATGTCATGCAAATTAGTAAAATACAAATCAATAAGAAAGAGAAGCACATAGGTATATGATAATGCCCTTTTGGCTTGTAAGTCCGCGCTACATAATATTTCATTACGTCGGCTAAACTTTTTTTTAATTAAAATCTTCGTATTAATAGTGTTTTAATATTCATTACAATCATAATGTGAGTCAGTTTAAAACGGTTAAACAGTTAAACCCGAGATAAACTCTAGTAAATATGGTGAATAACTAGCTGACATGCCCGCAGCTGCTCTCGCGTGGTTTTTCAATAAAAACATTACCTTCCTTTTGCGCAGTCGTGCAAAAAGTAGCCTTTGTCCTAATCCTAGTCATATGCTATCCGTATACGAAATTTCATCGAAATCGGTCAAGTCGCTTAGTTGTGACAACGTAACAGAGAAAGAGAGAAAGTTATTTTCGAATTCATAATATTATATTAGTGAGTACCCAGACTAAACTTGCACGGTTTTTAGGGTATACTATTAAAGTTATATGTACTTACATTGTAGTAAATAAATAAAAAAAAAATGTTATGGATAAGTTTAAGATCTCTAATTGTATCTGCCACCTTACACGGTCTTGTATTGTAGGCATCTAGGGGCTGGGCGTAAGTTTCGCGGTCAGCCATCTCGGATTTCTTCGGTCTGCTCTCAGCCACAGTTCCATTTAAATCCAAATCCAGAACATATACTCCACCATTCATCTTCGGTCAAAGGTCTTATCTAGTTCCATCTAATGCCATATTAGATACATAAGTCTACTAACATTATGTACTGCATCTAATTTTAATTCGATGAATCTCTCAATTCATCTATACATATAAAATGCTTTGTCCTGAATGACTGATTGACGGATCAACGCACAGCCTAAACCGCTGATCGTAGAGACCTGAAACTGGGAGTACTTCTTGTATGACGTAGTCATCCGATAAGAAAGGATTTTCCGAAATTCTACCCCTAAGGGGGTGAGAAAGGGGGGCAAAGTTTGTACGGGATAACGTGATTCCTTGATCCAATCTTCTTAAAATTTTGCATAAACCTTTTTTAACAGAATTGATGGAAGACGTGTTTTGTATTTTATTGAAACTCATCCCCTAACGGGGTTAAAAAGGGGTAGAAAGTTATTTTAGCGGTGATTTGTTTCGAATTTGATTTGCTATCAATACTCCTTAGTGCTTTTGATTTATATTAGGTACATTTTATTTGGACACATGTTTGAAAACTCAGTCCTATTTTTTATTATAAAAAGGTTGAACTCACTTAAAAACATAAGCAAATACTCTTTAAAATAGGAATGTCTCGAAAGTCACTGTACTATATTAGTACCTCATTTGAAGGTTTCTAAGCTTAAAGAGGTTATGCACGTTTAGGGCAAAGCCTCATAGGGCAGTAGAGTTCGAAATTTAAAATGGTAAGGATGTTTGTTTATTTATTTGTTTGTTTGTTACTCAATCACGTCGTAGCGGCTAAACCGATTTTAATGAAATTTAGTATGTACACACGGCTACACATCAAGCTATACATTTCCAGTCTATGCTGACCTCTCATTGTACGGAAAACCTACACAATGCGAGTTCAGCTTATACTGGAAATGTATAACCTGAGGTGTAGCAGTGTGTACATAGATTATGACCAAGATTAACACATGCTACTTTTTATCCCATAAATCAGATTCCATAGGATAAAAATGTGGTGTCAAGTTGCAACAGTGAGTTTAGCTTTATTTCTAGGTTACCTACCTACACATTTAGTAGTGTAACGCGTACGAAGTCGCGGGCGTTGAGCTAGTCATCATATAAGCCACAGAACGTCTACTGCTGAACATAGGCCCCCCTTATAGATTTTCAGAGCATCCGATCTTGCGCGGCCAGCACCCAACAACTCCCAGCAACCCTTTATCTGGTCGTTTTCTATACATGGGCCGTCCTACGCTGCGCTTTCCAGTGGATGGTCTCCACTCGAGATACTTTCTGCCCCTACAGCAGTCAGTTCTTCGAACTATGTGCCCTATCCATTGCCACTTTATCTTGCTAATCCTTTGTGCTATGTCAGTGACTTTGGTTTGTTTTTGAATCTCCTAATTTTTGATTTGATCTCGTATAGAAGCACCAAGCATATCCCTATATATGTATTAGTCCAAGTCAATTGATACCTAATTGAATTGGCAAATTGAAAGGGTTAGCCTATGGTGCGTTGCGCTTTGCCAATGCTATTAATTAGAAGATCCTGTGTAGCGTAAGCTGATCCTGGTCGATAATTGCGAGATCGTTTTGTCGTATATTCTGCATTTTAACAAGCTACCTGAAGTCCATGATCCATCATAATAATGTTAGAGTTTAAGCGGGTTATTGGAGCATATTTTATTTGACACATTTTCCAGTTACAGTTC
Organism: Philereme transversata; assembly: GCA_963924445.1. Lineage (NCBI taxonomy): Eukaryota > Metazoa > Arthropoda > Insecta > Lepidoptera > Geometridae > Philereme > Philereme transversata. The sequence goes on along the minus strand of OZ004348.1, from coordinate 21,522,185 downwards.
TATAGCTTTAGTGTAATTAAGCCCTATGAGCGAATACTATAATTATTTATTTATAGTACTAGGCAGCTACTCTGCGACAGACTATATGAACCTTCATTTTCGTTTCAGTGGTTATGACAGCAGACTGCCTAGCGCGCGCTAGGCCATACCCATATTATATGTACCACAGTACATAAAGTATAAAAGGTGCATTTTCCCCGTGTCACTGATTGCGGTGTCGCGATGCCGTCATTCCGCCATGGTTCTGACTTTCAGTATTATAGGATGACACACTTTCGGTCTGTGTTTTGCTTACAAACCCGCCACCGCGCGTGAGCATTCAACGTGACTAATGACGTAATTGCCTACCAATTTACGCCAATCTGGATGATTATCATTTTTATGTTTGATGCTAATTTTAGAACGGTATCTGAAAATGTTTCTGGTTTATGAATGAAAATTTGATATCCCATACTACAGAAGTATCGTATGCTAACCAATTGCAAAGAAAATAAGTTAGTGTACCTACTAAAGTTAGTGTAAATGTTTTATTATTACCAATAATACGGTTGAACAATTAAAAAAAAATTATAATATATACGTAGAAATAGTTCGCTATCTAACGTCAGATATACATAAATATATTATATGCTACTTTTTATAACCCGAGTCCTAGGCTTTATATAAATTATAAAACCAGACTACCTATAAACAAACTTGAAATAGGTACATGTATTTTGTATTTTTTTATATTAATGTAAATTCAATTTTGTCGGCAGTGTCCACATTGTTATCAAAGAAAACCATCGTTACAATCACTGTTTGTCCCCTAAAAGCATCAATATACAAAATTGTGTTAGTGTACGTTATGTTAAGTAAACACATCATTTTTAACTAGTAGCACATTTTAACAGAGGGACCAATGTCACCATTTAGGGATTTCTAGCATGCAACAAAATCAGTTTTTTTATTAATTAAAAAAGGGCTTGTTACCTATGTGTAAACTAGCCTAACCTCCAAATTAAATTTAAAATGTTTAGAGATATCAGAAATAGAGTTTCACTTTTGGTCGGTGAGCTTTGAGATACTTATGGAGTTCAAAGAGAAAAAAACCAACAACAGGTTCAAATTCAAAAAGATTTATGGCTAGCATTGAAAAATAACTATTTTTAAAAGGTTCATCGAGTTTCATATGACACTCCCATCCAAACTCATATTTTGTACAACCACCCCACTTATCCGAAACTGTTTCAGACAATGAAATTCTATTTCTGATTTCATTTTAAATTTGGTGCGAACTACTAGTTGAATACAGTTATTTGTCCGCAATTTGTTATAGAGTACGGGCCATAATAAGACAGTTTCCCATCGATAAAACTTTATTATTAACAGGTTTTTTTCTGATTTTCACTGCATGTTTGGATGACGTACACCCAGATATCCAAAACTATTTGCTACAATCAATTTCTATTTCTGATTTTATTTTAAATTTGGTGCGAACTACTAGTTGAATAGTTATTTGTCTGTGGTTTGTTATAGGGTACGGGCCATAATAAGACGTTTTCCCACCGATAAAACTTTATTAGTAAAAGGTTTTTTTTTTGATTCCCACTGCATGTTTGAATGACGTAAACTCATTCGATGCCAATGTGAAAACCAGATGTTGTTCAAGGGCTTCGGATGGGATAAAAATAAAAAAAATATAGGTACGGCATGGCATACGGCTACCAGCCAGCGGTAACTGGTGGGAATGGTGATTCTGATAGTTAAAAGCCCATTGGCATCTCGTTGGACTACAGTTTCACAACAATATAATACATCATTATTATAAATACAGGATTTATTACGTACCGTCTTATCGGTGTTTCGACCGACAATGTTTCAGTGCGATGCGAGACGTTATTCGGAGCGGATCGCACTCACCCTGATGAAGGTTCACGAATTGAACCGAAACATCGGTCGAAACACCGATAAGACGGTACGTGATAAATCCCGTATTTATAATAATGATTGAAATAAATCACGAAAATTTTCTAAGTAAACTATAATACATTGTCATTCCATCAAACTAATATCACACTATATAAATGCGAAAGATTGGATGTTTGTTTGTTTCTTCAATCAAGTCATATCAGCCGAACCGATACATATTGATGAAAGTTGTCGAGATTTATTTATGACCTGGATTCTAATTTAAGGTACTTTTTATTAACAAACCAAGAATGGGGCTTAATCGTTAAATATAATTAATTAATTAATTAAAAATATATATTCCAGGCAACCTTTGGTGGGCATTTCTATGTCTTCTTGCAAATTTACTATCTTCGCTATTTGTTTAGGCGGGTACTGAATTTAAGCTCTATTAAGAGAAGCCAACACTAAATTACCCATAAAAAGCTTTACCTAAAAAAAAACATCGTTTAGCGTGTCAAATCCCATACCAAAATTGGTAAAGATTATATTAAACACGTGTTAAACAGTTGTCTAATGTTTTTGTGGTAATAAGGTAAATAAATATAATCTTATTATATAAAACCTCCGTAAACGACGACCTCCGTGGCGCAGTGGGCGTATAGCCGGCTAAGACGCAGGAGGTAGCGGGTTCGATTCCCGCCGCGGAACAAATGTTTGCATGATCTACAGATATTTGTTCCGTGTCTGGGTGTTTTTCTATTTATTATAAGTATGTATTTACAAAAAAAAAAAGTATATAAGTATTCTATCAGTTATCTGGTTCCCATAGTACAAGCTCTGCTTAGTTTGGGGCTAGATAGCGCTGTGTGAAATGTCCAGCAATATTTATTTATTTAAAACAAAGTCTGGTTTGTTCGAACACTTACCTATAACTCGAGAACGTTAATTTTCTCATATATATAGGTGACGTACATTGACAGCCCGCGTCATATGCATGTCAAGGCAGTACGAAGTTCGGCAGGACAGCTAGTTTAGAAATATATCACAGAAATATTCTTATAATTTTTTTATTAATGTCTGATTTTAAACCGCTTCCTCAGGCTTGGCGAAGGTGCCAGGATATTACTGTATCCTCCTAAGCACGGGCGCGCTTACTTCTGGAATACAGGACTTAAGTACTTTCAAAAACAGAATATTTAAATTGTCTATTTTTACAGCATTGATGTACATAATGCCAGCTACTTAGCATATTACGCGAAGTGGTTTATCGTGGACAGAACGGGGGTGGGTTTTTGCGTAACGTCATAATGTACTATTCTTCATTTTGCATGAATAATATTCCCCACAATTACAAGTTTTTAGAGTATACTAGAAAACATGGCATTCACACCATAATGTTAGCTAGGTACTGAATTTGCGTCTTTTATGTATGTACTGTATGTTGTGACTGTGGCACACAGTGGCTTACATGAGTTTAGGATTAGAAGCGTTTACGTTTAGCTCGTTTCAGCTTTTGCTAAACGAAACGGTGAACAATACAAATAAAATTAAATATGAGGTAGCTATTACGTGAACAATTATTGACTAAAAATAACAGTCACGAAAAGGAATGCACTTTTCGTGTTTAACATTGTTACTGAACTTTATGGTAATAAAGGACAGGCGCAAGCGAGTTCTAAGTAATCAATACAAAGAGTGTGATATGTTGTGATTCATCAAACCGTCTATTTAGAGCCCAATTAGGCTCATCTGAATCAGCCATAATATTAGGTATGTTTGTTTAAAAAAAATTGTTACAATGCTAATAATATTAGCTACAGGTTAATATTAATAACATGTTGGTATGTGATCCGAAATCCGATATTGTATTTGGAATTGCTGCAAATTCTAATTCACTGACCTGGCTTTTATAATTGTAACCTGTGTGTTACCATAATGTACCCAATGTTGAATATACTGCAACTATTAAGTGGAAGTCTATTTCTATTATTATATTCTAGCATTAGGCCTCTCCGTATTTGGGGTTTACACCGAATTAAACTTCAATCCAAGAAGAAAGAAAGAAAGAAAATACATTTATTTGACACACACATAAGACATACCATTCAGAACATAACAAACATACCTACTTACATAAAGACTATAAATAGAGTAGAAATGGACAAAATAATATAATATTTTCTCTCAAATTCAATAAGAACTTAACATCGACGGTAACGAGACCGTTCATAATAGATATAAGAATCGCTCCTTCGGTTCGTTTTAGTTTAGTTTATATAGTGGTTATTACTTGCACAAAATGAAACCGCGTTGGTTACTGTCTGATTAATCTGAGATTGGTTGTGTCATCTTAAAAGAGGCATGTTATCTTGCTGATAAAGCCTTGCTCTTTATCAACCTTGACTGAAAGTGACGCCGTGTTGCTATCTCATCGCGATATGAGTCTTCCGGGAACTTACTACTAGGGGTGATCCAAAAGTAGTGATAATCAGTTATTTATAGTGCACACAAAAATACAAAAAAAATATCAGTCACTTGCTCAGTTACCCACTAGTTCAGGAAAAAAAATCATATAAATAGGCCACGATTCCCGGGAGCTACATTCATTTGAATACGGACTGTCAAGGAGTGAACATAAAAATGGAAAAACACGAAATCAGAGCTGTCATTAAATACCTCTGCTAGAAAAAAATGTGTACCAAAGACATACACAGCGACTTGGTGGAAACATTAAGGGACTCTTCTCCTCCATATTCCACAGTTGCACGCTGGGCTAAGGAGTTTAAGCTGGGAAGAACATCGACAGAAGACGAACACCGCGAAGGACGCCCATCGACGTCCCTCACTGAAGAAAATGTGAAAAAAGTTGAAAAAGTTGTATTGGAAGATCGAAGAGTGACTATCAGGCATGTAGCTGAGGTCACAGGGATCTCATGTGGCAGCATTCAAAGAATCCTTGCGAACGAATTGCATATGAGAAAGGTCTCCGCGCGTTGGGTACCGAAAATTTTAAACGACGAGCAAAAGAAGAAACGAGTCGACATGTCAAGAGCAAATCTCGAAAAGTTTCAGGCAGACAAAGATAATTTTTTGTCACGTTTTGTGACCATGGACGAGACCTGGATCCACCATTTTGATCCTGAAACAAAACAACAATCGATGACATGGAAACGATCCGATGAACCGACGCCGAAGAAATTCAAAGTGTCAAGCTCAGCAGGGAAGGTTATGGCGTCTGTTTTTTGGTACGCTAAAGGAATAATCATGGTGGACTACTTGGAAAAGGGGGCCACTATTACAGGCTCCTACTTTGCAGAACAAATAAGAAGATTGCGGGAGGCTATTAAGGAGAAAAGGCGAGGCAAACTGCGGGCTGGAGTGCTGTTCCATCAAGACAACGCACCGGTTCACAAAGCTGCAGTTGCCATGGCTGCCATTCAGGAAGCGGGCTTCGAGCTGGTGGAACACCCCCCCTATTCACCAGATCTAGCCCCCAGTGACTTCTATCTCTTTCCACGACTCAAGGAACACCTCCGAGGCAAGAAATTTGACGATGATAGCGACGTGATGGCCGCGATTGAGGACTTTTTTGAGAGTCAAGATAAAGATTTTTTTTCTAAGGGAATTTTAGGTTTAGAAAAGAGATGGACTAAATGTATAGACTTGCTAGGAGACCATGTTGAGAAATAAATTTATTTTTTTATTTTATTCATTGTGTTTATTATTGATTATCATTACTTTTGGATCACCCCTCGTATGTAGTAGGTCAATCAAAGATCTTGTTTATTCATTTGCCTATTTTTGCAACAGTAAAGCATCCAAAAATAGTCTAAATGACTACTTTATTCCTATTCCTACCTATATAAGCAGTATCTTTCCTACCTAATATAGTTAATATTCGGTTTCTGAGTATTAGTGACTTAGCCACCTTTATTCCTTTTTTCTTGCAAATGACAGACAGGAAGAAAGCCTTGCTATTAAAACTTTTTTTTTCTAAACTGGTCGATTACCCAATGATATCTACATTGTTTCATCATGGTAAAATTACATATAAATTTCTCACTTAGCATATGTTCTTAGTAACAGAAACTTATGAGTATCTTTTTGATTCAGTATCTGATTTAAACTAAAAATTGTGAATCTTCTTCTAATATTATAATGTTCTTACCTCCTTAGGTACTCGTGATATGTATAAAATTCCAAAAATAAAACTAAGATCAAAATATCCAGTTACAAAAAAGGCAACATCATGGCGACCATAAAACGCATAGTGATTTACAACAAACATGCAAATACGATTGAGAAAATCAAATAAAGATATCAGATAAACTTTTATGTTTTGGTGTACTCTCAAACTGACCAATAAATATCACATTTCTTACGAAATAGAATAATTAGAATATCGTAGATGCGGTAGGTAGGTATAACGCTAACTCGCCTGGCAAAGATAGACTCGGTTTTAAACGCTAATTGATTTAACAACATCCTTTGTCTCCGGCAAATCTTGAACAATAATATCAATGATTTTTAAAATTAAGTGCATTAGCACCTTACAGTGTGTTGTTTGTGACAAACGAAGACTTAATTATTTTGAATCCTTTTAATAAACCACTTTTTTAATGCTTGTAGCATTTGGTGATTTATTTGAATTTACTCAACTACTTTTTAATTTAATATATAAATAAATAATGCTGGATAGTTCACACAACGCATCTATCCCCAAACTAATAAATAATAATAAATAAATAATAAATATGGCTGGACATTTCACACAGTGCTATCTAGCCCCAAACTAAGCAGAGCTTGTACTATGGGAACCAGATAACTGATAGAATACTTATATACTTTATTTTTTTGTAAATACATACTTATAATATATAGATAAACATCCAGACCCGGAACAAATATCTGTAGATCATACAAACATTGGTTCCACGGCGGGAATCGAACCCGCTACCTCCTGCGTCTCAGCCGGCTATTTGCCCACTGCACCACGGAGGTCGTCTAAGCAGAGCGGAACCAGATAACTAATAGAATACTTTTCATTTTAATACTTAAAATCAAGCAAGCCATATTATCGACCCTCGTGGGGCGTCACTCTTAAGTTTTATTTAATTTAGTTTGTCAGTAAATAATACATTTGAATTGAGATTGTTGATAATGGAGTTATATGATTAAGATTAAGTCAAAAGACATTTTGATTCGTAACCATTTATCAAGTTCTCGAAGAGAGTGCATACAGTGTCGTCAGACTCAGTCTCAGTTTTACTTCTAGGAAGTACAGCTTGTCAAATCCTAGGATTGGTGTTTATATTTCTCGAGTTCCGCTAATTACCGTGTACCTATGAGTATTACTTAAACAGGCGCGAACAAGTTGTGGCTTCCAAACTTAGTTTCCATGTACCCATTTATTAGAGCCAGTGCACATGGCGACTCTTCTACGCGCTAGATGAAGATCGCTTTGCGAACGCGTTTCATCTATGCCGAAAACTTTGCCAGACTGTTTGCGCCTGTATGGAGCGCGCTGATGAAGCACGTTTTGAAGTGAAAACTTCTTTAGGCGCGTTGGCCATTTTTTGAGATGGGAAAATATCATTGAACTTGTGTTACTGTTACCGTTACCGACACCTCTGTACATAAGTATCTGTAGTCTGCTTTTAAATTTTGAATAATTTTGAAACACACACGTAATTGTTTATGTTTTCACTTCTGTCGGCAGTGCCACTTTTTTTTCTTGATCTGTCGTGTTGATCGCGTCGTCTGTGTCGAAAAAAATACTAGTTTTAGCTGTGGGCTCGTTTCAATTAATGGAACTTGTCAAGATTCATGTAACTTGTACTAGGGTACACACATAGGTTGCGAATTACAGCGCGTATTAGTTGCTTTCAGCATTTTCATCTGCTCGTGTAAAAGCCGGCGTGTGCTTAGTTCTCTAGTCCTGACGTCTATATATAGTGGGCAGCTTTGAATGGTGCTAAGCTCTATGTATGTTTAATGCAGAAATTGTACAAATGCAGCGAACCAGAGAACCTAGCTAATTGTAAATACAACATTGGATAACCATTACTAGGTCTTAATTTAGCACTGACCTACATAACATTTTGCAATAAGAGACCTATTTCTGGTTTACATGTGTGTAGTTTTTTTTTGTTTTTAAGATATGCATGTTTAGACTATGTTACATTAATAGTAAAATACCTGACACTACTTATGAACCAAGTCCAAAACAAGGGGGAAATGCTTTGTCCCCACCCCGGCTTACATTGGTATATGCATTTTTCTTTTATTCATAATCGGTTCTAAGCGAGTACCTAAACGTAATAACTATTTGTGGGAATCCCCGAATATGCGTTTCGTTTTCAAGCATAGACAATGTGTGGGTTGCCATATCTGTAAAAAAGTAAATAATTACTGCTGACGTAATCATCATCTAGACCCCCACCCCCATGTCATCAAAAATAAGCAAAGCATAGACCCTCCCCCCCGCGCCCCTATAGTGCTTACGTAATACTTGAACGGTCCCTCATCATCAGATGGGCCATTTGGTTGTTTTATTTATAAAAATTTATTCACCATTCCATTACATTACATTATATTAGAATGTCAAAAATATATAACAACTTTCACTTAACGATAGAAAATTATATATAAAAATATAAAATTGAAATTGCTCCATTTCCACCTCGTATAAAAACAGTCACAGATTTTGAAAAAACGGACACTTATGTTTTACTATTTTTTTATGCGACGATATTAGGTTGTAGTGAAGTCCTAATATCGAGAACCTAATATCATTGACTAAACTTTGTCGCGCTAAAAACACAAGATCTGAACAGCGGTGTTTAAAATTCTGGTCTGTTCTGACTTCATAGGTACTTGTTCCGTAATAGTCTGGCGCAGAGCTTATAAGCCGGCCCGATATAAGTTGGGTATGGCGTGCGTAATCGGGCAAAATCTTACCTGCCCAGCGCCCACCGCAGGTCCGGAGGTCTCAGTACAATAAAAATAAAGATTGTTGACAGTTGGCTTGTGACAGTGCCCAAGTGCAAAAATAATTCGGGCCACATTTTTCCAGCCATTGAAGTATACATCCAACCCAGTGTGATGGATGTACAATACTTCAATAATTAACATACATAATAAAAAAAACCGGCCAAGTGCGAGTTGGACTCGCGCACGTAGGGTTCTGTACCATTATCTATAATAAATATTTTCTTTTGTTTTCTTTCACACAATAGCACAATTTTATTTATTTACCTTATTTGAGGTTGGTGCCGATTAAACTAGTCTTCTAAATTGTATGAGAGCCCATACAACTCAGAGGACTATCCTAATTAGCGTCAACTATGTACTTATGTATGGGGACACCCTTTAATTTTCAACTTTTTTATTTTTTGGTATCTTTCCTTTATTTGGCTGCCTTGCTTTTTGCCAAATTTCGTGATTTTAGGTCAACGGGAACTACCATATAGGTTTTCGACCCAAACCCTATAGGGTACTTCCGGTTGACCTAAAATTATCAATTTTGGTTAAACGCAAGGTCTTTCAGCACAAGTAAAGAATTCCGTAAAATAAAAAAAGTTGAAAATTAAGGTAAATTTTGGTACTTACAAGTTTTCACGAAAATCTAAATTTACCCATATCTTTTTGCCGCGTTGACTCAGGACCTTGATTTTTATATACCTAATAGGGACTATAGATCTTAGTATCTGGTATAGATTTCAACTTGCTAGGTCCATCGGTTCCTGAGAAAATCGGTGGTGACACACGGACGGACAGGCGGACAGACGGACAAGAGAGTGATCTTGTAAGGGTTCCTTTTTTTAAATTTTGAGGTACGGAACCCTAAAAAAGAAATACTCATCAACTCAACTGAATTCGTGGTGGTCGTGTTTCCGAGAATCATAGAATTAGGTGCAGGTTAGATCCATCTATTACAAAACAAATAAATCAAATCAAGCTTTTTCATTTCCTGCCAAACATTTGACATATAGTTATTGACAGCAGGTTTAGACGAAACAAATAAATAGCATTTTAGCGCGCGCCAGCAGTTGGGTGTTATCCATAATGGCAATTAGCGAAACTTTAAATGATATTCGATACATTTTTTAGAGAAGGTTGTATGGAGTGGTATAATTAAAATAGTGGAATATTGTCCAATATCGCCTACTTCCTGCAGTGTTATTTCGGGGACGGCGCAGACTATAACAACTTTGCATAAATGAAAACGCAACGACTGTCGAAATGAGGTGTCACAGAGGGGCATGGCTGCCCCTTTTTATAGCAGCCGCAGCGTGCTTTTTGGAGGTTCACAGTCAACGCATCCCTCGTAAGTACAAATTCATTCCCTATGACTAATGTGGGAGTGGTTTAAAACAGCGAAGCAACAAGATTGCAGGGCTCGGCTATTGAACTTTTCTCTCTGTGTACACCCCAGGGCCCGTAGCCAAGTTACGTTCGCTTCGAATCTATTCGATTTGTATATAGGTTTGTTGTCAATATACGAGTATCACGTGATATTTCCATAGCATATGTCAAATCACATACATTTTCGGACTTACCGACTAGAATCGAACGTAACTTGGCTAAGCCCTCAGGTCCACACAGTCTATTCCACCCAAAGGTTGTCTGGTAGATCGCTATTTAGAGATAAGACCACCAATTGTATGACTTAGATTTACGTTGTTCTTTTTAATTGTATTATTTTATGGTGTGTAATAAAGATTTGTCTATCTACTATATATGTATATATTCACACTTGTGCATCTTCAACTTTCAATTGACCCTTTATCTAGTGCGTAGCGATTGCCAGTATTTCCTGTGGCACCCACACAAGTCTATTTATTTACTATAAGTGTTTGCCCACGGCTTCACACGCGTGTTATGTCAACAATCCGTAAGGCTACTGTCTCAATCAAGGTCATAACTTATCTATATACTACCACGAATAGATCGCCCCGAGCTCTCGCGATTAAAACTAAAATATATTATTCGAAATCTTTGACTATCAAAATAGTGCCACAAAATAATTACCACCTTACTTGACCTACAGTTTTATTCAAATGACAGGTAACGGCAGTTCATGTTAATTGGTTATTCTTTTTTGGGGTACTAAATGCATTTAACGTCCTATTTGACATAATAGTCTAATTTTTCTTTTTTTACCCCTCTTAAACCCCAATATCTCAACAACCCCCCCACATTTTTAGTTCATTTAGTCACACCAAAATTGTGCCATTACAACCTACCTATGTATTAAATTTAACGATGATCGGATCAACGCTTCGAAAGTTATCCTCGGACAAACAAACATTCATACATACATACATACACACAACACCAATTTGCCCAAGTTGATTTGGAGAACTCGTAAATGAAGCTTTAAAAATCTTCAGGATCTCAGTTATTTGCCTATAACCTGGTGTATAAATCTAGCATCATATTTGTGACTAAATACATTATTGCAGTCCCTTCAAAGCGCTTGTCACTCTCTCGTATTCGATTCGATTTCGTGATTTACGAATCACTTTGACCAATAACGGTTCTCATGTGATTGCAAGGAATGCGTCTAATGGTCAAAGTGATTCGTAAAATCACGAAATCGAATCGAATACGCGAGAGTGACAAACGCACTTAGAATTTCTTAAAATCTTATACCTGGGCCCGTAGCCAAATTACATTCGCTGGGAATCTATCCGATTTCTACATACATTTGTTGTCGCTTTATCACGTGGTATTTCTATAGCATGTGTCAAATCTCATACATTTTCGGACTTATCGACTAGCGTCATCGCTAATCGACTGCAACTTGGCTAATCCCTCTGACTTTAGTTGGATATTATAATATTGAACGATATTTCACGTCGTATTGCACAAAAGTTTTTTAATATGTGATGGCCATGTTGATGGTACATGTCTGTAACAACTTTACTTGTTAGTAAACTTCGATCAACAATGATCAATTGTAAGTAAGTTTGTACTAGTAAGATTTAGTCAACTAATGACAGACGTGTTTTTACAAGCTTTTATTTAGCTTGCAATGTTTGTTTGTTAGTTGGTTTAGGTCAAATCTTGCGAGCTGAATTAGAATGATGTGCAGCTATTTTAAAGTTTTGATGACATGCATTTTTATGGTAGCATTGCTTGATTCTACACCCTGGATTGGCTCCAGATTAAGGAACTCCTCAACGGTCAACAGAAAAGACATGAAATTTTGTATATACATTTAGTTATGATAGCCCGTTCTTAATTCTACTATGACATGGGTTGGCTTCCAGGAAGGAACTCCGCAATATCAACAGCACATACACGAAATTTTGTATCTGCATTTAAATTTAGAATACGACTTTGGTGACAATGCAATAATATGGTACCATGGAGGGTGTCTCATGATGGAGACGGATGCTAGACAATGGAAAAATAAAATAAATTCTAAATAGATTGTAGTAGCCCAATAGTATTTGGGCTCATTTGAATCTGCTTGCGATTTTGATTATGTATTTAATAAATACTTGTTTTGGGAAAGTAATCTTTCAACATAAACTTATTTGTAAATTATTTTTACAGCATCGATTACTGTTGTATCTGTGCGTGTAGGTCACTGTTGTTTATGTTTCAGATGTAGGTCACATATTATAGTTATGAGAATAACCAATAAAAATATCAAAATTAGTTTCCAAACCGACTGACGGGGTCGAATCTCGATTTATCGCCACGTGATCCGTAACATGTAGGTTACCCCAAAGGGCACCTGTAGCACCCAGACGTGTACTTAGACTTACTTAGACTACTTAGAAATAAATATTATGACATTCCCTTGTCATTACATCTATGAAAATCTAATGTATGTTCACAAAAATATTAATTTGTTTAAGAAAAATAGCGATAATCATAATTTTAATACTAGAAATAAAGATAAACTCGCTGTTGCCACTTGTAGACTCCATAAAGTTAGTAAATCGTTTAAAATGCAAGGTGTACGCTTTTATAACAAACTCCCAAGGGATGTACAAAAATTAACAATAAACAAATTTAAAAACGTAATTAAACAAAATCTTTATAAAAGAGCCTACAATAAAATATCTGATTATTTAGATGATAGAGAAGCTTGGGATTGAAATTGCTCCAACTCGTTCAAAATGTTACAATTTAGACGTAATTTATTTTCTGTATTATGTATTGCAAAAGGATCATTAAAAAAACAACCAGCCTTGCTTCTTGCCTTTCTTTCCTGGCTTGGTCGCGAAGGAACGGGCAGTAAAATTGACGTTTCAAAGTGATCCTTGTGATTTTAATGAATAAAAATATTTGACTTTGACTATTTAGTTAAAATACAGGCTTCCGCCAGCAGCTTCGCTCGGATGGTATGTCAATAAAAAGTAGCATAGACTACTTCTCAATCCAGGCCATATATGACCCATATGCATTCATCGAAATCAGTCCAGCCGTTTAGTCGTGAAAACGTAACAAACTGACAGATATAATTCTTTTCTACCTTCGATCTTAGTATGGTTTAATTGACATTAAATATAAATAAATATAATTGCAGTGCAATAAGATAAATTACATCCATAATACCGCGGGTCCTACGCACAGGATCCAGGCACATCACAGGCTTATGCCCAGCATTGGGTCGACACGGGCTGAGAATGATGATGATAATGAAGTGGATAACAAATATTAAAAATATAATAATATAGTGAATTGATGATTTATATACTTATTTTGATTAAGCATTGCCATTCAACGTGGCAATGCGGCCAGCATTCTGGGCACGCTACCCACTGGCAGCGGCTTGTTAGATTAGGGTTTTATATATAGTTTGCTTTGTATATAGGTTTAGTTATAATAGAAAATTAGTAATAAAATGTTATTCTCAATAGTAGATGAGTTCAAGGTTGATGCTAATATTAAGTTGATAGACATTGAGCAAAAGAATCATTTTGATTAAACGAATCCATATACTTACTAATTGATCGAGCGAGTTCTCCAAATCAACTTGGGCAAATCGGCATTGTATATATGTATGTATGTTTGTTTGGCCGAGGATAACTTTCGAAGCGTTTATCCGATCATCGTGAAATTTGGTATGTAGGTAGGTAGTGATGGCACAATTTTGGTGTGACTAATGAGCTAAAAATGTGGGAGGGTATTTGTCAAATGATACGTTTAATAAAAGGTCTTTGTGAGTACATTTTGAACCCGTTTTTATTTTTAGTTTATATCGTGTCGTTTTTATGTTATTAGCCATAATAAAAACTAAATTTTGACAAAATTCACAGGGTACACCAGTGACCCCACAGTGCTGTAATTTGGTATGCATGTAGCTTTGACAAAATTCACAGGGTACACCACTGACCCCACAGTGCTGAAATTTGGTATTCGTATAGCTTTAGTGACATAAATATGGGCAAAAGTCTGAAATACAGAATAACTGCAATTACTCGTACTACCCCAAAAGACCGTGTACCGTGTGGCGAGTAACCGTGTAACTAATAAAAGTTTCGAGCGGTGCCGGCCACACGACCACACGAAGCGAGAAGCGGCATCTCGTGGCGTATAGCGACCACTGGCGTCAACCGTGTGTCCGGAGCCCGGTGGCAGCGTTGTGTGGCTGTGGCGCGTGGCTGGTGGCAGCGACACAAAAATTACCATTACCTAATCAATACATGTTTTATTGATGTAACTCAGTCATGACTGCCCCCGTGGTGCAGTGTGCGTATAGCCGGCTGAGACGCAGTAGGTAGCGGGTTCGATTCCCGCCGCGGAACAAATGTTTGCATGATCTACCGATATTTGTTCCGGGTCTGATTGTTTTTCTATATATTATAAGTATGTATTTACAAAAAAAAGTATATAAGTATTCTATCAGTTATCTGGTTCTCATAGTACAAGCTCTGCTTAGTTTGGGGCTAGATAGCGCTGTGTGAAATGTCCAGCAATATTTATTTATTTATTATTTATGTCTATTGTTTGAGTAGGTATAATTGTACTACCATGTCAATACTTTCCGATTCAAATATAATGGGATTAATAAATAAATAAATAATAAATAAATATTGCTGGACATTTCACACAGCGCTATCTAGCCCGAAACTAAGCAGAGCTTGTACTATGGGAACCAGATAACTGATAGAATACTTATATAATTATTATTTTTGTAAATACATACCTATAATATACAGAGAAATAACCAGACCCGGAACCAATATCTGTAGATCATGCAAACATTTGTTCCGCAGCGGTGATCGAACCCGCTACCTCCTGCGTCTCAGCTGGCTATTCGCCCATTGCACCACGGAAGTCGTCATTATGTGTGCAGTCTTAAATCATATTTGTAAGCATGTGGTTTGTTTATATTATCCAGATAGTATTAATTGTTTTGTAACTGCGACAAATGCTTGCGATTCTGGCTTTGCATTTAACATTTAACGTTTTGTGGGCGTGTTTAATCATATTTTAGTGTTGGACCGACCTCGCGGCCTTGTGAGGTATGACTCACTGGAAACGACCTGGGAAAATAATACGTAAGACATACTATCAGGATAAATATACATTTGTTTCACATAAATAGAGTACGTTACAACATCAAATTTGAAAACTCGGGATAAAAGTGCTTTTTTGTATGGGATTTTTGTATTTTTTGTACCATAATTATAAGCTACGTTTCATTTACATTTACACACAAAAATGGCACCACGGAAGACCAGCGCTATAATAGTATAAATATGCTACTATAGCACAATGCTGAGTGGTGACCGTTTTTACTCACAAATTTGCTCATTAATTTATACCCATTTGTCTAAGCTGTATGAACACTTGTGATGTAAAATAAACGTTTTTCTATTCTATTCTATTCTATTTAGAAATCCGTGCGAAGCTGGAGCCGGTCAGTTAGTTGTAAATAAATGCATTGACATATTACGAGTTCCTGTTTTCACATAGTTGAAAAAGTACGTACTCATAAACTCTGCCCGCTCCTTCAATACTGTTACGAGCTGAGGGTTCGGGATAAAATAATGGGAATCGATCCAACCAAAATAACACTTTTATTCAGCACTAAACGATGAATACACGAACTTGGTCACACGTAATCACAACACACTAATTCACACCACTGTTGCACCACTTAAAGTCACCGAAATGATCGCACGTATAGCTTAATCCAGACTGACTCGGGAGCAACTACTGTTCACGCGAGACCCTGCCCACGTCAGTCCTCCAGGGCCTCGCTGAGACTAACTCACTCAGACTGACTGTCCGGCCATCTCTCCGGCCTATTTATATCGCACACATTTCGATTGTTCGAGAACGATGTCGATCCTTCCAGGAAAGGGTCGGTCCCTCAACACAATGGCCACTCCCCATTCTGCGAAACCACAAACAATAGCAACAATAACACAGCAAGACAAAAGCGTTCGAGAAGGTTCGATTATTACTCATTGTTTAACAGCCTCGGCGTAACAATACTTTATTTTTTTATGTTTGCCCTAACAGGCTCAACGAAGCGCAGTCCTCCAACTCTTGATACTGCGAAGGTTAAACGCGATAATACCCGTCTCAGAGGTTTATAAAGATTTAATTTTATATAAATTTAAAAACCCGTGGTATCAATATGTTTATTTCTGTTAGCATTAGGTACATGCCCCATTTAACTAAATGTCGTGGTTTCGACATTGTGAAAAAAAAAATGAAAATGAGGCTATTAGGTCAAATGGGACGTCAAATGAAAGGTCTTCATTAGTAAATTTTAACCCCGTTTTTAGTTTTAGTTTAAATTTTGTAGTTTTTGAGTTATTAGCCATAATAAAAACTAAATTTAGACAAAATTCACAGGGTACACCAGTGACCCCACAGTGCTGTAATTTGGTATGCATGTAGCTTATGTATCACAAATATAAAATAACTGCAATTTGTACCCCAAATAAGAGTAACCAATTAACATGAACTCCCGTTACCTGTAATTTTATTGAAACTGTAGGTCAAGTAGTTTTTTTATTGCGTGACACTATTTTGATAGTCAAAGATTACGATTTTTTTTTTGTTTTTATGGTAAACTCGCGAGATCTCAGTTCGGGGCGAACCACTAGTTTTATATAAATTTAAAAACCCGTGGTATCAATATGTTTATTTCTGTTAGCATTAGGTACATGCCCCATTTAACTAAATGTCGTGGTTTCGACATTGTTCGTCCCCGTTAGCTGTTCGCATTAGCAGTTATTGCTAGTTAATCTGTGCTAGTACCGACACTGTTACGTATTACCGATCTAAAATTAACTAACATCTTCATTGCGTCGGAACTAATTTAAAACATGACTGTATGACTGATATGACGTAAATGCAGTCATAAACCCTTATAAATAAGTTTTTAAAGAAATTGGCAAGCACCGCTGCCTAGAATCGTAAACAACTACATTTCTAAATACATTTGGGAACATATTCCTTATTACCACAAAAAAGATAAACAAATATTTATCGCTGGTTTCAAAAACTCCTTATATGTATGTATAGTATTTCTATAAATACACGCTAAACAGTGTTTAATTTTGTTTGTGCTAAGACCCAGTAATTTTAGAATTGCAATTTGAACCAAAATTCACTTACCTATTATTTTATCTCCGTCAAGTGATATTTCAGCAAAAGTGAAATTTAATGAAACAGAAGGCATTCAACTGTTTCAGTAGTGGCTAAATGTATATGTTGTTCTGTCTTTATAGGTATTTTTCAAGCAAGTTAATATACTTATAAATATATAGTATAACTTAGTTGATACGCCCGGGTAGAGATTTAGAAAGATTTTAAATCTTATATCATCAAACATTTTTATTTATAATTATATAATAAAAGTCTCTTCCATTGTGTGTATGTGCTAATGTTGTGCGAGCTTCGCTGGGGCGGGACACAATCAGGCTTCGACCCGAGCGCAGCGTCGCAAAACATAATGTCTCATAACAACCCGTAATTCCATCGTGCCGGGGAATCGTCAATTCATTTATACATTTGCCTAGCTTAAAAACGAGCAATAACAAAATATGGGGATTTTACTCTTTTAAAAAGCAACAGACTTAAGCTGGCCATATACGAGGACGCCGTCTCCATCACTACGCGTCTAGTGGAGTCCGGCGGAGCGCGAGATAAAAAACGAGCACACAAAGACTCCACTGCCGCGACTCTAAATACTTCAAATGGGCGTGTCACAAACTAGACATTTAATGCTTTAATTTTGCTAACAAAATAATATCATCGGAAAAGCAGTATATTTCAAGCTTGCAGTAATTATTATAATATAATATAATATTGCTGGACATTTCACACAGCGCTATCTAGCCCCAAACTAAGCAGAGCTTGTACTATGGGAACCAGGGAACCAGGTAACTGATAGAATACTTATATACTTTTTTTTTTTTTGTAAAAACATACTTATAATATATAGAAAGACAACCAGACCCGGAACAAATATCTGTAGATCATGCAAACATTTGTTCCGTGGCGGGAATCGAACCCGCTACCTCCTGCGTCTCAGCCGGCTATACGCCCACTGCGCCACGGAGGCTGTCAATTATATACTATAATATATTTTATATTATATAGTTATTATATATTATAATTATACTTAACATGTTTACCAAATTACGTATTCTTGCATATTAAAATCTAACGAGCAACTGAAATAATATTTATCTTTGATTGAGTTCGATGTTGAATGGCGGGTAAAATAACGTTTGCACATTCAGTTTGAAACCAAAGTGGAACATGATTTAATTTATTAAAAAAACAGGTAAACAATACATCTAATTTGCATCTATTTTGTTCGTGTTTTTTCAATATTTAACAAAATATGCTAAAATTATCATACATCATACTAAAAGCACCTAAGTAAGCAATAAATTAGTATAGTACTCAGTAAAATAAGATTTTGAAAATAAGTAATTCATTTCAAATAACCCGTTTTCAGTATGTGCGTGTTACGAAAACAACACTGGACCCAATTTCAAATTTCTGTGTCAATATGGTTCAATCCAGGTAGAAGAGGTTTTGAAAAATGTGCCTGTAAAGTATTACCCAAATGCAGCACCACCTTGATCCACGGTTTCATTCAAACTACAACTCTTCTTTAATCTCATAAATTTCATCGCACTTGTGTCCAGCGGCCGAACATTTGCTATAGGACTTCACATAAGCAGCTTTTAAGTATGTGTTCCTCTGTTGTCAACGCATTCAATAAGTCATGATCAAGTGATACTCAAGTGGATGTATGAGTAGATGCGGGTGAAGAATCTGCTATCCATTCAGTTCGGAGGTTTGCCATTAACGCATTTTATAATGTAGAAGGGCAGGGTTCATCATGACTTGTCACGCACGTAAGTTAATACCTACTCGTAATTTTCAATAATCTACGAAGTATTCCCCAGGCGCTTTATAGTGAATCCCTGGTCATAGTTTGGCTTTGCCTACGTTTGAATAGGCATATCGTACGTCATTTTTCAGGTTTGGATATTTTTCCATCCCGCAAATTCCATAGATCCCGCAAATGTAGTCCCGCATCAACGATCCAGCAAAGTCAATGCGAGATCCTGCTTTTGCGGGATAGGATTCCCTAAACACAGCCCTTTCATTAGACAACGACTTTACAAGATTGTCCTCAAAATAAAATCCTCCATTTTAAACCGCATTAACCCAACAAACGCCTTAATAAATCATTAAGATCTCGCATCGCTCGATCTATAATGGGATTTATGATCGAATGAAGTTAAAGGGGCGAAGAATGGGATAGCTGCTGATTAGCTTTCCTTTAAAAGGTGACTTTATACAAGGTCCCGCCAGCCTGCATCTGCGCTGCTCACACAACAGTTTTTTTGTTCTTATCGTTGGTGCATCTTACAGACAGACGATCGCGTATGTGAGTGTGAAGACATGTGTACGAGGTACGTGCTACACTGCCGGCTTGCGGTCAAGTTCAATTATCAAGGATACACAACGTACAAGAGAAAATAAATACTATGTTATTGATCGAGCGAAGCGAGATCTCAAAATCAACTTGGGCAAATCGGCGTTGTAAGAATGTATGTACTATGTATGTATGTAAGTATGTATGTATGATTGTTTGTCCGAGGATAACTTTCGAAGCGTTGATCCAATCATCGTGAAATTTGATACATAGGTAGGTAGTGATGGTACAATTTGGTGTGACTAAATGAGCTAAAAATATTGGGGGTAGTTGAAATATTGGGGTTCAAGAGGGGTAAATTAAAAATGAAAATGAGACTATTAGGTCAAATGGGACGTCAAATGAAAGGTCTTCATTAATACATTTCAACCCTGTTTTTATTTTTAGTTTAACTTTTGTAGTTTTTGAGTTATTAGCCATAATAAAAACTAAATTTTGACAAAATTCACAGGGTACACCAGTCACCCCACAATGCACAAGTTTGGTATTCGTGTAGCTTTAGTGACACAAATATAGGAAAAAGTCTGTTTTTGGGAGACTCGCGAGATCTCAGTTCGGGGTGAACCACTAGTTTATTACCGTGTGGTTTTACAATTAATGATATTTAACAAGTACTTAAATACCTAATTACGACATAAACAGAATATCCTCAAAAACATTATGAATTTGTTCAATCATATTTGAGGCTACATACATACTTACATATTACGACCATGTAAAACAAAACCTTTATAATTACAGGATCTTATTAGCTTAGCAGCTGCAAAAACTGATAAACGATCGAAACGCGAGTCTAACCTAAGAAACAAAATTAAATTACATATATCTAATTCTCGAACTAATTATGGAAAGAAAACGATTTTGTTTGAGGGAGCACAGCTGTACAACAAATTACCTAACAGCATTAAAGAGTGTGTTAATATAAATATATATAAAAATAAGCTTAATAAATATGTACAAACGTTATAGAATATATCACTTATAGAAATAACACAATATAGCACTACTTAAATAATAATTATAGTTATAAGGCCCCAGAGTGTAAGATTATCAGTATATAATTTCTATGTATCTCATTTTAAGTGAACCATATGTAGTTCTTATGAGAAATAAAGTTCTTTAAACCTAACCTTGCAGTATGAGTGTTCCGTACCGTAATAGTTTTCACTACACATATATTTAACTGTGACACCGCATCGGTCAGTTAATAAGTAATTTGATTTTACTAACCGGGGATTTCAAAACACGGATACGGTAGACCACTAGCGATCCTCTATCTACCATCAAAACCTAATTTGCTAATCAGGTCAAACTATATGTTAAGAGAGTTGTCAAGATCCATTGAAGTGAATATAAGTGGCAAGCGGCCACGAGGTAATGGATCAAGAGATGTGCCTATTCAATATTCATGGCGCCTTTGAGCCTTTGCTACAAAGAGATAATATCCACATTGTATAGATGTACTAAAAAAATCTGAAAACAGTTTTTTATTAAAAAAAAAAGCAGTTACGTGAAGTTATATTAAATTATATTGTTATATTATGCTAAATTGCTTAGAATCTATATACAAATACGTGAAGAGAAATCGTTTTAAACCTTTTTAAGTTTATTGCTCGCACATAGGAGTGTGAGATTTGGCATAGCTAAAGTTAATTTAATCGGTTTTTTTAAATGATGAAAAATTCTTCTACGGTAGGAAGTCACCTTAAAAATAAGTAAACTCAAATTTATAAACCCTCTGTCCCCCTTTAATGCGTGGGATAAAATCTGACATAGCTAAGCAAGAACCACCCCAATTAATACTACGTTTCTATTAAAAAACCACGTCCGAATTGATCCATCCGTTCGGGATGACAGACGGATAGACACACAGACAGACACATAGACAGACATAGGCGTCAAACTTATAACACCAAGTGCATTTTGCGTCGCGGGTTAAGAATATACTTAATTAGTAGTTTTTTGTTCTACTTATGTGTTGGTTATTGCAAATAAAAGTAAAATATATTCTATGAATTGAATCACAAATTTAAGTTTAGTTGTCAGCCGTTTTACTGTGATATAAAAAGAAACATTTTCATATATAGGTACCTAAGTAAGTAATCAGTGCTGCCAACAACTAGTGGCTCCAAGGCTCCAACTCGAACGAAGTTACTTTCTTTTCCGTTCATAGGATAATAGGTGCAAAAAAATCTATAAAACTGCTGTGGGCAGCGAATAACCTTTTACAGATTCTAAGGATTTAATATGTTATGAGAATGTCAAAGTTGGATGTAATAAATCCAGACGACACATATTTGTACATCGTTAGCCACAACAATAGGGATTGATGAAATATGCAAACGGGCTGACTTTGATCCCACACGAATCGAGAATGGAAAGTGTGAATCGTATATAACCTCAAGGATGACTTTATAAATGGCTAAAATAGTAGGTATGTTCGTATGAACTAGTGGCAACAGGACACAGATCAACTCTAGTGCCCAAGTGATAAGGCATTCCATGGAGACTTCTATAGCCGGGGTCAACGTCTCAACGTGCCTTTCGAAGCAGGAGATCAGTTAAAAATGACACTAACGAACACCCATCTAAGTAGTGACCACGCGTACCATGTTTATCTCAGCTGATTTAGAAGCATTGTTTATTTTAGGACTGTATCAAGAATTAAAATAAAATAAAATTGACAGAGTACCAAATAAGGATACTAGGCATATTATAACCCGCCATAATAAAACAAAAACACATTTTGAGAAGGTGACCGACGCCGACGGATGTTCACCAAATGAGGCTTCATTCTGTACCTTGTGAATATGTAAATACATTCGAAAGAATCTTCAAAAAAATTGGTATGAAAATGTGTAACCCCCCAAAATAACAAGTGAACTAAAAACATATATAACAATATAACAACTGAACGTCTGCTACCGTCAGTAGACAAACAAAAATTCAAGAAAAAAATCGAGTTTCCTTGGTATGTTCCAACCCCTCTGTCATGTTAATATCAAGTCAACTACGCCGTGGTTAATCTTTCGTGAACCAAACTGGGTCATTTAGTTAAAATTGGGATGGATAAAAATGCACTCCTATTTCCATCATAATAGCAGCATTAGCTCCGACGTATTTACTTGTTTGCTTTGCATAATCATTTCATAAACTTGTGATGGCGAGGCTCGCTTCATGGCTTATAGTTTATTTGCGCATCTGTTTCACGAGTTTGGAATTAGACTTCACTATAAAAATAACGTCACATGAATTTACGAGTTTACCCTCGACTTCGTTCACGTGGACTTAAATTATTCTCATCTATACTAACACTATTGGTTCGCCCCGAACTGAGATCTCGCGAGTCTTCGATTAAAACAAAAAAATATTATTTGTAATCTTTGACTATTTAAATTGTACCACGAAATAAATAACCAATTAACTTGACCTACTTTCATTCAAATTACAGGCACCGTCAGTTCATGTGAATTGGTTTTTATTTGGGGTACAAATGGCAGTTATTCTGGATTTTAGATTTTTGCCTATATTCGTGTCACTTAAGCTACACTCATACCAAATTACAGCACAGTGGGGTCACTGGTGTACACTGTGTCAGTTTTTATTATGGCTAATATCTCGAAAATTATAAATACTTTTCTAAAAATAAAAACGGAATGTAAATGTACTAATGAAGACCTTTCATTTGACGTCCTATTTAACCTAATGAAATATTATATATAAATATGTATATTATATACTATAAAATTAAATTGAGACTATTGTCTCAATTTCATTTTTTTTAACCCTCTTGAACCCCAATATCTTAAAAACCCGTCCATATTTTTAGCTCATTTACTCACACCAAAATTGTGCTATTTCTACCTACCTATGTATCAAATTTCACGTTGATCGGATCAACGCTTCGAAAGTTATTCTCGGACAAACAAACATACATACATACATACAACGCCGATTTGCCCAAGTTGATTCAGAGATATCGCTTCGCTCGATCAATAAAGAGGAAAGATTTGTATTTTTGTATATTTGTAACGAATAAACTCAAAATTAATTTCAATAACTCTTTGACCATTAGAATGCTACATTATCTCGGAGGCTACTTTTTATCTAACTGCACAGAAGCAGGGTAAATTAAAAAACTACGCGTGCGAAGCTGCGGATCGGTCAGCTAGTAAATTATAATATAACGGCATAAATGACTGTAACCTCTTTTATTTTAAATCATCATCATCCACAGCCAGACTTCACTTACTGCTGCGTAGGCCTCCCCAAGTTTATGCTATCCGCCACGATCCTGCGCTAGTCTCACCCATTGATGGCCCGCGACTCTAACGATGTCGTCCACCCATCTCGCTGCCAGAGGTCCTACCCTTCTACAGCCATTTTAAATAGAAATATGGATTTATCCTGGAGGTTGAATTTCATTTTAGTATATTATGAATGCATTGAGGCTCATTCTACTTTCAAATTTACTTACGGCTGGAGGCGTAAATCGCATTTACGCATCAGGTATCGAGCTAAAAATTACCAACTTTTATAGCATGAGTTATGAAAAAGTAATTAATTAATTTAACTTGTACGTAATAAATAATTATGTTCACGCACGACTAAATCGTGACATTCGGAATAAAGCGGCTGTTTCTAGCTAAGCTAGACATAGGATCGGAACAAAACTTAAGTTTGGTATAACGATCAACAACATGATTTATGATTCATGGAGATGGAACAAGCTTATGGTCTACCTGATGTTAAGTGGTAACCATCGCCTATAACAGAGAACTGCCTCGTAGGTCTCGCTCCTTAGAAATGTGCCCTATGCTGCACTGCCGTCCATCAACTTGAGGATAACATGCGTAAAGCTTCATATGCCCGTAATTTCACCGGCAACCATACCCTTCAAACCGAAACACAGCAATGCTGCTTGGCGGTAGAATTAGGTATGGTGGTAGTACTTCGCTGAGCGGAACTCTACTACTCTTAAAACTTCTGTTCTACTTCTCTGTTTGCTCGTTGTACTAAACTTAAGTTCTGCTCCTATCTATTTTGTGATAGAAAGTAGATACATAATATTAATTATACGATGCATCCATGGTATAATAATAATAAATACTAAGTACCTACCTACTAAACAACCTTTTCGTTATAAGAGAAATAATCAGAATAAAAGCTTTTATAAATTCGTTTCTGCGTCTCATGTCGCGATACACTGCAGGTTACATACTAATGTGAATCATAGTTTACCAACATCCCGCGAAATCGAACGTAAATCAAGGGGGATGACAAAGTATCGCATGGAACAGTCGACGTCATACGCTAACGGAATACGGAAGGGATGTAAAAACTATTGACAAAACGTCGCTGAAGTTGTAATAAATATTTCATAGCGTAGATATAGAGGATGACAAATGTTGATAAAAGCGTTTTGTATTAAAAGTTTTAGATATTTAGGTATAGACAGTAAGACTTTATCTATATAATAAAAAAAAGGATTGTGCGGTTTTATGAAACCACGGTAACAGTGAAACTTTGTTTCACATTATAGACATTTAATTATAAATTTTCGTTGCCACAAATGAGTAATAGTCTATACACTACACGGTCACGTACACGATGTAATAAAAGTTTCACTTGAGTAAATAAATAAAAAAGCCTTATTGCTTATTACTTTTCTTACTTAATTACTTACCCTCATTTACATAATTATACTAATTTGATCTTAATTTTACTTAGAAAACTTTCATGATTGATTTTAATCCTTATTATAAATACGCGATTTATCACGTACCGTTTTATCGGTGTTTCGACCGACAATGTTTCAATGGTGCGAGGCGAGACGTAATTCGAAGCGGATCGCACTCACCCTGATGTTCATGAATTGAACCGAAACAGTGTCGGTCGAAACACCGATAAGACGGTACGTGATAAATCCCATATTTATAATAATGATTGATCTTAATTATCTATCTCTTCCGCAATAGTTGCCTCCACGGCGTAAGCCTCCCCTAAATCCCTCCGTACATCCCTCTCTCTCGCTGTTTTCATACATACCGGTGCACATCGTTGTGTAGAAATGTCTCTTCATCTCCTTTTTGGTCTACCTTGTCTCCGTTTTCCTTCCAGTGGGATCCACTCTGTCACCAGTTTTGTTCACCTATCGTTTTCTAAGCTACAGATGTGTCCTGCCCACTTCTTATCTACCACTACTTCTAGTAGCCCATATTGCCCCATTGTTGGGCAAAAGCCTCCCCTCATTTCCGCCATTCACAACGGTCCAGCGCCACTGTTTGCCATCCCCTCTTAAAGTCGTCTAGCTCGTCCCGCCACTTTCGGCGTGGTCTGCTGCGGTGCCGCCTTGCTGTCTCAGGGCTTCACTTCGTGGTAATTGTGGTCCACAGCTCATCAGGCATGCAACAGACGTGACCAGCCCAGTCCCTTTTCAGCTTCGCGGCCTTTTCTCCTACATTGGCGATTTTCGTTTTGGGGCGCAGTATGGTGTTACGGATACGATCAGTTAGTTTAAATCCAAGAATACTGTGCTCCATCACCCTTTAGCAAACCTTGAGTTTGGATTGTTGGATATTTGTCAAATACCAAGTTTCTTATCTTCTATATATATAGAACTCCCAATATTTAAGTGATTCCTACTGTTTATACGATGCTTAGTCATAAATTAACGTTTTTTGATTTTTGGTTTGTTAGTCCGTCTCAAAGTTTGTCCTTCGGCTCCGAAACAGCTCAAAGGATTAAAACAGGAATTAAACAAAATTTCGGGTAAGTTACATTTCAATATCTTGCAGGAGATATGTAAAAAAAGTTTTGTAATGAATATAACAGTTCTTGTTCGTTAAAAGGAGCAGCTCTAGTTTTTTTAAAACTTAATCACAGCGTTTACTAAGTAGTAATTTTACGATTAAGTTTTTCTTTAACCATTGAAATCGCATGCGCTTTGTCGCACTTGCGATTATGTCGAGTATAAGTCTCATAAATTACGTACCTAATTTTAAACTCAAATATAATATTTTACTGGCAAGTGATAGATTATACGACAACGCAACGAAAGTTATGTATCACCATTAAAACTCGGTTGTTTCAGTTTGAAAGCGCTTGTCATAATCATATTATCCGGTTAGAAATGGCACGAGGCAGCCAGGTTTAGTTACTCAATGAAAAATAACTTTAAAATTTCATTACACAAAATGTTTCATAAAGTGAGGGGAAATTACCTACTTATAGTTAAACTAGATTATTAGAAAGTTATAAAGCAAACATTTTTACAAGATGTATTTTAGGGTAGGTATAGATTCCTCTCATATATTAGAAGTTAGGGTGATTTTTCCTTTGGAGTATCGTCGGATAAGTCATCCAAAAACACTTTAAGGTCTCTTGGAAACTTAACAGATTTAAGAATCCGTTTACAAAATATAGAATTCAACGTGGCCATTTTCGTAATAGTTGTTTTTATAGTAACTACATAGCGCCAATTGTCTCTTATGCAAATAATGTACACCTACTATGAAAATATACAGAATATAAATGTAGAGCGTCGTCCCATCGACAAAAAGATTACAATATACCATTTTTAAACATTACCTAATATTAAAGTGAACCAGGTAACAAAATATGTATGATTTTAATGAATAAATGAATTTTGAAATTTTGATGAAATAACTCTGACTTGTAAAACAACTAAATCTCGACTAGGACAGTACAAGAACGTTTCCTTATTCCGCAGAAACATATTCTGTATCACCTTAGCGTATTAAAATTCCACGGTTGACTCTGACGAGCCTAGTACGAATACGTGATAAACTTATCCCTGTATACTAAATAGCTGTTATGGGCAAGTTTAGAGTTCGCGCATACTGAACGTCGCGCTCGTCGCTCGAACTCGCACCTTATATATAGCGACAACGTGGCGCTTTTTAAAAGATATTTTGACTTTCGGAGCAAGCTTTTGAAAATTAAACCCGCATTTTTACCGAGAATACCTTTGAGAGGATTGAGAAATAACATGATTTTTACAGGGGGGGGGGGGGATAAGCAGAGACCAAATAGTTATCACTTTAGTTAACTAGTGGTTCGCCCCGAACTGAGGTCTCGCGAGACTCAAAACACAAAAAAAAATATTTTTAGGGTGACTTGCGCAACGATGCCTAAACGTATGATTTAAGGAGTCAAATTATACAAATACGTAAAATTTAAACATGTCTAGTCGATAAATACGTTTAGGGATCGTTGTGCAAGCCGGCCTTAATCTTTGACTAATAAAATAGTACCACGAAATGTACAACCAACTAACTTGACTTACAGTTTCATTCAAATTACAGGTAATGGGGGTTCATGTTTTTGGTTACTCTTTTTTTCAGGTTCAATTTGCAGTTATTCTGGTTTTCACAATTTAGCCTATATTTGTGTCACTTCAGCTACACGCATATCAAATTACAGGGCTGTGGGGTCACTGGTGTACCCTGTGAATTTTGTCAAAGTCCTGTTTTTATTATGGCTAATAACATAAAATCTACAGAGTTTAACCTAAAAGTAAAAACCGGGTCAAAATGTACTTACAAAGACCTTTTATTAAACGTGCCTTTGACCGGATAGTTCTATTTTGTTTTTTTTTACCCTTCTTGAACCAAAATATCTCAACAGCCCACCCAAATTTTTAGCTCATTTAGTCACACCAAAATTGTGCCATCACCTATATACCAAATTTCTCGACGATCGAATAAACGCTTAGAAAATTATCCTCGGACAAACAAACATACATACATACATAAGACGCCGATTTGCCCAAGTTGATTTAGAGATCTAGCTTCGCTCGATCAAAAATGATACCCTTTGTACATTCTAGCGACAGTGGAAAAGCGATACACGTGATTCGAATCATTCCATTAATTTCTATAGCATTGGTGTCAAAGTCGCCTAAAGAACTGTAACACTATTATAAACTAGCTTCCGCCAGCGGCTACGCACGCGTTGTTTGCCAACAAAAAGTAACTTATGTGTTAATCCAAGTCATAATCTACGTACATACCAAATTTCATCGCAATTGGTTTAGCCGTTACGACGTGATTGAGTAACAAACAAACAAACATCCAAACTTTCACATCTAATATTAGTGTGATGCATTTTGTGCCTTGTGATTCAGGTGACGTAAACTAGCAACGATTTAAGCCACGCACAGGCCCTAAAGGTATGCATTTAAATGAGCCACAATTTATTGGATTAGATTTGAATAAAACAAAACAATGTTTGGATTGGAAGTTTATTACAAGTTTGCAGCTGCTTACAATCGCGCTAACTTTAGTGCCAACTATTTCGTTAACGCTAACGTTTATCTACAGATCGATTGCAACGGTCTTTATATGATTCAACTGTTTCTCATGTATTTTATAGTCATTTAGTTAATTCTTTATTTTTTATTGTATACAAATAGATTTACAGACAGAAACAGCTTACAAAATGGACATGTACAAAGGCGAGCTTAACCCTAATAAGAGTTTTTGTATGTTGTTTCTGTTAATAAATGTATATTAATTTATTTTAACTAGCAATAGAAATGATTATTATTATACCAATTCATCAAAATGGGATGAGTGATTTAGGCACTAATGTAGAACATACGTAAATTAAAAAAAACATATTGATGGTAAAAACATTCCCTTTGGCTTTGACGTAGTCTGTTAGAAATGCCACCAATAAATAAAGCTTCAAAACTTACCTATCATCTGAAACATTTCACTTAAAGGTAAGAACCTATATAGCCCCATAATTTGATTTACCTGACGTTATATGGAGGTAACAATATTTTATTAAAAGCTTTTTACCCACGAAGGAACGAAGGAGGTGTATGAGGTTAGGATTGGAGGTTGTTTTTGTGTGTGTGTGGAAAAAACGAGCGGTTTGACCGATTTAAATACGGTTTTCTATAAAAGGTTTGTGATTCATCGGCGATGGTTCTTAAATAGGTGTTATGGTGTTAACTCACCGGAGGGCGCTGTAATAACGATTTTTTGGTGAAAGATCTCCGCTTTAGAATGGAAATTTTTCACGCGTCGGGGGTTTAATTTTTTTTTACACTACTTGTACAATGTCGACAATGTCAAATTATATGTCATGAAAGCACGAAAGCAGGTGATTAAATCCCTACGGCTGAGCCAGGAGTAAAAATACACTGAATTTCATTATGCCCGCGAGGGCGTGTGTTTTGAATTTGAAAACTCATCTGTATCAAAATTTGAACCAAAGAGACCCATACAATAAGAATTTATTTATAAATCGAACTAACCTCTGCATGGAATGCACCAACCTAGATTAGTTTTTTATTGTCTCGCAGAAAGTGTGAAAAGTAGAGTACTCTCCTCATGGATAAAGCTGTCTGCATCTTGGGCGTACTTATATCCCTCTCTGTACCCAGGATTCTAGTAACTCCCTCGTTCCGCTGTGAGTTGACTCTAGAATCCTTCGTTACGTTCGGGATTCAATATAGTGCCCGTGACGAAAGACACTGCTTTACCCCTCGTTAATAATCTACTATTATTTATAGTGGTTGACGTATAAAGATTGCTCACTGACATAATTAACAGTGTTATGATGGCATTGAACAATATGTATTTCATACTTTTTACAGTTTAAGCGTCTTAACAATTCAATTTGCCTACATATGCCTATAACACTTTTTTATTTTTTTCATTGTTCAGTTTCACACCATTATAAAGAGGTCCCGAAATGATTTGGCACTTTGTGTAATCTATATCAAACCGGACCTTATTCCTTATACACATAGTCAATAATGAGGGTTTATCATTCTCGTTTTAAAAAATTAAACTAGTTCCAAATCGTAATAGATGGTGCTGTCTGGATATAAGTCGGCAAAAAATATGGTTAACATGAAAAAAATCTTATGGAAATCTCTTATTTTATTAAGAATTAATTAGAAAATAATGTTGACACGACAATTGTCGTTAACAATTCACTTTCCTTTGTCAATCAGCTTATGACAAAGCAACGCCATCTGTTAGCAGTTATACGAACATGTGAAAAGCTCCGCATTGTAATATAGGGTATAATAACTCTGTAGACCGACACATCTAGACAGAAAGGGGTTAATTGAAAGACAGTTTGGGAAGAATCTATCCAAATACACATTAGTAAGTTTCACTTATAAAATGAAACTTTCAGCCGCACTCAAATTGTTTTAAACTTTAACTCGTTGTAAATTTTTATATATATTTAGCCTAGCGGTATTTAGCGTTCTAATTAAAGTTACCTCCTTCCAGGATACCTCCTTCCGGTTTGAGAGTATTAACCAGGCTGCTATATTTTGTTTTCCGCAATATAACGGTGGAAAAGAGATTTTATCGACGGTATAAATTACAACAAATAAAAAGAGCTTTTCTGGCTGTAAGCTGACAATGGTGAATTATCCTTAGGTCATCATAAGTTATCGTCTTTATAAAACTAAATATAAATAAATAAATATTAAATATTGCTGGACATTTCACACAGCGCTATCTAGCTCAAATTAAGCAGAACTTGTACTATGGGAACTAGATAACTGATAGAATACTTATATACATTTTTTTTTGTAAATACATCTTTATAATATATAGAGAAACAACCAGACCCGGAACAAATATCTTTAGATCATGCAAACATTTGTTCCGCAGCGGGGATCGAACCCGCTACCTCCTGCGTCTCAGCCAGCTATTCGCCCACTGCACCACGGAGGTTGTCTTTACAAAACTAAATATTTATTAGCTTTTAATCTATATAATTATAAAAATAAAGTCAGTTTAACATGATAAAAAAACTGGTCAAGTGCGAGTCGGACTCGCGCACGAAGGGTTCTGTACCATTATCTATAGTAAATAAATAATCTCCCATACTTAACAGTGTTATGCATGCCATCGTTACACTACCCGACCTGTCGGGCCCAACAGTCCACACCTACAGCCCACATCTGCTGAAGGTGTGGAAAATCGGGCTCAACGAATTGGAAAGTGTATAGATCGCTTTAGTCTTTACTGTAAAATGTTCTGCGCACACGACCATATAATTGCAATAAATATTTTCTTTATTTTATTTCCCACAACAGCACAATTTTATTTATTTACCTTATTTGAGGTTGGTGCCGATTAAGCTAGTTCTCTTAATTGTAAGAGCGCCCATACAACTCAGAGGACTATCTTAATTGGCGTCAACTATGTATGTAGGGGGACACCCTGCAATTTTCAAATTTATTATATTTTTTGGAATTTTTCGATTATTTGTGCTGCTTGCTTGCTTTTTTCCAAATTTTGTGATTGTAGGTCAACGGAAACTACCATTTAGGTTTTCGACCCAAAACCTATAGGGTAATTCCGATTGACCTAGAATTGTCAATTTTGGTTAAAAGCAAGGTCTTACAGCACAAGTAAAGGGAAAATTCCGAAAAACAAAAAATTTGAAAAATAAATGAAATTTTGATTTTTACAAGTTTTCGCGAAAATCTAAATTTGCCCATATCTTTTTATCGTGTCTATTCAGGACCTTGACTTTTATACAACTAATAGGGAATATAAACTTCAGTATCTGGTATAAATTACAACTTGCTAGGTCCACCCGTTCCTGAGAAAATCGGTGGTGACACACGGACAGACGAAGAAGAGAGCGATCTTTTAAGGGTTCCTTTTTTACCTTTTGAGATACGGAACCCTAAAAACAGGATTTAAATCAGATAATAAGTTAACACAACATTTATTGACTTCTAAGGCGGTACGAAGTTCGCTGGGTCAGTTGGTAAAATAGATGCTTTATGAGAGTTTTTTGTATTTTATTTTTAAACTTCTTGACTCACAAAATAAACAGACTCAGCAAGAAAATATATTTCACTAGCTGACCGCCCGCGGCTTCATACGCGTGGTTTGTCAATAAAAACATTACTACCCTTTTGCGCATTCTGGTAAAAAGTAGTCTAAGTCTCAATCCTGGTCATAATGTATTTATATACCAAATTTAACCGAAGTCGGTTCAGACATTTAGTCTTGAAAACATACAAAAATTGGCAGAGACAGACAAATTTCTTTCGAATTTTCAATATTAGTGTGGATTATAAATTACTTAGACAAAAATTTGAGTTTTATTAATAATCCTATTATTAGATAAAATTACATTTTACATTGATGAAAATTGACTCACGTTATTTTCTATGCACATTTTCGATGGAAATCGCACTATTTTGGGAGCCACTCCTTAAATAAGGTGCCGACGTGATCAGTGGCAATATTCGAATGTGTTGTTCGTTAGGACGTGTGCATTATTGTGTGCATTATTGTACTGAGCTGAGAAATAAATTTGTAGGATTCATAGAAAAGTAGATAAACGGTACATTCATTGAAACTGATTCCAATTTACACAACAAACTTGAAAAAAAAGTAATAAGTACGTATCGACGATTAAGTATCCAGAGCTCCTATGTATGTATGGCTAACTTTCATTTTCTTTGTCTGCAGAGAAATGTGGACGCGACGACTTTGTCTGCAGCAATGGAGAATGCATCGAAGGTAGTCGCAGGTGCGACCGCGTCTTTGATTGTCCCAACAATGAGGACGAGTATAATTGTGGTAAGTCTTATAACTATGTCTTAATCCTCGATCCTTGCGCTACTCTGAGACCTTGCAACTTAAAACTCCTGAGGGCTCAGCCAAGTTACATTCAATTAGCGATGACGCTAGTCGATAAGTCCGAAAATGTATGGGATGCATAGTATGGAAATATCACGTGATATATCGACAACAAACCTATGTTGAAATCGAATCGATTCGAAGAGAATGTAACTTGGCTACGGGCCCTGTACACTCTTCTAACTTCTATGATAACTCGTTCACTGTACAAGGTATCCGTCTCTCTTCCTCCACACATTACAACTGCCAAATCCCTTCCCATCTTTAAAACAGTTCTATTTAAACATCTGTCTGCACTACAATGCTGATTTTATTTCTCATTTTCTCATCTATCGTTACGTTATCGCTGCTCTTGGTGTTATTAGTCACACCTAAATTGTGCCATCACTACCTACCTATGTATCAAATTTCACGATGATCGGATCAACGCTTCGAAAGTTATCCTCGGACAAGCAAACATACATACATACAACGCCGATTTGCCCAAGTTGATTTGGAGATTTTATTTTATATCATGTACCTTTTATTTAAAGTATGTAATATTTATGTACTATGCTATATTATTATGTACCTAATCCAGTACTTTCATATATATATGTAGATATTTATTTATTTTGTTATGTAAGTACACTGTTTATTCAATATTCAACTTTTTTTAAATGAAAAGCCACCGTCCTAGAACGTTCTCGTGAGTTCCAATCCATCCAAAGGTTGTGTGGAAGAGCTCGCTTTTAGCGATAAGACTATCTCTTGTATTGCTGCGGGTTATGTTATTTGTTTTTTATATTGTTTTATAATTTAAGTGTGATTTACAATAAAGCGTTTTCTGTCTATC
This sequence comes from Philereme transversata, assembly GCA_963924445.1. NCBI lineage: Eukaryota > Metazoa > Arthropoda > Insecta > Lepidoptera > Geometridae > Philereme > Philereme transversata. Next base: position 21,487,846 of record OZ004348.1, on the reverse strand, counting down.
TATCTATGTGATTTACACCATGGATATAGAAAAACTATGGACGGTGGAACTATGGTACAGCTAGTAAGAAAATGACACACTTGTGGGTGAAGTCGGGCAGTGGATAATGATGATGATGATGATATTGTTATATTAGCGGAGCAGAATATCAAAGTATATTCAATTCATAATCCTGTCTCGTTAGGGCCAACTGTCGTTATGTTTTTAAAATGTATTACGCATCGTCCGTACCACGTCTAGCTATTTTGCGTCTGAGAGGTCAGTCTCTCTTGGCTCGGTAGTCATGTCGAAGGCTCTCTGGCAGCGCAAAAACACCTGAGACCTAGTGGCATGTATGACATAGAAACTTACTATACTTTTTTAACACAGAATGCGCGTCTGATGAATTCAGCTGCCACGACCGCAGCATTTGCATCGAGATCAGGAAACGCTGCGATAACGAACCTAACTGCCGCGATGGCTCCGATGAAGACAACTGTCCCCGTGAGTGAACCCGCTGAACACGCAGCTTTTAACGTTTATGGACCTACAGCTAGTCTGGCAAATGTCAAATATTAACCGATTAACGGAGCACAACTATTTTTATCCGAGTTCGATTGGATGCGACTTCGTCGTCGACAGTCAGTGCCAATTTTTTATCAACTCAACGCCATTACAACTTTAAAGATTTAATGCTACTTCGAAGTTGTTGGCCGATATTTGACGTTTATTCATGACTGACGCGCTAAAGTTTGAAACTTAGCCTAATATGACCATCATTTTTTCTGCTCATGCTCCGTCTTGGATGAATATGGTAAGTGTCTGGGAGAATGAATTGGACAGGGAAGTACGCGTGCAGAGAAACTGGCAAGTTTCGTTGCGGTGATGGTACTTGCATCTCTGTACGGCTGAGGTGCGACGGGTTTAAGGACTGCCGTCACGATGGAAGTGACGAATTAGATTGCCGTAAGTATGAACGCGTTATTAAAAAGATTTTGGTTTTAATTCCATAAGTGTATAACCGTCTTTATGCGATGCGTAGCACTTGCGGAATTCAAACTATAATCTGGGTAGCTGGATTTCATTAATTTATCCAAAACTAATTAAAGTAATGAATTTAAAGCTTGCTCTCCGGATCAGTGGCAGTGCGATCATGGGAATTGCATCAAAAGGAGCAAACGTTGCAACGGTCGCATTGACTGTCCGTCAGATAGGTCTGATGAACGAAACTGTCTGGGTAAGAAATCATCGTCATTCATCGGCCAATTCACGAACAATTTCTTATCAAAATTATGCTACATCATTTCAAAAATTGTGATGTGTTTGGTAATTTAATAAATGTATTTCTTTGATCTAAACTAGCCTTGCACATGTTTACAGTATTTGGATATTTCAAATGCCAAACGGGCAAAGTTATTCCCGAAAATATGAGATGCAACCGCCGGTACGATTGTCCACCCGGAGATTATTCAGACGAACAGAACTGTCGTAAGTTCCTTGCATACCTTGACTTTCCAGGATCTTGTTCCGCTTTTAAGTCATTAGATATCCTCATTTTATTTTCGCTCATCTCGATGTCTCGTTTCTTTTCTTCTTACACCTGTGTGTACTTTCTTTGCTATCCATTCCTCCGTTCGATAATTATCTGTTATCTGGTGATCGGTCTTTTGTTTTCTTTAATGGTAGTGACTTCGCTTTCTTGTCTTATGTCTCTACTTTCGGTTCTGCCTTATCTTTTTCATTCTCAGTTGAATTGGTTATCGCTGTTTCTGGAATTGCATTTTGAGATAATTTATGAGTATGAATACTAATGTTTGCACACTTTATCGTGGACAGCATGTGGTGATGACGACTTCCGATGCGTTAACGGCCATTGCATACAAGCGTTCAAACGCTGCGATAGAACGCGAGACTGTCAGGATGGTTCCGATGAACTTCATTGCAACTATGGTTTGACTCTTTTTCAAAATTTTTATAAAATTTAGTACTTCACTCAATTGTCAATTATCATCTCAGTTTTGATTAATCCAATTATTGTTACTTACTTCCGTTTAAGTACTTTAATGATGTAGAACACACATTCTGAAATTATTTATGTGTATAATTTAATCAATTTTTTTTTAATTTAGCTACACGAAAGATTTAAAAAACTTTAATGAGTCCCAATTGTATAATTTGCTTGCATGAAGCTTATAACCCGTATTCTTGAACTGAAGTAAGTTGAATCGAGTTAAATACACTGATAAATTATTTGCAATATTTTTTGAGTGTTATTAAAAACCTTCATTATTGTATCTCGATTTATTCTTGAGTTCTAGAAAACGATCCTAAATGTTAAGATTTGGGAAAAAAAAATGCAATCAAAACCTAATTTTAACATGTTAATTTACAAATTTATTATTTAAATAATTAAATTTACACTCGCAGGGGTGTAACATGTCATTTTTGAATGTTTACAATTAGCGAGTCCCCTTCTAGTGTAAATGATATATGGTTACGGTGCATTATTATTACGGCAGGCACAGATTGCATGGCTTATGAGTATAAATGCACGAGCGGCGAGTGCGTGCACGCAGAATCTCTTTGCAACGGCACGGTGGAGTGCTATGACAGCTCGGACGAGAGCAAGTGCCCCTGTAAGAGAGGCCAGTTCCCGTGCCGGGATGGCTCTTGTATTAATATAGCGCTCAGATGCAACGGGCACAGCGACTGCAGGCAAGCCGAGGACGAACTTAACTGTGGTAAGTCAAGCGGAACTAGCACACGCCGCTTTTGTAAATAACTCCCTACCAATAGGTTTCACGCTACCTACATCTATACCTTATATATTCTGTGTTGCAAGATCTAACAGGATTTGTATTAGATAATGTAGAAATGAAGGCGTTGGTAAGGCCTCATATTTTACAGTACTGGCGCGATTGTAGTATCCAACCATAGCTTTCAAACTGAAACTTTGGTCGGAGACTACTTCATTGAATAGAACTAACGAGAATGATTATATAATGCTTCGAGATTGCAGTCGTCTTGTTGCATGGTAAGCATTTAGTACTACTTTGAGTTGAGCTTTTCCAGGTCACACCCATTTATAATAACACTTAAGTCTAAATATCCTTGTTTTATGTAAAAAATAGCGAATATTTGGTCTTTGTCATAGAAATAAAATATTTTGTAGTAGGTAAACTGTGTTCTCGTTTTAATACTCTTTAACTTGTCATTGATGTGTAGTATGTGAATAACTATGTCAATTAAGCTCGGATGGGTGATTATTGATATAATTAAAAACTATGTTTTTTTACGTGCTTTATAGGGCACGTTAAAATGTCAGTTCCTGTAATAAGAACCTATATGTGAGAGGTCTCAGGATGGTCTTAAGTCTCCTGTTAGGGTTGGTCAAGATCCCATTCGAACTTACTTTTAAAAATGTGCTAATGAAGTATGTGTAGCTGAAATCAGTCCGGTCTTCTATTGGGTTAGCAAATGCCCATGAAAATCGTACTCATATCAGTCATTTTTGAGAAATTTTAAATGGAGACAATTAGGTTAATATGTTTCTTTTACTTGAAATTAAGAAGTAATTTGTAAATAAGTCAAAAATGAGTGGCATCGATACGGTTTGCGGTGTGCATTTGATAGCACAGTTTGGACACAAGGCAATAGCCTGTTTGTTGAACTTGCAGGCGCCTGTCCCCCGGACGCCTTCACCTGTCCGACCGGGTCGAGGACTGCATGCGCGACTCGCTGCGATGACCTCACGGAGTGCGATGGTGGCGAAGATGAGTTGGACTGCACTAATAGCGGTAAAATCCCTTTTACTTACTTTCTCTCAATATCGCCTGATATAATCATGAATAGCGACTACGATATCTTACATTCGTGGCAATTTATAATATCTTGGCTGGATGAATAATACCCCTATTATTCGGTCAGGGGCCCAAATCTACTAAACGAATTGCTTCACTAAGACAATAGTATCCTCGCAACATGGCCAATACCTTACCTAAAGATACCTTTTAGTATTCTACTAACATAATATTTTATTCAATAAAGTCAGTTACTATGACAAAACTATTGAAATTTGTCAGCTTATGTCAAGAACAACAATTATCGTTAATTAATGGGATGGCTTTTCTAATAAATTAGCAGGATTGGGCCCTTGGTAAGTGACAGACTCGACGACTATAAACGGCGAGTGTTTTAAGAAACGATCTTAATTTCATCTTAGTAACTTTCATATAAATATTTTAGGTACCTACTCTGCTATATACTATACTTGTAATATATATAATTTACAACACCGTGAATATCGTGAATAACTGTCCTAGATTATAATTTGGTACTACAATACACTCGTTAGTGAATATATTGTGCAAACAATGTGAAGTAGAGCTAGATGCGCATAAATAAACTGTATTGGCTAAAGTCCCCTTTAAATGGGCTGTTCTCAAAATTCCATAGATATAGTAATTGTAATTTCAAATAAATACTTAAATTTATAAAATAAATATAACACTTAATATGAGAAGGAATTTCGACAACAACTCCTCTAACCTAACCTAAGGTTATCAGAGCGAACCCATAAATAAGTGTAATATACCTACCTACATTTAGAGCACTGCGAGTTATTTTGCGACTCATGAACACTTTTAAGAGTAGTAGAGTTTCTTGTAAAAAGGCTTGCCCGGGGAAGTAATATCACCATACCTATTTCTGCCGCCAAGCAGCATTGCTATGTTTTGGTATGAAGGGTATGGTTCCCGGTGAAATTACAAGCACATGAAGCTTTACACCTGTATGTATGCCTCAATTTGATGGCAATAATTTGTTATAGGCGATGGTTACCAATTAACATCAGGTGAGCCATATGCTTATTCGCTCTCCAGGTAGTATAAAAAAGCAGAAAACTTCATCTAAATATTTATGTCCTATTACCAACTATCTGCAATATCGATCCAGTAGTATCTAAGGATCTGGAGCCGCTGAGTCTGCGCCGTGACATCGGAGCGCTCAGCGTTTTCTATAAAATATAAAATATAACGGCAAACATTCTGAGGAGCTGTTCAATTTAATCCCTGCTTCCCACTTCCCACCACTACCATCGAACCTCCCGCAACCGGCAACGAACTCATCCACATATTGTAGATGCGTGGAAGTCTCACAAGGTGCGTTACACCCGCTCGTTTCTTCCACGCACCTGCAACATGTGGAATGACCTTCCTACGGAGGTTCTTCCGGTGGGCTTCAAAATGATCGCCTTAAAGAGAGGTGTAAATAGGGTATTAAGTGCTAGGCAACGCGACTGTAGTACCACGAGTGCTGCAGGAGTTTATAGGCCGGTAAGCTTGTGTGTCTACAAGTTTAACATAAAAAAACTGTAATTTGTCATTTTTTTTTTGTGAAATTTGAAGTTTGTTGCTGAATAAATACATTATTGTACTGTATTTGTAACTGGAAAAAAAACGTTAGTATTACGTTACACTTTTTTAAATCCCAAAAAATGGGGTGGAAAGTGGGTCCTTACTAACGAGGCCATAAATATTACACTTAGAGTTTCCGAATAAGACTATCGGCTAGTTTCGGCTGTGTTTGTACAGCGTTGTCTTTATTAATAATACCTGTGTGAATTTATAACAAGACAGTCGTTGTAGGTCGCACCCACTTCAAAATAAATAGACAGACTTGTTAACTTGTGACTTTTTTTAATCCCTTTTGGATACGCATATGACTCACATGATCGTAAATGGTAACCATTGCCTATAACAAAATCTTGCCTCGTAATTCATGCACCTTAGAAACGTTCTGATGCACTGGCCTGCGTACATCAACTTGAGGTATTCAGGTGTAAAGCATATGTGCCTGTAATTTCACCGGCAGCCATTAGACTTCTAATCGAAACACAACAATGCTGCTTGGCGTCAGAAAGAGGTATTCTGGTAGTACTTCCCCGGGCGAGCCCATTAAGGAACTCTATTACTCTTAGTTGGTACTGTACCTACCTGTTCTCGGCACTTACCGTTAAGTATCTACATATAGTAACAAAATAACCTAGTTTCAACAGCCTAAAAGGATGGGGAGTATCAAAGACGTAGCGTCACGTCCATGCCACTTCCATCTGTTTTGAACTATAAACTAAAACTCGTGGGGCCAATTGTCTTTTTAAGTATGTAATAAGTAACTAATTTGTGTTTGTCCAAAGAATGTCCCTACGGGGAGTGCGACGGCCGATGCATACCGGGTGACAAAATCTGTGACGGACATGCTGATTGCTCTGACGGCTCCGACGAGAGCTACTGCGATAACTGCGAGAGACCTGACGACTTCAGGTAACTTCATTGTCATCTGCTGGTAGATCCCTTAGTACATTTAATGCCGCGCTGTCTCCTGCACTTCTCTTTTCCAATTTCATAGTTCCATTCGTCTACTTTAGCTTTTATCATTATTACCTTTGCGATCCTGCTATTGCGAAATCTCATTGCGAATTGCTATGGCGAATATTATGGCGCTTTTAAATTGTTATTCGTTACGAGTACCACTTTCAACATTATGGTGTGATTATAAGTCATTATAATCCTACATCTATAATCCTATAATCTGGTTCCCTTGATATAAAGCACACGAAAATAAATGCTGGCCACTTTATCTAAATTGGGTAACCACTGAACAAATGTGTAGACCATAAAAACAGCTTTTAGTAAATGAACAACATCAATATTTTTAAAAACCAACAGATCTTCGTGCGCTTTTCTTTTGTAGATAGGTAAATAATAACCCAAGTCTCTATTATCAGCATAGAAGTTTTACAAAAGTTCACTTTACAATTAAATAAATATGTAAAGTTTAACTTACACGTAGCTACAGCGTACGACATTAGCATCTACTAACACAGATAAATAATATACCATCACAGTATAGGTGCTACAACTGCTGGACACAATTTTGCAAATTAAAACGGATGAATAAAAAAATGCGATAATAGTCCGCATAACCGTTACCTAACAATTGCGAAACCCGAAAGAAATGATGTTTATAATAGGTATCTCCAAGGTTTTTGTATTTTCGTAGGTGTGACGACGGACAATGCATCCGGCTGAGCGGGCGGTGCAACAATGTCACCGAGTGCACAGACAACAGTGACGAGCTGCACTGCAATGATATCATGACTCCGACGAGAGGTGAGCCTGCCCACTCCGCACTCGTCTGAGCGCTTCTAGTGTACTCTCGTCGTTCTTGCTTAACTGAGTTAGGAAACGTACCCATACTACGTGACCCATTTTTTGTACTGTATTTACCCCCCCCCCCTCCTCCCTCTAGTTTTCCAGCAGTAATTCATAAAACAAATTGGCTCGTATTTGTCTTTAATAATACGGCGCTTACCGGGTGACGCCAAGAGTGCGTGCATACCGATTGCGTCAGTGTTACCACCTGTAAGTTGAATTGAATTTAGCTCGAAAAAGCGCGAGATTTCCCTAGAAGATATTGACGACGTGACGAAAACCTAAATTACCTATGGTCTGTCCAGTGTATGTGTGTCAAATAAATGTATTTCCTTTCTTTATTTCATGTATGTATATTTATAAATTCATATGAGACATACATTCCTACAAGAGCAATTTCCAATTTCAGAGGATTGCCCTGAAGGCCAGTTCAGATGCAACAACGGTGCCTGTGTACACAACGATTTCGTTTGTGACGGCAACAAGGACTGCCTTGACAATTCAGACGAAATGCACTGCCGTAAGTTTTTATTAATACCATTATGAGTTAAATTAAAGTTAGGGAAACTAGAAACTTGTTCTGATCCGTATTGTATGCTGTTTGTTATTTAAGGTGAAGTTATTTTGTTGAAACTATACGTTTGAAATGTTTTAGCTGAGAATTATGATCAATGACACATCTAGGTAGATGTTCCAATTTTAAAATATTATGGTTTCTGAAGTAGCGATTAAGAGATAGAAATCATTGTTATACAAGATGATAATTTAACTATCTATGTATTAGCACTCGCACCATCACGCTTAGCAATTTGTTTACTATAGGTCCTTTGTGCACTTTGAAGCTTTGAATCGCACAGTTTCACAGTTTTATCAACAGGGGGCCAACCTCAATCTCTTAAAGCAATTTTTTTTGTCAACCTATATGGTCCCACTACTGGGCAAAGGTCTCCCCCCAAGTTTCTCCACCTGCCTATGTCCTGTACGACAGTCCATCACTCCTGATCGAAGGCAACAAGATCGTCTCGCCAACGCTTTCTTGGCCGACCCTGATCGCGTCTTCCATCAGGGCTCCAGGTTGTGGCTAGATTAGCCCACCTATCGGGGTGTATTCTGCTAATGTGTCCCGCCCAATCCCACTCGAGCCTAACTGTTTTTTCTTAAAGCAATATTAAAATAATATTACACTGACGTTTCGGACCATGATCTTCTATTACTTAGCTTACTTTATTATCGTAAAGGCGAAGCAGTTTTGGTCACGTCACCATAAATCGTTCACTCAAAACGTTTCACATTAGAGCTCAATAAAGCGTAAAATAATCCTAAATAGTAAGTAAATAGCAATGGTTTATACTGAACGCGGTGTAATCACTATAAAGCACTAAATATACATCATTATTAGGATTATAACAGTAATTTTTAAAAGTTTTGTGGTTCATATTGAAGTAATGTTGCTACAAGCTTCAAACAAAACGCTCCTGAAGCATGATGGTTTTCTAAAAGATTTTGGTTGGCGCCCAGCACAGTCTAGCTTCATGAGTATAGTAACGTATAATTACTGCACGTGACGGAAGATATCGTTTTTATTCTCCGTTGGTTCTGATTCACCTTTATACAAGTGCTGAAAAAGCTAAGTCAGAAGAATCTGTCTTATCTGATTTTCTTGACTGTAATGCTTCAAACAGGCGGGATAGATTTGACGTGGCAAGGTATACCTAAGCCATGATGAAAATTATGTGCAAAGCTGCCTATGTTTTGCAAAGATCCCAATGCATCGTCCTGATGAAATAATGCAAAACCTTAATATATTTTACACATAATTGAAGGTAAGAAACACATCGTATTCATAATGCTGTATTTCAAAATAGTAAGTAATCGTAGAGTTTAAAAAACAACAGATTATTGTTTAACAAAATTGTTTGATTTAAAATGAGTTAAGGTTTTGCGTTGTTTGATTGCACATTGCACTTATTAGTTTTTGTAAATGCACTGGTATACAGCGAGGTTGATGGTGCGCGCGTCCCGGTCGCCGCCGGCGTCACCCTGCGTCGATACCCAGTTTACCTGTTACGACGGCCGGTGCATTCCTGAAGAAAGACGCTGTGACAATATCTATGACTGCTCTGACTTCTCAGATGAACAACAATGCCACTCCGGTACATTCACTGGTTGATGCGCGTTCGCATTTCTGCCCTATTGTATCCATTCTTAGATCTAGGCTTATGTAGCATGATCGCCGCCGTAGTCAACGTTAGAGAAGACAGCAATCAGGTTAAAGAACAGCTTTGTATTTTCTCGCAAGAGGAGACATGCGAAACCTGATGAATATGTCTCATTTTTCCAGTTCAATATATTTGTTTTTTTAATGGTCTTAGTTGCTTTCCGACATAGTTCCCTAAGTTTTTTCTCATTGTACCCATAATAAGTGCAAGGTTGACTAGCCATGTTCTTAAAACCTTCGGACTGGTTTACATCACTAACCTTTGTTATAACAAGGATGTTATAAATGGTCTTGGCACCTACTAACTAAGTTATTCCAAACTTGGAGAACGTTGCTGAGTATCTAACGGTTCTTGATAGAAACCAAACCAAGGAGGTAAAGCCCAGGTTTTTTACGTTCCTTATGTGTTTACTCCTGATATTCGGAGATGTAGGTATATAAAGTTATTTAATTATACTAGTGGTTCGCCTCGAACTGAGATCTCGCGAGTATCCCATAAAAACAAAAAATATTAGTGGTAATCTTTGACTATAAAAATAGTGCAACGAAATGCATAACCAACCCACTTGACCTACAGTTTCATACAAGTTACAGGTAACGGGAGTTCATGTTAATTGTTTATTCTTTTTTGGGGTACAAATTGCAGTTAATCTAGATTTCAGACTTTTGTCTATATTTGTAATACATAAGCTACACGCATACCAAATTACAGTATTGTGGGGTCACTGGTTTACCCTGTGAATTTTGTCAAAGTTCAGTTTATATTATGGCGAATAACTTAAAAACTACAAAGCTTAAACTAAAAATGAAAACGGGGTCGAAATGTGCTCACAAAGATCTTTTATTAGACGTGCCACTTGGCCGGATCATTTTGTTTTTTTTTACCCCTCTTAAACCCCAATATCTCAACAACCCCCCCAACATTTTTAGCTCATTGAGTCACACAAAAATTGTGCCATCACTATAAACCAAATTTCACGATGATCGGATAAACGCTTCGAACGTTATCCTTGGACAAACAAACAAACATACATACATACATACATACAACGGCGATTTTCCCAAGTTGATTTGGAGATCTCGCTTCGCTCGATCAATAATGTGTACTAAATGCCCGCCGAGCCCAAAATAATTTACTTCGGATTTCTTTAAATGGTAACTATCAATACCGAAGCGGTCAACCCGTAGTGTATGTAGATTAGATAGATCCATTGTTTATTTTTATTTTTATGTTTGCTTTTAAACTTTTTTTATTTTGTATTTTAGCATGCGAATATGACCAATTCCAGTGTGAGAATAGTCAGTGTATACCCTATTCGGATAGATGCAATAATGTCGTAGATTGCACGGATGGTTCTGATGAATCACCTGTTCTCTGTGACACGTCGCCCGATGACGATTACACTACTGAGTCTCCCTACCGTTACCCCTCTCCTGTAACAACATCTACCAGTAAGTCTACGCTCTTAAACTATGGTAGATCGTTCATTTTGCTTATGATATTTCTATCTCATTATGATACTCGTATCAACGTATGACGTAAAATATTTACTTCGCTCGTATTACCCTAGTTTCCTATGAGTAAACAAACAAGATAATTAAAGCTCATAGAAATACCATGAACATTATTTGTTATGCTTATGACTCACGCACGCATTCTTATTTATAAAATATCATCTTGTTTTAGTTGACCAATTTCTACTTAAAAATGAATACATTTATATACTATAATGTTCTTTAAAACAGTAAATGAAAACAGCTCTAAAATTTACAGATACCTATGACTCTGGATCTCGTGACATAAGGCCAAGTAAGTATCATGACAACATCTATTTTATGTATACTATCCTATGCTAGATGTGCCGGATCTATGAAAATGTAATGTATGTTCACAAAAATATTAATTTGTTTAAGAAAAATAGCGATAATCATAATTTTAATACTAGAAATACAGATAAACTCGCTGTTGCCACTTGTAGACTCCATAAAGTTAGTAAATCGTTTAAAGGGCAAGATGTACGCTTTTATAACAAACTCCCAAGGGATGTACAAAAATCGACAATTAACAAATTTAAAAACGTAATTAAACAAAATCTTTATAAAAGTGCCTACTATAAAATATCGGATTATTTAGATGATAGAGAAGCTTGGGATTGAAATTGCTCCAACTCGTTCAAAATGTTACAATTTAGACGTAATTTATTTTCTGTATTATGTATTGTAAAAGGATCATTAAAAAAAACAACCAGCCTTGTTTCTTGCCTTTCTTTTCTGGCTTGGTCGCGAAGGAACAGGCAGTAAAATTCACGTGTCAAAGTGATCCTTGTGATTTTAATGAATACAAATATTTGACTTTGACTTTGACTTTGGATGGATTGCTGCTGATTAGACCTGGGGGCCAATTCCCGTAACTTAAAAAAGTAAAATTCGAGTATCGATCTAGTCTCGTTATGTTAAATGTCCTAAACGGTATTCACGTAACTGACAATACAATGGTATGAGTTGTCTGGCTTGCGATTATACACTTTATTTATATCAAGCTAATATTGTAATATTAATGGAGCAAAATAACAAACTATGTTTAATTCATAATCCAATCTCATTTGGGTCAACTATCGCTACTTTTTTAAAATTGTATTACGTCAATGGCCCCCCTGGATGCGATCTGCCCAAGACAGAATTACATGGCACAAAATGGAGGATGCTTATACCCAGCAGTGAGTGAACACGAGCTGATAATGATGATGAATCGGAACTATTCCCAAAAATAAGTACATAAAGTTTATTGTTTGTGTGTTTGTAGAGGGGTAATCTCAGAAACTTAAAAACTGATTCTAAAATGTATCTGATAGAAAGCTACACTATGCGGGTACTAAAGATTATATTTATTTTGTTATAAATCTGTGTGAAGCCATAGTTGGTCGAGTGGAATTGTGATAATTTAATTGGAATTATGTTGTGTTTATTGAAATCACGCCTTCTTAATGGTAACAAATTAATTTAATAAAAAGTTTGGAAATTCCTTTTTCAAAAGAAACTTTCATAATCGGAACCGCAAGCAGATTCAAATGAGCCCAAACACAAGTAGCCCACTATAATTCAGAAGTTCGGTTGTCTAGCAATCGTCACTATCATGAGACCACCTCCATGGTACCATATTATTGCATCGTCACCGAATTAAATATTTATTTTATACTTCAGCTCAATCGGTTGGGGGGAACATTTTTATAATTTAGTTGCAAGATTTGAGCTTAACAAACCTGCTTTGCAAGTTAAATAGAAGCTTCTAAAAAAGGATGGTTTTTATGTTTTGAAAGGTTTTTCATTTACTATTTACATGGTTAGAATTACATACTTTTTGCAAACCTGTGCCAAATATGCAAACTGAATGCGTGAGAGTGGCGTGTGTGACGTACGAGTGACGTGTACCTACTCTTAAATGTTTTAAAGCGACATTGTCCTCTTAGTTTTACTAAAGAGATTTCGGTTTACACTCTAGAAGCTCTTTAATATACTTAATTTAAGTTATCGAGATGTGTAAATCGGTTGCTTTTAATTTATTTGTATTCGAATATAGGTGATAATTCAAACAGCGGTGAAACGAGAAATGATATTGATCAGCTGGCCACAACGTATCGGAATGATGGTATGCCATTGATAAATGCGGAAGAGCTTTATGTTATCGTTGCGCTTTTCATGGTGCCAATCACATCATCGGTGTTCTTTCAGTCTTGCTGTCAAAATGATTCTATTAGTGTGAGGCCTTATTAGTGCGTTGCGTTGCGTCATTGCAACGGATCAACACATTGCCACACCTGCGTTGCGATGACACACGACGTCGCAACGCCAGAGGGCAACGTACGCCATAGCAGCGCAGTATCTCAGTGTGGATTCCATTCTTCATTCGACAATGGATCGGAACAAACGTGTACTATTGTTGCTTTTGTTACGCCACCGCCAAAACAAACGTAGAAACAATAAAATATTCTGGATATTTCCCGCGATTGCCCCTCTAGCAGTGGAACACTGTCCGTCGTAGCACTGGAGCTCCGACAGCGCACGCATCACCCTCCTCCCGCTTCGTCATTCGTCTGTTGATCCGTTGAAACCTCACGTGCGACGACGCAGCGCATAATATAGCATGCCACTAAAAATATATATGTAAAACGACGTAGCGTTGAATCTGCGACGACAACGCAACGCAACGTACTAATGATACCTGTCGCTTAGCCTAATTGTAGACAGAACTGCAGGTTTCAACTTTTATAGATTACTTAATTTTGGTAGCTAAAACTTATACGGATACATCTTTCATTCAGTCAAACTTGGGTGTAATTTTATAAAATTTTTTCACGCGTTCAAGGAGCAAGGCCATGAAAGCCCCCGTGGCCAAATTGTAAAACATGAACCTTGTTGGGACAAAAATGTTTAGCACGTGTTTAAAAAAATCCCTAGCAATTTTGTATAGGATTTTTTTAAACACGCTCTAAACAGTGTTTAATTTTAATTGTGCTCATACCCTGACAGGTTAACTGCTTATTCTGAAAGATATTGGCTTCACCACAAAATCCTCAGTTTTTCCTCAGGAAGATGATGAAATCAGGAGAGATAGGCCTAACTAAAAAAAATCGTATCACATACGTGGGGGTAATTTGGGTCTACCGTTACTGTAAAATATCGTTGTAATGTAAAATATTGACTTTTCCAAGTTACTGTGGGTCTGTTGTATCTGTGTGGAATAAACAAATCTGACTTTTCAACCTGTTTAATAAATCACCTTGTATGTTGTATAAATCACCTTGTATTTACACGTTCATGTCATATTTCATATTGCTCTGGGGCTTTTTTTTGTTTTTTTTTATTTAATTTAAGTACCTACTTAAGTTGCTTCATTGATTTTAGATCGTGTTTACACAACGGACCGTGGGCCTAACTACGACGAACAGCCTGGCTTTGGTAGGAGTTTAATCATATTTATTTCATTTTTTCACTTATTATTTATCATTTTTGTAGTAATAATAATGGGGAACTATCACGTACCATTTATTGTATGTACATTGTCGGTCGTAACACCGATAAAACGGTACGTGATAAATCCCATATTCTTAATAATGATAGAAATAAATCACGAAAGTTTTTTAAGTAAAGTAATTGTTCATACAATTTAGTTTAACATTTTCTTTTATTTGTATTGCGGATGGGGCTATATTGCAAAATGTGGGCAAATAATACTTCAGTTAGCCAGAGAGCTCCGCCTTATTTAAACAATAATAGCGATTGGTTACATTCAGTATTGCCAAATATTACTTTTTTATTAATTACTTATTCCGTTTATATTCAATTCTTTAAAATTGCAAGTATCTTTTGAGTTTATTTATTTTATAGTTTAATGTTCATTCCTATACTTTTTTAAACCAATAACGAACTAAACATGTTGGAGGTTAAACGCTATTATTATCTAATTTTTTAAGTAACGGTGTTTTATCAAATTAGTGGTTTGGGTAAAGTTTGTTAACCAACAATAGATTTTTTTAAGTTTTGAGAATATCTAAGGTTTGTTGTATTTTGGATTTTATTTTATTTTTTCTTTTTAGACTTTACTACTGGGTATCCTCCAAACGGCCTCCTAACTACTACTCAGCGTCCTACTTACCCTGGTATGATTATTATTTATTTCATTTTGTTTCATTATTTTTTATTATTTGCTTACATTTGTTTATGTGCCAATTTTTTATCCATAGAATCCACCGGTCTAAGCGGTAGCGGGTCGGTCAGAGGTAATGATAGATAATTTTTTTTATTTTTATATATTTATGGAGGGGTGTTGATGATAATGCAGAAATATAATAAAATGCCGATAATAGGTGCAACGGTTGCGTGCAAAAGTTTTGAGTGGCGTTGCGAGAACGGCCCCTGCATTGACGCCCGTCGAAGATGCGATGGGCACATCGACTGCCCGCTCGACTTCAGTGATGAATTCGATTGTCCGCCAGGCAGTAAGATGATATACTTGTCGACCAATTAACACGGGATTTTGGCAAATTTTACTTATTAAAAATGTATAATATTGGGGAAATGGTTTACTTACAGAAACGAAAATTAACCCTTTCTTAGGTTACCTAAATGTACCTTCTTATGTGAGACAAGCCTAGTAATAAAGTATATAGTAAAGGACTTACTTGCATTTTTTTCTGTTATTAGTGAAGAAGTGGGTCTGCCGAATCAATATCGTATGTGGTGGGTAACGTAAAGTTTTTATCCGTTGTGAACTACGACGTTTGAATAAATGTTCGTGATAAATGGTATCCATTTATGGTAGAAAACATGGTTCTACATTGGTGAGGCCATTTTTGTAGTCATCAATTCATTAGTTTTGATTTTACTGTCAGCTTTATATATAAGTTTTGTACGTGCGGGGCCTTCCCAATTATGTACATGTTTTCATATATTGATTTTTGTTACATTGTGCTATGTTCAGAAAAATAATGTTTGTCCTCATTTTTGTACATAATTTATAAAATATAATACTTACGGGAAAAGAATGGTAGGATGTAGCTCATTGTTTATCGGTATTAAGTACAAAACATCAGTATAACAATATAAATGAAAAGATGAAAAAGAAAATTTGCCATTATCTATAAAATAAACATAACATTAATTGACTACTTCTAAAACTGATGTATATCTCTACCAACTAATTACCTACAAAACACCTTACATGAAAAATTTACAGGTTACCATAGAAAACTGGTAATTTAACATAACGAAATATTTAATGGCACGTAATTTGTTAGTGGGTAACACTACCTATTCCACCGTAACAAAGTTTGGCGTAACAACATCTAATATAATATATAATTTTTTTCCTATCTAACCGATAAACCTGGCGCAACTTTAATAAATAATAAATGCATATAAATAAAATATAACGATGTGATGAATGGTTTAACATCTAACAAGAAAAACACAATTAAATGTCACAAACTTAATACTTAGTTACGATTCTGTCTGACTGTTTAACAATTGTACCTAGGTACAGTTAAGGCCGAAGACACTATTTTCTGAAAGTCGGGGTGGAACTAGAAGCGTAAAAATAAACAAAAATCATGTATCTAAAAGGTAACATGTATGTGAGTCTCTTTTATACTGTTGTTAAACAAGCTTAAGCTTGTCAGCCACAACTATCTTTACATTTTTATTGTGTTTAACATTTAATTTAAAACATGTTTTCCTAAGGCCGGTTACATACGAAAAATTACGTACGTGTGCGATATATAAGGTCCTTGATTTTGTATGGATTTGCTGCCTTCTAAGTTACGATTCGGTATTCCGAATTTCGATCATATTTGACCGGCAGAGGCTTAAAGTCTACGATAAGTTTATCAGCTTTTAATTTAATAGGTTTAAAAAATCTAATGAAAATCACTACATAACTACGTTCACCGAACTCCTAAAAAAGATTTTGTTAAACATTTTGGTACCACTTAAATGAAGTCCTTTTTAAAATATAATTTTAATCTATCTTTGCAGGTCCAGTGACGCTAAATGTCAAAACATATCCAGAAGAACAAACCGTTAGATTTGGTGAGTCTTGTTTTTACTAGGTAGGTACCGTTATTAATCTAGAAATCTGAACTCAACTTAAAATTTTGTACGTAAGTTATGTTCCTACAGACACAAAATTACGCAAAGTGTTTTTTGTCGAACATTGTAAACGTATTATATTTTGTACTTGATTCCCATAGGGTCGATTCGGTTGCACCACTGTAATATAATCAAACTACGTAAAATAATTAAGGCTGTCAATATTATTTAATTTTTCTTTAAATTCTTACTACGTAATACAAGTCTACAGCTGGATCAAGTTAACACGACGCTTTTGACGCTTTTGAAGATAAAACAATAATTGCGGAAAACGAAATAGAATTATTGTAAAATATTAAAATAATTATTATATTTTAAACCCGACTTGCTTTCACAAAAGAGATGTTATCAGTTCGTTGTTAGATTCTGTCAAACATGAAATGTGTGAAAGTGTAAGCAGGCGATTATCAAAAGCAAACATCTAATGCGTTTATTAAATCTTAGTTAAGTTTAAAAGCTACCTTGAAATGGTGAATTTTTAACTATAATAATGAATTGAATTTTTTCGTTCTTATCACGGAGCAGAGCATTTACTCAAAATGTATCCAATGCTTACAAATTTACTTGAAACTATAGAACTCTTGTAAATAGTACATGGAATAGTGCATCTTCTGTAGTTTAGAGAATGGTAGGAGAATCGACACTATTGCCTGATTTTGTGTATAAATTAAACTAGATATAAATAATTGACATTGATAAAACTGATTTGAAAATACTCTTCGTTTTGCTCATATTTGGATGGTAAGTTAAGATTTTATCAAGAATTAGGGACGCAACACAGATGTCAACATTAGGTAGGTAAGAATATTAAAAATCCCATACTATGATAAAATTATGAACTTCTTGACGGGTTTTCCTTTTGACTCCAAGAACAGATTGTTAAGCGTCACTAGATAACAGATTACGAAGATGATGTGAGAATGCTCTAAATAATACATTTTCAGTCGTTTTTAAAAACTTTATTTTTAATGTAGGTTCTACATGGAAAATTTATTAAATACATTTGCAACAGGTATTTTCACTTAACAATGGGATATTTAAGCATTATTTGTCAGTTCAGTAGATATGATTGATGAGTTTCGTGGTAATATTTCGGTATGAGCAACAATCACGGAATGAAATTTTGTAAAAAGTAGATATCCCATTTTCAAACAAATTTTTTTATAGTGTTTGTGAAATTACAAGATTTATGTCACATAGATACCTATATGCAACTTTTATTAATTGGTGGTGGTTTACACAATTATAGCGCTTTTATATGATATATGAGTAGCTAGAAGCTTATGTGAATAAATTATAATTTAATATTGTTTCTTTCATGGTGGTGGATCAGCCAATATTGGTGAGTCGGTTTTGCCTGAATACTAGTCATTGGGCAAAAATAACAGGTTGCATTTGTTATGAATGATTCATTATAATATATGGGTTTTATGTATATTCACAAAATACAACATATTATTTACCTACCTATAACACTGTATTACCAATTTTACTTTAATATTAATACATAATTTCATAAAGTTTACAAACATAAACAGGTTATATTAATAGACTGTATGCGTGTTATATATAACACGTACACAGCCAGTAATATATGTATATATATCTTTATATTTACATAATATATCAAAGTTGTCATTTTTGGTCATGTCATTTGGTTATTTATCTATTTATTTAACTAAACTTATTTCGTAAAAATATGTAACATAACTCGAACACTAAAGGTTTTAAATAATTTTGTTTGGTTTTAAATAATGGAACTGATAATAACACTGTAACTATTAAACACAAACGAACATTAGCAGATTCATCGTTAGTGCTCGCACATTTCTCACAAACTCACATATTTTACACAACCTCACATATTTTACACAACCTCACAAATTTTATACAACCTCATATATTTTACGCAAGCAGAAACATAGGAATTAAAGCATTTTCATTTGCAATTTTATAGATTTGGTTCAGTTAGGATTCATAGTTGCAGTTAAACCTTACAGGTGGAAATAGTCTGTTATACTGCTGTATGCCCGGCTGATTGCAATCCGGGTGAGCATGTGTCTAGGCAAAGTTATTTACGGAATTAAAGCTTAAATAACAATTCAGCCTATAATGTATAAAGATGTCTCGTGTCTCAAGCGTGGTCTAAAATGAACGGCAAGAAAGAAATGTCACTAATCTTCAATAGACTAATTAAGTTCGTATTGCCGAACATGCGATCAATTTTCATCTTTTTGAGAAACAGGGCCCGTAGCCAAATTACATTCGCTGCGAATCTATTCGATTTCTACATACATTTGTTGTCGCTGTATCACGTGGTATTTCTATAGCATGTGTCAAATCCCATACATTTTCGGACTTATCGACTAGCGTCATCGCTAATCGACTGTAACTTGGCTAAGCCCTCAGCTTAGTCCATTCTACGTAGAAGAGAAATAACAACTGGATACCTTTTGACTGCAAACTATGACTCCACTCATGGAGTACATTGCATTCTTACAATTATTTATTTATACTCATTTTAATTATATTTAAAATAAATTACAGAATGCCACTTAAAATATATTTTCATGAAAGGAATGCACCATTAATAAATGG
This sequence comes from Philereme transversata, assembly GCA_963924445.1. Taxonomy (NCBI): domain Eukaryota; kingdom Metazoa; phylum Arthropoda; class Insecta; order Lepidoptera; family Geometridae; genus Philereme; species Philereme transversata. The sequence goes on along the minus strand of OZ004348.1, from coordinate 21,468,196 downwards.
GTTACGTTTTTTCTGAAAACGTTTTCTATATTTTACTTTTAAACATTAGGCGGAGATGTGGTGTTCACATGTCGCGATGAGGGCCCGCTGCGCGCTCCCGTAAGATGGGTCAGGGAAGGCGGTAGATCCATCAAACCAGGCTCGACCGACAGGGGTGGTCGACTCGAAATGTATAAAGTCACAGTGAGTACCTTTTTAACTAGCCTGCGGTAACGTTGTACTTATAAAAACTACTTACTGGTGGTTCGCCCCGAACTAAGATCTCGCGAATCTCCCAAAATAAATATTATTTTTAGGTCGACTTGCACAACGATGCCTAAACGTATTTAGTGGCTAAATATGATTTAAGAAGTTATCAAATCATACAAATACTTCAAATTTAAACATGTTTAGTCGCTAAATACGTTTAGTGATCTTTGTGCATGCCGGCTTTAATCTTTGACTAATAAATCTACTTGACAAAGTTTCATTCAAATTAGATGTAATGGGGGTTCTTACTAACTGAATATGTTTTTTTGGGGTACAAATGGCAGTTATTCTGGATTTCAGACTTTTGCCTATATTTGTGTTATTAAAGCTACACCAATACAAAATTTCAGCATTATGGGGTCACTGGTGTACCCTGTGAATTGTGTCAAAGTTTTGTTTTTATTATGGCTAATAACTCAAAAACTACACATATTAAACTAAAAATAAAAACGGGGTTCAAATATAATAATGAAGACCTTTCATTTGACGTCCCATTTGACATAATAGTCTCATTTTCATTTTTTTACCCCTCTTGAACCCCAATATCTCAATAACCCCCCAATATTTTTAGCTCATTGAGTCACACCAAAATTTTGCCATCGCTACCTACCTATATACCAAAATTCATGATAATCGGATAAACGCTACGAAAGTCATCCTCGGACAAACAAACATACATACATACATACAACGCCGATTTGCCCAAGTTGATTTGGAGATCTCGCTTCGCTCGATCAATTAATATAGGTATATAAAAATCAATTACCGCATGTATGAAAGATCATCATGCCTCATTTTTAGGGTTAAAACAGGACCCTATTACTAAGACTCCGCTGTCTGTCTCTCCGTCTATCTGTCTGTCTGTCCGTCTGTCACCAGGCTGTATCTCATAAAGAGTGACAGTTATACAGTTGAAATTTTCACAGATGGTGGATTTCTGTTGCCGCTATAACAACTAGTACTAAAACAGAATAAAATAAATATTTAAGGGGTCTCCCATGCACCAAACGGGATTTTATTGCTCGGTTTTGCTCGATATTGATAACGGCAACAGACAGATGCTTGAAATATTCACAGAACATTTAGTTATATATTCACTTTAAAAATAAATAATTAAATTAAAATAAACCAAATATTTAAGGGGGGGCTTCCATACAACAGATATGATTTTTTGCCGTTTTTATAGATAATGGTACGGAACCCTTCGTGCGCGAGTTCGACTCGCACTTGGCCGGTTTTTTATTGTTTTCGCAATTTTCAGATTAAGGTTTGTATGAAAGAAAATGTTGAAATGCTGCCGGGAAAATTTGAAAATTCTCGGAAGACTGAAAGTGCTTTTTCAATGGGATATTCGTATGAGTTCAAGACCAATGTGCTATATTTTAATTTTAATACCGCGCGAACGCCGACTGGGTTTAGCTTGATTATTCTAAATTCAAATCAATCTCGCGGTTGAACAACAAAACGATCTTGATTTTATAATATGGTGGTCGATAATAAAAATTAAATTATCGATATTTTAGTTATACCTCCTATTCATTTTGTCAAATCCTAGGGACACGATCGAACACTTGGTTAAGTCATTAGGTATACCTAAATAGTTGGCTATTGGGTACATAGTAGCTTATTGATATGTCATGAAATTATATTGAAAAGAGATGTATATTGTAAATATAATGGGTTGTGTTTAAATGCCTACCAGAAATGCACTTATATTAAATCCAATAAATTCTAAATACCTGCCAAAACGGATAAATGCTCACCAAATTGTGTTTCATGATGTATTATAGAAATGAAGCTAATTTCCTTTTTATTACGCCAGAAAAATATGTAAACGCCGTTAAAGTTAACTTTAGATCAAATATTTTACCATAGCTAAATATATATTAAAAATATTTATTTTATGACTTAAGTAATCTTTGCTTTGGCAAAAAACCAATATCGCCTTTATTAATATATAATATATATATAAAAAAACCCCCAAAACCCCCTAACGACCTACCGCCATACGGTGTTACGGTTTGTTTGCTGCCGCTACGCTACGTTATTGTAGTTCAAATAATAAATATACTAATAAATATAATATTTTTTTAGGTTTTGACTGCCTCCGTGGCGCAGTGGGCGTATAGCCTGCTGAGACGCAGGAGGTAGGGGGTTCGATTCCCGCCGCGGAACAAATGTTTGCATGATCTACAGATATTTGTTCCGTGTCTGGGTGTTTTTCTATATATTATAAGTATTTATTTTCAAAAAAAAGTATATAAGTATTCTATCAGTTATCTGGTTCCCATAGTACAAGCTCTGCTTAGTTTGGGGTTATATAACGCTGTGTGAAATGTCAAGCGATATAAAAATAAATACCTAGTAAGAACTAGAGTGAGCTAGCCTGTATCTGCCCACGAGCGTACATCATACTTTTGAACGGCAGTTTCCGGATCAGCAGCTCCGTGCTCTTCTGGTTACGGTAGATCTGACGCAGAGCGGATATAAGGCAAATTAGAACTGTAGTTTTTGGTATCAATGTTACTGTTTCAGTAAAACAGTATTTGGTATCATAAATCCATTTTGGCAAGCAAAAACAATATATACACAAAAGATACAATTATTCTGATGTGTGTATATTTATTTTGGAATTTCAAAGGTTTACTTTAGGGACCTCGGTATAAAATCTGTTTAATTTATATGGAGTCACTTATTTTACTTGGTACTTAGTCTTAGGGTATAAAAATTATTTTGGTGAGCATTTAAAACGTACCCTTTTGTAATGTCGAATCGTAGCTGCTCTAAAAGTATGTACATAATTATTAAATGATGCACTATAAAATAACAAAATTTTCAGTTGGGCGATAGCGGATTATACATTTGTCAAACACCGAAGTACTTGGGTTCCCCTGGATCAGAAGTTAGAGTTACGCTAACTGTTGAAAGACCTGACCGTAAGTATATTTTAAGGTCTACAAAATCAGCTGATAAAGATGTGCTTCAAAGTTTATGAGTTTTGCTTGCAAAATGGGAAAATGCCTTTTCATTCATTTTGACTGACGGAGAGCTTCGGGTTGCTAAAAAAATTCCAACTTCAGAATTGGCTACGAACTTATACGAAAATTTAGTGGATATTAAAATGTTTTATTTCAGGTGTCGCTACAAAAGCACCATTTATGGTATGCAAGCCTTACGAAGCCACTTGTGGCAACGGCGAGTGTATCCCCAGGGAAGCCGTGTGCGACCGCAAGGTCGACTGCTCCGACCGATCTGATGAAGATATGTGCCGTAAGTAACATTAGATAAATCTTCTCTCTTCTTTCTTAATTTAATAAAGGAAACCCTGAAAATTAATTCATCAGAATTTAAAGTAGAATTTCCTAAATAGTAACTACATACTTTACATGACTATATAATATATATATATATATATATATTCTTTTTTATTTATGTATATATATACTATATATATATGTATATATAATATATTCGTAACGATGACAAAATTAATACAAAATATATAATCTTCTAATTGTATTTTGTTGTACCTACTAGTTTCTGTTGAATATTAGTTCTTATTATTGCAAAAATCAAATATTATTCCTCACAATTGTTTATAATTTATATGAATGTACTTCTAATTGCATATATACATATACACAATAATAAGTGATCTTTTTATATAAAATTAATCTATTGTTTTTTTTATTCTACTTGATATTAAGCAACGGAAGCACATCTGCATATCATACAGGCTTTTCGGTCTAGTTTAGGCAACTGAGGCTCATACATAATTGTTGTCACATAATCATCTTAATTTTTGTTACATGTGCCTACCTAAAAATTATGAATTGAATTTTTGTATTTTTTGTCAAAATAAATGTTCTTATATTCTGTACACCCACAACTTGATCCTCAATTTTCTAGATCTCGGCAACAGCGGCACCAACCGGGTCTAATTAAGAATCTAAACCATCCAGGCGCCCAATGAAAACACAAAAAATTTCATCAAAATCGATAAAGTTGTTCTCGAGTTATGGCGTGACCAAGGGAAACAGAGATTCATTTATATAATATATATAGATAGGTATCCTCCACAACAATGAAAAAATAATTTATCTAAAGATCAAAATATTACAAAAATTCTGAAATGAAGTGTCTCAAGTTTTGCGTTATTTCACTAGGACGTTGAAACTTTTACTAAAAAACTAACCAATTTCTAAATGGCAGCGTACAACGGAGTGTGCGAGCCGAATCAGTTCCAATGCCAGAATCGCAAGTGCGTGCTACAGTCCTGGGTTTGCGATTCTGATGACGACTGCGGCGACGGCTCCGACGAGAACAACTGCCCCCCTGTCGACCCCCGCGCCACTTGTCTCTCCACTGAGTTCACCTGCCAATCTCTAACGCAATGCGTGCCCAGGAGCTTCCACTGCGACGGACGCAGTGACTGCTTGGATGGCTCTGACGAAGTCGGATGCAGTAAGTAGACGAGACAATTCATGGCTATAGTTTTATGGTATCAGCATCATAACATGATTAGAATAAAATTTTTTGGAGCTCATATAAAGGTTTACAACGTTACTATGGCAACTGTATTCTGTTGATAGGGCTGGACGTAGAATGAAAAGGATGGCAAAGAGAAGGAAGGCCTATTCGCATCAGATAGAGATGGGGCTGGGATGGTCATGAAAGATTGTTGATATGGGGTTTTTTAACAACTATATCCATAGGCTTAGTTTGCCTAATCTAATTATTTTTTTAAATTATTTAATTATCAGAAAAACTTCCATGCTTTTGGAGGGCAAGTTAAAAGGACGGTCTCGGTTATAAAAGTCGGTAAGCCATATTACAGCGGTGTCTACCACACTACTCATATCATCGCGACCACTTTACGAAGCAAAATATCTTTAACAATAATTTTGACTTTAGTCTAAAGCTCGTTTAACTGAAAAGGCAACTTAAAAAGGTGACCTTTGCCAGCATCAACTTTTAGGCATACCAAAACCTTACCACTTGCTCATGGGTTAATTACTTACAGGCGAGGTATACATCAGCAAACCGCCTAGACCAGCGAATGTGAAGCTCAACCCCGGAGAAACGCTGACCCTGACTTGTGAAACCGTTGGTGTCCCCGTGCCCATCATCTCGTGGCGACGCAATTGGGGCCACGTGCCCCCTAAGTGCGTCTGGACTAACGACGCTGGAGTCGGCACGCTCACTTGTCCGAATATGTTGGTAAGATTACGCCGAGTGAGGCTTGTGCATCTATCATAATAATTGAAGATATTCTATAGGTGGCAAGTTTCAACACTAGTTTAAATGGACGCATCTTCTGTAGTGCCTACGACGTGATTTTAGATTAACTGGGCGTATTGAGCACATAGGTATTCTCTCTCAGTTTATGTTGCATGACTATACAATTTGTTTCCTTACAGCCTGAAGACAGCGGAGCATACTCTTGTGAAGCGATCAACAATAAGGGCACTAGGTTCGCCACCCCTGACGCAATTGTATTTGTGACCCAAACTAACCCCTGCCCCAACGGATACTTCAACAAGTGAGTTATGCCCACCAATGTACGAAATTTTAAACCAAAATCGGATACTTAAACAACGAAAACAAAATGTCTCCGTAATTTGAAAGAATGATCATGTCATGAACAGCTATCAATACTCAGATGGTTTATATTATAAAATTGTGAATCTCAGTAACGCAAGAAGTAGACAAAGTTCTGACCCTAAAGAGTTCCTGTGTCGTAGGTGTTAAAAATTGCGTGTAATTCAACACCATATAATAACACATATTTGTAAGTTAATGTCACATACTTGCTTGAAGTATGATCTTAAATGATATGTTATTTAAAAAATCGATATGACTTTCTTAAAGCTAAGTGTTTATGTAGGACAAACAGACAAACCTTTAATAATAATAACACATTTTCTTTGTTAGGCACAACAACAGAAAACAATCTTTTTTTACGGACCCAAAAAAAATTATTCTTTTTCTACTACTTTGTTTATGGACCGATTTGAATGATTATTTTTGTGTTGTGTTCAGTAAAGCACCAAGGTGGTCCTATTTAAGTTTCATTCTAATTTTAAATTTACTTCTCATTTGGGTAAAATTTTGCTTGCATGCCAGTAAGTGTAGTATCGTTGGAAAGCTGTTTAAATATGAAGTAGACGTTTCATTTAACACTTTTAGAGAAATGTTTAAGATCTTTTTTTAACTTCCTGGGTTTTGATGTCGGTTATATATTTTCGTCAATAATTAATTCAAAAAGCGGTAACAGATACACACACACACACGGTGCGTTTAGTAAAAGCCGCATTATTTGTAGAGACGCAATATATTGTTTCGCTAGAGGCCGGATATTGGATAACCGGCGAAGGCGCCCGGAGCGTTGGAATTCCGGCAACCGGATATCTAATGCAGGAATCGCTTGTTCACGCGTTTTCAAGTTGTTATTTTATGCACCCGTAGAGACTCCGCGTTTCGGGCCGGACGCGGTCTCATGGAAACCGGCATCCCTTAGGAAAATAAGCGAGATTCACTTCTTGCTGCGTGTGTTTATTTTATAATTTGCTTTGATATCAACTATACCTATGTACCTACTAAGTACGTGAAAGGCAAAATGAAAAGCTGAAATGACCGTCTGAACGACACTTATTTACTTTTTTTTTTCACAGCGAGGCACGTTCCCAAAGCGAATGCATCCGTTGCTTCTGCTTCGGTAGAGCGACACAATGTCACAGTGCTGACCTCTTTACGTACAACATGCCGACCCCACTGGGTGAGGGCGGAACTAGGCTGTTTGGTGTTGCCTTGTCAGGTGACGGTGAAGTGAGGTTCGACCCTTCAATCCTCAACCATTACTACTACCAATCGATGAGAAATGGCGCAACCGTAAGTATTTCTAACTTATCACTTAGATATTACCGACTTATGCACTAAAATGTATTACATAGTCCTGACCTCACACTGGATATCCAACATTGCGTGTATCACGATCAAGCAACACCGTCCAGTGATAGTGTTAATAATAATAATCCCATTCAGCAATATAGTATCTGTTTAAGCGTCTAGTTCAGGGCATAATAGATTATATTAGATTAGATAACTCTTTATTGTACACTAAATTCAATTAAAGAACATACATTTCTTTTAAATTGATTTAGTCTTATCGCTCAAAGTGATCTCTTCCAAACAACCTTTGGATGGACAGGATGATACATAATCACATGTCAGCGTTGTATCTATATACATATAATAAAAACATACCTACATACTACATATCTAAAACAATAATAATAATAATACATATTTACCTAATACATAAAAAGTGTTATGTTAATAACGTTGTATGTTTAGGTAACGAAACTGGAATACCGAGACTCGAGTTGGCTCGGCAACTTCCACCCGTACCTGACCTTACCGGAGTCGTACAACGGCAACCAACTCACATCGTACGGCGGACACATCAAGTACACGCTCGACGCACACACGTACGCCGGCGCCGCACAACAGGACGACATCCCCGCTATCATCGTCAAGGTTTTAATATATTTTATACTCGTTTATTTTACATTTTAGTAACATTTACATAAAAAAAATATATATTATTACCGTACTGACACCATTGTTGTCGACTCTCACTAAAGCATGGGTCGGCAATCCGCCGAACATCAAACCACCCAGCCGTCGTGATGCGGGCCGCACGTAAGATTCTCAACAAGTTTAGAACGGTTTTCTGGAAACCAATATGTAGATTGTAGATTTGCCAAACTAGCGTGAACACGCTAGAAAAGTTTGTCTGTACTGAAGGGTAGAATTAAATTACATTTGTAAAATGTAGAAATATTGAATAGGAATATTTCTACGCGCGGCCGTACAAATGCGTCTACATTGCATTGAATTCTTCTTGAATGGGGGCAATTTTGTGAGCACAAATAGAATACACGATCATTTTCTGAACTATAAAATAACCGTGGAGGAAGCTGAACTGAATTTTGAATGGCAAAACCCTTAAAAAACTCTTTTTAAATGAAATGTAATAGTGATACACTGAAACGAAAACTTACTATTACCAGAGACCAGACTGGTCTCTGCTATTACGTAGCCTCTAAGAAAATTCGGATCTTACACGAATATTAATGGCTTTCTTGTCGATATTACCTTCAATTTAAACTGTTAAGTTATGTACATGTTAGTAAATAAATTTCGTTTTTATTCCTTTAAACTTACCGACGTTATGGACAGCATAATACTCAGTACGCGCTTAACGTGATGCCAGAAGACGAGCTACCAGGTGTCATCGTCAAGGTCAGTACCATAGGAGACCCTGACCTTTATTTGTATGAACTAGCTGCCAACCCTGGAATTGGAGTTGATATCTATAGGCTACCAGCGCATACGAACTTAAATTATTTTTGTAGAAAAAATAACTTCTTACAAAGTTTAAAGGAAGGAAAGAAGCCACCATGTCTAATACCAAGTAGTTTTCATCGGTGGATGTTGTTGCGTTAACTTATGAGCAATAACTAACTAGTGGTTTGCCTCGAACCGAGATCACGCGAGTCTCGAATAAAAAGAAAAACCATATTCAAATCTTTGACTCGAAATACATAACCAATTTACTTGACCTATAGTTTCATTCAAATTTCAGGTAACGGGAGTTCATGTAAAGTGTTACTCTTTTTTGTGGTAGAAATTACAGTTGTTCTGGACTTCAGACTTTTGCTTATACGCTGTTACTAAAGCTACACGCATATCAAATTTCAGCACTGTGGGGTCACTGTTGTACCCTGTGAATTTTGTCAAAGTTCTGCTTTTATTATGGATTAGCCATAATTAAAAAACTACAAAGTTTAAACTAAAAATAAAAACGGGGTCGACATGTACTTACTAAGACCTTTTATTAGATAGAGATCTAAAGAAATTTTTTTGAACCCCAATATCTCAACAATCCTCCCACATTTTTAGCTCATTTAGTCACACCAAAATTGTGTCATCACTACCTTCCTATAAACGCTTCGAAAGTTATCCTCGGACAAACAAACATTCATACAACGCCGTTGTGCCAAAGTTTGGAGATCTCGCTTCGCTCGATCAATAATAAAGTATTTTTGACATGGCGTACTAAATTTAGTCTTAAAATATGTTCCACGAGTAAGCGAAACGGAAAAATAAAACTCGTTTATTCCATAGGGCAAATATGCGACTCTGTACCACGTGCCTCGTAAAGATCTTTCTTCACCGAAGTCTGTGATCGAAGCCCGCTTCGTGCCCGAATACTGGAAGAAATCCGGACCGGACGGTAACTTCATTCCTGCCACCAGGGAGGACATTATGATGGCGTGAGTATTTAGCTATGAGGAGAATCAAATTGATGCTTTTGTGAAGGTTTTATGAAACTGGCAAGGACAGGAACGAGCGAGTGCAAGGATACAGATACAGAGATACCTTTGATCAGCAGTGGAACGCATTACGTTACATAGTGAAGAGAGTCATCACAATTTCAGATATATTAGTTATTTATAAATTGCAACAAGGTCAGTTTACCAACTCCACAGATAAGTCATTCTCTCTATGCCTTTCTGCTAAATGTGAGAAACAAAAAAGGATAATTATTGGGACCTATGGATTCAAATTTGACTATGTCATACTTAATTATGTCAATAAATAAAATTTACCTTTACTTTTTTACTTTAAATATGAGTTTTATCACTCACGCTTTGAAAGTTGGTCATTGTAAACTCCATATCTCGGCTCCGTAAGTGCGAGTAAATTTGAAATAGAATAAGGCATGGCATTCAATTTAGCTTAAATGAAACATAATCTCCATGACAAACCCTTACTTCTATAAAAAAAGAGGTTACATTCATAAATGCTTTAGTTAAGTATCCTCCATGACAAATACTTCTTTCAATTTAAAACTTAAAGAGGTCACATTCTTATTAAGCTTTATTGAAATTTAATGTTATTATTAGAGATAAAATAAGAAAAATTAAGGGGGTTTTAAGTAAAATTTTAAGAGCATCCCCTTCAAACTTTGAGATTGCTGGCTTGGAAGAAGCTAGAACCGCTTTCTTATTTGCATGCCGAAGGACATCACGGACTGTCATGCCAAAAAATGAGGGCCGCTTCTCGAGACATGCCGCACTTAACGATATCATACGCCGGTCCCTTGCCACCGTCAACGTGCCAAGTCTACTTGCGCCGACTGGTATTGCAAGAGACGATGGCAAGAGACCGGACGGTATGAGTTTGATATCATGGAAGATGGGCCGGGTGCTGGTATGGAATGCAGGTTGCATTCCATACCAGTTCAGACACGCTGGCCCCTTCCCATCTACATGGAACCAACAACAGAGCTGGTGCGGCTTGTGAAGCGGCTGAAAAAGCTAAAGCATGCAAATACAGGGGTCTAGGCTCCGAATATGATTTTGTCCCATTTGATGTCGAGACCCTTGGTCCGTGGGGTCCTAGCGCTATAAGGCCTTTTAAGGAAATAGCAAAAAGGTTAGTCAACATCACAGGAGACCGAAGAGCTGGCAGCTACCTCGGACAAAGAATTAGTCTAGCTATTCAAAGGGGGAACGCTGCCAGTATCTTCGGAATCTTGCCTAAAGGGACTCCTTTTCATAATATATTTTAGTTATTATTTTATATTTTTTAAGGTTTTTAGTTGCAGGTTTATTGTTCTAAGTGAATTAAATAAATATATTGGAAAAAGTTAAAAAAAATATATATATTATAGCGTAAATCATTGTGAAACTGACATTTACGGCGACATGCGCAATGATGCCTAAACGTATTTAGTGGCTAAATCAAGCCGACCTAAGTAGTTAATTGATGTGAAATAAATGTATGAATTGTTTAGGTTGGACGCTGTCGAGCGTATCTTACTGCGGGCTGATAACAATAACGCCGGAGTGAACATCACCGACTTCGTGATGGAGTCCGCTCAGTCCTTGAATAGCGGTCTCGGAGGCGCCAGTCTCGTAGAGGAGTGCGCTTGCCCAGAGGGATACGATGGACTCTCCTGCGAGGTTAGTTATCTCATCATCACTTGATATAACAAACCACATACCCACTATAATGCAGACTGCCTCCGTGGCGCGGTGGGCATATAGCCGGCTGAGACGCAGAAGGTAGCGGGTTCGATTCCCGCCGCGGAACATATGTTTGCATCATCTACAGATATTTGTTCCATGTCTGGGTGTTTTTCTACATAATATATTATAGTGTTATAGTATGTATTTACAAAAAAAAGTATATAAGTATTCTATCAGTTATCTGGTTCCCATAGTACAAGCTCTGCTTAGTTTGGGGCTAGATAGCGCTGTGTGAAATGTCCAGCATTATTCATTTATTTTATTTTTATAATCAACTATCTCTATATTCAAAGTAGAAAATTATTAAAGTATTAATATAAGGTGAAAATTTATATTTTTATTGCCGAAACATAAAACAAATTTGGAGGAGTTTTGTTACAAACACTGTGACACGAGAATTTTATATAATAGATTTTATTAATGATTCTTATTTAATTTATCAAATTCTATCGTAATTATGTTTATTTATTATCAAGCCCGGCGGAGGGCATCAGTATATCATAAAACAGGATATAAAACAAAAACTAATGATATCTCACCAGGAACTGTATGTTAAGTATAATTATTTCTACTATTGCTTCAGTTTATTTGAATTATAACAATCAATTATAAACAGTCAATTTATAAACATAATGTATATTATACTGTTTATTTCATATCAAATTTCATTTCATTTAGTTTCAATGTTTGAAATAATATAAAAGTCAGTTTAGTTAATAATAGAAATAGAAAAAATATTTATTTTGTGTCCTTTTTTACATTCTATGAATACAACAGTTATACTACAAGACTACAGAGAAATAGGTCGTCACTCAGCGATGTGCCACTGTAACATATAGCTACTGTAGCGCTGGTATTGTGTGACGCCTTTATTGCGTGTGAGCACCAGAAAATAGAAACACGCGTTTACAATATTAACTAACATATAAAAATTTACAAGATTTACAAAAAACAAAAATTTAAATTTTAAATATTTTTACACAATAACTACTAAACATTGCACATACCTAACTTATTAAAGCAAGACTATTTATGATATCAAAACTAAACAATAAAAATAACAGTAAAATAAACAACAAATTTCTGCAAGTTATTAAATAAATAAAATATTGGATATTTTGAGGAATTATTAATTTAACATACAGAACAAAAGTAACCTTTGCAACTAAATCAAACTAAATGTAGGCCCAGAACGACTACCTACTGATTGAGTAATTTGTGACAGCAATAGAATTTTCTTGAGTGAAATTTTAAATGAGTGAACCGATTTTGCGTTTCGAACTGGTGGGGGTAGATTATTCCAGCATTTCGTGGCAATAACTTTGCAAGTCCTAGCCGGCAGGTAATCTATAAGCACTTTGCTTTAAAGAGTTTATTCTGATAAGAACAAATTACAGTTCACTTAAAATGAGCTTAAATATATAACAGTAAGTTTACTTGTTTAAATAATAAGGTTTTCCAGAATTAGGTACCAACACACTCAAACTATAACGACCTTAGGTAGGTTATTGAAATTAAATTCTGTTAGCGCTGACCAAAAGTAGTTTATACCCTTCTAACAACTATAATTTTTGTTTTGTTTTTAAATATTTTATGGCAATTTAATGGTAGGTTCCTATATTAGTCGGTAACCAGCTACGACTCGTTTCTCCTTGAAAACGTGTCAAAAGTTTGACACTAGTTTGACACTTTTTCAAAGAGATACGAGTCGTAGTCAGTTACCGACGGATATAGGAACCCGCCATAAACATATTTATATTATTAGCAAAGAATAAATGACTTAAGACTTAGTAAGAATGTTGTACTGTGCAGAAATGCAAGCCTGGCTACATTCGTGAGAACAGCGGTCCGTGGCTCGGGCATTGCGTGCGCAAGACGTGCCCGGCCGGCACGTACGGCGACCCCGCCTCTGGCAGCGCCTGCCTACCGTGCCCGTGCCCGCTCACCAACAAGGAGAACCAGTTCGCGACCACCTGCTCGCTTAGCTACGACGGTAGCGTCACCTGCGACTGCTTCACTGGGTAACAACCTCAAATTAAGCGGAGACGCTTACACAATTCTACGTTCATTATCGTTTTGCCACACAGCAGTTACTTAACATTATATTGCATAACATTTTATCCCTTAATTTTAGACATATCTTCCAGAATGTTATCGTGTTATTTAAAATTCTCATCATCATCATCATCATCGTAGTCAGCCCTTCTCATCCCACTGCTGGGCATGGGCCTCTCTCTTCGTTGTCGCCATTTACCGTCACCTACGATTTTAATAATGTCGTCGACCCATCTGGCCAGCGGACGACCTGCATTCTTGGTTCCATTTCGGGCGAATCTAGTCACCCAGTGGATACCGAACGGTCGACGCAGCCGTTGTAGGCCCAGAAAATAATGGAGAGTCGACCTGGAAGCATTCAAATCAGATTGGTCAGAATTGGCTATGTACCGCGATGGATGGAGGGGAGATGGGGAAACCTATGCCCAGCAGCAGGACATACATAAAAAAAGATTTAGATAGATATAGGTAGTATAGATACAAATATTTCTTGCAGTTACGAAGGTAAGACATGTGAGAAGTGCGCTGAAGGTTTCGAAGGCAACCCTCTGATCGCGGGCGACAAGTGCCGCGTGCCGAAGAGAGACAACTGCAACCAGATTGGAACGAGACACAAGGAACTGCTGAATGAGTGCGTCTGCAAAGAGAGCGTGGAGGGACGCTTCTGTGACCAGTGCAAGAACGACTCATTCTACCTGTCGAATGACTTCAGGTAACTCATCAATTTTTTAATTTTATTTACTTACTAAGTTAATACACACAAAATGTACAAAAGGAGGGCTTAATGCTAAAAGCATTTTCTACCTACTAACCTCAAAGGTAACAAAAATATGCTGGCGTGCTAACTAAAAAAATATTAACTTATTGATATACAATAAGAATAATAATAAATAGGTAAACCTACTGGGTATAAATATACATAAAATATATATAAATGTATAAATATCTACTATATAGTTAGTTATATTGATAAATATATACCTGTTATGTTTTAGGACTTCAGCAAGAAATTATTGAATAATCACAGTTCGCTTTTGGTTCAGGGTGAAAAAATGAGAGTACCTACATTTATTTTGTGAATATTGCCACATTTCTCCCTAATTGTAGGTATATTTTTTTTCAAATCGGTTGTTATAAGTAATTTAATCAAAAGTAAGGGCTAGTTAAAAAAAAAGTGATGAAACAAATGCAATCAAAATAACTTTTGACTACCCGCAAAACTCATCTCAACATTCCCAGAGTTCACCTATTTGACTGTTTTTTCAAAAATAAATATTTGCTATGCGTGTACATATGTCAGGAGAAAACAAACCACCGGTCAAGTGCGATTCGGACTCGCGCACGAAGGGTTCCGTACCATTATCTATAAAATCGTCAAAAAAATCGTGTCTATCATCATCATCTATCATGTTGTATGGGAGCCCCATTAAATATTTATTTTATTCTGTTTTTAGTATTTGTTGTTATAGCGGCAACAGAAATACATCATCTGTGAAAATTTCAACTGTCTTACTATCACGGTTCATGAGATACAGCCTGGTGACCGACGGACAGACAGACAGAGAGCGGAGTCTTAGTAATACGGTCCATTTTAGCCTTTGGGTACGGAACCTTAAAAACACAACTATGGCTAAAATCAAACCAAACCATATAAAATACATACACAACACAATCAATTACCTGCTATAGTAATAAAAAAATAATAATTTATGATAAAATCAACAAACACTGGCACTTATGAATATTTCACTAGTATATTGTTATATATTTGGAATTCTTATTCGTTACAGATATGGGTGCGCCCGTTGCTTCTGTTCAGGCGAGTCTCAGCAGTGCATGAGCAGCAACCTGCGTCGCAAGAGCACTGAGATCTCGTTCAACGTGCCATCCATCGTGGGACAGGTGAAGGTGTACAACACTCAGCCGCAAGGCGCCGGCAACTTCCGATACACCGCGCCCGTTGAGACCGACCTCAAACCCGCGCTCACGCGGGGAGGCATGGCTCTATCTGGCTTGGACAGGACCAGACCCACCGTCTACTACTGGAGCATGCCCGCGAGGTATACAAACTCACACATGCTATCACCCACACACACACACACACACACACGCCCTCACACATGAATACTCACGCAACCCATGTGCCGTTCTTCACTTAAATTACTTAGTTTTAAACCCAAATTGTTATCCTGGTTTAAAGAGAACTACGTTTCTTGCTCTGTTGTCTGAGGTGTGCGTCGAAGCTGCGCTAAAATCTTTATAATTATTGCTGTTTCATCGTTCATCTGTAATCTGTTTGTACTACTTGTTCTAACTATAATAGTATATGAATTTTGAATTTTGATCCCTAAACATGTTTATGTATGTACTTAATTAAATAATTAAAGTTGAGTGTAAATTCAACATCTATATTAACAGGGTGATGACGTAAACAGTGTCAATTTTGAAGGAGGTGAATATGCGTAATAATATGATATACGATACAAATCAACAAAAAAGTACGAGGAATAAATTGGCATTGCATTCAATGAATGTATGCTTTCCTATGATAGCTACCTACCCAACTTATTCAACGCGTGACTTGAGGTCGAGTACAGTGCAGTAATGCACAGGGGTGTCCATTTTCCCGTTATTACGATGCAAAATTTACTGGAATATTTGTGGATGTTTTTAACTGATATGGATTTATAATTACTTCCAATATTTCTTTAAAAACCGAGTAGGTACGATATTCTATGATAATATTGCCTATATTCAAACGGCATCATGTATAAAAAAAAATAAGTAAGATCTTGTTTAAAGATTATCTGTATTCGAAATTATCGTCCACATTTTGTAATTATTAATATCGAAGTGAGAATGCTAAGTGATAAATGATTGTTAGATTAGATTAGATTAGAATATTCTTTGTTGCACTAATAAAACATTATATAGGCAAACTTAATGCTAATTAGCATCTTCCAGCTAACCTTTGTGTAGTGTAGATTAAGTGGCAGTGTCAGCAAAATAGATAAACAAACTTTAACTTTTTATTGTTGTGTCAGCTTCGCCGGTAACAAGGTGACGGCTTACGGAGGCTTCCTTCGCTACGCTCTCGACAACGTGCCTAGCTACGTCGACTCTCGTCTCAAGAACAAAGCGGCCGATGTACAACTCATCAGCGTAAGTTTCACTATACTAGACGCCAGCACTCCTATCAGACTGGTCATAAAACGTGGGCCAAGCGATGATGCTATCTCGCTTGCTCTTGCAGCCCTTACGGGAGTCGTTAGTGATGTGCCAAGTACCTATAGATAACACTACTTACCAGTAATTGTATTGAAAATAAAACAAACTTGGCTTCGTCTGCCCCGAGTCTTGGCTTATACTATAATATCAAATATTTACGCCTGACACCACATTAGGATACTCTCTAACGTCATCGGAAACTATAAGTATTTCTGTCGTACCAAATATTTAAAGATCGTGCAAACATTGCTCCCGCTGCTGGAATCGAACCAGCAACCTCATGCATCGCAGTGGGTTTCCCACCCACCTGTTAAAGTTTGCTGGGAAACATTGAGTGCAAGCCACACACTGTCGGTTGCACTGCAAATCTATGACGAAGGCCTATGTACAGCGGTAACGTCTTATATAATGATGATGCAGTACTTATCATCCGTTTTATATTTCAGGACAACCACTTGACGTTCCAGTACGTTGGCAACTTCCAACCGTCTTACGAAGGCGTTCTAAACGTCAGCGTTCAACTCCTGGAGAAAGGCTGGCAGAGGTAACTAACATCTCAATACTTTCTTTACTTATCGATAGTCTTGATTGAATGCAAGATGGTAATTTTTAACTTCAAAGTTATAATCTTAAGATTTAGAAGATCCTCCCAAAAATCCGCCCGTGGCGAAATTGGAATCGCGTCTTTGGTATCAAGGGGAAGATTGTGGTTTCAAATTTCGTCTGGTTTATAGTTTTTGATATGTTTTAATCTAAGTCTTGATATCACTTAAGTTACTTTAAGGAACCTAGGTAGTTCGATAGAATACTAAATTTAGAACCTAATTTGTTTACGCTTCTAACTAAGAAACTGATATAATATACGTATAACGTATCTTGAGGTCTTCCTGCCTCATTTAGAAACGAATTCTTTAGGAATTATTTTTATTTTATTTATTAAATAAACATATAAATTATACTTATAAGTAAAAATAACTATAAATAATGCACAATCCAATAGTTTCCACAATTGAGTTGTACAAATTTAGGCTGACACAAGTATTAAAGAGTACCAAATTACACAATTTAAATCCGATAGAACTGTATCGCAGGCAATAGAGCCTCCGATCTGTCACTGGCTTTAAAACCCCAGATACTTGCTTCAACCGAAATAAAGCTTGATCGCTTTAAAACGGTGAACCTTTTCATTCCAGGTCCGACGGTAAAGAAGTACCTCGCGAATACTTCCTTCTCGCTCTGGCCGACGTGAAGACCATCCTGATCAAGGCCACGTACTCTACGGGTTCGATCGCCAGTCCGCTGTACGCGAGCATCGACACGGCCGATTCGGACGGCACTGGACCCGCCGCGCTGCACGTGGAGCAGTGTGTCTGCCCCCCGGAACACATCGGCACCTCCTGCGAGGACTGCGCCCCCGGATACACTAGGTATTTACATGTCTTAAAACTATAATGCTGGGCATTTGATGCAGTTCTATCTAGCCCCAAACTAAGCAAAGCTTGTACTATGGAACCAGATAACTGATAGAATACTTATATACTCATTTTTGCAAATACTTACTTAAAATATATAGAGGAATAACCCGGAACAAATATATCTGTAAATCATGCAAACATGTTTTCTGCGGTGGGAATCGAACCCGCTATCTCCTGCGTCTCAGCCGGCAATTCACCCAATGCGCCACGGAGGTCGTCATCGATAAACATATGGCTTGTGATTCAGCGAACGATACATCTGGTGCCTGGTAGAACGGTTGACTTATGTATGTTAAATATGGGAGTATCATCGTATGCAACAATCTATTTTAGATTTTAATACGATCAATTGTTTACTTTTAAATTCTTAAGATCCACTGTTGCACCGATTTCCACTAAACTTAGCTAAGAACTGTTTCACAAACGCTAGCTTTCAAACAAAAAATCTCATTGAAATCTGTCAGTGGTTTGAAGGGCTACTAAGCCTTTACATCTGTCGGTTGAAGATGCTTTATACAGCTATAACACCTGTACCATCCTCAGAAGATCTACTAAAGACCGTTGGGTGGTATGCTATGCAACAGAGAAAGGCATACAAAATATTTATGACACTTCTCTTTTTTCCAATCTTACCTTGTTAATAATTATATTTGGTTGACAGAGGAGCAAGCGGCCTTTACCTCAATCATTGCGAGGCTTGTCAATGTAACGGTCATTCGAGAAACTGCCACCCAGAAACTGGACAATGCTATGTAAGTTATATTGTCAACATTTACTTCGGTCAAGTAAAGTTAACTTAAATAAAAAACAGAAGACTTGATTCGTTAACAGCTTTTTATTAAAATTAAACAATCTAGTAATGATTAAGTTAGCTCTGTCCGATCTGAAATCTGATAATTTTCTAGCACATGACTTACGCTGATCCAACTATTTTCCATGAAATAGAGTAATAATAGGTATTTTATTTTAGATTTTGTAAAAAAAATGTGCGGAAACGAGCAATGCTCATAAAAAGCCAATATGTGAAGTACTCACAAGATTGTAACAGTAATTTATGCAATTAGGAATGTTTGGACAATACGGACGGACCGCGGTGCGAACTCTGCAAGGACGGGTATGAACGTGACGGGTACGACAACTGCAGACCTATCGACTTTCCGAGCACCGCCGTCCCCTGTCGGTAAGTACTTTACTCTTACGACCACTGGGACTCAAACCCGCATATTCGCTGCTGATAGACTGTCGGTTTCGTTATTTTAAAGCCAGCTTGCACAACGATCCCTAAACGTATTTAGCGACATGCTTATGACACATTAAGACGTGCCATGTTTAAATTTGACGTATTTGCATGATTTGACAACTCCCTATTATATACTCCTTATTATAACTCCTTATTTAGCTAAATATGTTTAGGCATCGTTGCGCAAGTCGCCTTAAATGTCATAAGAAATTATCAGTGACGCGTATTGGGAGATACCTATGTCTAGTAGTGGACTAATGTGGGCTGATGACGATTTTGATGATGATGAAGAGTTTATCGATCAATGTACTAAAGCACAAATCCGACGCCACATGGAGTACTTTTCTCACATCTGGAACGGTGCACCGAAATACCAACTGCAGCCCCTAGACTCCTTGGAACGCCAATCAACGATCCAGTAGTATCTAAGCATCTGGAGCCACTGAGTCTGCGCCGTGACATCGAAGCGCTCAGCGTTTTCTATAAAATATATAACGGTGAATGTTCTGAAGAGCTGTCCAATTTAATCCCTGCTTCCCACTTCTACTATCGAGCCTACCGCAACCGGCAACGAACTCACCCACATATTGTAGATGCGTGGAAGTCTCACACGGTCTCACTTGCTCGTTTCTCTCACGCATCTGCAAGATGTGGAATAACCTTCCCCCGGAGGTTTTTCCGGTGGGCTTTAAAATAAACGCCTTCTAGAGAGGTGTAGATAAAGTATTAAGTGCTAGGCAATGCGATTGCAGTACCACGATTGCTGCAGGAGTTTATAGGCGACGGTGACCACTTAACATCAGGAGGCCCGAAAAAAAGTATTCTTCTATTAAATTCTTCGGCAGAAATTGGTTTATTAAGTTGAAATATCGCTGAATACGAAATACGAACTGAACTTATCTAAGTATAATTAACTGAGCTGACCCTAAACCATCTATGTGAATATCGGAAACTACGTGTTCCATGGAACTGCAACAGCCACTACGGGAACAAATAATTGCAGATTTTATAAACATTTACAAATTTACTCCCATCACTCCACCTCGCCACAGAGGTCATCGATGATCATATAATAAATAACTCAATAGTATTTTCATCAGTCTCACCCCTCATCTCGCTATATCAATGGCAGTTGCGTAAGGTCACCTACCTAAATCTCGTTTTTTGCTAGATGGTGCCAAGTATGCAAAACTAATATTTTAGCTATTTTAAAAATGTATCTTTGAATTTTTACGCTCTAAAGTTAGTTCCTCGTCAGCTTGCCTATGAAAACTAAATATTTGTTATGATAATAATGTGTACTTCCAGTTGCGATCCTCGCGGTGAATTGGAGCCCTGCAATGAAGATGGCATGTGCACTTGCAAGAGGAACGTAGATGGAGAGAACTGCGACCGCTGCCGAGAAGGCACCTTCGGGCTGGATGCTTCCAACCCTGACGGCTGTACCCCTTGCTTCTGCTCCGGAGCTGGCAACGGCTGCCACGAGGTAAGGCAAATAAATATGAATAACTAGCTTCCGCCAGCGGCTTCTAACGCGTGGTTTGTCAATAAAAAGTACCCTATGTGTCGATCCAGGTCATAATGTATCGACATACCAAATTTCATCGGAATTGGTTCAGCCATTTTGACGTGATTCTATTCGTTTCCCTGAAACCAGCAAACCAGTTGTCCTGCCACTTCATTAAGTCTCGACTCGAGCTCGTCAGTAGATCCCGCGGTGACAACTGCCACCACGTCGTCAGCGTACATAAATATTTCGCCTATATTGGCGGCGACTGGTAGGTCGTTAAGAAGTAGAGAGAAGAGAATGTTAGATACTGACAACTCCTGCGCAACACCCATTTCAGGTGATAGTGAGTCCTACTTCGTCTCTTCTCCATTGCTAACCACTACCGGTGATCTATCACGCAGGAGATCGGTCAGAAGTTTATGCACAGGTCCGACAATGTCATAGTGCCAGAGATTTGCAGCAAGGACTATATACGATATATATACCTATATATACGCACAAAAATGAAAGGGGTTATTTTGATGAGCATAATCAATAAATTTGTGAATTTACCATAGAAATGCGAAATTTATTTTGGCATTTATAAACAAACACTATTAATCACCGAAACTTAGTCAATTTTCTTTAAAATTAAATAATATCACTAGTAGTTTTTTTTTTTTCAAGAAGTTTTTTTTTATGTTTTCTGAAACCGTCACTTCATAGTGTATACCTAACTGAATTAACATTATTTCTATACAAAGGTTGTCTGGAAGATATATCTTTGTTTAGCGATAAGACCGCCCATTATGCGTGCATTTATTTGTTTTTTTAAATATATTTTTAACTGTTGTTGTTTCTAGCTTGTACGATAAAAAGAGTTTTCATTAATTCATTCATTGTTATCCGTAGAACATGGTAAAACTGAAAAAACTTGATAAGTAATGAGTTATTAACTTAACACTTTTTAATTTAATTTGTTATAACTAACAAGCGTGTTAAAATTAATTATATTTGATTAAAAATATCAAGAAGTAAAAGAAAAAAATCACAGAGGATATCGAAGTGGAAGATGCAATTAAAGAGAACATCGAAGTGGAAGAAGCAATCTAAGAGGATATCGAAGTGAAAGAAGCAATAAAAGGGGATATCCAAGTGATAGAAGCAGTCAAAAAGGATATCGAAGTGGAAGAGGCAATCTAAGAGGATATCAAACTGAAAAAAACAAACAAAGAGGATATCGAAGTGGAAGAAGCAATTAAAAAGAATATCGAAGTGGAACAAACAATCAAAGAGGATATCAAAATGGGGAAAAAGCAAGCAAAAGGATATTGAAGTGGAAGAAGCAATCAAGGAAGATATTAAAGTGAGGAAGCAATCAAAGAGGATATCAAATTGGAAAAAGCATTCAAAGATGATTTCAAAGTGGAAAAAGCATTTAAACAGGTTATTGAAGTGGGAAAGGCATTCAAAGAGGATATCGAGAAGGTGAAAGCATTCTAATAGAATGACGAAATGAGAGAAGCATTTAAAAACGATGTCAAGGGCGATGATGACAATAAAAAATCGATTCCAACAAAAAAAATGGAGGTTGCATAATGATCATGATGGACGTTGCATTTATAAAAACAAAGAGATGTTTCACAATGAGATCGATGTCTCATAAACATGAAAATTTACGAAGAAAGTTGTTTTATGCCCCTCAAAAACAAAAAAAAATTGGAGGAACAATGATGTTAGTGAGTGGTAATCGAGCTATATTTAATAAAATAATACTAGGTGACCCGCCGAACTTCGTATCGCCTTGTCATGCATACCTATGACGCAGGCTGCCAATGTGAATTATCAATCGGCCATCATTAGCTGCATCTATATATGAGAAAATTAATTTTCTTCATAATTTTTTTTTTGCGTGAATTTTTACAATATTTGAATATCTGCTATTTGGGGCGAAAACAAATCCAACAAATCAAAGATCATCAAAATTGGTCCAGCCGTTCTTGAGTTATGAATGATGTATGTAACTAACCCGACTTTGTTTTATAATAATATACTAGTTGACCCGCCGAACTTCGTACCGGCTTGACATTCATATGACGCGGGCTGACAATGTACGTCACCCCGGTAGAATTGTCAACCTGCCATCATTATGTATGAGATAATGAATTTTCTTCATAATTTCTTTTTGCGTGAATTTTCCAATATTTTAATAGTTATTCTGCTATTCGGGATAATATTGATTTGCTGTATCTGCGGAGACAAATCCTTAAAAACTATGAAAATCGGTTCAGCCGTTTTCGAGTTAGTGTTCGAACAAACCCGACTTTGTTTTATATATTAAGAAAAAGAAAAAAATATAGAAGATTACTAATACATTTTTTAAGGGGACACCGCTAGACTCCATTGTCTGGAGTAGCTACAGCTAGAATAAGTTATTATATATTATTAACCAGCTCAAAAAGAACTGATTTCCAAAAATAAACCTTTTAATAAAGTACCATAACAATAACTTGAACTATAACTTGATTGAACTCAAACTATTAGTTCTCGGCCGTGCGTTTTCGTTAGCGCGATCTAGAAACGGAACATTTTTCGTAGCGACATCTAGTTCTGAATTTAGTAAACTTTGTCTAGCCTGTTTCCTCGGGAGATTTAAATAAGAGCTACCAGAAGCAGGACTAGTAGGTACATATGTTTTGATTCCCTATGTGACAGTAACGTTAAACGTATATACATACATTGTTATATTTGTATAATTATTTGATGATTTTTATCTATGATGTATGTATGTTAGCGGTTAAGAATTTTTGTATGGATTTTAAATCTGAATTAAATAATATAATAATAATTGTAAAAATTTAATTAATGCCAGACCTGGAACAAAACTGAAATTTGCACTAAAGCTGAATCTGAAAAATTCAAGATCGTCTTGCCTGGGATTTAAAAAGATAGCTTACATGCCGTGGTTTACCTTCGTTAGTTGTCGTTGACAGTTCGTTTTATTCAGTTTGTCAGATTTAAATATTTGATGTACTTAAGTTTGTTAATGCTTCCTATTTTTTTTAATTTAAGAACTGAAGAATGAATTGCGAATTATAATGATATGTTTTTATCATCGGAATCAATGGTGGTAAATGTTTAGAGGATAAGCAGCAACGCATGAAATTATTGAATCCAGTTCCACAGACATCCTGCACTTTTCCTTCTTCAAATTGGGCAATTTTCCCATCCCGGACTATTCCTCGTAGTGTCTGTAATATGCTACAATGTATAATTATACTAGTGGTTCGCCCCGAACTGAGATCTCGCGAGTTTATAACAAAAATATATTATTTGTAATCTTTGACTATCAAAATAGTGTCACGAAATAAATAACCAAAGAACTTGACCTACAGTTTCATTCAAATTACAGGTAACGGAAGTTCATGTTATGTGGTATCTTTTTGGGGTACAAATTGCAGTTATTCTGGATTTCAGACTTTTGCCTATATTTGTGTCATTTAAGCTACACGCATACCACATTACAGCACTGGTGGATCACTGGTGCACCCTGTGAATTTTGTCAAATTTCAGTTTTTGTTATGGCTATTATCTCAAAAACTATAAAGACTTTACCAAAAATAAAAACAGAGTCTAAATGTACTAACAAAGACCTTTCATTTGACGTCCCACTTGACCTAATAGTCTCTTTTTAGTTTTTTTTACCCCTCTTGAACCCCAATATCTCAACAACACCCCCATATTTTTAGCTCATTTAGTCACACCAAAATTGTGCCATCATTAGCTATCAAATTTCATGTATGAAATTTCACTATGATCGGATCAACGCTTCGAAAGTTATCCTCGGACAAACAAACATACATACATACAACGCTGATTTACCCAAGTTGATTTGGAGATCTCACTTCGCTCGATCAATAAGATAAGCGTTCTCCGCGATAAATCCTGTTTTGTGACACTACTTGTTATCTGGTTGTAGAGTTATCTTTCAAGAGCTGAACAGTTTCTTTTGTATATTAATATGACTAAATATGTGGTATATCGTTTTAATGTATTCATAAATACCTGTTCTCTTTCAGGCTAACCACCTCTACCGCACTCAGATCCCGGCGCCTATATTCGGAGACAGATACGGTGGCTACACCATAATGGACATCAACGCGCAGACAGTGATCAACGACCAGTTCGTTCCCGTTCCGGACAAGAGCGAGCTCATGTATATCTTCGCGTTCCCGGCCGATACGGACTTGTACTGGTCGCTACCGCTCTTCCCGGGTGAGCTGCTTATAGACGTCCACCGTTTCTGTGACCATTTTATTCTTACGCTTCAACTTTTTCATAGCTAATCCAAATTTACGAGGGGAGTTCAATATATTCTCGGTATAGGCATGAAAGAATAAGTAGAAAATTCTGAATAAAATTTATTTTTCAATGTAGTCTCCTAGGATCTGAACATACTTATTTGTCCTGGAAAATAACTTTTCAATTCATCCTAAAAAATATTTTTCTTCCTGGTCTGAAAAATGATCGTTAATTGCTGCCCTTAACTCTTCATCGTCGGAAAAATGCTTGCCTCGAAGTTCTTTTTTGCGATTCAGGAACGGAAAGTAATCACTAGGGGCTAGGTCCGGGCTGTAGGGTGGATTATTGATTTCTTCAAATCCGCAATCTCGCACAGCAGCATTGGAAATTCGCGCCTTGTGAACAGGCGCGTTGTCATGCAGAAGCAATACACCTGCGGTCAATTTTCCCCGTCTTTTTTCTTTTATTGCCTACTTTAAATTGCGAAGGGTGTTAGCGTAAGTTGCGCCAGTAATACTTTCACCTTTTTTTGTGTACTCAATTAATAAGATTCCCTTGGTATCCCAAAACACTGTGGCCATGAGCTTTCCGGCGGATGGGCTGACTTTGAACTTCTTCGGTAGGGCTGTTCCTTTTTTATGCCACTGCATAGACTCCTGCTTGCTCTCAGGATCATAGTGATGAACCCACGTTTCATCACCAGTAACAATCCGATCGTAAATACTTTGCGGATTTTCACCACAGAGCTCCAGAAACTCCTTGCAACAATCAACTCGCACTTGTTTCTGAAGCGCTGTGAACATTCGCGGCACCCATCTTGCGCTGACCTTTGACAAATTCAAATGGTCATGAAGGATAGTGTGAATGGTACCCACAGATAGCATGGTGTCATAAACTAATGGGGTAATTTAATTACCCTCATCATTAGTATATTACCCCGATACCGAGAATACATTGAACGCCCCGCGTAAAGGTTCCGCAAGTATAAGTCTGACCCAAAAAAATTAGTAATGTAGATCATCGACCCCTACCTCACCTGATGGTAAAAAATAGTGCAGTCGAAGATGAAGCATGTTCGCTTTCATGCATTAATATGTTTATAATTGTACCCACAGGTAACAGAGTGTTGTCGTACGGAGGATTCCTGTCGCTGCGTCAGGAGTTCAAGAGCAATAACAACAACGTGATGTCCGAACAAGGCAATGACGTCATCCTCGTCGGAGACGGAATATCGGTCGCGTGGTACAATCCGAACACGCTGCGTTCCGAACAGGCTTTGGTTAGTATACATCGTGTTTTTCATCTCTCGATCGGATTTGAAACTGCCATGATACACAAGTGATTACACACTTTCAACAGTAAGATCGGTAACCCCGTAGTAGAATGTCGACAGTTTTACAATGGGTGATAAAAAGCTTTGCGTATTGTACCTACTATTTTGTCTGTAACGAAACGTTATCTATCTCCAGAGCTATCAAGTTCCACTTCGTGAATCGGGATGGACCGTCCTGAACTCTGCCGTTCCCGCTACTCGCTCCGACTTCATGCGCGTCCTTAAAAACCTGAGGCGCGTCCTCGTGAAGGCGACTCTCGCAGAAAACATCGTGTCGACTTCCATCGCGGACGTCGCAATGGACACCGCGACCGAGATGCAGGAATCGAACTCAATAATCGCTAGAGGAATAGAGGTGAGAAACGCTTCAAACTAATTTTCTTTTGACCCGTCGCGGTACCTATATACCTAAGGTGTTGCAATCTAAACTACAAATTATGACAAATTATTTTTGAGTTTGTATGTCTAACAAGTAGGTCCGTACTTCCCACCCTGCCGTACGCACCGTACGCGCCCTGTTGACGGGTTGAGTTTATTGACTGGGCCGGGTCATTGAACGGCTCGTAGTAACTGTTCAAGTTACCAACTCTGATCCTGTCTGAAAACCATAGATTACGAAGAAATACGTGTGATTGTAGCAACATCCCCTCCTCCCTCTACATGATATCTGTCGCATCGTACAATACGATAGTTCTCTAACATTTTGTCGAGCAGCATTCTAGCGATTTTCTCGAGATTTTGTTAATAAAACAAGAAAGGTTTATTAATATTAATTATATATAAAGGGACATTGATTTTTTTTGTGTAGTAATCGTCCTTTCAATATAATTAGTTTAAATTGCAATACATTAAATAGTACAAGCATTTTAGATTGGAATGTATCAAATTATCAATCAAGGACAATATATTTAGACATAAAATAAGACAAAATGCCAGAAGGCGAAATTTCAAATAAAATAAATATAAAGGCAACAGGAACATCCCACTCAACTTTCAACTAACTGTTATGTTCGTTATACAGCTAAGTCGTGGCGTGAAATTTATCAGCAACAGGTCAAAGTCAAAGTCAAATATTTTTATTCATTAAAATCACTAGGATCACTTTGAAACGTTAATTTTACTGTCTGTTCCTTCGCGACCAAGCCAGGAAAGAAAGGCAAGAAACAAGGCTGGTTGTTTTTTTTTAATGATCTTTTTACAATACATTATACAGAAAATAAATTATGTACATCTAAATTGTAACATTTTGAACGAGTTGGAGCAATTTCAATCCCAAGCTTCTTTATCATCTAAATAATCCGATATTTTATAGTAGGCTCTTTTATAAAGATTTTGTTTAATTATGTTTTTAAATTTGTTAAATAACAATCTTTGTACATCCCTTGGGAGTTTGTCATAAAAGCGTACACCTTGCCCTTTAAACGATTTACCAACTTTATGGAGTCTACAAGTGGCAACAGCGAGTTTATCTTTATTTCTAGTATTAAAATTATTATTATCCCTATTTTTCTTAAACAAATTAATATTTTTATGAACATACATTAGATTTTCATAGATGTATTGACAAGGGAATGTCATAATATTTATTTCTTTAAACTTATTGCGTAAAAGTTTAAAGACATCTGATTTAATTTACAGTCTAGGTGGCGAGCTTAATTTAATTTATTTAAAAATAAGTTGACAAAACGTTTATTAAATTATTAATTTATTAAAACGTTATTATCACACCAAATTTTAATTGACTTAGACTACATAAGTCTTACTCGTTAGTATTTGTATTTACATTTCCTATTTAATTTATGATATTCATATGCTTTTTGATGCTGTTCATTATAATGTTTTGCCATCACAGATAATATAGACCTACTTTTTATATTTGCTGTCATAGTAATATTTATGAATCAACGAAATGTAACATCATAATTTACGTACCTACCTCTTATACACTTAGATTAAACGTTAAACTCCCTTTGTCTATTTTGTAAGCTGTTTTTGTTTGTAATCTATTTGTGTACTTTAAAGAATTTATCTACAATACTATACAATAATGTATGATTTCTGAGTTTTTCTGAGACAGGAGAGAGTGGCGTGATAACGAGGAGGCCTATACCCAGCAGTGGGTAGATGTGGGCTTTATAGATTTATTGATTTTTATAGATTTTTCTGTGCACTACCTACACATCTTTGTCTACAATACACAAAGGTTATCTGGAAGAGAATGCTCTTTAGCATTAAGTTCGCCTTTGTACTAGTTTTATAAGTGCAATAAAGTATTTTCAATCAATCAATAGACAATAGCGTAGCCAGTGCTAATACAATGGTAAATAAGCAGTAATTCGGTGGTTTTGTGCAGATGTGCAGCTGCGATCCCGGACACCTTGGCACCTCGTGCGAGTCGTGCGCAGCCGGTTACTACAGGAACGAGCAGGACTATTGCGCGAAGTGTCCGTGCAGCGGGCACGACTGTCAACTCGACGCGCGCGGGGAGATCGTCTGCAACTGTCGCCCACCGCACACAGGCCAAGACTGCTCCGTCAGAGGTAACCTAAATTAAACAAGACTCTTCGACAGAATCAGCACTGAAGCGTGGAACAGATCTAGTCTGATATATCTAAAAGGTGAATGACGAAAAGTTATTCCAACCGAAGAGTCGATAGATTTAGAATCGGACCTTGATCGAGTTCATGAATGAAAATTATATTTACCGTATAAGCTAGAACCGAAAAACTGACGGCCGTTAGGCAGAAAGTTGATAAAGAGGAGCATTCAGTGCGTGGTGCATTAGAATGCGTAGCGTAGGACGGCCTTCCACTAGAAAATTGTGAACTTGTAAGACAATAAGTTGTGTTTCATCACGCTTCTATAGATCAATAGTCGCAGTAAATATCTGTTTGTAAATACATTTAGTTTGCAAGTGAGTAATAACAAATCTATCATGCTCGTACCCACATAAAGAATAAATCTAGCAATTTTGGTAAGTATGCAACGCCGTAAATCGATAGGCATTTTCCTAAATTACAAATAGAAATTAATACAAAAATAGGTGGTCAATCAGCGTGTGCTATATAGTAATGATTAGGCTCCTGAAGCGCTGTTTTACTTTGACGTAAGTGTACACTCTGCATGCACTGGAGTACAACCAGACTACCGCACGGAATCACATCGAATTTAATTGTTGAAAACTCAACTTTGTACGGTTAAAATTGCTGCGTATGGTGGGAATATGAGTGAAGCCTGGAGCGTTTTCTTACCGTCGAGCACTTGGATTATGTATTTGTATATTATATTTATTTAACAACATAAATATAGAAAGTCTAAACGTTTGTTTTGTACTAACAGAGTTACTAAAGTAAAAGTAGAAGTCCTACTATTAATCTTGTTGTAACATTAATAATTTACCGATAACTTTCATAGTAGCGTTAATGATGTGAAGCATCTCCATGCCCCCAAAGAAGCTAAAAAATGCCCCAGACGTCCGACCACGATAACCAAGCTGTTTAAATTAGGATTACTTATGGAACTGCATCCGACGTTGCGAGGCAACAGCGGCGCGGGCGCGGTGAAACGGGTGATGTTGACGTGCAAATATCGCGCGCCGGAGCCCCTCACAATAAAGTTCGTGGTGCGAGGGCGCGAGTTCGGGCGCTCTATGCCGGCCTCCTGGTCCACGTTGCACCCGGACGGCTGGCACGGCGAGCACTCCACGTCAATCGTATGGGACACGCGCGAACCAGGCGACGTGTACGAGTGCCACACCGTCACGCAACGGGGCCGCACTCTCGGCGTCCTCTTCACGGACATGCGCCGCTCCGCGCTGGAAGGTGCCCCACGCTTCGACAGTAACCGACTCGTGTGTTTGTGTATAACACCGACTCCCATCGCACAGTAACACTCCGTTAGGTGGACATTCACTCGCTGTCGTGCCGTTCTCGAGAATGTGTCGTTATTGTACATACTTCATTGTTCCGCTAAATGTTTGCGCGTCGGTCGGTGTATGTCATTTGTGTCGGTTGTTGTTTTATATGTGTCGAGGCGAGATAGTTGTGATTAGCTTAATAACCTGTAAATATGTCGAAAGGATTTTAACTATGTTCTTCATCCTCAAAATCTAAATTATGTAAAACAAAATCAAGCCTCTCAAGCGTTTACTTTTTGTCCAAATTGACTGTCATAAAATCTTATTTCATGTTAAACTTAAGTTTGGTTCTAAAGCTCAATTGAGTCCTTTATCAGTCTCGTGTCGAGTCTTGGTGTTCGTACGGGTGCTAATTGGCGGCGTGTTACAGGTGACGACTGGCAGCCGCAGGTCACGACATCCCGACCCCAGATGCCGCAGAGCACTATGAATGTGAGGATCATTAACCGCCCGCTTACCATCAAGGAAATTGGTAGCACAGTCAACTTTACATGTCTAGTAAGTTTAATTTTCTTAATGTTGCATAATCTGTCTCCTCAAATACAGCAGGTTTATTGTTTTATCTTCTGATGTGGGTCTGCAACGCGTCCATTCAACGCTAAGTAGATATTACGATGTCGGTTTTACCATTGTTTGTTCACTGACGACGGAAAACGTGCATACCGTCACGTCGTTATCCAGGAGGGGTAGGCAGAGAATCCTGACTAGTAAATAAAATAATCAGACCCGCCGGTTCCGGGTTGCTTAGTGAGTGCAGAAAACGGTCGCTTACTTCAGTCAACCACAGTCAGAGTTGCAGCTGATAAAAGCAACAAAATACTTTAAACAATCAAAAATAAAAAAGATAAAAATCAAAAAATCGTTTATTTTGTCATCAATACAAGATTCTCGTAACTAGGATTTATATAGAAATTGTGACAAAACTGGCCACCACTCAGTATTTGCCATGGCAGATTCGCTCGGAAATAGCGCTGGTCTTCCACGTGTTGGGTTTATGTTGTGAGCTGCCTTTCGTTTACAACCTTTATTTTAAACGATTTTTTACGTTGGTATACGAAATGGAGTTCTTACCAAAATACATTTTTTATCTAGCCTATGCTGTCCTACTGCTGAACAAAGACCTCTCCCTCTTCTCTCACTCAAATCATCGCGCCAACGCTAAATACAATAAACTTACGTAAACCTAATTTCATGGTATCCACCAGGCTCAGAGTCAGTACACGCGTCGCGTGCAGATGTCCTGGAGTAAAGTAGACGGTGACCTGCCTCGCGAAAGGAGTTTCGTGGACGAGTTTAACGGAGTACTGGTTATCACCAACCTGCAGATATCAGACAGTGGACAGTATATCTGTCAGACCACCGACGGCAGGTCTACGGGACAGGCGACTGTCACACTCAAAGTTCCTGGTCAGTTTTTACCTCTATTTATAAACCATTTTAGTTAGTAGAATATGATTGCGGCCTTCTTTGGGGAAGGTAAATCTGGCGGTAAAGATCTGCAAGTTAGCTGGTAAGTGCATGTACTTACTCGGCAGGTGCTACATATTTTTCTACACCCACAAAGGTTGCGAAATAGGTATTATTCTTCCATATAAACTATACCACCCGTTATATGGGACTATATAGGGCGGTTTTTGAAGAAATTTATAGGTACCTATCTCATGTTCCCTAATGAATTAATGATTGAAGAGAATGTGTGTAGAGTGTTTTAAGTTTCAAGTCATTACACTCAGGCAATTACACTGTTCTATTTTCACCCTTCTACGGGAAGATTTTCGAAAAAATATTCATATAATTTTTCATTTTTTACTTTGAAGAGTATTTAGATTAGATATTATTAGATTAATATTATGATGCATGTCAAACTTCTCGTATACCTTGTAGTTTCGGAGATTTCATGACGAGTAGTGAATAAGTGATTTTTTCTT
This sequence comes from Philereme transversata, assembly GCA_963924445.1. NCBI lineage: Eukaryota > Metazoa > Arthropoda > Insecta > Lepidoptera > Geometridae > Philereme > Philereme transversata. The sequence goes on along the minus strand of OZ004348.1, from coordinate 21,435,879 downwards.
TTTAATAGATTCTTGTATGTATTCTACATATGATGTAATTGTTTAATTTGTTTATGCTTCCTGGAACAGTCGTACCATTAAACGTCCTCTACGCCAAAGGTAAAATTACACTTTAATTGCATTTCTTGCATGAGTCGGCCTTAAAGATATTATATTACCATTTAGAATAAATAAATAAACAATGTTGGTAATTTCACACAGTGATATCTATCCCCCAAACCATGCCTTCCTAAATCACTGGTGAGAACGTGAACGGTGTAGCTGTCACATTATTTATTTTCCCCAGCAAATCGATTGGTGCTACCAACAGTCAGGATAAATCCTCCTGTGAAAGAATACTACGCCGGGGATCGCATTGATCTGCAGTGCGTGGCGCAGGGAAGTCCCCAGCCCAGCATCTCGTGGCAACGAGCTTCGAGACGTGCGCTGCCGTTGTCCTCCCAACAATACGAGCAAATGTTAATTATTGAATCTGCTCGCGAGGAGGATAGTGGCGAATACAGGTAAGGGTTCTGTCGATCGAACCGCCTCGAAGGCACAGGGCCGTTTTTTTCTAGTTGCTAATTGTAATTAATTTTTGGTTTGTGTAAACTGGAACAGCCGTTGTTTGATAAAGTATTTGTTGCAACAGATGTATCGCATCGAACGACGTGGGATCGTCTGACAGCGTTGCCGTGATCACGGTACGGCCACGTCCGTCACGTCCTCAGCGTGACCGGCTCGTGGTGCAGCCCACCGCGCCCTCCGTCAACGAGGGACAGAGTGCGCGCCTCGTCTGCACCGGCTCCATTAATGTCCCCGCCGGCACTATCGACTGGGTCAGGTGAGTGTTTCACCTGCCCATCCGTCGCGTCCTGACCGAAAAAAGAAACCGCTGACCGACCGTCTAAAGAGATCGGGGAAAGCTCATCTACGTCGGCTGCATCGACGCGGCCGCCGGAACCGTCCACGTCGGTCAAATTTTTTTGAATCGATACGTTATAAAGTCCGAGACTCAGAAGCTGACGCTGACCTTCGTTCCACAGGAAAGACGGCGACCGCTTCGAAGCTAACGTGCGCTCCGACAACGGCGTCCTGTACATAGATGGCGCCATGCTCTCGAACGCAGGAGTGTACGTGTGCCAGACGCATGGCGCTCAGGTGGACCCGGAGCCAGTTCTGCTGACGGTGGTGCCTCTCGCCACGCTGTCACCCGCAGAAGCGCCTGAAGTCGTCGTCAATGTGCAGATGTTGAGCATTCCTAGCGGAGGAAGTGACAAAATCGACTGCCACCCACGCGGAACACCCGCACCGCTGATCAGATGGTCTAAAGTGAGTTAATATTCAAATTCCTTCAATATCAATTATCAATAAACCACCGATGATCCTATTATTTTAAATAAATAGGAATTTTAATACTAAAACAATAGAAAATACGATTCTGCCGTTATAAGTAACGAAGTGGAATTAAAAGAAGAGGTGTAGGTATTAGCACACGTGCATACTGTCACGCCTGTTTTTGGAGGGGGGGGGGGGGGGGGGGCGACGACGACGACCTATTCATTCTCTCGTATTATTTAAACAGGGAAACTAGACATTCAAAATTTCTCAAATCTGTATATTAATATTGAACGATTGAGTTGCTGAAGGTTGTTTCTCGTTAAGCGCCAAACGGGGGATACGTGTAGCGACGCTATCGAATGGATAAAAAAATAAACTTTATGTTAAAGCACACTTGAACGAGTCTGAAATGCTATACGAATAAATAAATAAGGGAACTACTAGATGTACCCACGTGGTACATCTCGTTTCGACAGTCAGCAACGTACAAAGTCGACTAACTTTCATGCAGTTTATTGTCACGACGTGTTGTTCTGTAGGGTGTATAAAAATCAAAGCATTACTTTTTATTGAAAGTGAAAGGTAAGAATAAGGGGTAAGTGTGCAATAAACCGCCCGATAGTCTCTCACAATTACTGCTTCTATGAGATTCATATGCATCGCAATCTTTCTGAATTGTATGAAAACGTTAAAATACCAACTTCTTAACAAGTCACTTAACTAATACTAAGGATAATTCGTTTCAGCATGAGGGCCAAATGGGAGCTGGCGTGAGCCAACGCGGAAACACACTCATCTTCAACGAGGCAGAGGACAGTGATGCCGGGTACTACGTGTGCGAAGGCATTGACCGCGTCAACGGTCGCGTTGTTCACTTTGTATACCTATACGTCGATATTGAGAGTAAGTTTCCTTCTATGCCTTTTGCTGACTTTAGCCTAGAGCAGCCCCCAAACATTTTTGTTTCGTAGACCACTTGCCATGTGTTTTGGTTTTGGGTAGACCCCCTGCTAATGGTAGACCTTTAAATTAACATTTTACGAATCCATTGACTACAATTTTTTTTTTCGAATACAATGGCCTAGGCAATGGCATGTCGTAGTCGACCCCTGGGGGTCGATATAGACCACTTTCGGTATCATTGGTCTAGAGTATGGTATTATCAAGTTTACACAGTTTGAGCTTGACTCAGGCATTATATGCCACCAGGCTTTGTGAAAAGCATCTTCAACAGATAGATGTAAAGACCTTAATTACTTAGGTGTGTATGTATGTGTATGCTTTAATGCAAATATTTTCAGCTCATAACATTGTTTTTAAGAGATCTGAATTATACAATTAAATTTATTTAATCATTAATGATCATACCTCAACGATCCATAATAAACTGGCCCGGCTTGCACAACGATCCCTAAACGTATTTAGCGACTTTTTTTTTACTAGCCTACATTTTCCCGCTGCTGGACAAAGGCCTCCCCCAACTCCTTCCACCTATTAAGATCCTTGGCCGACACCATTCCCTCTCGAATCCACTGGTGTCGTCGCACCAACGCTTTCGCGGCCGACCCTGATGTCGTTCTCCATCCTCCGGTACCCAGAGTGTTACGATGTTGGCCCATTTCTCCGGAAGCATTCGACTCACGTGCCCGGCCCAATCCCACTTGAGCTTCGCGGTTTTATCTCCCACATCGGCAATGCCAGTTAATGAACGAAGTGTGATTCCCGATTCACCCAATCGGTTTTCCGGAATCCTAGGACGCTGCGTTCCATTGCCCTTTGGCAAATCTTGAGCTTGGACTTCTGCAGCTCTGTCAATGACCATGTTTGCGCACCGTAGGTTAGGACAGACAGGATACACATGTCGATGAGTTTGCGCTTCAGACTCAGAGGAACGTCAATCTTCATGGACCAGTAGCTCCTCCAGGCATTTTCAATGCGGCGATCGATTTCTTTATCATACCTGTTTTCGAAGCTTGCTAACTGGCCTAAGTAAATCTACTCATCGACATCTAGTATTTCCTGCCCATCCACCTCGACCCTTAGTTTCGTGGTATTGGTCATTATTTGCGTCTTCGACGGTTCATTTAGCTACTAAACATGTTTAAATTCCTATGATTAGCCACTAAATACATTAAGGCATCGTTGCGCAAGTCGCCCTTAGATATGCAAGTCAAATTTCAATAATAAGTTTGATATAATACTTTAAAATTGAAAGTCCCTCACGCAATTCGAGTGTCTTATAATAGTGTCTATTCGATCAGTCAAAGATTTCATAATGGATGAGTAGTATTGGTCAGCTATGACCTGTAGTGTTGGTGCTACCCCGTACTCTGCTGGGCATTGAGGCAGTTTTATTTTTATTGTATTAACCTTTGAAAATGAATGATGAATGAAACATTATTTAATGCACGAAATAAAAAATAATCTGTACATAGGTGAACTTCATGCTAGATAACATTCTCTTCCAGTTGACCTTTGTGTAATGCAGACAAACAGTGATAGTGCATATTTACAAAAAAAAATCGGTTTCATCGTTACAAATGAAGTGATTTAATCTTAGGTGTCGGCAGCTTCTAAATGTTGAAGCAGATTTAGGTTTAAACAGTTTTCGATTTATTTCAAAATGGTTACCAATTCATAAAAATCCCTTCTTTAACCATTTAATTTACTCGGCTGATGTCGGACAATCAAATCTTTTAATCTAATTTTAACCAACTTCCGATTATGAGACCATGCTGAATGCATAGAAACCGTTTTTTAAGTATAAAATAATTATAAGTAATATTTTGTTCAGAACGTCAGAAACCGGTGGTGGAAGTGAGGCCAGGTGGTGAGCAACCTGTAGCACTTGGAAACACCCAGTTCGAGTTCCAATGTATCGTGCTGAACGGCATCCCGGCGCCCGACGTGACATGGAGTCGCGCCGGTGGACGCGCGCTCTCCGCACACGTCGAGATAAAGCCCAACAACATACTCAGGTAAGCTATCAGCACCCAGTTCGAGATCCACTGTCGCGTACTGTCTCTCTAACTCCCAAAAAAGATAAAGGGGAGGATTCGCCCGTCTTAAGATAAGTCTATAGAAAATTATTATTATTAAAACCCATAATGTCCCACCGCGGGGCCAAGTACCGTAAGTTATACTGTTTTATTTATTTCTGTGTCATTTGATAATAATAAAAAATAATACTAATTAAACGTTTGATAGGTTTGACAAAATCGAAGTGAACGACGAGGGTGAATACATTTGCACTGGAGACAACGTAGCGGGCAGCGCGAGCGCAAGCGGAGTGATCAAGGTTCGCTCGCCTCCTGAGATCGTCATCACGCCGACCAACGACCTGCAAGTTAACTTGGGAGACCCCGCCGTCCTGGACTGCCGCGCCGAAGGGTACCCTGAGCCGTGGGTCACTATCAGAGGTGAGGCTATCGCGACATACCTATCCGTTTGCTTAGGTAACTCAGCATAGAGGCGCTAGCTCAGAGAGCTGACGGCCGTTAGGGCAAAAAGGTTTCTCGTGTGAAGACTGCGCATTAGATGAAAAGATGACCTAATAAAGGTTGCTGGAAGCAATCGCGCGCATGTTGTGACGTTTTGAAAAACTAAAGGAGAGGCCCACGTTCAGCAGTATCTGTCTTTCCGTTGACATGACGATGAGAGAGTTGATTCTATTTTATGTACATTATAATCATGTTTGAACACTAAGTCCTTCGGGTCATACTAAATGGAAATCTCGAAACGCAGCAAAATGATTTCAAAATGGCGGCACTCCCCCCTCCACCACGCGCGAGGCGTCACAGTCCTCACTTAGCGTAACGAGTTCTTCTGTCCTTTAGCTATCCAGTGGTATAATTAAATTTTGGATAGAGATAATAGATATGTAGCTGCAACACCAAACTGTATACCCCAATTATGTTATCATTCGTTTTTTGAATTGCCTCTCCAATATGGAAGCAATTTTAAAAACGTTTTCACGTCATAATATGTTTTGTACAGGACCGGACGGTAACGAACTGGTATCAGCGTCACGCATCGCATCACTCCGGATCGCATCAGCGGAAGACCGCGATGACGGCACGTACGCGTGCATCGCGAACAACCAGGCCGGCACTATCGAGGAGGCCTTCCTCATACGAGTGGAACAGAGAGGTGACGGAGGTGATGACTTCGGCGGTGAGCTTTTTTTTATGTTGCTGTTTATGTTGTTATATTGAAGCTTAGTTTTTTTCATACTCCTTCATGTATTGTATATAGTTAAAAACCGGTATGACATCAGAAAATAAATAAAAAATAAAAATAAAGAGGGTAGTATGAAGGATGTTGGGATCGTATCAAGTGGACTTCTGCCTACCCTCAGCGATGTGTAGAAATTTCACAGAAATGTATAGACGGCAATGCCATTATTATTATCCCATTATTGCTCATTTATCATTATTTAGTATGTACTTGGTTAAACTTCTAATATATAAAAATCTCGTGTGATGGTGTTTGTGGTCGCACTCCTCCGAAGCAGGTCGACGGATTTTAATTTTTTTTTTGTATATTTGGTAGGTCGTAAAGTATTTTTACCCTCCTAGCCCCATCATCCATTTTTTAATCGCATTTTCAGCAATATACATATAATTTAACCCTAGTTCATTGACGTGAAGTAATTTATTTACATGAAGTGTCGCGTCACTTTGACAAGAATGCTATATATAGTTTTTATACCGAAGTTCCCACGGGAACGGGAAATTTCAAGCATGCAAAGCCGCGGGCGCGTCAGCTAGTATCATTTAAAAATAATGTATGTGTAAAGTACATACTATGATAAATTTGTAAAAATAAAAACATGGTTAATAATAATAACTAAAAATTTACGAACAACATGGTGTGTCTTCCTGTTAATATTCATGTTGCCAGGGTTCATAATGTAAAACAACTTTGTGCTGACCATTTGAAATCAATAAATGTTTGAGTATTGAGTAAGTTTGCTAGATCTAGATATACTAGACCATCCTTAGGATTTATCACTTTGATTATTCTCGCTTTTTAATTAGAAGAATAATTATTTCACGTTACTGTAGTTGACCTTCAGTGTCTTTGACGCTTCTGAAACTGATTTGCGATTATCTTTTTAACAAAAAAAGATAGGTCAACTTAGTTATACTGATACTGGTGGCGATTCTGTTGTTTACGCTAAAGATCAAATTAAAATGACATTAAAAATGACATTTCTAAAATTAAGTATTTTTTACTAAGATGGCGTGTTTGCGGGCTAGTTTTAATCAGCACCAATCACTGCTGACTAAAACTAGCCCAAAAACACGCCAACTTAGTGAAAACAACTTAATTTTAGAAATGTCACTTTTAATGTCATTCTAATTTGATCTTTAGCGTAAACAAAATAAGACTGTTCGTATTTTACACAATTTTAGTTAGTGTAAACAACAGAATCGCCACCACTGTCTGATAGTAACTAACCCGCCCGCAGCATCGCACGCGCGGTTTGTCAGTAAAAACATAACCCTCCTATTGCGCAGTTGGGTAAAAAGTAACCTATGTCCCAATCCTGGTTATAGTCTATCTATATACCAAATTTCATCAAATTCTGTCCACACGTATAGTCGTGTAAACGTACGTAACAAACAGTCCGAGACACAGAGTTACTCTCGAATTTATAATTTTAGTATAGATATAGATTTAATAGTAGTAAGAGTTTATTGTGAAAGGGCTCGCCCGGGAAAGTACTACCACCATACCTATTTCTGCCGCTAAGCAGCATTGCTGTGGTTTGAAGGGTGTGGTTTCCAGTTAAATTACAGGCACATGAGGCTTTACACCTGTATGCCTCAAGTTGATGGACGCAGGGCAGTGCACGTTTCTAAGGTGCGTGTCCTACGAGGCAATACTATGTTATAGGCGATGGTTACCACTTAACATCACGTGGGCCATTAGATTGTTCCATCTCCAGGAAGTATAAAACAAAAGAAATTAAACAGAGCATTCTGTGATTACAGGCAGCGGTGATGGAGATATCGAGCCCACTCAACAGCCCCGACGACATGACCCGACCAAACCGCTTGAACAGATCGTCTATGTGGGACAGGACATTAATATCTAGTAAGTAACAGCCGACGCGATATATACCTACAAATTTATTTTTTCCTACTGCTGGGTAAAGGTCTCCCCCAACTTCTTCCACCTTTCGCGATCCTTGGCAGATACTCACCATTCCCTCTCGAATCCACTAATGTGATCGCGCCAATGCTACAACAAATATTAAATATGTATGTATGTTTGTTTGTTTGTTTGTCCGAGGATAACTTTCGATGAGTTGATCCGATCATCCTGAAATTCGATTCATAGGTAGGTAGTGATGGCACAATTTTGGTGTGACTAAATGAGCTAAAAATGTTGGGGGGATGTTGAGATATTGGAGTTCAAGAGGGGTAAAAAAAATGAAAATGAGATTATTACTTCAAATGGGACGTCAAATGAAAGGTCTTTATTAGTACATTTCAACCCTGTTTTTATTTTTAGTTTAATTCTTGTAGTTTTTGTGTTATTCGCCATAATAAATACAAACTTTGACATAATTCACAGGGTACAACAGTGACCCCACAATGCTGACATTTGGTATTCGTGTAGCTTTAGTGACACAAATACAGGCAAAAGTCTGAAATCCAGAATAACTGCATTTGTACCCAAAACACAGTCACTAGTGTTCATGAACTCCCGTTACCTGTAATTTGAATGAAACTGTAAGTCAACTAAGGTGGTTGTTGTCAAAGACAAAGTCAAATATTATTATTCATTAAAATCACAAGGATCACTTTGAAACGTCAATTTTACTACCTGTTCCTTCGCGACCAAGCCAGGAAAGAATGGCAAGAAACAAGGCTGGTTGTTTTTTTTATTGATCCTTTTAGAGTACATAACAATACAGAAAATAAACCTTTCATTTGACGTCCTACTTGACCTAATAGTCTCATTTTTTTACCCCTCTTGAACCCCAATATCTCAGCAACCCCACCCCCACCCCATTTTTAGCTTATTTGATCACACAAAAATTGTGCCATTGCTACCTACCTATGTATCAAATTTCACGATGATCAGATCAACGCTTCAAAAGTTATCTTCGGACAAACATATATCACATACAATGCCGATTTACCCAAGTTGATTTGGAGATCTCGCTTCGCTCGATCAATAATCAATTTATTATTGATTTATATATTGACTTTATAATCAATGTACAGTCACGTCTGGAATGCCAGCGACCGTGCAAAAAGTAAGTATGTGTGAGTATGAAATCCGAGAAGATCCATCATAATAACACAGATCGCTTTTAGTCATAAGACCGGCACTTGTATTTCCGCGTGTCATGTTATTTGTTTTTATATTGTTATTTAAGTGTGTTGGACAGTAAAGCGTTAACTATACAACCTGTTTTGTTATGTACGACATTAATTTAAAACGCACATTGGGCATCGTATTAACTGATTTTAGAGGTGGGTTTATCACCGATAGATTGGATATTTGTCCAGTAATCGATACAATTCCAATAAATAATTTTTAACGCAAGTCGGCGGCGCCTTTGCTATGATGCCGCTTAGTCAGTTTAGACAGTTCCCATAGTACAAGCTCTGCTTAGTTTGGGGCTAGATAGCGCTGTGTGAATTCTCCAGTTATATTTATTTTATATATTTATTGTACAACAATACTAGCCATTAGCCCTACCCGTGTTTTCATTTAATATCGTACATGACAAAACACGCAGTATATCTATCTATTTATTAGTTTTATTAAAAATATGTTATAATGTAATGTTATCTCCGTAGTTGTAATGTGAGCTATGGGTATGACCCTACTTGGGACCGCGCCGACCAGCAGCCGTTGCAAGGGAATGCTCGCCAATACAGAAATGAATTGATCATCAAAAATGTGAGTAATTTAACTAATTAATAAAATAATTAAACTAATTTAGCGTTAATTTAACTATCACTTTCTAACTCTTAAACGTACTTAATAAGAATATAACTTTAAATATACCTAATTAAGTAAGTGCGCGAAGACCAGCATCGCAGATGTTGGCGAAAAGACTGCCAGGCTGAAGTGGGACTGGGCGGGTCACGTCAGTCGTATGGTCACAGACAAATGGGCAACAGTCGTCACACAATGGATGTCTGCACATGGGCGTCGAAGCCGGGGCAGGTCGAGGAAGCGTTGGCGTGACGACCTCGATGCATTCCAAGATGGCTGGTGGGACGTGGCGAGTGATTGTGAGATGTGAAGGAACATGGGGGAGGCCTTTGCCCAGCAGTGGGAAAATATAGGTTAATTTCACTTGAATTTGTGGAGGCAACTAACATAGAAAGTCAAAGTCAAACATTTATTGCATACATGTTGTTTTACATAGATCTTATAAGTATCTGTGTTAAAACATGAACCCTGCAAGGGCACTGCAATTTTTCGCTAGGTGGCGAAATGTACTTAAACTAGTGGTTCGCCCCGAACTGAGATCTCGCGAGTCTCCGATTAAAACTAAAGAATATTATTTGTAATATTTGACTACCAAATTAGTGCCCCGAAATAAAAGCCAACTTACTTGACCAACAGTTTCATTCAAATTACAGGTAACAGGAGTTCATGTTTTTTGGTTACTCTTTTTTGGGATAGAAATTGCAGTTATTCTGGATTTCAGACATTTCCCTATACGAGGCATGCCTTTTAAGTTCTGTCGTTTCCATATTTTCCGGCAATTTTGAATTTGGAACTGTTCTATATTCGAATGTGTTTACATTTTGAATCTCAAAACAGTTGAAAGTATTAGGATTAATGCTATTGTTTAGTCACAGTTTCGATTTGAATCTGTCAGGTCACGTACGAAAATGAATCTTTCTAAGGAAAATGTTCGTGCAATAATTTTCTACAACTTTAGAAGAGGCCTGACACGGCTTCAGTGTTTAGAAGAGCTAACATCTGTGTTCAGTGATGTAGCCCATGTCTGCGGACTGTCGAACGCTGGTATTTAGAATTCCAGCGTGGACATACTAGTGTTAGTGACAGATTTCGCGAAGGACGCCCAAAATCCGCCTTCACTGAAGATAACATCATTGCTGTGAGACAACTAATTCTCGAAGATCGTCATGTGACGTATCGAGAGATAGAGGCTATATTAGGCATCTCAGGGACAACCATTCAGAAGATCTTGCATGAAGCGCTTGGTGTGAGAAAGCTAGTTTGCCGTTGGATACCGCATCTGCTTTCCGACGATCACAAGGCGGCCCGCGTCAGATGGTGTAAGAAAACTCTGCAAAGGTTCAACCGAGGGGAGTCAAATCACGTCTACGACATCATAAGTGGTGACGAATCTTGGATCTATGCCTACGATCCTGATACCAAACAACAATCTACAATCTGGGTCTTTCAAGACGAGCCAAAGCCGACTAAAGTTGTTCGTTCTCGAAGCACTTCAAAGAAGATGGTGGCCACGTTCGTTGGAAAAACCAGCCATGTTGCGACTATTGCACTTAAAGATCGTAGAACGGTTAACGCAGAGTGGTATACTACAGTTTGTTTACCACAAGTCATCGCCGAACTTCGAAAATCTAACTCAAAGCGACGCATCATCCTGCACCACGACAACGCAAGCTCACACAGCGCTCGTCAAACGATTGAGTATTTGAAGCAGGAAAAAGTAGAAATTCTTGACCATCCTCCATACAGTCCTGACCTAAGCCCTAACGATTTCTTTACATTTCCTAAAATTAAGAAAAGTCTTCGTGGTCAAAGGTTCCAGTCCGGTGAAGAAGCAGTCGACGCTTTCAAGACAGCCATTTTGAACACCCCACTTTAGAGTGGAATAAATGTTATAATAACTGGTTTGAGCGAATGGAAAAGTGTTTTAAGCTACGTTGTGAATACTTTGAAAAACAATAAAAAGTACTATAAGGTTCTAGATGTGTTTTTTTCTTCAAACGACAAAACTTAAAAGGCATGCCTCGTATTTGTGGCACTAAAGCTACACGCATACCAAATTTCAGCACTGTGGGGTCACTGGTGTATCCTATGAATTTTATCAAAGTTTAGTTTTTATTATGGCTAATAAAATTAAAAACTACAAAGTCTGAACTAATAATAAAAATGGGGTCGATATGTACTCATAAAGATCTTTTATTAGACATGCCATTTGACCGGATAGTCCCATTTTAGACAAACAAACATACATACATAGGTACATACAACGCCGATTTGCCCAAGTTGATTTAGAGGTCTCGTTTCGCTCGATCTTATGCTCGATATTAATGTATTGTAGTGCCCCAGCTGGGCTCATGTTTTGGTCCAAAAAACAATTTTTTGTAAAACATCTATTGTAAAGCAAAAACGAAACAATAAAAAATAAAACCTTCGTGATTGATTTCAATCATTATTATAAATACGGGATTTATCACGTACCGTCTTATCGGTGTTTCGACCGACATACCGTGATAAATCCCGTATTTATAATAATATATAAACATAATTAATAAATAATAATATAACGGTTCCCATAGTACAAGCATTGGTTAGTTTGGTGCTAGATAGCGCTATGTGAAATATTTATTTATTATATCTTGCAACCTAATAAGATCTGCTACATAAATTACGTTAATTAAGAATTGTTACTTTTAGAAATGGTTAAGAACTTTACTAAAACTATTAGGTTATATTTAGCTGGGTAATGGCGGCCGCTGTATTGAGTGTACAGGGTGGCAACGTAAACAGTGTCAGTTTTAAAGCAGATTTGATTATTCATATGATAAACATAATGAATCACAAGAATAAGAAGCTCAAAGTATAATCAGATTCAATGAATATACTATTTACATACTTTCTTATGACACCTACCTAACTTATTCAACGCGCGAATTCAGGACGAGCACAATGCAGTATTGCACTGGTGTGTTCATTTTTTTGTGGAACGTATAATGACATTTTAGCGGATGTATTTGTCTGAAGTGGATTTAGAATTAATTCCTAAATTTTTTAAGAACCCAGGATGACATTGTGTTATAATATAGCCGCTGTTCACGTCGGCACCCTGTATAGAATTACTGATTTAAACGGGTATTTATCGCGTATATACCTTTTTTATTTGTTATCCCAGTTTGCATTAATCTAATTTAATATGGACAGCTCCTAGATCAGCTAAGTTAATCGACGTACCATGCAGTCACTTGAATGGGTGAATGCTATTTATTAGCGAATGTTATTCCGCGCTTCGAAAGGCACGTATGACTACGTTCCGGAGTATTCAACTCATCAAGCCATGTCCCCACAGCGGCAACAAATCTCAAACTGAAGTCAAACAAGAGACATGCAAAATGACTACTTTACTAGAACTTTCTTAACTGATGTAAATGATCCACAGGTTGCCAAAAACGATTCTGGAGTATACGTATGCAGCGCTATCAACTACGAAACTAGAGAAGTCCAAGTGGCTCTATACACCAATATAAAGGTCTTGACCCAACCGAAGATCGTTCTGAGGCCACCGCAAAAGAAGGTGCAACCCGGAGAATCCCCAACTGTCGAGTGCATCGTATTGGGCGATCAAGCCAGCACCTTTGATATTATCTGGAGACCAACTTACAAACCTTTTTCAAGGTGAGTTATTTGGACCCATTCTGTTTCTTTTCTATATTATGCTCGAACCTGGCTTAAGAATACCTAAGTTTATGTTATTAAGCACAAGGTTATTTCATCGTTCTTATTACATCAGCTAAGGTCTCAATCATTTTCACTGTAAAAGCGAGATATTTAGCATGATTTATGAGTTTTTGAGTTCTCCAATATTGATAACAGATGTTGTTGTGAATCCCAACTCGACTTTTAACTTACTTAACGTTTTTTTATCTTTAAGTTGTTGTATCTGTAAATTAGACATTAGACATTCATTTATTCAAACTTTAGGATCACTAGGAACGATTAGTTACGTCATGTTACAAATAAATGTAAACATAAAAGCAAAAAGTAAAAGATGCAGCTGTATAAGGGCTTTGTCAACTATTATAAAAATTAAAAAAAAACCTTAAAAAAGAAGTAGAATTAGAGCGGCTGTAAAAAGTAAATAAAGAGAGAAAAAGTGTAAAAATACCTGTGTGGGTCTCAAATAAATACCAACATATATCTTTGAACATGTATTTTGTATTTCAGCCGCGTGAGAGTACACAACGCCACTTTGATCTTCCAACAAATCCAAGAGGAAGATGCTGGTAAATACGAATGTATCGCGAGGAACCAGTATGTGAACGCGAGCGCCACGGCTGAAGTCATCGTCGTCGGTACGTAACTTATCTACAACCTCACACTATATACGTTTCATATTAAATTGTATGAGCAAACCATTTATTTGCGATGATGCATAGACTGAATATGATATACATAGATGCATTATCGGACTACGGCGATGTTCGTGCTGTGTATATATACCTGTAATCATTCAAATTTATCTAAATATTAATTCTATATTGTGAAGACGGGTATCAGGGAGCATAGAGTAATTATATGTTATATGCAATTTAAATACACACAACACAAACATTTGCCATAGCTCGCTGAATATGGCCTAGCCATTTAAAGGAAGTTGAAATTTAAACAACACGTTTCTGTTTTTATTTCTTCGAAGTTATCTACAAAAAGGAGTTTGCTGATACAAAAGAAATAAACATACGAATGTATCTAACAAGAGCTCAACTGATCCAGATTATAAAATATATAGCTGACGTGTCGACCATTGCTCTGAATTGCAATGCTTATGCGTTGACATTTGTTGTACTTCACACGAGTAGTTAATATCACCCTAGAAACACTAGTTACCTATTTATTTTTAGTTATTACTGTTCATTTGTCTGTATCGTTGTACAAAATTGTTTGAAAGGGATGTTTTGACCGAGTCTTTCTTGTTATTTTTACAAAATTTCTTTCCAACTATCCTCAGTTCTGAAGTAATGTTGGTATGTGGTTTATTAACTTATACTAAATACTTTTATAACTCTTTCTTAATCACTAGATTCGTATATTATCTCTCTGTGGTGTTAAGTTTATTTGGCTGAAATCTTTGTATGATTAACTTTAGTCAAAATATTGTACGAAGGTAGATATACGGTTTTTCTTTACACACTTAGTTATGATACCACAAAGTTACTCTGTCAAAACACTCACAATTTACATCTACGTATAAATGTCCAATTGCACTAAATGTTTAGGCACCTGTTTATTTGCAGTTACATAAATCTTGCCACATTTGACTGAACTGTGCTTTATAATTTTATTTTAAGTCCGCTTGGTTCTAAGGGTTATCCTTACTTTACGACAATCTTAAAAAGGGGTATCCAAAAATAAAGAGAATGATGAACAATTTAATTGAAATGGGTTAATTAAATAGGCACCACACCACGACAACAAGCTTTGATATCTCTTGTACATTGTATCCAAAGATCCAAAGATCTAGAAGAAAGAAAATAAAATAATTATTTTAAGCGGGTGGTAGGGAGGTGTAATGAGTTGGTGAAATATTTACTTGAAGGGGGTGATATACAAATAAAGCAATCGATAGTAGTATATAAAATTGCGGTTGTTGTGTGACATGTTGTACTTGCGTAAAGTAAGGTTCTCCCTGACTATTATCTGGTTGTTAGAGGAGAGCGATGTGACGAGCGAGTCGCACTCGCACTCGCAGTGGGTCCGTACGGGCTCCAGCGTCGTACTCAGCTGCAACGTGTCCGGACCCGGAATCACCGTCCGCTGGAGCAAGGACGGACGCCGCATCCCTTCCACCGCACGCGCCCACCGAGACGGCTCTCTCTTCATCAAACTAGCCCAGCCTTCGCACTCCGGCCGCTACGTCTGCCACATTAGCGACGGCCGTGGCAGATATACCAGCGATTACATCAACCTCCACATCGAGGGTCAGTCATCCCATCCGATCGGTACTCGGTAGCGAGCTTCGACGTCTCTAACCCGGGCATGCTTAGTCGAGCGATAGATAGCGTTTTCTTATTAACCGAGTAGATTATGTTATATTTTAACCGACTTCTCCGGGCTACACCGTTCCTTTTCAATTTTGTAATATATGTAAATTCAATAAGAATGCAGTAAAAGATCAAGCAGCCTAAAAGATGGGGCCTCGCGCGGTGGTACGATACCGAACCATTAAACATGATTGAAGTAAAACATTTTACTAAAGAGGCTGACTGCGTCATAAACTCCCAGTGATATCAATAACACGGTGTACACATCCTGGAAATAAAAGTCGGTAAATTCTGTTAGTAAAAGTCCACTTGTTCGTGAAGGTATCGAATGCTCGGATTCGGAGTACCTTTGTGTCGAAGAGGCGAGTTGCATTGACTCAGAGCTGGTGTGTGACGGCTACGGGGACTGTAGCGACGATAGCGACGAGGAGAACTGCCTCTTGAGAGATAAGCGATACTCGCCGTGGGCCGGTAAATTGGTGGGGGTTGTGTGATAGCGCTCTGTCGGCGGCTGTGTCGTTACTAAATGGACCGGTTTGTTTCAGCGTTTTGGGATATGACTTTTGCTCGTTTTGCTCTAAACCTTTGTTCGGTTTTTTCAACCTAAAGTAGTTTTAGTTGCAGGTCTTGGGATTTTGTATCGTTTTATTCTATCGCAGTGCGTTATTGTCCTGTTTGATTCGGTAATCTTTCTGTGTTCTTTTCGCTTATGCCTTCTTGTACTTTTGTAGTGTAGATATGTAAGTTTTTAATTTAGCTGTTGTATTGTAGTGTGCATGTTTAGCTTCTTGAACACTTTTATTGTTTTTGTGGTAACTCTTGGGGTTTTCGTGTTTGGGATAATGGTGTGCTGGATATGTTGGAGTTGGTCTTCGTTTGATTTCTTAGTTCGTGTGTGAGTTAACTGAGCGTTTGGGTTAATTTTAGGTGCGCCCCAAGAGGCGTTAGTGAGGATCGACCAGCCTCGCCGCTCGTTTAGAGCGGGAGAGAACGTGGAAGTGCTCTGCAACTCGGCGTCTCGAGACGTCGCCGTCGAATGGATCAAGCGCGACGACCAGGGAAATAGGCAATACGTTGATTCTAATGTGAGTACCTGCAAATTCGTGCTAATGCGCTGAAAGGCTAAGCTGTGAGTCTATGGAATATCCGATACATACCATCAGGTAGTGGTCATGCGCTACCTATACCTACCGCTACATATAAATAAAAGGAATATACCAACACAAAAGTTTACTAGCTAGTTTAATATCGTAAAACAATATATATGTATAGATATCGCGAAAAATACTACCGAGAATTATGATTCACATACTTTTAAATTTGTTTTAGTTTTAAATTTAAGTTATAAGTTGCGTGTGTTTTACGAGAAACTTGTTATTTATAATGTACCATTATTATTACTATTGTGCGTGCAGACATTCGGCGGAGGCTCGATGCTCAAGATCAATAGCGTCGGGGTACAGGACGCAGGTATATACCAGTGCATTGGAAGAAACCGATTCGGACTCAACTACACCGATAACTTCAATCTCGAAATCGTACCGGGTGAGTCATCCGTCATCTACCGTTCTGATGTTTTGCTTCACCGTAGACCAGCTGGTTCGCAGCAAAACACAATAAAGTAAATCGAAGCGAGACAGCGCCAGAGCGGTGCGTCTCACGCGACCTTTAACGGCTGCGACGCTCGAACAGTACGATACGATATTTTATTTAAGTCCATAGTCACACGTAATTCCAGATACATTAAGTCATTATTAATATTAATCACAATATAGGTAATACTGGAATATTGAAATAATTAATTTACATTTTATTTTAATAACATTTCTATTTGACTGCCTCCGTTGCGCAGTGGGCGTATAGCCGGCTGAGACGCAGGAGGTAGCGGGTTCGATTCCCGCCGCGGAACAAATTTTTGCATGATCTACAGATATTTGTTTCATGTCTGGGTGTTTTTCTATAATTATAAGTATGTATTTACAAAAAAAAGTATATAAGTATTCTATCAGTTATCTGGTTCCCATAGTACAAGCTCTGCTTAGTTTGGGGCTAGATAGCACTGTGTAAAATGTCCAGCGATATTTATTTATTTATTTATTAGTCATGATGCGTTATTCTACGGCGTAGGTAGATTATAGGTCGTAAGCTCACGGAACGACTTAACACGCATATTAAAAACAATATAAATTGCAGGCTCCGAACTGGTTCCCGTCCCCTCGAGGAACGTCCCGGTGCAGGAGATCAGTGCAGCGCTGCGCTCCGCGGTGGACTTGTCGTGCGATCTCGACCTCGAGGACCCCGACAGCGTGCAGTGGCGCCGCGAGTACGCCGCTATACCCCCTGACGCCCGCCCCAACCAGGTACCGCTGCCGGGGCTCGCCCTTTACATCTCTCACTCAAACTGAACCCCGCACCCGTTACTGATGTTCCAAACTAAAGTTGCGCGCCCCTCTACGACGTCTCCAGTTCAATCGTGGTGCAACATTTTACAACGTTCCTCACGTGTAACAACGGTGGCTCGGATTTGAGGAGATCGCGTGGGGCGCGCGATTCGAGTGTGGAAGTTCCATTGCAAACGTATTTTAGACATCGAATGTACGTGTCCTTATATCTCCGTACGTATTGACAATTCAACATAACGTGACAACCCATTCGAAAGCTAAAGTGGGTTTATCAAATGTGTTTATAGTTATAACACCGTATAATCTATAGGGTGTCCCGGAATGTATGTTATCCCTAAATATGTTAAAATGCAAACAACTTGGATCTTTGTCTGATCGTTTCGAAATTAGCTTATAAATTTAACATAAAAAATTCTTTGATTTCCGAACATAACTTTATAAATATTAGTCATATTATTGTGGATGTTGAAATATTTCATCATCACCTAATTAAATCAGGTGATGAATCAGTTTTTGCTAGAATGTCTAAAGTCCAATAATACGGAATGGTCCCAGGGATAATTTTAAAAACACCTGATTTAAACTTCTAATATTACCAATTTCAATTGCTATACATGTTCTGGGGCACCTAGTTTTTATCTCACAGACCGGGGCCCCCTGTACGAATACCTACTAACAACTCCAAGTAATATTAACTCACAAATTGCACAAGCTTGTTAATGAACACTAACTTCACATTACGTAACACTACACTAATGTTTTTTTTTAATAATTTGTTACAAGTGCATATTATAGCCTTAGATATTAAAACTATTCACAATTTTGATTCACATTAAGATCGTGATACTAAATTATAACTTTTTATATTGTAAATAGATAGATTAAAATTAACATTATTCAAAGGAATGTATACAATTTGCGGTCTTATCGCTAAGTGGCGATCTCTACCAGGTAACCTTTGGATGGAAAGCATCATGTGAGTTTTACCTAGGGTATCAATGGTGTACCACATACAAACTTACATACCTACTTTGAAATATATAAAATTACATCAAATAATGTACCTACGATAGGATACAGATAAATATAAAAATATACATTCATAATATGAACGAATAAAGCAATAGCTAGCGAGAAGTAGTCAAATAATGTTCCTTGTCCATACGTCCTTTGGCTTATCGATGTAAAGCTCTTTCAAAAATATTTTATTAAGATTTCCGCCTTCTTTGATACTCTTGTATTTCCCTCGTATACGAAATATAAAGCTTCAAAGTTGCTTTTTCACAATAGTCGTGTCGCCCCCTACCCGCCGAATCACAATTTTTTATACCCAGAATGTACCTACCCACAATACTAGTACGCAACATGCTGTGATTGTAAGAGTACTCTAATAGTTTACGAGCAGTAGACGACCAGCTTAAGCCTCTAGTTGGGTTTGTAAAAAGGTATTTACCAAAATCAACTAAGTATTTTAAAATTACGAAGCCGTACCGGCTACGGAACCCTTCCCTGTGCGTGGTCCGACACGCCATTGGCTAATTGTTTACTGTGTAAGTCCATACCAAAAAAATCATCGAGGCCGGTTAGTTTTAGAGTTAACAAAACGGAATACCGTTTGGTATTCAGAAACAAGAGAGAGCGTTTGTTATTAGAATCCTCATAATAATGACAAATATTCGTGTACACTTGTATCACTCAACAAGCTTGAGATGCGTCGAATAAATCAAAATTGTTCGCTTCGATTCTACAAAGCTAGAATTTTCAAACCCAATTGGCACCAGTTTGAAAACACATTCGACAGCAATCATCATTGCTTGGAGGGCATTCGTTAACTAACAATCCGCTTTGATATTAAATTACAAAATTATGATTTACTCACCGTAGGCTAAAAGACTATGGATTAAGCTTCGCAGGAAGTTATCGCGACATCAAAAAAAAGTGGTAATAATTGACATTGACTTAACGTTAGTAGCTTATTGTTCTTCATTGTGTTAAGATTGTGCGCCGCGCTAACTCTGTCTTGGCATATCGCTGTGCGTCCTGCGTCTCTTTTTACCCTGTCAGCGATGTTGTGTGGAACTAGTACGAATTATTTATGCTACATGATGACTCTTAATTATCCCCTTGTCAATGAATCGACTGCAAGGTTGTGAATTTGTACCCAGATCCACTGACAAGAGAGTAATGTGTAACATGGTCTGACATGTTGGCGTTTATGTCGCATTTGGTATTTTTGATGTCCTGCTAGCATTACCTACGCTAACTTAAATTATTCACTACTCTATATTTGATTTGGTTGTGAAATAATTGGTATCCCTGCATTGCATGTATCAATGTACCCCCTTTTGAGTATTATTGTTACAATGTATGTTTTAAGTGAATCCCTCGACATGTTTTGAAATTATTGCTAATGGATATGTTCGCACTTAACCGGAGGCTTGTTTGTGTTTAGAATTATTGTATGAATCTATCGCAATTTGCTCTATATTTAAGGTAAGAATAATTCCCATCACTTAACTTTTTCTTGCAGTGTCAAAATCTAGTTAACTTGATGCAAATCTGTTCTGGTACCTGTAGCCACTTTCATCTACAACTTTTTAACCACAAGTACCACCTAGTTTTAGATACGGGGTACTTAACCATCAGATTACATTTCATCAAATCCTAGAGAAGTATCCCTAATTTTATTATGTACAAACTTCAAGCAGTGCAATTTTTTATAGCGGTAACATTATACCGCTAACGTGAAAAACATAAAAGTTAAATATTTTTTTTATTGCGAGATAGATACAATAATGACTGAGTTTGTAGAGATTTATTAACCTGATATAATTTGTTTATCGATATTTCCTAAGTAACTAAGTGTTGTTTAGTAAATAGTTGCTGAAAGCGGGAGTGGATGCTCTAGAAATTGTATCTGGTTTACCGAAAACATTTCGTTCGCACGTCAAAGATTGCCATGTTTATAAAAATTTCAAGCTTATTGTGTTTTTGTATCTTGGAAACAAGTAAACCGTGTGAGTGACAGAGTGGTATGTTGTAGCCAATCCTGCACATCAATAGTGTGACGGAAGGCGACGCCGGCACGTACGTGTGTCGCATGAGCAACCGACGCACAAGTGCCGAGGGCAAGGTCATCCTGCGCATTGTTGGAGTCATCCCGAGGTTCGACGGAGAGAGCTGGGTGGCTCTCCCTCCTCTGAAGGATGCCTACAGTCAGTTTGACATCGAGATTTCCTTCAGACCGACCGGTGAGAACCTATCTATTTTTCTGTCTAATCAACACACTGCTAGTATAGATGGTATGAACCCACTCTTTGCACGCCATACTCATCCAATCGAATTCAATGATTAGAGTAATTTATGTTGTTTTTTATTTCAGATGGCACCGGGCTTATCTTGTACAATAGCCAAAACCCCGGTCGCTCGACTGACTTCATTGCACTCCAACTAGAGGAAGGAATTCCGGAGTTCGTTCTCGACACCGGCAGCGGCCCAGTCTCCGTGAAGGGAGACCGACCGCTGAACCTCAACGCCTGGCACACTATTCGCATCGGCAAACTCGTCTCTAGAGGTACTAAATAAAAAGCTTTACAAAAATGACGGACGAAGTGCTAACTATTCCGACTTTTAGGGTAATTCGCGTAAATTCTCGTAAGTTCACGCACACATTCGCAACACTCGTGCCGATCGATACCAGTGTCATTGCGCGGAGAGATAGCATCAGAGACGCGCCGTTTTCCACATTACGCAAACATGAATCAGCGTGTACTTCGATGAATAATGTTTTTACACCCATGCCTTTACGTCTTTCTTTGAAGTGACTACTTCGAAAAAATATACTTTCAGTGCGGAAATTTAAAATACTTATCTTGGTTAACCTTAAAATGTAGTATTGTATTTTAACCTAGTTATTTTTAATATCACATATTGTTCCGTATTTAGTGTCCTAAAATTAAGAGTGATAAAATATAAATTCAATAAAGTTTAAAGGCGACTTGCGCAACGATCCGTAACGTAATTAACAGAATTGTAATTATATAAATACGTCAGATAAACATGTTTAGTCGCTTAATAAGTTTAGGGGTCGTCGTGCAAGCTGGGCTAAATGTTGAGATGTCAGTTAGTACAAAAAGTTTATAAAGTGAAATAGTCAATAATGTAATATGTTAATACAGAAGAATAAGATTCATTCGGAACGTGCCCGTAATCTAGCTCCGGCACCTTCCTCACGAATCGTACCGTAACCTTATGACTGTTGGGTAATTTATGGAATTTGTCCATCAGTAACGATGGATGTGGACAACATTGGCCCGTTCGTGGTGGATATCCCTGATAACTGGATGTTGGACCTGGGGCAGCCCCTCTACATCGGTGGCGTCCCTGACTACGACCAGCTACCCGCCAACATCGCTGGCGCGACTGGGTAAGCCCACCTTCTTATCATAATTGGCGAGATTAACTAACGTTGTGTTTGCTGGTAGCTGTAACCTTTTGCCTACCTTTATAAATGTAGCTACCTAACAAAAGACAAGTAAATATAATTTTAAACCTTGATTAAAACCTACATCTATGAAAGAAAAGGTATAAGCTTGAAATTCAGAGGTCTTAACTTCATTCTGAAAGGTAGTATTTTCACAACATTTTTTTAAACGGGTAGCGTTTATAAAATTTCTGCGAAAATGTTACGAAATATAAACGGGGTTTCAAAGATTATTATATGAATTTATAATTTAGTATAATGCCCCGCTAGAATGAATTGAGGCATCTTCGGATTTGGCGATCATTAAAGAGCGCTTCGGAGTATGTTTTAATCCGAATTAACGTAATTTAATTGTTTCCCGTCAGATTCGCCGGTTGCGTGAGCATGCTGATCTTAGGGCAGGAGGAGAAGAACATAATGGTTGACCGCCTCGACCAGTACCGCGTGGAGAGCTGCGATACTTGCGCTGGCAACACCTGCCAAAACGGAGCCGTCTGTCAGGTATACTAAGCCGATACCATACTTAGCTTCAAATCCATAATAACTACAAAGCCGCGATGTGTAGCAAATACATTTGCGTTTGTATGCAAAGTTTGAACACACATTTGAACGATCCAGTTACGGTTTTCTGCGCATATCAAATTAAACCAAGTTTCAAGTTTTGGGTGGACTTCCACACGTATTGCAAGCAAAGTTTAATAACGCGTGCTCCATCTTTGCGATAAATGTAAGTGCGAATATTCCTCCAGGATTCTTGTTTAATTTTATGCCAAAAAACTCGAACTATTGTTGAAAATATAACATCCAACGAGGTTTGTCTTACATTGACGGGAATGTTCAAATCCGATCGCAAAAGATAAAACAAGCTGTAACTATTCTTAGGATAGTTACAACGCGAGATGTAAGTAACACTGTTTAGAACTAGGTGTTTAGTCTGTTTATTATACTCGTTTAAAGAAACGGATGCCTTCTTGAGTATCAACTAGGCGGTTTTATTCGTCGCGTCAATAACGATTCTATATTATTCGTTAATTTTACTTTGTCAGTAGGTACTTGACCACCGCAATGTTATCCGTGGCGGTTTATGTATCACTAAGAGCGCAGGCGCAGGTGTTGGCGCACCACGCGGATGAGCAATCAGCGACCCGCAATCAGTGGGCACTCGTGCCCCTGCATTCTGTTCTAACCGGCTCGTTATGTGTACAGGAGGCGCGCACGGAGCGGGGCTACGTGTGCATCTGCGACACGGACTTCGCCGGCGCGGACTGCGACCGACGCGGCGAGGCGTGCCGCCCCACGCTCTGCGGCTCCGGCAAGTGCATCGACACCATCGACGGATACAAGTGCGCCTGCCCTCTCACGCACACCGGAAGGAAGTGAGTATATCTACTGACTATGCCTCCTCCAGCTAAGAGATCGTCATCATCATCATATCAACCAAAAGAAGTCCACTGCTGAACATTTTAAACCCGAATTTTTCAACGTCCCAATGAATCGGCTCGGACGTCGCCTCTAAGAAATAGATCAGCTTAATATCAGTACGATGAAATGTACGAAGGCGAGCTTAAACCTAATAATAGATTTCTTCTTAGATAAAGATAAAGAAATTCATAAGAAAAACTAAATATTATTATTTTTTCCGCAGCTGTGAAATCCCACAACAGGTCGAGTACCCCGCGTTTACAGGCAGCGCGTACGTTGCACTGAAGACGCCGGACACTTACCGCCATCTCATCGTATCCATGAAGGTATGACTATTCAACTACTTTTTGATTTCAGGTTTATTCTCATAAGAATTTACAATTTACTTAAGAGAATTCATTATAACAAAAACATTGACAAATATAGTAATCGCATATAGTATTTAACTTATATTGTCCCACTGCCATCTCTTTTCGGTCTCTTTTTTGTTTTTGTTTCCCCACTATCCTCTATTTTACAACTATTAGTAATAAATTAAGAAACTTTTTAATTGATCGAGCGAAGCGAGATCTCTAAATTTACTTGGGCAAATCGGCGTTGTATGTATGTATGTTTGTTGGTCCGAGGATAACATTCGGAGCGTTGATCCGATCATCATGAATTTTGATACATATGTAGGTAGGTAGTGATGGCACAATTTTGGTGTGACAAAATGAGCTAAAAATGTGGGGGGTTGTTGAGATATTGGGGTTCAAGGGGGGTAAAAAAAATGAAATTGAGACTATTAGGTCAAATAGGAGGTCAAATGAAAGGTCTTCATTTCATTTGAACCCCGTTTTTATTTTTAGTTTAGTCATTGTAGTTTTTGAGTTTATTAGCCATCATAAAAATAAAACTTTGATAAAATTCACAGGGTACACCGGTGACCCCACAATGCTGAAATTTGGTATTGGTGTAGCTTTAATAACACATATATAGGCAAAAATCTAAAATCCAGAATAACCGCCATTTGTACCCCAAAAAAACATATTCAGTTAGTAAAAACCCCCATTACATCTAACTTGAATGAAACTGTTTGTCAAGTAGATTTATTAGTCAAAGATTAAAGCCGGCATGCACAAAGATCACCAAACGTACTTAGCGACTAAACATGTTTAAATTTGAAGTATTTGTATGGTTTGATAACTTCTTAAATCATATTTAGCTACTAAATACGTTTAGGCATCGTTGTGCAAGTCACCCTAAGAATAATATTTATTTTGGGAGACTCGCGACATCTCAGTTTTTAATTAAAGAAACCTTCGAATAAAAGTCAAAATTATTATACCTACTTTGTTCATTAT
This sequence comes from Philereme transversata, assembly GCA_963924445.1. Classification (NCBI taxonomy): domain Eukaryota; kingdom Metazoa; phylum Arthropoda; class Insecta; order Lepidoptera; family Geometridae; genus Philereme; species Philereme transversata. Next base: position 21,410,912 of record OZ004348.1, on the reverse strand, counting down.
TTCACTGTTTTAGGCTATAACAGGGCTTAGCATGTCGGGGAGTTAAAAAAGTTTACATAAAATAGAACTAGATGTCGCCACAGGAAAAGATATCGAAGCGTTTTGGGCGTAACACGACACGACTGAGGGTTTTCATATAAAGTCATAGAATCATTATTTATCTTGGAAGGGTGTTGATTGGCTAATAGTCCAGTCAAGACCTACGGATTTAAACATAAACAGGCTCTAAATACCTTAACTTTAACGGCCGCGCCAAGCGTAAGGCTTCTTATGTTGTTCGAGAAAAAACCAATGTACCTATTATTTCATCCAATATTGAAGTTAAAATCGGTTTCTCTGTGCCCGTCCTTATATTTGTTTATAAATCACCCTGTACAACGATGTAACTAGTGGTTCGCCCCAAACTGAGATCTCGCGAGTCTACCATAAAAACTAAAGGTTAGCACATTTCGACCCCGTTTTTACTTTTAGTAAAGTTTTTGTAGTTTTTGAGTTATTAGCCATAATAAAAACTTTGTCAAAATTGACCCCACAATGCTGAAATTTGGTATTCGTGTAGACACAAATATAGGCAAAAGTCTGAAATCCAGAATAACTGCAATACCCCATAAAACTATAACCAATTAACAAGAACCCCCGATACCTCTAATTTGATTGAAACTGTAGCCCAAGTAGATTGGTTATTAATTTTGTGACATTAATTTATTACTTAGTTAAAAATTAAGGCCGGCATGCACATAGATCACTAAACGTATTTAGCGACTAAACATGTTTAAATTTGACGTATATGTATGATTTGACAACGCCTTAAATCATATTTAGCCACTTAATACGTTTAGGCATCGTTGTGCAAGTCGCCCTAAGAATAATACTTATTTTGTGAGATTCGCGAAATCTCAGTTCGGGGCGAACCACTAGTTTATAGAATTGAAACTCTTCGTAGTTTAGCGGTTTTTATCGATTAGCTAGATAAAGCGACATCCCGCGCTGTCAGTACTAGGATGGGTGACTGCGAATAGCATTTTTAGTTTGCGCTGCAGAGGAAATGGCGGTTTATAAACAGAATTACGCATTAGCTCATTCGAACTAGCGACATTTTAGTCTCAGACACTCTGAAATGGCCTAATTGGATATCAATATGGACATTAAAAACAATCCTTTGTAAGCCAAACCTTTCCGATGATTGGTCGCGAGGATTATGCGAAAATCGATCATTTAAAATGTTTGACAAAATGTTTTTTGTTTTTTAAAATGTTTTTTGTTATAAAAGATTTCACTTTAGAGTTCGTATTTCGTACGCAATGAAATGAATTATATTAAATAATGTGGCGCTCATATGAGGGTGGCTGAGACACCCGCCTGGTGGTTGAATGATATAGTCAAGAAGCTGGGAAACGGTGGACGGACTCGCGGGAGACGAATAGGTGTAATAAAGAAACGACCTATATTTTTCATCCTCGTTAAATTACATGGATATTCTTCATACAAAAGTACTAAAATTGCGATTAAAAAATGGGGGGTAGGGGAAGGACGCTGAAAAATACTTTGTGACCTATTCTCATACCTATCAAATATTTATACAAAAAAAAAACATTGAATTTGTCGACCCGTTTCAGAGAAGTGCAACCAATAAAACCGTAACTCAAGATTTGTATATAAAATATTTATAATGTTTAATTGTACTCGTATGTATGAATCAGGTGAAGGCAACAGCGCCGGTGACGGACGGCATCATCATGTACTGCGCGGAGTCGGCGCGGGGCTACGGCGGCTTCACCGCGCTCCTCGTCAGGAACGGCAGGCTCGAGTTCAGATACGATGTTGGAGAAGGTACGTTTAATATATAAATAAATAATGCTGGGCATTTCATACAGCGCTTTTTTTTACGACCTACGCGGCGTAGTGGGCGAATAACCGGCTGAGGCGCAGGAGGTGGCGGGTTCGATTCTCGCCGCGGAACAAATGTTTGCATGATCTACAGATATTTGTTCCGGGTCTGGATGTTTTTCTATTTATAATAAGTACGTATTTACAAAAAAAAGTATATAAGTATTCTATCAGTTATCTGGTTCCCATAGTACAAGCTCTGCTTAGTTTGGGGCTGGATAGCGCTGTGTGAAATGTCCAGCCATATTTATTTATTTTATTTATTTATCCCCAAACTAAGAAAAGCTTGTAGTACGGGAACCAGATAAGTGATAGAACACTTATTATACACTTTTATATTGATTATTTAATTACAAAATTCATTATTTCTTCATAATAATTATTGGTTTTATAGCCATTATCCATTAATTAAGCATTAACTTTAACAATAGCCCAAGCTCTTATCCATTTGTATTACTACCATGTGTTCCACCTACTTCTTGCAATATTTATAGTGAATTTTATAACAGGCTTGAATTTTGAATGATGTTATTTTCATTTTATTCAGTTTTATTTGGAATTATTAAAAGCCCCATCTTTCTTTATACTAATTTACAACAAACAAAGATTGAATATAAATCACCCCAATACAATGGGAAAGTTTGGATGTTTGTTTATTAATTTGTTACTCAATCACGTCGTAACGGCTGAACCGATTTCGATTAAATTTTGGTATTACGTAAATGATAAGGGCGGAAGCTAGTATTACATACATTGATTGAATCACCGAAGCATAAGTCTCCAGCTAGCAGATTAAAAATGAGCCATGGTGATGATGTGATGTTATTTGTGTACAGGAAGACCAGCGATCCTGACGAGCAACACCAGCCTCCCGGAGAATGTGTGGACCGACGTGCAAGTCACCCGCTCTGGACTCACTGTCTCCATGAACATCAACCTTGTACACAACTATGAACAGAAGTTGGACTCTGCTAAGGTACATAGCACATACTTTTCAACACACTTGCCCGTAAAGTGAGCCTTATTACATCGTTTTTAGGGCCATAAACGGAACTATAACACACACGTGCATAATAATATTACACACTAGTGCATAATATAATTATCCCTACAAAGTTAAGTTAGTACCTAACCGCAAATTATATGCGAGTAAACAGAGCATTTTCAATTTAACCGGGTAATACAGTTTTGTAACATCAAAGAGGTTTTATGCCGCTGAAAATCCATTTACATTTTTGGAATAAATAAATGTATCCCTAATTAAGACGAAAAAACATTTATTATTATCAAATTATGTATAATTTACAATAATTTCTTATAAAATATTTGCATTTTATCACTAAAATTATAATTTTAAAGTACTCTGTATGGCTATATGGAATCAATCACCTTACATTTGGCGCGTGCAACAATATCGTTATGAAAATTGTACGTCCACCAATTGTTTAATAATTTTATGCTTAACGATTTATGCAATACATGTTTGTTTTTTCCTCGCAAGTGTGTTGAAAAAGTGCGTATAAAACTCGTGAGCAACTTGCTCACTAGACACTCGGCTGATTTAGGCCCTCGCCTACGGCTCGGGCTGCAACTCACAGCCTCTTGTTCAATGAGCAACTTAGCTCACTTGTATCATAATACACTATTATTGCACACCATAAAACAAAACAATGACATAAGAACAACCTAAACTCACTATACATTTAATGTCTTGCAATTCTGGCTCAACATGTGCACCCAAAATGTTCTGAAATCATAAGATCGTTCATGCTTCGGATGGCACGTTAAGATACCAGTCCTGGCTATAAAAATTCGCCATGTCGTGTCGGAGGCTACCGCTGCGCTGGCCTGAATATACCGTATCCAGGGTTGATACCAGAATTACTTATACAAACATAAATTCCATATCATTCGTCAATGCATCAAATCCTGTTAAAGGCACCAGAAGCATTCAAAAATATATTTGTGTATTCCTTGACGAGTTATTTTGCAGTCTAGCTAATAACTATTGGCGGCTATTTCGCGTAGACCTACACGTTCTCAACCAGCGAATTCCTAATACAAGTTATTTCAACTATCCACCTTTTTTATACCACCTGGTGATGGGAAAGCGTCTGGCCCACCTGCTGTTAAGTGGTAACCATCACCTATAACAAATTATTGCCTCGTAAGTCACGCGTCTTAGAAACGTGCCCTACGATGCACTGCCCTGCGTCCATGACCTTGAGGCACAGAAGTGTAAAGCCTGTCATGTGCCTGCAATTTCACCGGCAACTTTAACCTTCAAACGGAAACATCAATGCTACTTGGCGGCAGAAATAGGTCATATATACTTCCCCGGAGGCGCTCTTTCACAAGATACTCTACTACTTTCACAAACTCTACTACACTTACCTAAGTTCTAAACATTGCTCACGGCCGCGCATTGGTTTTACAATTGCCAAACTGTATTGCTATGAAATTAAGATCGGCTTTTTTACCCACAGAGCTTGAATCTGGAAACGCTTATGTTCATCGGCGGCGTGGATGATACCATCATCCTGAACAGCAACACTGGAGTGAACACCGGCTTCAAGGGCTGCATCAAGGACGTACGTATACATTTCTGAAGTGATACTTTATTTGGCTCGTTAGAAGGAACAGATCCGAGTGTATTTTCAGCTTGTACTGAAGTATGTAACGCTGTGAAGTTAGTTTTTACTGTTTGAAATGAATAGAAAAGATTTTATTGAAATGAACCACACAATATAAAAAAGAAGTAGGTAAACAGTTATCCAAGTGTTGCCATGATCTTTGCGTAAATAACATAATACGATTTATTCACGCCAAAGAAGCTATAACTTCTTACGTGCATAGGTCAGCGTCGTAAGTTTATTAAAAATTTGAGATATTAAATTTTTTTTTCAAGTATACTCGTATTATCAGAAAAAACTGGTTTTTAAGTAATGGTATTAGTAAAGTGCTAAGTTGTATATTCAGGGTAAACATTTTGTTGAAAAAATGCCTTGATCCAGATTTATTTATATTTTAAAAACTTGAACTGTTTACCAACTTATTTATCTGACCGTACATAAGTACACAAACCGGTTTTTTTATTGAGAATAGTCTTGCTCCATACGAGCTCTCCCTGAGTCATGGATTAAATTAATTAGTACAATTAGGTAATCTGTTCTAAAATAAATATATAAATACTAAAATGAGTATCAGAAATTACGAGTTCCATGGTTCCAAAACATCCGAGCATTTGCTGGTAACTTGTTGCTGGCGTGCCAGTAACTTGTTGCGTCTCAGTCAGCTCGACCACAGCGAGCGCCAGGAAACGTACATTAATTATTTTTTTTACGACTCGACTCGTAATTTATTTTTTGTTTTGACATTAACGCCGGCTTGCACAGTGATACTAAAACGTATTTAGCGACTAAACATGTTTAAATTTGACGTATTTGTATGATTTGACAACACCTTGAATCATATTTAGCCACTAAATACGTTTAGGCATCGTTGCGCAAGTCGCCCCAAATTTCACCATCGTTATGTTTCTCATAGCTGAAGACACGCGGTATATCCGTCGACTTCGTGAATGACCCCTCCGTAGCGTCGTTCAACGTACAAGAATGCAGCAACACTGACCCCCGCGGCGACATTCCCGAGGTATGTAACTCTGCAGAACTAAGCCACCTCCTGTTATCGCTGCATTTAGCAGCAATAATGCCGCAAACTTTAAAAGCGTTATAGTAGATTATTTGACGAGGGGAGAAAGCAGTGCCTTTCGTCACGGGCGCTACATTGAATCCCGAACGTAAGGAAGAATTGTAGAGTTAACTCACGAGTGGAGCGAGGGAGTTACTAGAATCCTGAGTGTAGAGAGGGATATAAGCACGCCCAAGATGCAGACAGCTTTATCCACGAGGAGAATTCATTCAAATTCATTTATTTAGAACTAGTAGTACAAACAGATTACTGATAGCAAGATGAAACTCTACTTTTCACACTTTCTGCGAGACAATAAAAACCAAATCTAGGTTGGTGTATTCTGTGAAGAGTTTAGTTCGTTTTACGAATAAGGGCCCGTAGCCAAATTACATTCGCTCCGAATTGATTCGATTTCTACATACATTTGATGTCGCTACATCACGTGGTATTTCTATAGCAAGTGTTAAATCCCATACATTTTCGGACTTATCGACTAGCGTCATCGCTAATCGACTGTAACTTGGCTAAGCCCTAAGCTCTTACTGTGTGGATCTCCTTGGTTCAAATTTTAATACAGATGTGATTCCAAATTCAAATCACGTTTTGCCCGGGCATAATGAAATTCAGAACAACTTTACTCTCGGCTCAGCCGTAGGGATTTAATCATCTGCTTTCGGTGAGGTTTACATGACATATAATTTGACATTGTCGAGCAGATGGTGTGAAAAAAAATATAACACCTCTCGTTTGGTGTCAAGGTGCAAAATTAATACTCAGCAGTTGTTAAATTTATTTAGATTATGTATTGCCAACATTCGCATACCAATATTGGTTGAATTAGTGAAACGATAAATATTTTAAAAATAACTACTGTACGCCCTTGTCTGCGAATAACTAATTCATTATTTAATTCAAATATAGATCTGACCCCCATACTAGATTCCCCAAAACAAATATTTGCAGTTTGTGCTAATATTCCAGCAGGAGTATTCTACTACCCCACTATGTCGCAGAGTTTGTCAAGTCGTTTATATACCATAAACCACACCTTGAAATACGATGTAAAGGAGATTTATATTTATACTCATTATAATAAAGTATCATTTACGACGAAGAAGTTTTATTCCTAATATACCATAATGGTTTTGTAATGACTTCATTATCTTTAGCAATAAATGTCATATAACTTAAAAGACATGTGGTTCTTTTCTGCCGAAAACCATCATGAGTTTTTCATGTTGAGTTTGAATGGTGCTACAGAATACTTGTGGTCTGATAGAGACTGTAACTCTACGGCGATACAATTGCATCTAAAAAAATTCACAAAACTTAACCTTTTACAAGCGCCTCTATAAAACTTCAACAAGTGAAATCTAATGACCTAAACATTCCCAAACTAAAGATTGAAAGGTTTAGCTGCCTCTTATTAGTTTTTTGACGCCTGCTTTAAAAGTTTAAATACTTGGTTTCTAACTTTACCGCTCACTTATCTAGGCGGCACTTTTAAAATAGCAAAAAACACTATAACATTTGACCGGTTTTGTTAACGGTAATATTACCTACAGTAAAGTGAGACACGAATACGTTACTATTAAAAATAGACGTAGGCGTAAAAGAAGACCTGATTAAGTAAAAAATGTATGCCGTAAACCTTTTTCATTGAAATTAGCTAGCGTAAAATTGTTTGTAGTAGTTTGAATTGAAAACACAGTAGCAATTAAAATGTAGGCGACGATGCCAATCCATTGAGTGGAGTGCCTGGAGCATGGCCAAACAAGCTTGTCAAAGTTCATGTAGAACTTTGCTATATTCCTGGTTCGTTTAGAAACTTTAAATCACACCGTCCACGCAGTTTTAAATTGCAAAGGTTCAGCAAAACTCAAACTGTCAACGCTTTTACGTAGAAAAATTTGTGTGAAATTTATGGTTTAAAAGAGCAATTAATGCAGTGACGAAATAATATTTATTTGCTTAAGGTCAGTGGTTTTTATAACACTAGATAAAAGAAACTACCGAATCCGACACACTTTTGTTTATTTATATCTGCCAAATAACGAGCAGTACTCGCGACTTGAGCGACTAAAGCATTAAGCCAAAAATCTACTGCTGCGCAGGATGTGCACGCATAGGCGACGCGTGTCAGCTACGTAGTTTCGTGGTGTCTGGCTGCGTGTATCTACCGTTTCCACAGTGGCACACGTATGCGAGCTACGTCCATGGCCGTCTTACTTTGAAGACGAAGACGATAGACTCCAAAATCGATTATGTTTTTCCTCCTCAGTTTCTGATCTTTAGGATTACTTTACTTATTTCATTTTTAAGTTAAGTATTTATAGAATTCTGAAAAAAAAAATTCCGACTCTTCGCAGAAAGTAGGGCAAGAATTTCTGGCAAGCACCAGATACTTCAGGAAACTAGAGTTTAAAAGTGGCCAAAACTACTGATTTTATATTAAAATATGTGTTTATATTTAAATATGAATAATAAGAAGAAGATATGAATAATTAAATAAATAGATGTCACTTGTTTGTAACATACCTTTGCTTCACCTAAAATATAGATATACTGTTCTATGGAGTTAAAACATCGTAATTTTATTTATTTTTGTAAAACTAAATGATTTCTTTTTTATAAAAATGTTGTTAATGTGGTCAAAACCGGGGATCTTACCCTAGGACACAACTGCCCCCGAGTTATTTTAACTAGTGTTCCGCCTCGATCTGCGTTCTCGCAAGTGTGAATAAAATGCCAATTAATATATAGCAAAGACAGCACACAATGACACAGTTGTGTGGGGAAAGTGTTAACACTTCCCCCAAATGTGTCATTACCTTCCCGACTAATAGCTATGCCACCGTGTGCAAAATGTATTGCGCGCGCATCAGTCAGTTTCGTGGGAGACGCATCCGGGCGGGCTACGCGTGTGTTTGTGACGTCATCAAGCCATGCATTCATGTATTTCGTAGCCGTGGTCCGCAGTGGATGGACCAGCATACATTTTCGTACAGAGCGAAGCTAGGTCCACGTGCGTAGCCTGCCCGTGCGTAGCAGTCGATTCGCGCCTTTAGTTCAACGGTACGTTTGATGCAGGGCGACCCCTGCCACTGCAACAACGGAGGCACGTGCGGCGCGGACGGCAGCTGCTACTGCCCGGCCGGCTTCAGCGGCGCGACCTGCGACACCCGCGTGGCATCCTCCCTGCGATACGCGGTGCGCCCACCTACCGCCGCGGACCCCTGCGCCGCTAAACCCTGCCGCAACGGAGGCATCTGCCGCCCCAACTATTCGAACATGATGAACCATACCTGTGACTGCCCGCTTGGCTACGCCGGTGCCTCCTGCCAGATGCGTGAGTACTCTGTTATTTTGGGGTGCTTTTCCACTAAAGCGGAGATTCAATCAAATCCTTTGAAAACCGTAGTGCTGCATCCGATTAAAACTCTTCTTTCTCTAGGAGATAATAAACTAAAAGTGAATTTGTTCTTTAGCAATAATACATAGCAGTTTCGCTCCTATCATCTCGTCTCCGTTTTAATAAAAAGGCACCATTTTGGTTGCATGTACCTACTTAATTTCTCGATCATTGCTTTTTTTCCATATTTGTAACGGTAACCGTTGGTAACTTAGTCAAAATCAAATATAAAATAAATAATATATTAAGGAAATTTTATATAATTATTATTTCATATTTTATGAAATAATAATTATATAAAATTTCCTTAATCGAGTATTAGGGTATTTAGGGTACTACTCCGAGCTACGCTGTCGACTGCAACTGCCAACTCCTACTGCAGAGAGTAATAGTAAACATTAATAAGTCTGTGAAAAATCTTCTATTTTCGTATAACTTTCTGCAGTTGGAGTCGGAAGCGTAGCTCGGAATAGTACCTCTACCTATAAAAAAAATGTTTATTTCAAGCCATTGACTCATAAAATAAAATTACCAAAATCGAATAAAATCAAATTACACTAAACAAAATCAAATCAAATCAAATGCCAGCCCTTTTAGCTTTTATCAAAATCATTGGTTCGCGTCATGTTGTTACTTGATCTGTTTTTTATAAGTCCCCTAGCTTGTTTATGAAGACGCTTGTTTATTTATAAAGTTAACTGATGTTTTAACGTGTTGCACTGCCAACATCAGATTTTTACCATTCAATGTCTTCAAAGCAAAGTTGACAAAATAGTTGGCACACTATTGTTTTTATGACTTTAATGAATATTTAACCCATTCCATTAACTTTTAATTGACTATAACTATGATATTTGTTTTTTATATTGTATTGTTTGATATTTCTAATTTTATTTGACATTCACTTAGTTTAAATTTGATTTATATATTTATATTTGCACACCATCTGTATGATAGAATATATAAGGAACAACAAATTGTAACATCGAAACATTTACCTATATTCGAGCAAATAAACGTTCTGATTTCTGATTTAGGGTTAATTATATTTATGATTTTAAACGAACTCCAAAAACAAAGAACTCGCGTTTACTCACTCGTACTTAATTCGCCCTCGGTGGGGGGGTGGGGGGTGGGGGGGGGGGGGGGGACTTTTAAGAGTAAACTAGGTAATACCTGGATTTCAATGTTATAAATAAAGCCGCTTTTGTTATACGTATTCTCTTGAATAGTTTCTCGATGTTGTCTCATAAATAGTGGACAAAGTCTTCCCATAATAAAGTTTGAAGCATTGAGCAAAGAGAGCGAGGAATGTGAATTTCTATAGTTGTAAATATTTGCAAAGTTCAAGTAGGTACCTAGTTTAGCTACATGTACAGTGGCCCTAGGCTAGATCAGACAAAGACGCCTTCGCTATGAAGCCTTATTGCTAACGATACGCTAACTAACAGTCAAACATCTAAACTAATGGGTTGTAAAATGGGAAATAATTACTGCGACTGATATTATATATTATTACCTACCTACTGGCTGGGTAGGTGTACCTACTTGTGCTCTACCCATGTTATAATATCTCATTCTACTGTATTTTTCCTGTCTGTCTACTATTTTGTTTGTGATCCGTCTGTGTTTCTTTGTGTGTGTCAAATAAAATTTATTCTATTCTATTCTATATTTGTAAGGTTTCACTCGATCCTTGGAGAACTAGGGTAAGCCCTCCAGTGAGAGAGGTTAAGATAATTTTCTTATTTAATGTTTTTTTAGGTACGTTACTTGTGATTGTGCTTAATTAACATAAATTTTATGTTCCCTTCAGTTATCAGACAAGAAAGTAATTTCTGGATTTTGAGATAAACTGTCTACAATTTAACTAATTTAGCAAAAGGTCAAAACTGCAGTGTCCCCAGCTTGCTCTCTCAAGTAAAAAGTGAGAAAAAGTAGTAACGATAAGTCTTTAAAGATTTGCTGCTACCACAGCGTCCCGCAGTTATGACGGATAGGGCTGCAAAACGTCATAAAATAAATTTCAGCTACTGAACTAACGTAGCTTCAGTGGCCCTTATTTCAGTTGGTAGTCACCTTTTTTTCCATTTTCGTTTTTAACAGACTACTGTGTTGAAACTGAGCTGTGGCAGATGATGGAAATGTTAAGCTAATTAAAAAAATATTGTTTTCTTAATTAGGTTACAATATACTCTAAATTCGGGGTATAATTTAATTTTTACAAAAATAAAAAGCTTTGTTAGATACTTGGGGTGTTTATTTACTGGATCGCTTACCTTAGTTTGTGAATTTTCTGTTGTGTGTTTCCTATAACTGGGATAAGTACAAGAAGTTTGTTTGGTGTACTTCTAGCTGACTTACGCAGTGGTTTTCGAAGTACACCATACATTCGATACCAGTATATAGTTAAATTTTATTTAAAAAAAGAGAATGAAAGTTAAAAGTTTTATTTTAAAACTACTCCAATCATATCGGTGATATCATCAACCGTTCACATCGTACTCTTTGGTTTTTGCATCGTTTTTATTTACCTATGCGTGTCAAATGTACCGAGTTCGTAAGGAAAATAACAAACGTTCTTCGATGTAGTTCACTGTAGGTATATAAGTACCCTAAAATAATTTAGTCTCTAATAAGGAAAAGGGCAGGACGATTATAATCCAAACTTTTGCATGCTATCTTTTAATAGCGGAATAAGGATCGTACCATCCCAACGTACCTCATCATTTATAGAGTACCACTCGCAATCTGACTTAGATAATCATTTATTTGCCGCATAGCACCGATAATACAACAGATAAAAACATAAAAAAGAGAGCTGATTAAAAATATTAAACATAAAAAATAAGAAATCAGTACACTTAAAAGTAGAAATAAACTTTGTGCTATAGCAGCAAAAAGGCTTCGACTCAGAATTATCTAAACTGGGTTACCAGTGGATGCTGTTATTCTGCGGAGACCGCTTAATCTGGCTTCGTGTAACCTCTTTGTAATCCTGCAGGTCTGGACCTGGGTCAGAGCGTAGGTTTCAATGGGAACGGATACCTCGAACTGCCGGCGAACCTGGTGCAATACGAGGAGCTGGCCGGGTCGCCGGCCGTGATCGCGCTCCGCGTCAGCACCGTGCAGGATGGCGTGCTCGCCTACCAGGGTGAGGCGCTTGCGCCCCCTGGGACAGGCGACTACTTCATCATAAGAAGTAAGTTACCGACCATCTGTTCTTATTACTTCAAAATTGGTTGTTTTAAATTGAAAGAATCCTTTGTTTTCAAGTGTTGATTTTAAATTCAATATTAAATTAAATTTAAAGCTACAAGAATCATTTTAACGATACCGCCCTTGTTCTTCCGAGACCGAGCCAGGAATAAATTTAGAAGATTTACTTATCGAGTTGTTTATTTTGCTCAAGATGACTTTTAGTCACCCATTTTACCACCGCGATTAGTTTTGTACGTGGTTTGTTCGTGACAATAAAGAACTATAAAAGGTATCTTGTTAAGTTTTGTGTGTTGGTAGGTTGATTAGCTGGTAATATTGTTGTGTGGTGACAGTTGAACGCGGGCACGTGGTTGTAGAGTGGGACATGGGATCCGGTTCCACTTCCCTCTCCCTCGACTCCATCGATGGAAAGAGCGGCTTCGTAACCGATGGCGATATGCATAGGGTGAGTACACACCTAGGTATTTAATTTTATTAGAAGCTTTATTTATCTTGCGATGTTTGTTAGTTTGGTCAAATCAAGACCAGTTTCCCTCAACCGATTGAGCTGAAATTGTGAATACATATGTAACTTAAGTGACAATACGATAATATGGCACCATGGAGGTGGTCTCATGATGGAGAAGAATGCTCGAAAATGAAACATCTGAATGTACTATAGTAGATTACTAGTGTTTGGGCTCATGTCAACCTGCCTGTTGTTCCGATTGTATTTTAAAAAAAGTATTTTTCAACAAAAAAATTTATCAAAGAATTATCAATGAGTCCTACTGCAGTTATATTTATAAGATATATAAAAATGTAACGTTACCTCTGAAACTAAAAAAATTTAAAAAATGAAAAATAAAATATGAAAAAAAAACAGAAAAGCTTTGTTAAATATAACAACGCTGGCGGCCGTAATATTTATTATTTTCAATCAGCCTTTTTAAGGATAACATATAAGTTGTAAGGCAGATGTGTTTAGTCCATGTGTAAAATTTCGTTGTCGTCGTTAGATCGTGGTGAAGTTGCTCTCGGAGGGACGCGTCGAGTTGTCAGTGGACGGCGTCACCGAGCTAGGATTCACCAACGGCTTTTCGAACAACATGGGCGCTGACTCCAACATCTACATCGGTATGGAACTCTTCTTTATTTTATTTTTTTTCTTTGGAAGTCTAAGGAGTCTCCTCGCACACGAGCCACGCACCACGCCCACAAAACGCTACTACATGAAGCTGGAAGCGGCCACATAGCCCGGCTTGCACAACGGTCCCTAAACGTATTTAACGACTAAACATGTCTAAATTTGAAGTATTTGTATGATTTGGCAACTCCTTAAATCACATTTATACAGTAAATACGTTTAGGCATCGTTGGGCAAGTCACCCTTAATAGCGGAAGCGCATGACAACCACTTTCATGTCCGTCGGTTTGTCTGTCTGTGCGTCCAACCCCTTACAGCCGTTTTACTCGCAAACAATTAGTGCGGTTAAGTTGAAATTTGGTATAATGTTATGTTTTATTGACGCCTAGTAAGTTAGTAAATGAAAACTAACCTTGTTACTACAAAAAAAGGTGAATACTTTATAACGCCTGTTTAAAAAATTACTTACCATTGTGTTTATGGTTTTTTAAAGAGTATTACAAAGACACAATGTGGGCGAAGACCACCATATAATGGGCCCCAAACAACAGAAGACGCCCGCGTGCAAGGCCCAGGCGAAGGTGGCGGGATGAGCTAAATTCCTACCTTAACGATTGGCCTTACTCGCGAACAACAGAGACAAATGGAAAGAGGGGAGAGACGCCTTTGCCCTGCAGTGGGACACAACAGACTTATAATAATAATTTAGATTAGATTAGATTAGATTAGATAATACTTTATTGCACACCACGAAACAAATACATATAAAAAAAACAACTACGTAAATCTATGGATACAATTGGCGGTCTTATCGCTAATTAGCGATCTCTACCAGACTGGGGTGTACCTGACATACTACATGTACAAACATACTAATACTAATTATATAAAAATAAAAAAATATAAAACTTGCATAAATGAAAACTACATGAATCTAAATAATAACTACTCATAATCATAATTTAGCGGGTGCTTAACCCTAAAAATATTAATATTATTTGTCGGTGGCCGAGCACTCGAAGCAAGAAGAGGCGTTAAGTGTTTGGATATGATATGTTACAGGCGGCATGCCGGACAGGCTGAACGTGAACGGGTACACGAGCCTGATCGGGTGCATCGACCAGGTGGAGTTCATGGACACCGGCCGCGGCGTGAACCTCGGCGCCACCGCCGTCACCGGACGGAATACGCAGCCTTGCAAGTCAGTATAAACTGCATGTACGGTAGAACCGTTTTAACGACCATCGTGGCGCAATAGGCAAATAGCCGGCTGAGATGTAGAAGGTCGTGGGTTCGATTCCCGCCGCGGATCAAATGTTTCCGGTATACAGAGTGTCCTGAAACTAGTATTTTTAGCCGGAAGGTATCATTAACACACTATATGCCAACTTCATGCATACAACAGACCTACGCAAGACCACTACATGCATTGTTTTAACCCAAACGATCTAGCTTTTTATAACAGCATCTAATAAAAATCTTCCCTTCCGACATTCATACATAAAGTAGGTGAAAGTAAGAAACTTACCTACTGCTTTGTTTGCGCTGGTATCTACTGTTTATATAGAGTTTGACATAACCCCTATAGAAACATAATAATATATATTTTTTATGTTTTATTGTTGAAACCATAATATAATCAATCTTGTTAACATTGCTCGCCCTAGTAGCTAGAATACAGTGAAACTCTATAATTAATACTGACAATTAATTAATACTAATTTCTGTACATGTATTTCATGCAATAAAATAATAATTGATTTGATTTAAAACAGTGTAAACAATAGGCTCCAGAGAGATTCTTGAAATCTTGCTTAAAAATAAATATATATCTAGCTGACCAATCTGCAGCTTCGCACGGGTAGTTTTTCAATAAAAACATTACCCTCCTTCTGCGCAGTTAGGTAAAAAGTAATCTATGTTACTCAGGGATAATTTAGGATTCTAATTGTGAAAGAATTTTTTCAAATAGGACCAGTAATTTTTGAGTTTATTACATACAAAAAAACGAATCTTAAGATTTTAAAACCATCTCAAAAATGTTAAAGCCTAAACGGGATGTAACCTTCCTCTTGATACGAGGATGCACTACCATTTGTGCTACCGGCAACACCCGGGGCATTGTCAATGCGTTCCCTACCCTGTAGAAACCTCCATTTCTCTTGAAGCGTGCCATGTCGTAGCCTAACGAGAAAACCTCAGGTGGTAGCTACCATCTGAGATTTTCCCGTTCCACATCTTATTCATTTTATTTTAAGACAGGACAGAGTATAATAACCTAATTCCAATATTAAAATCTAACTCAAGACAAAAGATATCTTCGAGACTGCGTTTTAATTGCATTATGAAAATTGAAAAGACCGGATTGTTATAAAGAAGTTAACGAGAAACGAACGCAGTCGCCCCTCTTTTGAAAACGTAATTGAATGCTTTGACGGGGCTTAAAATATTTGTAAGAAAGTTAATTAAACTTACTAAGCTTACGTAAGTAAATCCGTTTTTGG
This sequence comes from Philereme transversata, assembly GCA_963924445.1. Lineage (NCBI taxonomy): Eukaryota > Metazoa > Arthropoda > Insecta > Lepidoptera > Geometridae > Philereme > Philereme transversata. The sequence continues at coordinate 21,395,068 of OZ004348.1, read as the reverse complement.
TCGTAAGTTAAGCATAGTAATAGTTTGTATCTATATATTAAGGCTGTGGATTTTGTTAAATAAATAAATAAATAAAAAATAAGCTTTTTATAAAAAACAGGTAGAATAAGGTTTTAAAATGGTTATCTTATAAAAAAAAACTATTCAAAAATAGATGCACCGATTGTTTTATTTTCTAAATTATTAGTACGTGATGAGGATAAGACAATATTCGATATATATTAAAGCGGTGGCTAATGCAGCTATTTTTAAACTCAATGTTTTTTTTTTGTTTTTCAAATCAATCCCATTCATATTCATTATCAGTTTTTATTAGTATTAGCTTGTAATACAATTTACACGAGACAAACGAAGCACAATTTGTGTTTAAGTTTTTGTGTTAAATTGTAATGTGTAAGTGTTGTTGAAAATAAAATGATACCTATGTTATAACAAAAAAGTTAAACAACTATTTAACGCATGTTTAAAAGTTCCTTACCAATTTTTGTATTAGCCACCACTTGTGGCTGTGGTACAACAAGTGTGGGATGGTCCCGAACCACTCCTAAAAAATTATTCACATAGACAATATTAGAGTAATTACTTGATTTGTAGCCAGTTAGCAACATTGTGTACTATCAAATAGCAATGTCCCTGAGCAGGGTGTTAATCTAGGGGTCACGATAAATTCGAAAGTAACTCTGTCTGCTTGTTACGTTTTCACGACTAAACTATTGAACCGATTTCGATCAAATTTGGTATACAGATACATTATGACCGGGATTGGGACATACCCTACTTTTTACCCGACTGCGCAGAAGGAGGATAATGTTTTTACTACACTATAACTAACACTATTACACGGGACACTAAATATAAGGAATTATTCGTTTGGGTGTTTCTGTTCTAAAGTTCATTTGGTCAAACTTCGAAAATAACCTTGCGCATGATAGATGACGTACAGTAAAAACTTAATTAACACTTGTACAGATATTTATGTGTCTTGACGTCATTTCGTAGCCAATTTATAACCAAAAATAGGTTTTGCTTAATTTTATTGTGTAACACACTTAGCGTCTATTTCAAGAGCTTCTAGTAACTTTAATTGACGGATAAAAATAATTCTCTCTTTATCCGCTTTCACGTGAAAACAAAAGACGTATATATTTTTTATCCGTTGGATAACGCTACTAAGACGTGTTGAAATAGGTATTTACTAATGTTTAATAATTATAAATCACCTTAAAATTGAACTTAGTCAGACAGATTTGAAAGATTATGTTACTATGTAAACAAGTATTTACATTAAAGGCTCCTAAAATTTTATGATTTTTGTCAGAAATTGTTGAGTCAATCCACATGTCTCATCAATGTAACACTTCAGTATGTTATTTTTATAAAAGTTTTTTCTTTCGGTTACTTAAGCAGTTTTTCATAATGATACATTTGCACGATAATTTTTTGCTTGAAAATGATGATTTTAAGAAAAATTTATTTTCTTAAAATTATCATTCACAGCACAAAAATATAGTTTAAACATCTTATGCAAAATTTTGATAGATTCATTATTATTCCTATTTTTTTAGACTAGATTATTCATTAATCGTACTTTTTTTACATTGACGAGAAATGTGCTTTGCTTTGCAAGTTCCAACTAAAACCATACAATTTTAGGAGCGTCCTCTGTCTGATAGGATCAATTTATAGGGGGTTTACTAACAGCCTTACTAACTTGCACGCTGCTCGGATGGTTCAGTAATAAGTTCCTTAACATTTTCCCGTACCTTGATGACATCGATGAGTTCGAGTCCCCCCCTCCGGAGTTCTTCCAAAACACCGATCTCGCCAACCTGCAACGTTTCGATGCGTTTCCACTTGTCCTTTTACCCATCCTCTTTTATCTCATCCAGAACAACGCTGATTACTAAACTGATAACAACGATTTACCAAGGTGAGTTCATTTAAAAGATTAGGCCTACATATTTTCACAATATCTGGTACAATCGGACACTAATTAAATGTATTTTTAACAGTATTAACAAATATAATTTCATTGCGAAACAGCTCGAGGATTAAAAACTGAATCGAGTTCGATGGTTTTTTCATTGAAATTGGTATCAAATCTGTGCTTGTACAGATTATGTAAGCGCGTCACATACGATGAAGGTGATATATTATTTTATGTTAAAGATAAAATATCGCTTGCCATACTATCCAATGGACCATCACACACGGCGAAGATAATATATTTTATCTATTTTCTTATAAATTTTCTTTTAAATCTTTCATTGGATTTTATGGCGTACGATATTTATGGCGCATATGGTTCGGAAACTTTACAAACACCTTCCTGCAGGTATGAAAAAATGACTTTTCTTCACGTGAACTAACTAATTATCTTTTCTGTTTACAGATTTTGAAGACAATCATAATCTCCAATGAATATTTAATATAAGTCAATTTAAAATTTATCAATTTGGTGTCAATTTTCGTCTCTATATAATTAAGTACTTCAAAATATCCAATCAAATACGAATATTCTACTTCGCTACAGAGATCAAACTGTATCTAGTGTTAAGTAAATTTATTTGGACAATACTGTTAGTAAGTATACTTATATTATAAAAGCGTCAGTCCATTTTTATTATATTTTATTAAAAAGTGCCATATTGTAAAAAGAGTAGGTAGGAACTAATTAATGTTTTGTTTCGGCTTGATTGCTAAGTTTATAAGTTCCGATATGTAATAGTAGTGTTGTTTTCGTTCGCGGCTGATTCTGTGGGTTCTCTCGAGCTCATCTGTATACAGGTATAGTAAACCTACAACACAGTACAGCACCAGTGAGGTCTGAGGGACGGGGGGGGGTTGTGCCAAAAGCTTTTATTATAATTTACACTGCCATTTTAAGTTGTTTTTTTATTTCGCCGATTGATCGAATGTTATTCAATATTTCAAACCTACAGCGGAGGCATTTACTTTATTATTACCTATGTTATTTAGCGTATATTAATTCATTGTGCATTAAAAATGTGTTAAGATTAGCTAAGCTAAGAAAATTTTGTGACATTAATAAGTAAATAATTAGAACTACATACTTCTATTTATATGTATACCTATGAGACTTTAAATTATATGAACTGACTTTCTCTACTTCTAAATATATATGTATATCAATATTTATGATAAACTTACATGATTATTGCTATGAATAATGTTATTCGGCATTATGATAATAAATGCAACTAACAGTAAGAATAAAGTTACATAAATAAAGGAATGTTTGAATTTTATTTTTACCTCTAATCTAGATAAACAAGTAAGTCTAATATTTATATTTAGTATTTTTTTTACAGCTCTATCTAGTCCCAAACCAAGCAGAGCTTGTACTATGGGAACCAGATAACTGATAGAATACTTATATACATTTTTTCTGTAAATACATAGTTATAATATATAGAGAAACAACCAGACCAGGAACAAATATGTGTAGATCATGCAAACATTTGTTCCGCGGTGGAAATCGAACCCACTACCTCCTGCGTCGCAGCGGGCTATTCGCCTACTACACCAAGACACAAATTAAATTTTATTTAAAATATTTTAAAAGTTTATTGTAAATAAAATTATATTTAGTAAGTTTTATATGTAACCATCGTTTTAATTGTGAAAACAATAATACATAAAATTGAACAGGGTTCTTCAAAATACGAGTATGTATGTAAACCCGACAGTCATTGTGTTCACTTAACCGATTCGTTGCTGCACCCATTTTGAAAAACTTTTCACCAGGGCTGTGAACAAATTTTCTATGACACGACTGGCGTGTCAAGCGCCATAGAAGTCCATGGCACGCTTAGCGTGCCATCAGCCATGTGTATAAAACTACATGCTTTTTTTGCTTTTTTACTGGTCAAGACTTGTTTCAAGTTTTGTTGGAATCAAACCACGGGAGTGTACGGCACGATACGTTAATTACATTGGTTTTGAAGAGGTTAACTAAGTGTTTTTCCTGAAATGGAAGGTAAGTGACTTTACTTTTTCAGATGTTTCAAACCTTTTTTGATATTTTATCTAACTTTTACTAAAAATGTCACTTAGTGACTTGTTGCAGTAGTACAACGACGAAATGTTCGGATTATTTTGTCAAATTGACCTACTTTTTCTAGATTTAAATCGAAAACGCAAGTACATTCCTGAAACAGAAAACTATGATAATGATGAAACTCAATGTGAAAATGAAGAAGAAATAAATCGAAAACGCAAATACATTCCTGAAACAGAAAACTATGATAATGATGAAACTCAATGTGAAAATGAAGAAGAAACTTTGAATTATATATTTGAACAAAACTCACAATCATACTCAGATGTTGGAAATGACAAGCCTCAAAAGAAATTTAAGAACAGTGGTACATGCACAGAAATTGACGATAAAAATACTAATTCAGTACCCTCCATAATAGATTTGCATGGATGCAAAAGATTCGGCGAGTTTATATCAAATGAACTGTTAAGATTTGATGCTGACCAAAGATATATAGTAATGCAAAACATTCTCGAGGTACTGAAAAACGGTGATAAGAAGTTTAATAATAAATAAAACGAAATTTGACATGAAGAAATCATTTATTACGACTGATTAGTTGACTGATTAGAACGCAATTTAAAAAGGTTGTCAATCCCTGGAACTGTTGAATTCACGCAATATTGAGAGGCTAAGACAACAGGCGTAATCTACGTGGAAAATCTGTATAGTTTCGTTCTGGGCAGACTTTTCTAAAACTTAATCTGAGGGTGTTACAATCGAGGAAAAAATGACACGCCTATCGTGTCATAAGCCACTAGTTAAAACCATTGATGACACGCCTGTCGTGCCATCAGCAACGAATCGGTTAAGAGAACACTGGGTATTTGTTTTACTACGGTATGAAACTAGGTAATTTGCATTGAAGATTAGGTAACTACGCCAGAAATTATGTAACCTGACGTCGTTATGCCATTATGCCATAAAGGTCCTACAAAGACGGGAAATAATGGGTGATTTGATGGCAGGATACAAGCATATGATCGATCACAGACATATATGATTACCTACTTAATAGTTTGTTGAAATTTATCATGTAAATCTGTCATTGTTATAAATACGGGATTTATCACGTACCGTTTATTTATTTTTTAAGTAATCGTTTCGGATTAACATACGTATTCTCAAGCACACGGGTTGCTTGAGAATACTGAGGACTTGGTCGAAGAGTGGCGAGTGTCCTGTGTAGTCTAGATACACTTTTGTGTATATCCACATGAGTTGCGTTAAGGCGCGTACAGACTATATAACATAACATGTTATACAACATTGCTATATAACATGTTTCAGATAATGTGGACACTGAATGTTAAAAAACATGTTATAATAATATGTTATGTTTCACCACAATATTTTTCTCTGGCCAATAAACTAGGACGAACCCAGCATCTACGTTTTTTTGTTTTTTTTGTTATTTAAAAATACAACAGTCGCTGCCGCAGCCAGCAAAACGTCCTCTCTTGTCGACATTATGGATAGCACTGAAGAACGATAAACGACAATGGCTATATAACATTGTTATATTGCATTGTTATTCTAATTGTGTACAGTGTTGTTTTATGTTGCAATGTCGAATAACAAGGTTACATAATGTGGACGTGTTATAAAACACAAGTTATATAATATGTTACATAGTCTGTACGCACCTTTAGGAATCTCTCATTCTCTCATTTCAAATATTTTCCCCGATCCGGGACAAAGTTTAGCATGATTTAAAAACATTAATTGGGGGTCTAAGTGTTGGAGTATTATGATGCCTACTTGAAGTTCTTGATAGGTACCTATGACACAGGTAAGTAATTCCAGAGTCGACCTCAGGCCTCAAGACTATTGATTACTATTATTTTACACTATATTTTGACACTACACATTCAAATTAGATCAATGAAATAGCTCAAAGAACCGATGGCCGTTGGAGCACAAGTTAAAGCAGATATAAAAATCAAAGACGAGGAGTTGGCTCTTGTGTACACCACCGTATTCTTAGGTATAACCCTAGATAATAAGCTTCAATGGGCCCCTCACATTGATAAGTTGTCGAAGAGACTTAGCTCTGCGGCATACGCAGTCAAAAAGATCCGTCTCTTTACAGACGTAGTCACAGCTAGACTAGTTTACTTCAACTACTTCCATAGCAATATGTCATACGGTATACTGCTGTAGGGGAGAGCTGCAGATATAAACACCGTTTTTGTGCTTCAGAAGAGGGCTGTTCGTGAAATTTATAATATTATGGGCCCCAGAGAATCATTACGCAATAAGTTTAAAGAAATAAATATTATGACATTCTCTTGTCAATACATCTATGAAAATCTAATGTATGTTCACAAAAATATTAATTTGTGTCGACGGCCTATGGCTGATATGGTGATGATAAAAACAAAACTGGATTAAAATAAAATATTCGTACGAAAAATAATAATACATATATTATATTGAAACATTTCATGGATATCGTACGCCGCCTAGCAAGCGATCCCTAAGGCCTTTTAAACTGCAGTCGTCGAGCCAATTTACACATTTCTTTTCAATATTGTAATAGATAGCGTTAGGTATGACTGTTACGAAGTTGTCGTCCATGTCAGTGTTCATCACCAGGTAGTCGTTCTGGCCTTGCTCCTCCACGAACGGCTTGTCGAGGAGCACAGATTTCTGCATGTGCAGCGTGTGCTGCAACTCGTTCTCCATCAGTTGTGCATGGTCTTGCATCACAGCTGGCGCCAGCATCGGTTTTGCATTGTCTCGTAACCATTGCTTCATTTGAGACTTGGTCATGTGCTTACTAATCTTCTTGTACATATTTCTGAGTTTGGGGAGATTTGCAGCGTCCAGCCTTCGGCCGTTCGAATTGCTCATTACAAGAAAATTAGATAGATCTCGGTGAGCCATGTCTTGCTCGCTATTTATTTCACCTTTTCTTTGAAGGACTCTGAGAGGCTCCACCGAAGAAATCATTATAATAATGATTACCAATACCTAAAACATAAGTGTAATCCCCACTTAGAAAGGGGTCTCCACTTTTTAAGTGGAGATTATAAAGTCTCTAGGCTTAAAAACAAGACTAGTCAAGTACGAGTGTATTCCGTACATACCTATATTTATGTTATTTTAGCAGCACCATCAAGTTATGTGACTCAGAAACCAACCAAAAATTCAGAACCAAAACCAGAAACTCAGAAACCGATCTATACATATACTATAAAAGAACAAGTCATATACACATATATGACTTGTAAAATGACATATATGAGACAGTCGAACATCCCAAACTGCTGAAGATATAAATAAATAAATTATAAATATATTATTTCTGGACATTTAAAACAGCGCTATCTAGCCCCAAATAACTCTAGCTCGTACTATGGGAACTAGATAACTGATATAATACTTATATACTTTTTTTGTAAATACATACTTATAGTATACCTATAGAAAAACATCCAGACCAAGAACAAATATCTGTAGATCATACAAACATTTGTTCTGCGGCGGAAATCGAACCCGCTACCTCCTGTGTCTCAGACGGCTATTCGCCCACTGCGCCACGGAGGTCAACATTTTTTTTGATTTTGGTTTGTCAAAATCCTAAAATATAAGATAAGATAACTCTTTATTGTACACCAAAGTAAAATACAGAACATAATTTTTACTAACAAATTTAGTATAATGGGCGGTCTTATCGCTAAAAGCGATCTCTTCCAGACAACCTTAGTATGCACCCAGGGGGTGCAATGGGCTGTCCAAGATTGCATGGTGAATTAAAACGCGCAAGGCAATCGATTTGAAACTTGGTCTAAAATAAATACTTTTTAAAACTAATAAAAAATACATGATTTAGGATTTTCCGAAAAAACTCTAAAAAGAGGTGAAACTATGAAACAGTCGTACGACCCTAACCACTGTAGGTATAAACCTGAAATTTGAAGGAGGGATTTTTTTGTGCGTAAAGGTGTACTATGAAATGATTTTCTGAAATTCCACCCTTAAAGGGTGGAAAAAGGGTAATAGCGTCAGTATGAAAAATCTTATTATATTGATTTGAAACTTGGTATAAATACTTTCTTAGAGAATAAAATGAATACATGTTTAAGGATTTTCCGAAAAAAACTTCTGAAGAGGGGTAAATAAGTAAAAAGGGGTGAATAAACTAGACAGTCACACAGCCTAAACCATTGAAGTTGTAAACTTGAAATTTGGAGTTGTTTCTTTTAGAGCATAAAAGCGAGCTAAAAAATAACTTTCAGAAATTTCACCCCTAAGAGGAAGAAAAGGGTAAATATTGTAATATTCCCCGATGTTATAACCTTGAAATATAGCTTTAAATATAAAGAAAGGTTACTTTGAGTAAATTACTTTAAATGGTTTACATAATGCTAAGTTAGTTCATTATGAGCTCTACCAACTCTGGTGTCCAAGTTTTTAGGTCACCCGAAGGCCTCCGAAATGATATAATATAAGATATTCTATTGCCTATTGGGTATTTACTTCTAAATTAAAAAAAAACATCACTGGGCGTAAAAAGTAACTAAGTGGTCCAAAAAAATCGGGGGATCAAAGTTTGAGACTACTTTCATTATGAGGGTGAAAATTGTTGACCTATAAGTTTGATTTTATTTCGCACTCACAGTTTCGGTTCCTTTATGAAAGTTGTTTACTGATAAACATTCATCTCCCCCAAGTTTTCGGTATTAGTCTTCTTAGACCCTGCATATCAATTATGTTGATGCTTGTATTTGCTTCAACACCGATTAAGTATGTTGAACTAGGCATAGATATAAAATTATAAAAATCTAATAATTACATAAGTATGGTTAATCATCTTGATTGTAAGATTTATGTAGCTAACTATTTCCTGGCTGTTACGTGGTTCACAAAATCACATTGCATTGTAAAATACCTACATATATGAGATATGTAGGTATCTACAGTAAGTATTATTGTTTCAAGCCAAGTCCACTCAAACGTGAAATCAATCAATAACAAACCAATCACACTATTACATCACACTAATATAATAAATGCGAAATTTTGGATGTTTGTTTGTTACGTAATTACGTCGTAACTGTTGAACCGAATACAAGGATGAAATAGGCTACTTTTTATTGACATACTACGTATGCGAAAACACGGGCGGAAGCTAGTTCTTTCTTCGTTCTATAAAATTAACACATGCAATGTGAAATCTGTACACATTAATTTTTGTATCTTAATCACAATGTCAATGTCCTCTCCATCCAGTTCCGGGAGTCTGGAAGGAATCGTTTCAAGGCGATAAGAGCGTGTAATAATAATTACAATTATTTATGTACATAGCTCTTACCTCGTATAACATTTCAAATAATAAAAATGTATAAAAATGTAATTTAAACAAACGTAAAATAAAAATAAAAATTGGTCAATCATAAAAGTCATCGACTAAATAATCATTAATACCATAGTAAGCTTTTTCTAATAATAGTTCTTTCAAACTCTACATAATAAATTTAAACCAGAATAACACCTCTTTGGGGGATGATTATACTTTTATTTTTATAAAGGCGTCTGATTTCGGTAAAAACAAATTTTATAGTTTTGACTTTTACGGGGTTTTACGGTAAAAAGGTCAACTTTTAACAAATGTAATTGTTTAACAAATATAAAGGCAGGGAAGCGTAAGTATTTTAAGTTCAGTAAAGTAAGGCCTGCAGCTATCAGTTCTTAGCTCGCATTTGGCTCTGATACATCGTTTTTGGCTTATATTTTCACTCTTTTATAAAGGAATTCCCCCAGAATATACAACTAAGGTATAAAACTCTGCATATCCGGTTTGCAGTTGTGACGGCAGAAACATTTACAGTGCATATGAAAACTGACTAAACTTTTAACTAGTGTCAGCGTGAGTTTTCCAATTCAATTTGATGCCCAGGTTTAATTCTTTATTTTTATATTGGTAGTGATTTTATATTGGTAAAAATGACAATTTTTTGGTAAAAATTACTTTAAATTGATAGTTAAGATTTCTCACCAAAGCCTTTTTCTGGTATATTAAGGTATTTTTCTGGTTTATTAGTCCTTCAAAATATCTTCAGATTTTGGTCACACTGGGATGATTAAGAAACATAATTTATTTAAAAAAGGTAAGAACTGTCTTAATACGTGTTTACTTTATGACCCCCGGAAGTGGAGTCACTTTAAAAAAAACTTTTGAACGAAGAAACGGTAGATTAGTTAAATGAATTCTTATTTATAATGATTATTTTCTCTATTTATCCACTTATTTCTTAGCTTTTCAGAACATGTAAATTGGTAATGTTATTCATTTTAGCCTAAAATCCGACTGCCAGTTTACTACGTCCATCTGATAATTAATCAAATTATAATATTTATACCTACATAACTAGCTGACCCGCTGAACTTTGTACCGCCTTGACATGCATATGACGCGGGCTGCCAATGTCGCCCCGGTATAATTGTCAATCAGCCATCATTAGCTCCATCTATGTATAAATGGTGTAACTAAACCGACTTTGTTTTCTAAATTTTAATACTAACTGACCCCGCAAACGTTCTGCCATATAAATTATCAAAGAAATTAAATGCAGAATGAAATGGCAAAGTGACGTGACTCTTCATGTAAATGTCTTCACGTCAATGAACGACGATTAAATTATATGGATATTGTTCATACAAAAATACAAAATCGCGAATAAAAAATGGGGGGGGGGGAGGTAAGAGGGTGAAAAATAGTTTACGTCCTATTCTCAGACCTACCGAATAAACAGAAAAAAATCATAAGAACCGATCAAGCCGTTTCGGAGGAGTTTGATTAGGTACAAACACTGTGACACGAGAATGTTATATGTTAGATATATATATATACTAGCTGACTCACCGAACTTCGTACCGCCTTGACATGCATATGACGCGGGCTGTCAATGTACGTCACTGGTAGAATTGTCAATCGGCCATCATTAGCTGAGAAAATTAATTTTCTTCATTATTTTTTTTTTGCGTGAGTATTTCCGATATTTTCTATTTATGATTTATCTATTTTAAACATCTATCTAGGTACCTCTAACAAGTCTACGGGTAGGATTTTTTTTATATTTTAGAAAATTTATTTTCTCATACATCGATGCAGCTAATGATGAATTCTACCAGGGTGACGTACATTGACAGCCCGTGTCATAAAGTCAAAGTCAAATATTTGTATTCATTAAAATCACAAGGATCACTTTGAAACGTCAATTTTACTGCCTGTTCCTTCGCGACCAAGCCAGGAAAGAAAGGCAAGAAACAAGGCTGGTTGTTTTTTTAATGATCATTTTACAATACATAATACAGAAAATAAATTACGTCTAAATTGTAACATTTTGAACGAGTTGGAGCAATTTCAATCCCAAGCTTCTCTATCGTCTAAATAATCCGATATTTTATAGTAGGCTCTTTTATAAAGATTTTGTTTAATTACGTTTTTAAATTTGTTAAGTGTCAATTTTTGTACATCCCTTGGGAGTTTGTTATAAAAGCGTACACCTTGCCTTTTAAACGATTTACTAACTTTATGGAGTCTACAAGTGGCAACAGCGAGTTTATCTTTATGTCTAGTATTAAAATTATGATTATCGCTATTTTTCTTAAACAAATTAATATTTTTGTGAACATACGTTAGATTTTCATAGATGTATTGACAAGGGAATATCATAATATTTATTTCTTTAAACTTATTGCGTAATGATTCTCTGGGACCCATATTATAAATTGCACGAACAGCCCTCTTCTGCAGCACAAAAACGGGGTTTCTATCAGTTATCTGGTTCCCATAGTGCAAGCTCTGCTTAGTTTGGGGCTAGGTAGCGCTGTGTGAAATGTCTAGCAATATTTATTTTATTTATTTATTTATATCTGCAGCACTCCCCCACAGCAGTATACCGTATGACATAATGCTTTGGAAGTAGCTGAAGTAAACTAGTCTAGCTGTGTCTACGTCTGTAAAAAGACGGATCTTTTTGAATGCGTATGCCGCAGAACTAAGTCTCTTCGACAACCCATCAATGTGAGGGCCCCATTGAAGCTTATTATCTAGGGTTATACCTAAGAATACGGTCAACGGTCTATGCATGTCAAGGCGGTACGTAGTTCGCCGGGCCAACTAGTATTCAATGAATGATTCATTTCATGTTTTCATGGATCAATATTATTGCTTCGTTCAAGTCCAATCCGTCATATGACATTAAAATAACAAAGGTGAAAAAAGTTTTCTTCTTATGTGCAAAGGCTTTCAGAATACAGGCCTCGTAGGAAGATGCGAGCTTTGCTTAAAATAAAGGAAAATAAAATTAAAAGAGCTTTGCTTTTTTTAAATGATAGCCATTTATACGGCTTCAGTTGCATTCAGGTAACGTAATGGGATGTCCGCTTGTGTACCGCCGCCAGCAGACGTCAATCAGCCCGGCCCACTGCCCACTGCCCATCGCCGGATCATTCGGTTCCCGACGTCCGAACTGACGAGACTAGTTCGGGCGTCTCGCGTACTCTCCTACTTCGCGGCGTTGTTCTTCAGTGAGCTGTTTATTCGCGCGTTGGAGTCACTTTTAGTGCTTTCCGGCTGCTCACAGGTAGGAACAAATTATGCGTAGAAAATAAATTATTTATTTATACATTTATAGCACGTTTTAAAATCTACAAATAAATGGTTGCCTACCCGTAGGCTTGTTAGAGGTACCTAGATAGATGTTTAAAATAGATAAAAAATAAATAGAATATGTTTAAATTACTGATTCATTTAAATTTAGATGACCTCCGTAGCGCAGTGGGCGAATAGCCGGCTGAGACGCAGGAGGTAGCAGGTTCGATCCCCGCAGCGGAACAAATGTTTGCATGATCTACAGATATTTGTCCCGAGTCTGGTTGTTTCTCTATACATATATTATAAATATGTATTTACAAATAAAATGTATATAAGTATTTTATCAGTTATCTGGTCCCCATAGTACAAGCTCTGCTTAGTTTAGAGCTAGATAGCGCTGTGTGAAATGCCCAGCAATATATATTTATTTTATTTAATGGTAAAAATCAATAATAAGCATAAATTTGTAAAATTGTTAATATAAAAAAGGTCTTTTTTAATGCCACTTGGAGATGGAACTAGCATAATATGGCCCACTTGATGATAAGTGGTAATCATCGCCTATAACAGAGTATTGCCTCGAAGGTCACGTACCTTAGAAACTTACCCTACGACGCACTGCATTGCGCCCATCAACTTGAGGCATACAACGTGTAAAGCCTCAGGTACCTGTAATTTCACCGGCAACCATACCCTGCAAACCAAAAGAGCAATGCTGCTTGGCTGCAGAAATGGAACTCTGCTACTCTTAAAGAGTACTACTCTCACATGTCTCTGACGAAATAGGTAGGTACATACGTACCTACTCAATAATAAACATATAATTAGAAATCTAAATATAGAGCTGTTGATCTATATTATATTCTACCATCTAGAATACTATGATTATATTAATATAATTTAAACTAAAATTTATTATATTAATTATATAAGTATTCATTGGATGGTGTGCCATTATAAATTATTATCTATACTCTATACTAATAATAATATTATAACGAGGAAAAAATTATATTTTTGTATGTTTGTAACGAATAAACTCAAAAAGTACCGGTTCGATTTCAAAAATTCTTTTACCGTTTTTGTAGTTTTTGAGTTATTAGCCATAATAAAAACTAAACTTTGACAAAAGTCACAGGGTACACCAGTAACCCTACAGTGCTGTAATTTGGTATGCGTGTTGCTTATGTATCACAAATATAGGCAAAAATCTGAAACCTAGAATAATATGAACTCCCGCTACCTGTAATTTGAATAAAACTGTAGGTCAAGTTAGTTGGTTTTTTTTTCGTGGCACTATTTTGATAGTCAAATATTACGAATATTTTTTTTTTGTTTTTATGGTAGACTCGCGAGATCTCAGTTCAGGGCGAACCACTAGTATTTAAAAAACCTACCCATTAAAATCTGCGGATTGGTCAGCTAGTAACATTATAAAATGGCGGCTGTCGTTAAGTACACCTACACTATTACATTTTTTGCGGTAAAACGGTAAATGATTTTAGCAATCATCAATTGTTTATGTTTGTTACGTGCGGACTCACTAGATAATTTTTAACATTTTTTTACATAAAAACCTTAACAACGACGCCTAAAAATAAAATGTACAGGCTAAGCCCTTTTTCAGGACACCCCACTTGACCCGATTGTCTCACTTTTATATTTTTATCCCCTCCAGAACCTCAATATCTTAATAACCTCTTAACTCCTCATTTTACTAAGCTCTTAATCGTAACCAAAATTTTGTATTAGTAAGAGCCAAGTTCATTTAATGCTGTGATTACTTGTGTTATACCGTTAGTGCGTCGTGATATAATTTACTGAATGAATCAAAAGAAAAAAATGTAATATTCTTAATATTAATTTATTGCATTGATGTATATAGTACGATAGTACTTTGTTAGTAATACAATTATTTTTAATACGTTTAATCAATACTCAATACATTTATTGCTTTCACATGGTGACAAAGTTGTTACAGGTAGATCGTTTGATATGATGAACCCTGGCAGGGTATAGCAACAGGAAGGCAGATCATGATTTCGAATCTAAATAGATAGGCATTCTGTTTACGCTTAACAATTTATTCGATATTTTATTATTTTAAGCGTTATTTTTAGTTTAAGATTTGCTTTAGTAAGTACTAGCTTCCGCCTGCGGCTTCGTACGCGTGTTTTGTCAATAAAAGTAACTTACGTGTTAATCCAGGTTATAATCTACGTACATACATGGAGTTTTTGCGTGAAAGAGTAACAAACATCCACACATACATCCATATAAATTTATGCGTTTATAATATTAGTGGGATGTACGTAGAACGTTATGGAGATTTGATGGTAATTTCAATAAATATTAAGTAAAGGATTCCATGTAGCTTAAAACTATTATTAAATATAAGCTAACTCGCCCTAGGCTTCGCACGCATGGTTTGTTAATGAATACATTACCCTTTTTCTCTCGGGTAAAAAGTAGCAAATGTTCCAATCCTACTCATAATCTATCTATATAGCAAATTTCATCGAAATCGGTCTAGCTGTTTATTCGTGAAAACGTAACAAACAGTCAGAGAGACAGAGCTACTTTCGAATTTATAATATGAATTCTATAGGTTTGTATTATGTAACGAATTTAATTTGTTTTGCAAAATTTGTTCTAAATGTTATCAACAAAATTACATATTAACAATGTCAAAGCAAAAATGTCATCCTTGCTAACTTACCAAGCGAGCAAAGGGTCTCAGTTTCGAGAAAAAATGCTTGTGTGTCTGTTCTCGCCTACAGGTCGCATTTTTCAACTGATTTTGACGAAAATTGGCACACAAGTTTCTTGATTTATTTTAATCTTTAGTTAATCACAATTTTAGATTTGGTGGGGAAAAAGGGGGGAAAGGGGGGAGTTTGCTGTAGCTTTATTTATCGCCGGATTTCAATCAAATTTGAGCGGCACACTAAGGACTTCATTCTACACATGACGTTGCAAAAAAACTCCAAAAGGGAGAGTGGAGGGGGAAATAGGGAGTTTGCTGTAGCGTTATATTTAAATTTTCTACTGTCCAACATAGGTAGGTTGGTTTCAAAACTCGGAAATAGCTTTACTAAGCCAGGGGAAAGTTGAAAGTGTCGGTTATTGCATGGTTGTAAGGGCTCGCGAGGTCTACTGTTCTCACAGAACCACTAGTAATATAAATTGGTAAGTAACTCTGTCCCTCTGTCTCACTGTCAGTCAGTTTGTTACATTTTCACGATTATACGGCTTAACCGATTTAAAAAAAAATTATATATATTATAGGCTAATGTTTGACCACGATCTCGCCTGATGGTAAGCGATGATGCAGTCTACATGGTACACGCTTGCCTTAGAAGAAACCTATCCACTCGCGACTTGAAGACCCCTAGTTATCAGGAAACACAGACTCAGGCAAGGCGTTCCACTCCTTGGCGGTGCGCATAATAAAGGTGGACGAGTACCGCTTTGTGCGTATGGGAGATATGTCCACCATGTAGCGGTGACGCATCGTGAAGCGTCTGGTTGTCCGATGATAGAATGGGGATAGTGGGATCAGGTTGAAAAGCTCCGCATCACTCTCCGAAATGTATCCGATAAAAAACTGTAGGCTTCGGCCTTTCAAACCCATATATCTGAGATATATATATCTGATATATATATATAGATCTGATGTTTAATGTAATGCTCATCAAAGCTTACATGTGTTTAAATGTTTATATATAAATTCTAAAACTACAATAGTTATGTATCGTAATACGAAATAAGTACCTACTTTAGGTAAAATTTTATTTGTATAAGTTTTGAGAAGCGCTTTAGCTTAATTAACGTTGTAAATTATGATTGTTAATTCTAGGATTTAATTCACACTGGAATTGTACTAGTTAAGCTTTTATAATCTAATAAAGAACTTTTAAAATTGAAAAAAAAAATATTTATAAAAAACTGAGAGGCTTGCAACCTTTCAACGATGCTCGAGACTGTGGAGCCTTGCATTTGCTAACTCGTCATTGCAAATGAGCTTCTTGGATGAGCAATGAGTTCTCAATTGAATCTAGAGCCTCTAGCTGGTATTTAACAGCTCTAGTGGTTTTATTGAGACGTAGGCTACGTTTTACCCGACCGCACTGAAGCAGAGTAATGTTTTTAACTCGGTCGGATAATAAATACAATAAGTTCTTCCCACACACAGACTTGATAATGTACATAAAAACGTTTTATGCCTAAGCATAAAATTATTAAATCAGTCGCCTATTAGATAAAGGTTAAGATTATAAGGAACAATGATAATTTTCATTTTTTGACGATTGGACGACCTCCGTGGCGCAGTGTGCGTATAGCCGGCTGAGACGCAGCAGGTAGCGGGTTCGATTCCCGCCACGCAACAAATGTTTGCATGATCTACAGATATTTGTTCCGTGTCTGGATGTTTTTTTATATATTATAATTATGTATTTACAAAACAAAAAAAAGTATATAAGTATTCTATCAGTTATCTGGTTCCCATAATACAAGCTCTGCTTAGTTTGGGGCTAGATAGTGCTGTGTGAAATGTCCAGCAATATTTATTTATTTATCTATTATTATTGTAAAACTATTATTATTTAAATCATAATATGATATTGACGAAGCACTATCATAACATTTAAATAGACTTTAGTACGTGTAACTAAATTTTTTGCTAAGAAACTTTCGTGATTTATTACAATAATTTTTATAAATTCGGGATTTATCACGTACCGTTTTATCGGTGTTACGTTCGACAATGTTTCGGTTCAATTTGTGAACCTTCATCAGTGTGAGTGCGATCCGCCACGAACTGCGTCTCGCCTTGCTTTACCCGCCACAGCCCCCGGCGCGCAAATAATCGTTTTTCTTATGGACAGGGATAAATGGAATATTTACCAACACATTGATTCATCATCTTATAACGTTTACTTCTGAACATAGAGCTACCTCAGAGATTTCAGAGCTATTTTTATTTCTGATTGCTCGTTGTAAATGATGATAATGATGGTTCACATGAATCATGCTGCTTCGATCGCTATCTATCGGCAACTCCTAAATGTAAATAACGAAGACTCGTAAAAGCCAATCTGCTTGTACAAAAGTAAATACCTGGTACCAAGTACTATAAATCGTATTTAAACCTACTGCGTAACTAGCCAGTGAACAGCGGTCAAAATTAGATCGTAATAAATTTTTCCTTTTTTAGCTTAGTTTTATAATTCTCCATATAAATTTTAACTAATCTATGCCAAATTTCATTCTTCTCCGTGCTCGCATTAAGCATAAAAATGGGTACAAAGTTGTATCATAATGTATTTAGAACTAGCTTCCGCCCGCGGCTTCGCACGCGTGGTTTATCAATAAAAAGTAGCCTATGTTTCGATCCAGGTCATAATCTATCGACACACCAAATTTCATAGACATTAGTTCAGCCATTATGACGTGATTTAGTAACAAACAAACATCCAAACTTTCTTATTTATAATAATAGTGTGATAATAGATATTTAAATATCGTATTAGGCCGGTCACATATAGTCGGAATTTCGTTATGGAATATCGAATTGGAATTTTGAAGGCAGTCAAACCGTATATTCCAAGGTTAAACAGAGGAATACTAAATCACATCATACTATAATATTATAAATGCGAAACCAAACCAAAACTCAGCAATGCTGCTTGGCGTCAGGAATAGGTACTTCCAATCGAATATCGATTTCCAAATTTGCCAAATTACATTCGCTGCGAATCTATTCGATTTCTACATACATTTGTTGTTGCTGCATCACGTGGTATTTCTATAGCATAATGTCAAATCCCATACATCTTCGGACTTATCGACTAGCGTCATCGCTAATCGACTGTAACTTGGCTAAGCCCTCAGTTGTTTAGTTGTGAAAACGTAACAAACAAACAGACAGAGAGAGAGAGAGAGAGAGAGTACTTTCAAATTTATGATACTGAATTTTGTTAGTTTTATAAGAACCACTATAATATGAACTGTTCACAAACCACTATATCTACTATTGTGGACTAATTGTGGAGATATTTTTGAAATATACAAGAATATCCATAACATTTCTTTTTATCACAAATACCATATAAATAAAATAAATAAATATTGCTGGACATTTCACACAGCGCTATCTAGCCGCAAACTAAGCAGAGCTTGTACAATGGGAACCAGATAACTGATAGAATACTTATATACTTTTTTTACTATTTTCTTATATGGGTGTTTGTACAAAAATTGGGTAACTCGATGTCATCAGTCAATAAAACGATGTATAATTATATTTTATTTATATTTTATGACTAATTTTAAAACAATTAAAAGCCTTTTATTTGGTCACCCAATTTCAGCTATTCATTTTAAATACAAATTTGTAAAACTTCACAATATATTCTCAAAAAGTCAGTACTTTGGCGTGTCACAACCTCAAAACCGCGCAATCAAATAGCTGTGTATTAAATATTACTTTTAATATAATTAAACTTACTATTTCACTATAATCTGTGATGTATCTAATAATTATAATCACAACTTTCATAACATAATATTCTCATAGTTTTTGTAAAAATAATAAGAAACTTTGTGTTCAGTTTTATTCGTCAGTCCGTTGTGTATTGTTCGAATTTGAATTTCCCGCTAAATACCGGTGACTCAAATTCAAATTCACGTAATAATTCAAGGTTGGTACTAAAGTTAGCTGCAGACCGCGCCATTATTTGGTCGTCATTACTGTGCCAGTGCTAAGAGTTGTGTTTGTCGTGTGAACCTGTGCCGATCCAGACAAAATTTCAGTCCTATGGTGAGTCGCTATTTCCTTGTAAATCTGTGTTATATTTTAATTTATACATAGTTAACTTTGATTTGTTAAAATGTAGCTTCTTGATATTCGAAAATATCAAAATAAACGTTAGTTCTAAAGATAATTTCAAATTCATGGTTGTTCCGTCAGTCCGTTGGCGTCAGTCCGTTGTCTGATATTGCGCCACAGGACTGACGTGTTTCCAGGGTACTGACTTTTTGAGCGTGTCTAAGCATTTATTTACTTATTTCAGTTTAAAACATCATGGCTCCTAAAAAAAACAAAACATGTCTAAGAGATAGAGAGAAATAGAGATATATTGAATAAGAATAGATAAGCCGAAAAGGCTCGCTTAGCTAGCATTAAAAGCGACCCCATTAAGTTAGATGAATACAAAGAGAAACAAAGGTTGCAATACTTAAAAAAAGAAAAGGGACAAAGAAAAAATATTAAAGACATGACGCCTCGGGAGCAACGATTAAGTAGAAAAGAATGGAAAAAAATATTCATCAAATTACAGGCAAAAAAACAACTTATGAAAAATAATACTGATAATTTTGTACGCCAGAATACTCCTTCAACTACTGACGATGAAGCGCAACCAATAGTTTGTGAACAGCCCATTGTGATCGAAGAGCAAATGAAGCAAAGAGGAGAAGTGAAAGACAGAAAGTACAGAAATAAGCAATTAAAAGAGATGAAAGCAATGGTTTCAAAACTAAAAACTAAACTGAACAATCAGTGTCAAAAATATAGAAGATTCAAAAGGAAGTTAGAGAAAATTGTAAAATCTGTGGAAAAAACTCCGAAAACCAGAATTGAAGGAATGAGCAAAGATATAACGAAGAAGATCCTTTTCGGAGAAGTTATCAAAATTCAATTAGAGGAAAACTACACTAAAATAAAGCGCCATGAAGATAAAAGAAAGTTCAAACAAGCTATATCCGGAAATGTGGTAGACAAATACGACAATATGGAGAATACCAAACAAAGCAGTGACTTATAAAAAGCAGGATATAACCAGCAAAAAAAAAGTCACAGTTAAAGTGCTAAGTCTAGTTCAGCAATTTTTAGAAGATGATTCTAACAGCCGCCAAGCAGCAGGCAAGAAAGAATTTATGTCTCGTAAACAAATTAAAAACAGAAAAGATAAAGACAGTATGAAAAATCTTCATGAGAAGTTCTTGAAAACCCATTCCATTTAAAATGGGTTATTCCCTATTTACCCAACTCCGACCATTTTGGATGGTTCCCCCTAAACTATCAAACCGTGATACTTGTGCTTGCACGGTCCACGAAAACATGGACCTTCAACTTGCTGCTCTAAAAAAGACACATATTCTGACAACAGTGAATACCCCTAACCTAAACCTGTTGTTGATATTTTGTATGAACAGACACTGTCTGAAATAAATAATTATTCTATTCTATTCTAAAATCTGTGCTGACATTACTGCCATCAAACATTCAAAAGATTCACTTTCTTAGCGATGGTCCTGTAACGCAATATAGGAACAAATCTATGTTTTATTTATTGGGCTGTAAACTGCAAGACATGTACCCTAATATTGTGCAATATTCCTGGAACTTTCATGAAGCCGGACACGGGAAGGGGGCACCTGATGGTGTAGGGGCCCCATGCAAGCGAACAGCTGATCAAGTGATTGCTTCAGGAGGTGATATAACTGACTTGACGGAGTTTACTTCTGTTATCCGCGAGAGATGTCCAGGTATAAAAGTGACGGTGATTGAAGGCTGTGATATCGAGCAGATGAATACCTTGATTAACGACAAGTCATCTCAAATGATCGCCTTTAAGGAGATGCTCTTGGTACATCAGGTGACCGGCTCTGTTTACATTTCCAATCATCTTACAATGAAGTCACTAAGTTGTTTCTGCGACGCTGAATATAACGATATTAAACATGTCAGAAGGCTGTTTTGAAGACTGAGATAATATTACTTGGTAACTGTTATTATGTTAATTGGTACCTTTTTAAGGCAGAGAGAGTTATATTTTTGTTTCAATAGTTTGTTGATTACTTAGAAAATGTATATTTTTAAGTAAAACTACTTCAACGTAGTTAAGTAAAATAAAGTTAATAAAAAGCTGCATTAAAGGTGGAGAAAGTTGTTCCTATTACGTAAATAAATATTTTTTATTGTTACTTAAATGAATTTAGATCAATAGTGAGACTCTAAATATGTGACATTATTAGTTTCTGAGAGATTTCTTCTAAATCGTAATAAATTTCTTGCATATCTAATGAAGTTGTGTGTTTTATCAGTACTTTGTCACCCTCGTCAGTCCCCTGGCAGTCAAATTCGGAAAAATCGTAATATCTCCGCATCTACTTTAAAAAGTGACTGGCCCTATCCTGAGCAATATATTTATTAGATTAGTTATCTTATAATGCGAATTTGAAGGAATTTGATTTAAAAAACTATCATAATCAAAATATTCTGAAAAGTTACCCAACTTTTGTATATTCGCCCATATACACTTATGAGAGCAACAAATGTTATACGTCTTTTGTGAATTCATTGATTTTAATTTGGAGAATCACTTGGTAAAAATCGGCTACGTTTGTTTAAGATAAGTTCTAGGGAAGGCGCCAAGATAAAAAAAACTGTTGATTTAAACTCTTACTAAACACTTTATCATGAAAAATAAAATGGTTAGATTATTATGTTTTCCTATGAAACAAAATAGTATTCATGGTTAGAATCACCCCGTTCAGACTTAAAATACCTAGGTAGTAAATCTTTGTTTGAGCACAATCTCACCTGACAGTAAACTAATGGAAACAACTGATCGGGAAAGCAGAATCTATATATTCCCGCCCGCGGTTTGTGAATAAAAACATTACCCTCCATCTGCACAGCTGGGTAAAATGTAGCCTATGTCTCAATCCCGGTCATAATATTTTTACATACCAAAAATTTTATCAATTATTATAATTAGAATTCAGTCCCGCCGCCTAGTCTTAAACAACATTTAACAAACAGACAGAGATAGAGAGACCGAGGAACAGGGATACCCTCTGTAAAACTATGTAGCTTATTGCACGCACAGAGGAGTGTGAGACTTGGTATATTTAAAGTTATTAGAGAGAAAGAAGGGTGAATGCAAAAAAAAAACATGAATTACGGTCAGATTTGATCATTGTGAACGTGTGCACTACGTACTAGAAAATTACAAGAATTTTGTAATATCGGTTTTCTATAATCTATGTAAAATCTTCCGATGTGCCGTTTTCCGAGCAACCCTAAAATGTGTTTATTGTTTGGACATTGGCGGTGGCGCAACGTGACTTCATTCATTTCTTAATTGGGATTGGCCTGTCGTTTCAGCGTGACTAATTAATTAGATTCGTAGCTTTATTTCCGATGAAATGTTTTCTTGGCTGGAGTAACAGTACCCACAGTTGTTTCTTTAAAGTTTGAAGCCTTATAGTAGCTCGATTGCTATAATTACTCGTATATTATTAATAATTATTATATACAACTGCATCTACTATATAAATAAAAATAAAATGGTGTTCGTTAGTAACGGGCCATCACATGTGAAAACGGCTGGCCAGATTTGGTATTTTTTTTTATATTCGAGTTGCTCAGAGAGCAATGGAGCGTGCCACGTTAGGCATCTTGCTGTTGGACCATATACCAACATCGAAATACGACGCAGAACCAAAGTCGTGGATGTGGGTAGAAGAATCAACCAGCTGAAAAGGAGATGGGTTGGACACATGGCAATGAGGAAAGACGGAAGATGTACGAGGGCAGCAACCGAGTGGTGGCCGCGAGAAGTACGCAGATCAGTTGGCAGACCACCAGCCAGATGGTCGGACGACATCGCGAGAGTTGCGGGAAGGCAATGAATGTGCTTGGCACAGGACCGGAGAGAGTGGCGTGGTAACGAGGAGGCCTATACCCAGCAGTGGGTGGATGTGACCTGAGATGATGATGATGATGTTTGTTAAGTCCGAATAAGGCGTTTAGGAAAAAATGAACAAGATGCACGGAAAATTTGAAAATTTTGGAAAAACTGAGTGATTTTTCTATGGGATTTTGTACGAACTCAAGGCCATTACGAGTACTTACAAACTATATTTTATTTTTATATCGAGCGCGAGTTGAAGTGGAGGTTTCTTATAAGCCGAATATTAATAATTACCTATGCAATGTAATCTAATTTGGTGAATACTAAAGAGTGAAAGAGAGAAAAGAAAAGAGTGAATATTGTTAGATGTGAAAGGATGGATGGTTGTTATATCTACTATTTGTTATAAGTACTTAGCTTAAGGCTTAGGGTGGGTAACACTACAATTGCTACCCATGCTAAGCCATATAGCTTCTTCCCATTTAAGAAAGCATAAAGCACTAATCCGTGAAGCGCAAAAGATCCTGACAAACCCAGAACTACCTGTCCCCGCCGAGTTCACCAACCCACCACTACACACTAAAATCTCGCAATCCGCCTTACAAGACCGCTCGTAGCCCCATAGGCAGCGAATTTATTACTGTTAAAAATGGAAGCAGGAATGGAAAACCACACCTTTTCCTTACTCCTTATCCAGACGAAAATATAACCAGCTCAAAAGCTAAGAACCGGCTGTGGGCGCGATCGAGTATTCATACATAAATGCGGTTAAAAAGAATCACCGGCATGCGAATATGGACACGTCCAATGCAGGACGTGTCACACATCGTCAAAGACTGTCCAGCGTCCGCTCACCAAATACTGGCAACCTAGCAGACTTACTCACTCTAGAAAACGACACTATCCAATGGATAAAGAATTTAAACGTAGAACCCGTTTAATACGATTTCACAGGGACCCAACCAAAAACGCGTCTTTAGCAGGAAAGCGTATTAAGCGGGAAAAATAAAACGTGGGTACTATTATTATATATGTATTATGTTCTAAATTCATATATGTAGGCATT
Organism: Philereme transversata; assembly: GCA_963924445.1. NCBI lineage: Eukaryota > Metazoa > Arthropoda > Insecta > Lepidoptera > Geometridae > Philereme > Philereme transversata. The sequence goes on along the minus strand of OZ004348.1, from coordinate 21,370,625 downwards.
AAACTATACATTTATTAATTACATTAAATACATAGTGTAATTTACAAATACATGTAATTATAATTACTTTATTCTTATTTTGGGTTTGATAGAAAGATTGTGCTGTATTAGGAATACAAGATTTTCAACATAATTACACTTTTGCAGTGCGTCTTCGCTTTGATTCAAAGAAGCTACACGGCGTCTTAAATAATTAACAGCTGATAATGCCTGGGCGTTTGACAAAATCGGAGTTGACTCATCTTCGTCTTCGTCATTATCACTTAGGACCTTTTTGTGTGTTTCATTCACATTCTCAAGAATATTTTCAATTGATTGAATTCGTACGGTGCCACATTGTCATTAATAAAAGAATATCCAGGAAAACCCTGCACTATCACGGGTTCTCCTAGCGCGTAGTAGGCGTATTAAACGGGATGACGAATCGTATTAAGCTTTAAGAAATGTATGAAAACTTGTCTCAAGTTGCAGGGACTGGCGTAAAATGGCGTATTTTGCGAGAAATAGAATTAAGCGTGATCGTATTAAGCTGGTTCTACTGTATATACAGAACACTTGAACGATTATAATTGCCATACGACTAAATAAAATGCACTCTGAAGCGAGTTTGTATGAGCTAGAATCAAACAAATGAATATGTAGAGTAGGTATTGTTACCTACTGAAGTTGCCAGACGGCAGTGCTTACGTCGCGCCGGCTCCCATGCGGCCACTCACAGTTTATTTTCGAAGTCATTTAGCAATCCACAGGAATTTATTATTATTCATACATATTATATTTATTTGAACTTCACATCAAGCAGAAGTTGTATTTAACCGATGGCGACGGACGATATTCCGTACAAGTTATATTATAAATGAAAAAAGTAAGTAATAGTCACCTAATCGCGTTTGTCCAAAAGCCAATTAACCTTTGATTTAAAAAAAAATCTGATGATCTGTCTCGGCGCGGCGAACCTTGATCCCTATGACAGTTCGTGTTAGTGATGGGTCGCGTCTTTGGTCGTGTCGATATTTTTTTTTTTAGACAAAGGCGTGGCTTGCATTCTGCCATGTTGGTAAACATGTTTTAAAAAATATTATAATGTGCATTTTTAATGTCCATTATGTTGTTGTTGTATTAATTTAAGATTTTTGGCATAGATTAAGTAGGTAAGTAAAACGAAAGTTTCCAACCTTGTTGTTTTCTAATAATGTTTAACCCGGTAAACACGTTTTTGCTATATAAGTATATATTTTATCATGAAAATGAATGTTCCCCATTTATTTATTTTGTCTGAAAAAGTGCACTCGTTTCCATTACCGACATTTTTTTATCGATACTTGCCGCCCTAGTCGATAAACGTCACACGACGTAAGTTTTGCAGGACGTAAACATAAATTCAGATTGAGATAGCTTCTTGTAAATGTTAAGAATTGTTAAAAATATCAACGGAATATCATTACTAATGGTATAATGGCTACGTTAAATTTATAAATGGCATTTTTAGACGCCCCCAATATGATCCCAATTTAATGGTGACGCCACTACAATGTTATATGGTGACATTAGCTGTCAGTGTCATAGGGATCAAGGTTCGCCGCGCCGAGTATAGTGTCCGCTGTAGCCTTCGACGGACATAACAATGGTTAACGATATCGTTTATTGCTGAAAATGTGTTGTTTACAAAAGGTCTTATATACATTGGAGTTTCAAATATACACCCTGTAAGGACACAGGAATCGTCTAGCTAGGTGCCATTTTTTTTGTAAATACGTTTTTCAAAGAAGACCGGACAAGTGCGAGTCTGACTCGCGCACCGAGGGTTTCGTAAAAATATTTTTTTTATGATATCACATAAGAAATATTTATTAACTTTAATAACTACAAATTAATCTTTTTCTGATTGTTTCTTTTACGTGCTGTGAGACCTTGTTTCTTGCCAAATTTCATGATTCTAGGCCAACGGGGAGTATCCCATAGGTATTGATTATTTGTTAGAAAAATACATGAATACGTATTTGAGATTAATTTCCACTATATAACTATAATAAATATAAACTCGTTGTTGCCACTTGTAAACTCCATAAAGTTAGTAAATAGTTTAAAGGGCAAGGTGTACGCTTTTATAACAAACTCCCAAGTGATGTACAAAAATTGACAATAAATAAATTTAAAAACGTAATGAAACTAAATCTTTATAAAAAAGCCTACTATAAAATATCGGATTATTTAGATGATAGAGAAGCTTGGGATTGAAATTGCTCCAACTCGTTCAAAATGTTACAATTTAGACGTAATTTATTTTCTTTGTTATGTATCGTAAAAGGATCATTAAAAAAAACAACCAGCCTTGTTTCTTGTCTTTCTTTCCTGGCTTGGTCGCGAAGGAACAGGCAGTAAAATTGACGTTTCAAAGTGATCCTTGTGATTTTAATGAATAAAAATATTTGACTTTGACCTTGAACTTGATACCTCCACGCGTTCCTGAGAAAAAGGGTCTTGACAGACAAAGAAGTGATTACGGGTTGATTTTTTCCTGTTGAGCTACGTATTGCCTGGTAGGTCACGCATCTTAGAAACGGGCCCTATGATGCACGTGCTCCATCAACTTGGCATGTAGAACACATTTAAATATGATACAATAAAGTAACTAAATACCCAAGTATTTTAATCCGAACTAAGCTTCTAATCTAGATTGACGACATTTTAACGTATTCAAATATCTATACAAAACAATAGTTCACGAAGGCGCACAGCTTTATAATAAATTACCCTCTGATATAAAAATATAAGCTCATTTAACGCATTTAAAACTAAACTCGCTCAACATTTAACTAATGTTTACTAAATAAAGCAATTATATAACTAACGAACGATCTACCTGAATGCGTTGATTGAGTACCTACGTACCATAACTCGAACCAATTACAATATCTGTTCTATGTGTACTGATTCTAATGTAAGTGATAATTGTTATCATTTTGAGAGTAAATGATTATTAAAACATAAAGCTTACACATTATGAAATTAATCCTAGCGGTAACCTCTCCAAGTAACGACCGCGCGGAATGCTGCTAATCTCAAGCCACACCTTTACCTCCGGTTTAACGTTATCCTCTTATTCTGTATTAAATATCAGAGATACAGAAACAATCTTAAGAAAAAGGCATCTATAGTAATTCCTACAGCGAAGGCTTTTGAAATTGCGGGAGTTATTTATTCACATTATTAGAGTACTTCATTTAAATATTTGTCAGAGACATGTTGATTGCTGTTTAGGTTGGCCCGGTTTCAATTATTTTTCACAGCTAGTGCCTAATTATGACCTACTTATGACCTATTTTTTTTAATATATAAAACAAAGTCGAGTTTGTAACTCGAGAACGGCTGGACCGATTTTGATGATCTTTGATTTGTTGGATTTTTCTCCGCCCCGAATAGCAAAATAACTATTAAAATAACAGAAAAAGAATTTCAGAAGTTCGCCGGGTCAACTAGTATGTATATTATATATATATACAATATATGTACCTATATATATTGTGATGCAGTTTATCAGTAGCTTTTATTTTTCTTGCAATGTTAGTTTGTTTAGGTACAATCTTGCAACTGAATTTTAATCTAGTTCCCCCAATCAATTGAACTAAAACTTTGAATACATATATTTCACTTCGGTAAAAATGCAATAATATGGTACCATGGAGGTGGTGTCCTCATGGAGACATTATGCTAGATAACGAAACTTCTGAAAGGATTTAGTAGCTACTATAGTATTTGGGTTCATTTGAATCTGGTTGCGGTTTCGATTATGAATTTTATAAAAGCTACTTTTGAACAAGTAATTTTTTTAGTATACGTATCTTACTTTTCCAGCATTTTTTAGCTGATTATTATAATGCATGCATATGCTAAATATATATAAAATATATATATACATAGTTATATAAAGAACATAGCTTATTTATTCATATATATATATATGAATAAATAAGCTATGTTTTTTAAATGTTTCGTAATAAGTAGGTCATAGTAAGGTCCCAATAGAACCTTTTCTATCGCCAGGTAGTTGGCGCGGCACCTTCCGGCCGGCTTCAAGCCGGCTGCAGTATTCTTCAGCAACAATAATATGAGCAGCACCACAACATGGAGGAGTGTCTACAGCGATTTGAGACCTTCGTCTTTTCACCAGGTATATTGCACTCCTGAATATCACTACTCATTTAATTTTAATGACAAAACTTAAATAGCTAGCTCGAGGAGTAAATACCGTTATCCACGAGACCACTGACCAAAAAGAAATCATGTTTATAGGTTTGTTAAATAAAAACTAAAGCATTATTACCTCGTGACGACCTCCGTGGGGCAGTGGGCGAACAGCCAGCTGAGATGCAGGAGGTAGCGGGTTCGATTCCCGCTGCGGAACAAATGTTTGCATGATCTACATATATATATGTTTTAACAAATATATTTGTTTCGGAATAAGTATGTATTTATAAAAAAAAGTGTATAAGTATTCTATCAGTTATCTGGTTCCCATAGTACAAGTTCTGCTTAGTTTGGGGCTAGATAGCGCTGTGTGAAATGTCCAGTAATAGTTATTTATTTTATTAGCTTGTCTGTATATTTTATCAACGTTAAAAACACAACTTTACAGCACTTCAAAAGGTTGTGATCGTAAACACACAAATGTTTTATTGCATTTATCCATGACACGCTAAAAAAAAATTAAGGTTGCCCGCAAGCGAGTACTTCGTAGCCGTTCTCGCAGTGTAACCAGTGGTTAAAAACACATTAGCCTCCTTGCACTTGAGCCACGCGCCCCAGCCACAGAAAAGCCACCACCGAGCTGCGGACTAAATTTTTCGTACATTTTATATGAACTTGCCGCAAATGCATTATTATTTCACTATGGGCCTAACACTGAATAAACACTGAATAAAACGCAGGGTTTCCCCGAGCATAGATAGTTCGTGCCTAGTTGGCAACGAAATAGACGAGACATCACGCGCGTTTACATTACATTTTTAAACCGCGATATTTGAAAAGTATCGTTGAATCGGCCTTAAAAATATCGCCGATGCCGATATATCGGCAAACTTGTAGTACCGCCCATATATCGGCATCGGTATCGGTATCGGATGCATCCCTAATTTTAATGTACCTAACCATCCTATACCAAAACCAGCATTTTTTTTTGTTTTATTTTAAAAGTGGCATTTGTATTTGTTCACACAAACGTAAATATGTAAATCTATTTTAATTTAGCAGCGCCATCTAGTTATGCGACTCAGAAACCAAGTAAACTTTTAGGCAGATTTTAAACTCTACCTAATTGAGACTTCAATTTATTTTTACTCTAATCTTTGCATATATTTTTATCAATCTTACTCCTAACCCTTTGCAATTTGGAGATAAGATTTTTTTCGTAATTTTTCATCCCAACTCCAAAACTATGCAACAACTTTTTAACTATTTCAAAGTTCAAGTCAGCAGCTTCATTCATTGCTGAGATAAGCTGTTACTGACGGACCAAGTCTTCCATTTTTAGCCTGAAACCTAAAACATGCTCTGTTTTACTTTCCTGGCGTCTATAAACGAAATCTTTCGTTTTCATCATTCAGGCCAGAGACGAGGATAAACCATTATCTCAAAAAATAAAGTACTCTTCATTTCACGAGGTTAAAATGCCGACGCAACATCCTCAAGTGAATGTCGCACGCAGCTGAGTTCGAAATTCTACTCTGTTCAGATAGAATTCTGAACGATTTGCGATTTCCAAATTTAATATAATTGAATGTTATTATGAGTACGCAATTTTTTTTAAAGTATTTATAATTAAAGTACTACAATTTTATTATTGGTAATAATAATAGATAAGTGGAATTAGTTAAGTTTTTGTTTATTTTATAATTAATAGTTATCATTTAATTTTTCATCGTCATTATCTCAGGCCACATCCACCCACTACTGGGTATAGGCCTCCTCGTTACCACGCCACTCTCTCCGGTCCTGTGCCAACCGCATCCATTGCCTTCCCGCAACTCTCACCATGTCGTCTGACCACCTGGCCGGTGGTCTGCCAACTTGTCTGCGCCCTTCTCTCGATTGCTTCTGTCTTTTCTCCTTGCCAAGAGTTGATCCTTCTACCCACATCCACGACTTTGGTTCTGCGTCGTAATTAATTTTTATTTATATTTTATTATCAGCCATTCGTGTCCCACTGCTGGGCAAAGACCTCCCCCCATTCCTTCTAGACTTCGCAGACCTGATCTGATTGTGACCAATCCGTTAGGCCACGTCGCCTTCTCGCTGGGTCAGGACACCACTCGGTGGCTATCCTTGCCCACAGCTCACTTGACATACGACAGACATGCCCAGCCCAGTTCCACTTCAGCTGAGCGGCTTTGGTGGTTATGTCAACTACACTTGAGAGCAATAAAATCGCACATCCGCACATTTTTACAGAGCAGTGGAGTGCAGTCCTGTTCTCTGATGAGTGCAGGATGTGCTTGCATGGCAACGACGGACGGGGGAAGGTGTATAGAAGATCGGGAGAGCGATTTGCCCAATGCTGCATAACAGAACGTGTCGCCTATGGCGGTGGATCAATCATGTTTTGGGGAGGCATGTCGTTGGATGCAAAAACCGAGCTTGCCTTCATCACCGGACCAAATACTGGTCGCCAATCAAGAGGATTGACTTCCATACGATACATTGAGGAAGTACTCGAGAGCCACGTCGTACCTTTTGCTGGGTTTATCGGCGAAAACTTTCTGTTTATGCAAGATAATGCAAGACCGCATACTGCTGGCATAGTGATCGAGTACCTTCAAGAGGTGGATGTGACCGTTATGGAGTGGCCAGCTCGAAGCCCAGACCTCAATCCCATCGAACATCTATGGGACGAGCTGAAAAGAAGAGTTCGAGGCCGAGATGCTCCTCCATCGACTCTACAGGAGCTGCAACAGGCGATCGCAGAGGAATGGGAGGCTATTCCTCAAGACTTTATCAAAAGTCTAGTAACATCAATGAAAACACGGATGGAGTCAGTGATTCAGGCTAGGGGAGGGAACACTCGGTATTAATAACAAACTTTAAATTAATTTTATCTTTTAATTTCATAACTTTGACACCAATACTTGAATAAAGAATTTTTTACTAAACATGCATTTTTGTTATTGATCCACAAAAGCATTTTTATGTAATGATTGAAAGACAAATCAGATACCACTGGATAGGTATTAAAATAGACTATGAATCTGCATTACAGAAACATAATATTTTTTGTTTTTTTTTTAGTTATGTCAAAAAATCATGAATGTGCGATTTTTTTGCTCTCAAGTTTATGTTGGTCTTTGAGCGCAGTTTAGTGTTTCGAACTCTGTCCGTTCGCTTGACACCCAAGATGCTGCGTTCCATCGCACGCTGACAAATTTTGAGCTTGGACTCTAAAATGTAATTGTAATTTATTAATTTTAATTATTTTTTTATATGTTATAATAAATAAAAATATTTTATTTCTGCCCTCAATATCCATCTGTATTGTTAGTAAGAATTTATACTCAAAATTAGTAGGCACACGAAAATAGGAAAAAATTTAATTAGGTACGCAAAAAGTCTTTGCGCTGAGATTGGCCAACAAGGTATTTAATTACCTATTTAATTTTATAGTGTAGTGGAAATTAACCTTTTTTTTGTTTTTTAAAATATGTGACACCCAAGGAACTTTGTGTTCATTGAGGTCATCGTCTTCTACACTTGTTTTTCTAGTCGAGCACTAAGAGTCAAGTACCCACTTTATTTTTTTCCGATCTCTTTCCCAAACTTTTTGCTTTGAAGTAATCAGATTTCTACATTACTATGGCGATCGTATCCATAGTTACGTGTCATAAACATTTTTTGGTCTCTTGTCAAGAAACAAATCAACGATTTTGTAATTTATCGTGCTCATTTTTGCTACTCAAAGAGAGAGAGAGTAACACTGAGTGTACTTACATACTTCTTTTTTTTAACTCTTGAGATTGAACATTCTATTCTGTTATAATATATTATAATGGGAGACGAAGAACAAGCTACTCTCGACGGGCAGTATTATGAATTCGCTCGGTTGTTGAACACCAAGAGCAGCGGGACCATGATAAGCTTGTACCGCTCCGATTTCTGGATGAGGCAGGCGAAGGTTTTAGATGATAGAAAAGTTACTATGACGGACACCGGAATTATTTTCAATAAGTTTGAGTAAGTATATTTATTTTTGTTTTTGCTCTACTGTCATAGGGATTGTGTTAAGCGGCCACAAAAACGTAAGGGCTATAATTTAGAACCGTTGATTAAATTGTGTTTAAATATTTGGTCGAAGAACTCCTTTATTATGTCTCATCATCGTCATCATCATCACCCTCAGTCCGACTTCACCCACTGCTGGATATAGGTCTCCCCAAGTTTGTGCCATCATTGATGCTGCGCTAGTTTCACCCATTGACCATGGATGTCGCCCACCCATCTCGCTGCTGGACGTCCTACCCTCAGCTATTCCTCGGCTACCATTCAGTCGCCACCCTGCTCCACCTATCATCACCACGTCTTTCCAAGTGTCCCGCCCAAGACCATTTGAGCTCCATAACTCGATTCCCAATGTCATGAACCTTCGTTCTTCTACGGATCTCGACGTTTGGAACTCAATCTAAGAGTTTGATGCCGAACTCATTTTGCTGTCTCATTCAAAACGAATTCAATTGTTTAATTTATTTGAGATAACATTTAGGTATTACCTACATTACTCAAAGACTTTACAAAATAAAATTAAGAATCTCTTAGAACATTAAGTTAAGCATAGCAGTGATTCTTTATTGTACACAAATAGATTTACAGACAGAAACAGCTTACAAAATGGGCATGTACAAAGGCGAGCTTAACTCTAATAAGAGCTTATTATGATAGAAATTATATTTATATTTTACAATTATTCCAATATTTCAAGCGGACGGACGGACAAAGTCGCACCATTGGATTCCGTTTTTAGCATTTTGACCGCGCGGTCATATGAACTTAGCCTTATTGATTCAATTAAAAAATGCATTTTGTCTGGGTGCATGACCACACTCAAAATGTATGCAAAGAATAATTTTAACGTAAATTAAAATGTGTTGTAAACTCATTTTCTTATATTTTAGAAAATCTGAACTGAATTTTGACGAATGGCTTGAGTTCCTCTCGGATCTGTGCGAGGAGAAGGATCTCGATAAGGAGAAGATTGAGGATGGACTGACTAACTGCGGCCTTCCTGGACAAACCCCGGTCATAGTGCCTGCCTACCGAGACTACTTCCTCACTTATAAACCTAAGGAGAAAATGGTGGTTCTTTAGGCGAACTTGTATCTACAAGTCCCCACGATCGATATCCACGTAGGTAACTAACCTGGAATTAGAAATAATCGCCTCGCCTCGGTGGTTTTTATTATTTTATAGTTAACCTTAATTAGTTTTTCTTACTAGATTCTAACGTTTGTTTCACAAGTTGTTTTGTTACTGGACTTACTAGGTCTTCATTGGTTCCTAAGAATTTTGTAACTTCTTTTTCATAACAAAACAGGTTTTACTTAGAAAACTTTCGTTATTTATTTCAATCATTATTATAAATACGAGGTTTATCACGTACCGTTTTATCGGTGTTACGACTGACAATGTTTCGGTTCAGTTTGTGAACCTTCATCAGGGTGAGTGCGATTTGTTGCTAAACCTCTCGCCTCGCACTGACCCTGATGAAGGTTCACGAATTGAACCGAATTGTAAACCCTTTCTTAAACTGTAGTTACGTGTATATTTTTTTTATTATTAAGTACTTACCTCAAATATAACTTTTAAATTTCTTTACTATGTTTTTCAGTTCAGTAGAAAAATAATAGCTATGCAAATAATTCTTCACGAATCTCGACAACTGGTAGATAATCAAATAATGTAGGTGTGTACATTAATGCATTAAAAAAACGCATTATGGACCCGAAAATATAATCGTCATATCGCCTTCTCCTTCTCTCTCACTACCACAGGTACACACTACACATCAAGCAAACACGCGCACTTACACACACCCACACACGCAAACACACAAATACACAGACACACATTATTATTTATTATTTATTATAATGCATTATTCTTTCATTAAAATATTTGCCAACTGTATGTAACATTGTATTGTATTGTTTGTTAATGTTTCAATAAACTTTCAAACTTTCTATATATCGTATATAAAAGAGTCATAATATAATCAACGTTAATTTTTCCGGGTTTACTCGTACACTGATCACAACAATTCTGCATAGGACATGTTATGGATTAATGAATTATCTGAAATAATTAAATGAATACAATACAATAAGTAGGTATATTATGTTTATTATTATAGCATCTGTATGTTGACTGATTTTTTTTCTTTGTTTTGTATATGTTACAATAAGTCTCTCAATTCAGTGTGCCTCAAAGCAAAGGCTTCCTCCAGCATTTTCCATTGGGATCTGTCTCGAGCAACTTTTGTCCAGTTGGGGCCCGCTGTGAGTTCTAATCTTTCCATCCCCGGTATTGTGTACCTCAGCTCCTCTCGCCATCTCGTGGTTTGGTGACAATTTGTGCTCATTTGTCTTGCCTAGTACGTATCACCTGTCCATCTCCACGTTTGTTCGTCAAATTTGTTCGTTATGTCAGTCACTTTAGTTCTGGCTCTGATGTATGAACTTCTCACTTTGTCCTGTTTGTTTGAAGCTTATCTCTATGGTGTTTTGTGATCATGTTTCGCAGCCATATGTTATACATGGAAGTATGTAGTTGAATACTTTTGATTTCACTTTCATGCCCAGGTATTTAGACTTCATAACCTCATTTAAGCTCCAGTATATTTTTCATCCGTTTGCTATTCTTTTGTGTATTTCCCTGATTGTTTGATGATGGGGTGAGATAATTTGGTCCAAATATTCCTCCACAATCTCAAGCGGAGTGTTGTTGACCACTATTGGAGCTTCGGTGGAGTTGGTTAGCGTGGTGAGAGACATAAATATATACTATATGTAATTAAGATTTGTGGACCTGAAGGATATAATTAAATAAATAAATAAATATTGCTGGACATTTCACACAGTGCTATCTAGCCCCAAACTAAGCAGAGCTTGTACTATGGGAACCAGAAGACTGATAGAATACTTATATACTTTTTTTTGTAAATACATACTTATAATATATAGAAAAACACCCAGACACGGAACAAATATCTGTAGATCATGCAAACATTTGTTCCGCGGCGGGAATCGAACACGCTACCTCCTGCGTCTCAGCCGGCTATACGCCCACTGCACCACGGAGGCAGTCAAAAATAAATATAAGATTGTAATTAACCATTATAAAACATTAGCACTACAATACTAACTAATAAAGCTTAAGAATGGTTCAATCATTTGACAATAACATTAATTTGAATTTGATTAAAAATTTTAAAACTTTAAAGCTCACAGAATATGTTTAGCTGATGGAAAATCCATACTAGAATCAACAATCACTGTTTAATGTAATTTTTACTTTTCAAATCTTTTTTTTACAGACGCTTATAATTCTTCGATTTTTTCATATTTCCTTTAATTTGAACTGATTACAAGTACTGCAACGCGACTTTCGACTCGTTCTTGTGCTGGCCGCCGACGCCAGCTGGCGCCATCGCCACTCAGAACTGCCCTGAAGAACGCCTAAGCGATATCAAACGTAAGTACATCACATACTAGTTGCAACAGCTTTTATTTTGACAATGTCTATACTATATGGAGGCGTATATCCAGAAGTAGGTGAAGTCGGATGGTGATAATAAAATAAATAAATAAATATTGCTGGACATTTCACACAGCGCTATCTAGCCCCAAACTAAGCAGAGCTTGTACTATGGGAACCAGATAACTGATAGAATACTGATATAATTTTTTTTTTGTAAATTCATACTTATAATATATAGAGAAACAACCAGACCCGAAACAAATATCTGTAGATCATGCAAACATTTGTTCCGCAGCGGGGATCGAACCCACTACCTCCTGCGTCTCAGCCGGCTATTCACCCACTGCACCACGGAGGTCGTCAAAATTATAACCAATATAATTAATAATGATAATAATATATTATATTATATTTATTATAACTAATATATTATAATAATGATAACCAATTATAACGAAATATTTGGTTATTCGGGAAACTTCGTGTCGTGACGTCTTCTCGTCCGAAATATCTCAGTTTCTTACGAAAGTCTTTCATCAGTGTGTGTTACTTGTGATTACGTATGGTACAGAAACGTGGTCTTTCACTATAGGCCTCACTATAGAGATGGGTATGCTTGGTATTTCTCTACGAGATCGAATCAGAAATGACAAGATTCGTAGACGAACCTAAGTTACCTACATACCACAAAGAATTAGGGTATATATGTAGTTTGAAGAATAGACGGCCGTTGGTACAGAAATGTTCTCTAAATGGAAAGAAGACCTATTAAAGGTTGTTGGGAGCCGTTGGGTGCAGGCCGCACAAGAACGGTCACTCTGGAAATCTATGGGGGAAGCCTATGCTCAGCAGAGTACGTTTTTTGGGATGATGATGATGATTTGGTTATTTTAATTCTCCTGAAACTCAATTTTCCCCGAGGTAAATTTTGAAACGCCAGTTCGAGTGTATCTGTTACACGCAGTAATTAACACATGTCTGTTACACGCCCGGGATGTACAGCTTGTACAAACATTAACGAATAAAGGCGAGGATCAATTTTTTTGTAAATTTTGGGAAGTTTGTCATCAATAACAGCAAGATGTACGGTTTTTATTTTTATGACAAACATAACTTAAGGATTTAACCTGGTAATGTGATAAGACAGAAATACAATTGGTTAAGTCAGTCCGCCCGTGACCACGGCTGTTGTATGCAAGATAGTCGAAACGTCGGAATAACAAATAAAAAGGTGTATACGCGATTAATACCCGTTATAATCCGTAATTACGATTGGTTAAATTTTTTCTCAATAGATTTATTTTTCCAAGTTGGCTCTTCCTTCATTCTCTTTTACGTTTATAATCAAAAGTATAAAATTGTATACAATCAAACTAGTTAAGTATTTTAAAGAAAGTTTAATTTTTATTTAATAGTTTTTTTATATATGTGGCGTGTACACAAAGATGCCCAAGAAAGATATGAATGGAAAGGGTTGGAGGAGGCCTTTACTCAAAGATGGGTACATAAACCAAATCAAAATATTTGTATATTTTACAATTAATTTGTAATTATTTATGATTACAATTAATGAAATTAATGAATTTAAAGAATACAAGAATTTCTTAGTTGTCGCTTACGTCGTTTTCTTTCAACGACGTTTCAACGCGTGATAGCTATATTTCTATATTTCTGCATTGAGTTGTAATTAACTCTGCTACTGTCTTGCAACTCTCTTCCACTCGGGCGCTTGCTTTCTCGATGCAATACTTCAATATCCTCTTAATAACTATTCGTTGTAAACGAATAGACGTTTAAATTTATAAGCAGATCTGTGGTTCTATACATCCTTCATTCGCGAATCGTCGTCGTAGTCAATGAGTCAAAATAGACAATGTCATCAGCTCAGATCTGGGAAATACTTCTTTCGGCTTGCCACAAGGAAGTATTTTATCAAGTTCCTTATTTTTAATATACATTAATGAACTATGCAACCTCCAACTAGATCACGGAAAATTTTTATCCTATGCCGATAACACTGCTCTACTTTTCTCAGCTGGTACGGAATCGGAAGTGCATGAACTCGCACAACGCGGCTTTGAAACTGTAAACTAATTGTCCCAAGCTCACCTACTAACCATTAATTCTGATAAAACAAAATGCTTAAAATTTACTATGCGGAAATCACAGTCTGCACCAATGACTAACCCAGATAAACATATTTGGACAATGCAATTATCCGATAAACGATAACTTGTGTAACTGCCCTGTCATCTCATTTACTAATAATATCAAGTACCTTGGCTTTATAACAGATGAAACTCTCTCATTCAATAACCATGTTGAAACTTTAAGTAATAGAATTCGAAAATTAATATTTGTTTTTAAAAAGTTAAGCTGTATTGCAGATTCAAGGCTAGTTATGCAAGTATACCTTGCTTTATGTCAGTCAATCATAACCTACTGTATAACATCCTGGGGAGGAGCACGTAAAACCTTTTTATTAGCCGCAGAAAGGACACAAAGAGCAATCCTTAAGGTATCCACTTTTCGTCTCTTTCTCTATCCAACCAACTTATTATATAAGTCATGTAAAGTTCTAACAGTTAGGCAGCTATTTATACTAAACATAGTTTTAAGGCAACACAGAGCACTTCCCTTCAGCACTGAAAGTACTAACAAAAGACGAAAAGATATCGTCCGCAGTAACAACACCCCAGTAAAACATGCTTTTGCATCCAGATTTTTAATGTTCCTAGGACCATACCCGTACAACAGGCTAAATCGTAATTTAAAATTAAGCATCGACACAATGACTTTCTCAAACTGTAAAAGAGCCTTGCAGTCTGCTCTATCCAATCTATCTTACGAGGAAACTGAGGAGTTACTAACCGTAATAAAGTAAGATTTTAAATATTGTATAGCACGTGTGCACTTAGTTTTTTAGTTATCTTTTTCATTATGTAAATAGATTCTAAGTTTTGTTAATTTGAGTATTCATAAGTTACCCCAGTCCAACTTTTTTTGCCTGAGATACAGGTTCTCCTAGTTCAGGCAATGTATAAAGTGTTACCTATAAGTTGATATTAATCCGTAATTTTAATTAATAATTTAAAAATAGATAAAGATTTTTATCGTTATAATTCGTGAAAAAACAAGACCGGTCAAGAGACTCGCACATCGAGGGTTCCGTACATATTTATGTTAATTTAGCCACGTCATATAGATCATAGATCATCTAGTGATTCATAAACCAAGTAAAATACTGAGGCAGATTTCAAAAAATCTATTATTAGTAGGTAGGGACTTCGTTGTATTTTTCATGTAATCTTTGTTTAAATTTCTATCAATCTTAGGTATTAATTTCAGATTTTTCGCTTTGCAAACTTCAAAGATATGGGGGGGGGGGGGACTATATTTCTTCGATCATTTTTCATCTTGAAATGATTGTAGATAACTACAAAATTATACGATAAATAATAACAAAACAAATGGTTTTTGAATGGGTAAGTTAAGTCCTTATATTTGATACTGCACCTATTTTGATTTTTTCCTCTTTATAATCTTTCTAATATATAAAAATCTCGTGTGTTTGTGTGTTTGTGGTTGCACTCCTCCGAAACGGTTAAACCGATCCCCCTCCCCCCAATTTTTTTTTAACCGTCGTTCATTGACGTGAAGTAATTTACATGAAGTGTCGCGTCACTTTGACCAGCGTGTTTTATATAGTTTTTATCCCGAAGTTTCCACGGAACGGGAAATTTCAATCCGAAGCCGCGGGCGGGTCAGTTGTCTTTAGAAAAACATAACCTTCCTTCTGAGAAGTCGAGTAAAAAGTAGCCTATGTCCCAATCACGGTCATAATTTATCTATATACCATAAAAAATAAAAATTACAGATGAAATAGAAGACACAAAGCAAATAGTACAATGGGCTGTCTTATCGCTTTGAAGCGATTTCTTTCAGTTAACCTTTGGATGAAGAGCATTTAATTATGTCAAAGATTTATGTTTGGGGGTGTACAATAAAGTATTTTCATTCATTTATTCATTCTGTCTCTATGTCTGTAAAAACGGCTGATTTCGATGAAGTTTGGTAACAACCCCCTGTCTTACTCGCACTTGACCGGTGTGTCACTGTGTTTTTGTGTTGTTAAAATTATAGATATAAGGCATGTATTAAAAAAAAATTTAACCGACTTCAAAAAAAGTAGGAGGTTCTTAATTCAATTGTAAGTTGATATGATATACTTTCAGATATAAATTTCTATAGTCCTACAGGAATTTCATCAAAATTGGTTCAGTAGTTTGGTTTTTTCTGTTATATGAAGTCAGTTATATTCTTGTTAAAAAGTTGCTTTGTTGTCTTTTGTCTATTGTAATAATAAGTAGCTATTTGCCACTAAACACTCCAACTTATAGCCATGCTCGGCTATCAAATGCCTCAACATTTATTATCAAACAAAAATAACAGTAGGTTCTGTTCGCGGCGTTGACAAATAGAATCAGTCGAATATTGACTTATGCGCAAACCTAATATGTACATTTTGATAATTTTATGTGACTTGTTAGGTAAATGTATTGTTACGAGCTGAGGGGTCGGGATAAAATAATGAGAATCAATGTAATCAAAATAACACTTTTATTCAACACTAAAATGATAAATACACGATCTTAATCACAAGTTATCACACCACAATAAACCACTAAAAGTCACAGAAATATTCGTACGTATAGCCAAATCCAGACTCTCCGGTTTTATTTTAATGGACTAATCTCGCTGTTGGCGTCTGAGGCCGTTGCAGCTTAACCGAATTTTTAGCGAGCGCAGATGGCGCTCAGCCTTGTAAGTTTTTTGAAGAGGCAACTAGCGCA